>OX438537.1:22968657-23669157 GCA_949316355.1 Bruchidius siliquastri | reverse complement strand
ACCTTATACAGAGCAGAGGTATGGCCAATGACAACAACAGTACGAAATAAAATAAGAACAGTGGAATTGACTTTATGAGAAGATGTTTACAAGTCACCAGAAAGGACAAAATAAGAACTGAGGAGATATGGTATCGAATGGGAGTAGAATGCTCCATTACAAAAAAATTGGAAAACAAATCATTGCAATGGTACAGCCATGTCCAAAGAATGCCAGAACACAGATGACCAAAAAGAATATCAGTGTGGGAACCCCCAGGAAGAAGACGTAGGGGAAGACCTGCTCTAAAATAGGAAACATATATTGGACATGCTATGGTAGCTGGAGACCTCAGGGTAGGTGACTGGGAAGTCAGGGATTTGTGGAGAACAAAAACGGCGAACTCGTAATGAGAAAATGCGGAAGAAGAAGAAGGAAGTCCCATAAGAATGGGTGATTTCACTTGCAGATATGTTTAAGCCAGCCAGTGTTACTCTGGCATGTTCAAACATGTGCAACTTAGTGTTGTTTGAAACTTGTAGACAAGGTGGATTTATCAAAAGTTTGATTTCGGACTTCCATTGTCTATAAAATTTTGAGTATCAAGACGTTTCGATTGATGTGCTATCTTCAATCGTCTTCAGGTGATCTGGCGAACACGTTCCTTTCATGCCTATTTATACCCCGTACAGTGACGTGTCGTTCTGCGCGGTTTGTTCTGATTGGTTCCCGATGCGCGGTATTCCGGTCTGCTGACGTGGCTGTTTGTCGGTCATTGTTTGTTGTCTGGTCCAGTCGTAGTCTATTGATCTTCTTTATGAGTGGCTGCCAGATTGGTTTAATGTCTATGCTGGATTTGCTGTACACTTTGCTGTTGTTGGTGATGAATGCCGCCTCCTTGAATTTCCTTCGATACCAATGCGGTTCCTAGGCAATAACCTTAGCGTCGTCCCAAGCTATTTTATGGTGCTCCGTCCATACGTGGTCAGCTATTCCAGATTTTCCTGTCTCTGCTCGTTGGGTGTTGAGACGATATTCTTTGATTCTTACTTCCAGTGGCCTCTTTGTTTCTCCAACATAGATTTTACCACATTGACATGGTATCTGGTAGATGCAGTCCTTTGTCTCTTGAGATTCATTCCTGGGCTTAGTTTTTGTTAGGATACTTCTGAGGGTGGCAGTCCTAGAGAATCTCGTTTGGATCTTGTATCGCTGACTTATTCTTTTGATTCCATCTGATATTCCTTTGACGTAAGGCAGAATGAGTAAGTGCTGAGATTCTTCGTGTTTAATTCTTCTACTGTTGGTATTTTCCTGTATTGTTACTTCCACTAGCTTCTTTGGGTATCCGTTGTTTAATAGATCTTGTTTAATGATATTGAGCTCTCTTTGTAGTCCCTCTTGTGTGTTACAAATATTCCTAGCTCGGTCGACTAAAGTCCGGATGACGCCTTTCTTCGTGGCTGTTGGGTGGTTTGAAGTGTAATGTAAGTATTGACCTGTGTGAGTTGGTTTTCTGTGTACTGTTGTTTCTATTTTGGTGTTTTGGTGCAACTTAGTGTCCATGAGCAGATTTTTGGGATATATACAACAACCAGCCCCATCATTTCTCTTAGATCTGTCGGTGTAGATGTTAATAACTGCTCATATTCCTCATCAACGATGGAACTACAGATAGATAACACTTAAATATAACTTCCTTATATCAGAGAATGGTATTTTCGAAAGGAGACCAGCCGTGAGAAGTATCCAGTCAATCCAGTTGTCTCCACTTTTTGCTGGGACCTTTAGGGATGTCTCGTATGACACAGTTCCCACGAGAATTGCTATAATTAAAACAAGGTGCATTTGAAAATTTACCACCTCCAAGTTTGGAAGAGGTTTTTCGCCACCAGCACCGTTATACGAAATTTCGTACGACATTCGCGATCCTAAGGTGAGGTGTACATGAGGTCTCTCCCTCCCTCTCTCTCACTCTCTGCATCATCGTAACGGCGCGCTTGTTCCCAGCATCGACAGACAGTAACAATCTTGAGAACAAGAATCACATTTCGATAAGTACATGCGCGACCGTACTGGCATTCAGTTTTTTTAATTGCCGATTTTGTACGATGTGGGAATTTTTCTCATCGGGAAGTTGCTGAATCGATCATTCGGAAAACAACTGCGCATTGCAGAGGCGCTCATTCTTTTGTTGTCTTTGTCAGACCAATTATCACTAGACGAAAAAGGTGGTATAGAGATTCTATATTCAGTAAATAAACTTCCGCAGTTCGTTTCCAGCGTTGATTTTTCAAGATAATGGAACGAGTTTTTTTTGAAAATGTTAAAGCGTTTGAAGCGCTTGATGTTGAACATATTTTTGTGCAAATCATGAAAGAAAGACGGCTCTATGTCCGTGCGAAGCCCTTTTCTTGATATTTTGGTTACCAAAATGTTAAAAAACATCCGAAATGAGTCGAAAAATGTCAATATTCATGGGACAACATCTAAAAGTTTTATAAAAAGTTGGAATAAGCTAGAGCATAGATCCAACCTTTCTCTATCATTTGCTAAAAAAATGGTTTCATTATCTTGAAAAATGAGGCCTAGAAACAAAATATCGGGGACCCATGAGAAACGTCTTTCATTATAGGTATTAAGCAGTGAAATAATAAAAAATGCTCACTCCTACTCCAGATTCCTTTATCGCCCTTGCACTACTTACCTGAAACAAAAGAAAAAATTCAAATTAATAATAAGCCAAAAACAACAATTTATGGCTGAACAGAACGGTTTAATCTTAATTAATAAAAACGTTTAATATGCAAGAATAACAGTTACTTATTCATGAATAAGTATTTCCTACTGGTCGCTAATTGAAATCACATAAGAATAACTTCATTAGCGTCTCTGCCTTTCTCGAAGCATAAAATTAGAAAATTATTTCGAAATTAAAGTAGGCCTTGAAGAGGAAAGGAGTGGGAGAGCGGATAAGAAACAAAAGCTGCACCCGCAGGAATTCGTCAAAAAAAGCGTTAGTCCGACAACACCGCGACAATCTGTGACATTGACACCTGTCTTAATGGATTTTGTTTCAAGTCCGCCGGTCAAGATATCCATATTGATTTGTTCCGTGACGTGTTTGAAAGAAATAACTGGAATATGTTATAGTTTAATGGGAATATCAAAATGTTACAGGAATCGTAGCTCCAAGGTCTTGCAATGTAAAGAAGAATATATAACGTCCTACCTATGTGAAGTGTGAAATATCTTATATGGCTATTATCATTATTTCATAGTGCCGGTTTCTGGTAGTAATGCAAAAGGATGTAATTCCGTACCACAAAACCGATGTTACAGTTCAGATTACATGTAAATCAACCTGTTCGTGTACAAAATAAAATAAATGACGCCAAGAGAATTTTAAGGCTTTTAGTTTTATCACCCATTTTTAATATTATATGCGAAGGATTTATGTTATTGTATGGTATTTATCATGCTGATAAAAATATTGTGTGATTAACACACAGTTTCACAAATAAAACTCTATTTCTTTCAGTGACGCGTTTCGATTTATATTTGAACCATCGTCGGACTGTCAGATTTGACTGCTAACAAGGCTACCCAGATCACTTGCTCACTAACAAACAAGATCCTATCATGGATACAAAACTAGAGCTCTCAAATCTGGCATACTATTTATCCTGTCTAGCAACGAAAATAGACTAAGTGTACTTCATACTTGTAATATAATACATGATTTAAACTTCATGGAAACATTAGAGATTCAAAAATATCTGCGAAACCCTGATCTTTTAAACTCATTATTTATCAATACATTATTATAAGTTTCCATCTATTTTTATATTAGGTTAACTTACTGGAAACCTGATATGAAGGTAGAGATCCAAAACAGACTACTCAAAGCAAACAAGTGTTTACACCAATTTAAAGAGATACTTAACAGCAAATTGCTCTCCAGAGGGGTAAAACTTAGAGTGTATAAGACAATGATAAGACCTATGGTATTGTTTGGGAGTGAAACCTGGACGAAGTGAAGAAACTCTGCTAGCAGTATGGGAACGGAAGTGTCTGCGTAAGATATTCAAAGGAAAGAAGGTGAATGATGCATGGGTGAGAACGACAAATAATGAGTTTGACCAACCAGACATACGCACAGTCAAGAGTAATAGGGCTAAGATGGTGAGGGCATATAGAACACATGGAAAATGAGATAATCGCAAAGAAGCTGACGGAATGCGTCATAGGAGGATGAAGGAAACGAGGTAGACCAAAGTCAAGATGGATAGATGATGTGCTGAAAGATATAAAACTGTTATAGATCAATAATTGGAAATAAATGCAAAAGACAGAAGGCAAATGGAGAAAGATAACCTATCAAGCCATGGGCCTTCTAGGTTAAGGTTTTGTAGCGGTTTCCTCAACACTAGTGTGAATGCAGTCGCCAAAAAAATATTCCCCCTAAGACAGACTCAAGAGAGGAAAAAATGATAATTAAAATAAATAGTATGCTTGATTTGAAGCTCTAGTTTTATATCCATGACGGGACCTAGTTAGTTAGTGAGCAAGTAATCTGGGGAGCCTTGTGAGCAGTAAAATCTGACAGTCCCACGACAATTATGTATGTATTTTGTGTTAATTACACAATATTTTTATCTGCATGTTGGGAGAGTTTCACCAAGTAAAAGCATCTACAATCTACAGTCTACGTGATTTTGCATGCTTTTGCACAAACACAAATCTGATATCCATGCACATGAGGTTGTGTCATGCTTATTGAGGAAATAATTAGTGGTTTTCCCGGAGAAAAATCATAGGGCATGTGATGGAAGAAAGGGTATATTCGAAGAAAAAAACAGTAGTTCTAGGTAAAGATCACCAGTGGGACCTCGCGTCGCGTCAGTCGTCCGAGAGTTTTTAAGAAGTTTTCTTCTAGGTCCGAGCCAAGCAGCAGTTGCCAATCAAGATTCTCCGAATCGAGGTAGCAGTGCGCGGTGGCTGGCACATTAAAATATACACACATTCTTAAACCTGTCGGCGGCTGTGGAAAGAACAAAAAGGGGGCCCCGACGCGACCGCGGCTGCTGCCGAATTCCGTCGTCCGTGGCTACCGTGGCTCCGGCGACTCCCTCTCTCCATCCGACATGAGGAAACAATAGCACGTGCTACCAACATTTTTTATGTGGCCGTTTCAGAGGCAGTGGCGGTGAAGTTGGCACCGAAACATTGTTGGAAACCCACCACGAGTTTTTGAGCGTTCGACCACTTTTTGACCGCAAGAAGAAATTAGTTATGCATTAAGGAGCATGAAGAACGGGAAAAGCACCGTATCAGATCTAGAGATATTCTTAAAATAATTGACGAATATGATCATATCGACATATTTAATGAAAAAAATTCATTTTTCCCTCGAGGGCTTCATGAAAAAGATACGGGGTGTTGAAATTAAAAATTGTTTCTCGATCCCCCTCAAATCCGGCGCAGAACAGAAGGCCAGATCCATGATACGCCCCAGAAATTCCCAGAAAACGAGTTGTTGTCCTGTTTCAAAAAAATCTGTTTTTCCCCCCTCCTTCGCATATGCATTTTCTCAGAAATATTTTTTTTTCCGGGGAACGGAACCGCGTAGCACAATTTTGACAACAACGTTGGATTCAAGGGAAAATTTTACATCGGATATAGTCCAAAAATAAGAAGGAAAACCGTTTTCCGACTCGACATAGGTATCAAAAGTGGACATTTGAAAATAATAAAAAATCCTTGGAGGAATTTTAGGAAGAAAAATTGCTATTTTTTAAACAAAACGAAAAATTGTTTCCTAAGCGCTTACCTGATGACTTACGCTTTTCTAATGACCATATTCGCGTTCTGCACCGCCGAATAAATAAAATATCCCAGATTAGTTCGTTTGTCGTCAGAGGGTTTCCGTTTCGTAATTGTTGCGAAAATCGACAATAAATGCCTTCATTTCGTAATCAAACAATGAGGCAAAATCAACGACAGAACTGTCGTTCGTCGTAGAGTCCAAAAATAAGAGTAGAATCCGATTTTTGGCTCAAGATGGGCGTCAAAGTCGACCTCAGCAACTTAAGAGATAAATCGAAACACGTCACTGAAAGAAAAAGAGTTTTAATTGTGTTAATCACACAATCTGTTTATCAGCATGACGGAAGAGTTTCACCAAGTATGAGCATCTACAATCTATATGATAGAATATGGCTTAAAATATTTTGACAAAAAACAAAATCTGATTTTAACCTACGTAATTCAGAGGCACTGATCTCAAATCTTGAGTTTTCAGCCCGGGCTTAACGGAACTATTGAAAGGGCCTAGAAGGTTCTTGAAATCGCTTCGCCTCCCCTTTTAGAAAGAGACGTTTTTCTCCGATTTTTGGGTTAGAATTTGTGTATTATACTTTAGACAGGGTATAAAAATTAAAACTTAGAATGAAACGACCTCAATTAGGACAGATGGTCATAGATGAACAAACTCCAACTCAGCATCTCGCAAACCCTAATTATAGTCTTGCGTATTAAGGGTGAATCTGAACCCAGTAAGGATGACAAGAAGGGAGAAGTAGAGGAAGGAGGAGTCCAGTAGCAGCAGCGCAAGCGTTGATCGCGGCATGTCTCGTTGATCCACGACTCCATATATGGTGATCTGACCATGTAAGGCGGCTCCACTATCGAACACACACCACACACACTTATGATGCGCGCACACACACACAGTGGCAGAGTAGCGAATACAGGATGGTCCATAATAATTAAAAACATAGTGATCTTCCACACTAGCCTCCAACTGTCACTATAAAACAGCAAAATGATGTCAAATAGATGAATACAGTAATACCTTTGCTATAAGAAAATTTTCCCATATAATGAAATCAGAATTTTACGAGTAACGACTAACTAATATGAAAATCCGCATTTGAAATTCAAAACCTTGCCTATAATGAGATTCAAAGACAGACTGGCAGGTAAACAAACAGACAGGCAGGCAGACAGTCACAGAAGGACAGACAGACAGACTTGTGGAGAGATAGAGAGATAGAGATATAGAGATATAGAGATATAGATATATAGAGATATAGAGATATAGAGATATAGAGATATAGATATATAGATATATAGATATATAGAGATATAGAGATATAGAGATATAGAGATATAGAGATATAGAGATATAGAGATATAGAGATATAGAGATATAGAGATATAGAGATATAGAGAGGTAGAGAGACAGAGAGATAGAGAGATAGATAGAGAGATCTAGAGATCGAGATAGAGATATAGTGAGAAGAGATAGGGAGATAGAGATAGAGAGAAGGAGAGATAGATAGATGGAGAGGTAGAGATATGGAGAGGTAGAGAGATAGAGAGAGAGAAAGAGAAAGAGTGAAAAAGAGATAGAGAGAAAGAAAGAGTGAAAGAGAGATAGAGAGATAGAGCGAGACAGAGAGGTAGAGAAGTAGAGAGATAGAAATACAGAGAGATGGGGAGATATGGTGATAGAGAGATAAAGAGATAGACATAGAGAAATAGACAGATGAGAGAGATAGAGACATATAAAGAGAGATAGAGTGATAAAGGGACAGAGAGATAGAGAGGTAGATAATTTTAAAAACAGTCTAACAATTTAGTCCAAATTTTAATTTATAAAATGATAGTACGATAGTGAGGAAGAGTTGACGCAAATATTTATATTCGAATTTGACTGAAATGAGAAACGATTAAGCAAATTTTCAGCCGGCCACCCTGAATAACGCGACGAAGATGTAGTCGGAATATGCTTTATGCGTTATTATCCATGTCCGAGACGCTCCCGCTGTTCCGTGTTTTCGTTGTCATCCTTTATTATATAAATATGGATTTGCAGTTAGAGGCGCGTAATCTGGACAGATCTTCTTGGACCCTTATCTGTTTTCGAATTGATGGATGCAAACCCACGTCAGTCAGACATGGATTCGTTGACACTGTATAGCATTAGTTTCAAAGTTGCTGTAGTCTCTTGAAATGAAAATTTTTCATTGACCATGAAAAAAAATTCTACGATTTGAAAAGCTCAACAGCTCCATGCTCCAAGCACCGGTTAATGCGATTCCCAAAGAGCTTAAGCCATCTGAACTTAGTGATCTAAGACCAATACTATCAAAAATATTTGAAAAAATATTAAAATTACAACTCATTTCGTATCTCGAAAAAAAAATCTATAATTCCTGATACTCATTCCGGCTTTAGGAAAAATTATAGCAAAACCTCTGCGCTACTTAATTTGCAAGACAATATTTTGAATGCATTAGATAATAAAATGGCACTAACAGTGATTTTTAAAGATTATACGAAAGCGTTTGAAACCAAGAACGATTACTGAGTGAATTGAATTATAGTGAGCTTGATTGATTACCGCTTTCATTCTTTATACATCATCTCAGTCACAGGACGCAATGTGTATCTGTTGAGTAGAAAATATCTCCACTATCTTCAATACCCGCAGGTGTGTTGCAAGCCTCCATATTGGGACCCTTGTTATCTTTAATATATACTGTTGCCTTGGGTAAAAGTGTGGATAATTCCCATATCACATCATTTGCGGACGACACCCAACTAGTTTATATAATATAAATCAATATTTATTTAAAATATTTCCATTATCATAAACTTCCTCCATAAATCTGCTAGGACCAACTCCGTAACATTCTGGAAGCTATATAGTAATTAATTTGCTTTCCCTCGACGTTAAATTCAGCCATCTGTCCAAAATTATTCAGAAAAATAAAAATCTTAGTCAAACATTGACTTCAAATCAAAATTCATTCAAATTACTAATCACAGATAGGAATTCTAGGAATAAAATAAATCATAAAACATATCAAGCTGGGATTCACACAAATGCAGATGCTCAGCGTACAGTACAACCCAAACACAGAAACACATATCGAAACCAGACAGAACACAAAACAATTTTGGGAAACGACATCATGATGATGATGATATTTTGATTTTTCTATTTGCGTTTTCTATGCCATTTCTACGAAAATAGTTGTTCTACGCCACATTTTACACAGGTTTTGAAATTCTATGGAAATCATAGAATTCTACGCCGATCGACGACCCTGATTGGTTTTCAAAGTGGAGAATTAACCTCGCTATTAAGGCGAGGAGACTGGGCATTTTTATTTCATGAATTGATCGTTTAATTTTCCATAGTTTGTACTTTGATATCTGCTGCTAAGGCAGTCGAAATGTTAGTAAAGTTATTCAGTCAATCATGTGGTTTTAATTAGCGACCAGTAGGAAATATAAGCTTTAATATGTTATGTATATATAACTTCCAACAAAAGTTTTATTTGTAGCATTGTCTAAACTCTAGAGAAGGAATTATAGCACAATGCACCATAACACATGCAACTTTTTTTTGTCATGATGTCCCCATGCTGTCATTATGGCATCATTCAAGAAAAACGCGTGTTACGATAGCATAATTAATATATAAAGGTACAAAAGTATACAAATAACATAACGTTTGTCACATATCATATTCCTTATAATTTTATTTCAATAGAAGAAAACATACTACTTATTCATATACAAATTATTCAAACTGATCCACGTTCTCAAATTTTCGTTAGTGTTGTTATCTCTCCAACCACGAGATCCTGGAAGGTTCTGGTTAGAATGCATGTTTCTCAAAACTTCTGCAATCTCATGCTGTTTCTGGAACAAATGTGTAGTTATTAAATACGTAGATGAACAAACAAAAAATAACGGAGACATAAAATAAGGACTTCACAACCACTCTAAACAACAATATCCAAATATTGTATGTCATAGAAACGCTCTAATATAGGGTAAAACATAATGACATATGAGTAGCATCTAAAAATTCTAGATAAGAGAACTTTATTATTGTATGGTTTACACACGGTGGTAAAAATTGGTACAATACATTGAAGCTCTTATTGGGGTAAGTTTCAATGTTCTCAGTAAGGGAAAAGGTATAATGCGTATTTTATTATTCATATATGATGGGCAAACACTATGTCCTTCCATTGCGAATTTGCCGTTCTATGTGTCAGTTGGCCATAGCTAAATGGTAAACCGTCAGCCTATAATGCAGGAGGTTGTGGGTTCGATCCCCTCTGGTAACAAATTTTTCTTCCTAATTTTTCTAATTATTAATCCCCCTTACGAATTGTTTGGAATACTATAAAACTCTGCTATCCAATTGCATGCTATTAAAAAACAGATACCGCCTGGTTGAGTACCTTCCAGCTATATCCGTAACGGCAATTCGCTTCCACTTTTCCCGTGATGCCCCTACCTTCACACACCGACCGTTGAAAGGCGGTTCTAGTTGGGTACCACCCATACGACCTCCCGCCCCCTCCCTACGCCACTGAGGGCGCGTCGCGTCGCGCGAGCCGTACCGCGCGACTCTCGGTACCACCGTCGCGCACGCTTGGCCAGTTCTTGTTGTGCTTCGTGACCTGTCGCCGCCCTGAGTCGGACAATCGCTCGTGAAGAACGCGCCAGATGGTAAGTACCATGCTGTTTTGGGGGTGTTTTAATGGTTGACGGGGAAAAAGGGTGGCAGAGTACTGATGGTGGGGGTGTAAATTAAGTGTTAAGGGTAGTTATAGCTTCAGAATTTTGCATAGAACAGAAGTCTATTGGTGGAGGTCATACACTTCACAGCCAGGGGGTGAATATGGTGAACATCTCAAGTATGAGTGAAAATCAATGGGGTAGGTTCTGTGAATGCTATGGTAGAAGTACTGAGATGAAGTTTGAAGTGGTTTCATCAGGCTTCTAACGCGCCAAATGGTGGGTACCAAACTTTTTTGGGGGTGTGTGAACGGTAGGAAGGGGAAAAGGCGGCAGAGTACTGATGGTGGGAAGTGTAAATTATGTGTTAAGGGTAGTTGTAGCCTAAGAATTTTCCATAGCAGAGAAGTCTTTTGGTGATAAAGTTCACAACGAGGGGGTGAATACGATAAATATTATTATTTTCAAGTATAAGTGGAAATCATGGGAGTGGGTTCTTTGAGTACAATAGTAGAAGAACTGATAGAAGATCTGAAGTAGTTTCAATAGGCTTAAAACGCACCAGATGGTCAGTACAATGCTGTTTTGGGAGTGTTGGAATGGTTGCAGGAAGGAATGTGTGGCAAAAACCGATAGTGGGGGTGGAAGTTGAGGGTAGTTGTGGGTTAAGAGTCTCAGATAAATTTAATTTTGTTAATAGCTGTGCACATTGTAATAATTGCAATACATCCGACAAATGAACATAGTAGATTTCCCATGCATTTCCGATGTTTAAAACAAATTTTATTTTTTTTATGGTGTAGATTTCAGGGCGTCATATACTTTTTTTCTAGATAGGCTAATTTCTTCCTTTTCTGTATCCGTGTATTTTACTACAGGTTTTGACTGAATACTTCACGTGCATTTGTTCATTGAAGATTGTGATCGAATTTTAGAGACACTGATTTTATTGAAATTTGTTAAAACTTGAAAATTCGGGGTATTTTTGACATTATTAAAAGATTTAGTTTTTCAATATTGCTTAAATGTAATTCCAAACTTCAACAATCCTAAAATCCGATCCAAATTCTTATTTCTAAACTGATAACTTCTCGTGGGAAGTACAGTATCAGTACAAAACTTGATATTTCTCAATATCATTTTGATGATTGTATGTGTGCGCTCGACATACAGAAATTTGAATTCTTTCAAATTTTGTACTTTGAAAAAGGCAGTCTAGGCCACCGAACGTTAATGGCATCAATTACGTAAATTTTCGAAGACCAACAGTTTAATAATAGTTGTGAGAAAATAATTTCTAAATTGAAACAATACAGTGTCAACCTAATTAACGTAATTACTTTATGAATAACTTTTGCTGACTTTTTTCCTAACACACCCAATTGCTATCGAATATCATACAATACTAAACATCGCAATTAATTGTTCCAAATATTCTTGAAATTTTTCTTCTACAGAGCAAACCAATATTTTCTATACACGTTGCTGTTTCCACCGGATGTCTCACACTTCACAGGAAATAATACTGTATTCCAAACATACGCATCGCCATATTACGGGTTCAATCCTTTATTAGCTATTGATCGTCAGTTTTATTTAATTAATGCAAGAAGTATCCAGGTAAAGTTTTCATTCATTTATTAATTATAAGATACTTAATTAGAAATAGAATGATGGATCGTGACCAGATATAATATATAACTGGATTTGAAGCAATTAGAGGACATAAAAACCATAAAAATTGAGTAAGTGGCTCGACTCTATACATTAAAAAAAACAAAAAAAAAACGAGTTCGAGACATTGTGTTTTCTTGATGTTTGATGACATATGTGTCACGAAAATCATGTCTATCTGTTTGTCTGTAATCTGTCCTACAACCCTTCAGCCATCTATAACTCGTAAAGTACTTTTCATATTTTGACGAATCTTGACGTTCTTAACTCTGATAAGGATGCAAAAGCTTTTTTATTTTCGAAATTAGGTTAAGTGGCGGCAAAGTTATAGAAAAAAACGAAAAAAAATCAATACGTTCAATCGATACCGCGGTCCTTGTTCAATTTAAAGAAATTGGGGATGTAAAATTGGGGTGGTGAGGAGGAGGTTTAAAAAACAGGCGCTGTAGTACTCCGTACTTTTTGAGATATCGGTCTAGTGTCAGCAGAGTAATATTGAAGATACGTATCTATATAACAACGCGTGATACATCTGGTTTACCGTCGAAACGAAACTGATGAAAGGTCGGACTCGAAGTAACGCTTTTATTCTTTTTAAATCCCATAAAATTCAAGTTTTCAAAAATCTCTGTAATTGTCAATATTTCCTAAACTTAATCCAACAACACGTGAAATACAGAGTCAACCTACTAGACGCCACTTTTTTGATAATGCTAAATGCAACTTGTAATTATTTATGATCTTGATTCAACTGAAATGCAGTAATGTGTAGTAGTCGTTGTTGCAAAACCAAAAGTGGAACTAATTAGCATACCTTAGAATAAAATTAACTGCGATTTTCAATACGATACTACTTGTTAAAAATAAATGGTTCATCTTTTTTCGAATATTAAATATAAGTTAAAATGCATCATTGGAAAAAAAAGATTTTTATTGGTGACACTGTGTGTTAAATACACAATTATTTTATTATTGTTGATTTCAAAGTGAAACAGCGTGGCATGCTTGATATCAATAGGTATAAATATTTCATTGGTAGCTATTTGTAGGAGTAGAGTTAGTATAAATATATATAGTAATAAAAAGCACTCCATGCTTTTTTATATTTAATTTCAAAATCTTCGTCGTATAAGTCGGTTTGCTATAAAAAAAAAATGTTCAGTCTTTTAAACTATACTTATTTTTTGCTTATTACGCCGCCACGAATTCACCGACCTGATAAAATAAAGCAGGACCTACAACGTGCTAACATCATATCCCAATATCATCAAAATCGATGCCGAGGTTACTGAGATTACGCGTGGACAAAAACAGACAGACGGAAATAAGCGATGTGAACATCTAAAACAGCCTACTTCGATTTTATTCACGATTTTATCACGATATTCACTTCGCTCGCCTATGCGTGGAAAGTAAAGCAAAAAATCGTACGTGCACCTTACGTGACATGATATTTCATTTAGAAAACGACGCGAACCAAGAACGTATAATCACCTAGATTTCTCTCCGATCTCGCCTCGTATCTCTCTCTGTATGATTCACCGTTGTTCGGCGCTTCCAGGCACCACCTGTTGCATCGACGGGGCGCCCTCCCCGCGCGCGCCACCAGATCGGCCTGTCGACGCGACGAGCCACTCCAGGCACCCTCAAGCAGCCCTATGACACCTCGGGCGAGCCCTGTAAGTCACCCTGTCGCCGTAATCGGGAGACAAGCGTACAGGTGTGTTCGGAGGGGCCTCCGCTCCCCCTCGCCGCACGGACTGGTCGACGCTGCCTCGACGCGGACGGACGAAATCTTCGGAGACAGCGGCGGGGAGGAGAGCAGACAGGCGCCAGCCACAGCGGGATATTTTAGCGGTGAGTGATCTGGTCTATCATAATTTTATCGCTTTCCATTGCAATCCGTATGAGAAATAATAATTACAACAAATAGTAAAAAAATTGTTGGCAGTGGGGATCGAACCCACAACCTCCTGCATTCTAGGCAGACGCTCTAAACCATTCAGCTACGATGAACTACCCAGAACGGTAAATAAGCTATGGACGGTACATAGCCCCGCGTAATTCTTTTTTCCAATTTCCTAAGACCCATGCTATCTTCAATCGACAACAGTGCACGGAGCAGACCATCTATATATACTCCGATAGTCAGGCAGCTTTGAGAGCGGTAGCATCTCCTAGGGTCAGATCATCACTGTTCCAGGAATGCAACACCGCCCTCCAACGCTTAGCCCAATCCAAGAACGTAACCCTCATGTGGGTCCCTGGTCACAGCGGGGTGCCAGGTAACAAGAAAGCAGACTGCCTCGAGGATAGGAGCAAGGGGCACATGCATTGGCCCCGAAGCCTTGCTGGGTATCAGCAGAGGCTAGGTTAGTAATGCCCTAGATGCTTGGGCATATAACAAACTTGCGAAAGCACGGTTCGAGAGAGATGACTGCAGGCAGTCCAAGAGGTTCATAGCAGGCCCTAACATACGTAGGGAGCTATGGCTATTGAACCGAAGGAGGAATTCACTCCACTTGTTAGTAGGTATCCTCACAGGTCACTGCAGATTGAACACCCATCTGACACTGATACGAGTGATCAAAGAACCGATCTGTCAGAAGTGCTGGGAGAAGGACGAGACCTCGTTTCACTTCCTGGGTGAGTGTGCCGTATACAGCAGCCTAAGGGCTGAGGTGTTCAGTACAGCAGAGTTTGACAGGGAAGAGTGCTATTTAGCAGAATGGTCAGACATCATGAATTTGATTAAAAAGTGTGGAAGGTTCGACACTAAGGAACTAGCATGTCTGCCATAGTTCTAGTGATGGCCTCCGGGATCGGCAAAAGGAGGCAAAGGTGGCGTACTTGCCAGGCTTTGCCTCCTTTACTACTACTACACCTTCAATCGAACTAACCTGATGTGTCCATCATTGAACCAAATGCGGAAAACTGCCGTCTACAGAAGATAACATTAGAGATTCTGAAGGCGGCACTTTTTCGCATTTGGCTTAACGATGGTTACATCAGGTCAGTTCGATTGAAGATGGTATCGGTCCAGTGACTGGCCTCTAGATGTCTAATAATGTTCGAGCTGTGCAGGTTAGAAACAGTACACACAGAAAAAATGTGTGGCTGCTTTTCTTTGCTCTTCAGGTTTTTCAAGGATCCAAATCCTGGTACACCACTGTGTCTAGGAAGCCACGTAAGTGTCACATTCTTGAATTGGGCTGAGCATTTGACGACGTCATTGCATGCCTGGACAGGTGTTGATGAAGTCACCTCAAAGCTCGGAGCATATATAAATATCCTCCTCAACGAACCCTTGTTACCTCTGCTGAAAGATGGCAAATATGATACCTGAGGTAAGATCGTTAGAAATGATCATCAACTGCATATCTCCAGGTCAGTTTTTCCATAAAAATGCTGGACATTTGCTCTTCTCACCAGTATCGCCTTCTGTATGATCAAGCAAAATCTTCCCACGGCACTCAAAGTGCGGCTGGTTTCCAGCGAAAGAAGCATCTTGCCGATGATATTAAATCTCTTGCCGCTACTTTAACAAAGTTACATTGTAACAAATTCCCGCGTATATATAAACAATTGCCGGTGACCGTCGACGATCCACCGCCAACTTAACGGCCGCGCGGCCGCCGAGTCTTCTTCTTCTTTTAAAAATGAGCCGCTGCTTCTGCTTCTGCTACCAGCACGGCCGCTGGCTGGGCACCAACCCACTAACTGCATACCCATTATCGAATACATCAACCATGACATACGATACGTGAAACATGGAACAGTTAAAGATGTGCGACTAGTACCGACGCTTCCACGTATTACACAGCTCGACTTAAATATTATACTGAAATTTGTTTTATTATTATTATTAGGAGGCATTTGCGGACCTTCTTCTTCATCCAGAGCATTGAAAATTTATTTTTCTACCTTGAAAGTCTTCTACTTCCAACCTTGAGGCGTTTGACCTTGAAATCCTTACCTAATACTTAATGCACTATACACAAATATAAATCAAAACGCGTCACTAAAAGAAAAAGCGTTATTTGTGAAATTGTGTTAATTACATAATCTTTTTATATGCACTGCTTTATATTGGGGCGACGAAATTGGTACCTCCCTTACTCCATTTATTGTTACGCTTCGGCCCTGGCTGCGTTTTGTGTTTTTTAAAGATAACCTCACGTAAAGGCAGCAAGCCTATTGCGCTTCATGAGCGCTGCGAGAGGACAAATATCTATTCACATTGACCTTAAAACGCTGTAAACTGTAACCATTTGGGTAGCTCATTTCACAACGCCGAGGTTGTCCAAAAGAAGGACTTTTGTAAGAGACTCATTCGACCTGGTGAGGCTGAAGTATTGGGCGTTTCTCCATCTCCACAGCTGGAAGACCAGCATGCGAATGTCAGAGAGAGAGATAGATACATGTATACATAGACACACAGAAAAACATCGACAAAGACACGGCGGTAAATTTCCTTCCTTCTGCAGGACTAAAAGTACTACAAAGTGCATCATTTATATACTGTATATAATCAGTAGGTGTAGGAACTGGTTCGTTTGGCATCGCAATCAAAACTGGAATAAGAACTTTGGTGGAGATCAAGCATTATTTTATGGACGGTTCGCCTTTATATTTATGCCTCTCATTAAGAGAAATCGTATACGAGTTTCGTTTTCGAAAAGCTGTGCCTGTGACCAGATCTAATCATATCGGCATTATCGGTATGCGGCGATGGCATCATCGCGTTAATAAAGATAATTCGCTTGAAATAACTAGTCCACTAGTCATTTCTTAAGCTTCCTTGAACCTTAAGGAGGCATCATTGATTAAACGCCATTTATAGTCAGTTAACTTAAGCGTCCTTAAAGATGGGGTAGTAATTTCAATGATCGCATGGGTACTCTTGATAATTTTTAGACGTTCTCATTCATTTCCTACAGAATAACTTGTCATTTATTATATATTTGCGATGGTTTGCGCAATATTTACAGAGTACTGCGTGTTAAATGTTGCAAGTATCAAGCCTCTATCTCTACTCCATCTAATTATTCTTGTATGAACAACTAAATTAGTTTAAGATGCTTTTTCCAAAAGCGTACTTAAATGGATTGATGTTGACAGTACGTTTACGGACTATAAACGCTTGAAGTAATTTGAATTTTTACTAATGTACCAAAGAATAAATAAACATTGCATGTTTATTTGAATAGTGATATTCGCGCAATTGGATGGTTCAGTACATTTTGGTTCATGAATTTTAATGAGGTTAGTTTTATACTCCGCATAACCAATATGCCAGTATTAGCAATTTATAGCATATATAATGATGTATTGAATCGTTCATGTAGATTGATGAATGTTCTATCGTCTTTGACCCCAGCTGCGCAGCGAATCCATTGAGGTGTGTCTTTTCTGGCCAATGCAGTCGGTTGATGACTCACGCTACTAGACTCATGTGCATACGCGACTATTTTCAGTTCAAGTGCAGTCTATCCATGTGACTCATTATTGACCACCATATAGGTTCGATTAACACGCTAGGCCTGCTTTACACTTTGTTAATGCTAGTCTCTTTGTACTTTCGTCGACACCGATGTTTGACCTAATCGTTAGTCGCGCCAATACAATCAGTTGATGACTCAGGCATGCGCGATATATTCTGTTTAAGCGCACTCCATCGATGTTACTGATTATTGACCGCCATATTGGTTTGATTAACACACTATACACTTGGTTGTTGCTAGTCTCTTTGTACTTTCGTCGACACATATGTTTAACATCAGCGTAAATCCAAGCTGTTTTATGGTGCTTAAACAACAAAAATTACATAGTAATGGTCCAGAAATTCCATAGTGACGTTCATCATATTTTCAGGATCTCCTATCATCAGCGTTCTTTTGTCGAAGTAGCATTGAACCATATTCAGTAGATATACAAAGGTGTATTATTTGTTCTTTTGCTTTCTAAGAAAAGCTTTTTGACGTTGTCCTACTTTAAGAGATTTTATCTGCAGTTTTTTCAATGTTCCGCTGAATTAGGAGGAATGCAGTAAGCTTTTCGTAAAATAAAACATCACGGCCCACTTTGGTTGACAGTTATACCTGCTAAGAACTCGTTTACTTAACACGTTCGTTTGTCGCTGTCACATTCGCAGAAGGAGATGATTCTGGGAAAAAAGATCCAGGTCTTACGCTCTGCCGTATCGCCAGCCGTCGACAGGTTATAACAGGAAGCTCATCGTATGCGTAAGACTCAAATATAGATCAGTCTCGATAGCAATGACTGCATAATACTGGTTTTTGTGATGGATTCTTTCGGACTGGGCTACCCATATGACACTGAAGTTGTAACGTTTGAAATCATTTCCTTCAAATTGAAATATGGACTGCTGGTTTTCGTTGGCTCTCTGGAAAACATGAAATCTAATAGACTGACGATGTAGATCAAATTACTAGTCAATTTTGGTTTGAGTCAAGAAACGTTTTAGGAGGATACGGAGACGATAAAACAAGTGGCTAGGGTTGCTGGATAAGATATGAAAATTGCAGAAAAACTAACTTGTAAAGGTAGCTTCAAGAGGACAATTCGTAAGTGAACTACTTTCCAGCTCAAAAGAGCAAGATCAAAAAATATATCAGTACCTTTTGATCCCAAATATACGCAGGGTTTTGACAGAATCTTCAAGGGTCTGGGATTCACAAACCTTATCAGTGTAGAAGATACGAACTTAATTGTAGTGACTCTAACAAATGTGACATAGGACAAACTAGGAGAATAGAAAAGTCTAATGTGATGGAACACATGTTAAATAGTGAACATAAAGATTCATTTAAGAAATTTAAAAGTAGTTGGTGGTGTTGTAAACTTTAAGAAGATATTAGTCCTATCACAGCCTGCTGTTTGCCTTGGCTTCTTGGATATGACGTGGCTATCTGACGTGTCTTTCTGACAGGCAACAAACATTAAACGTTGTTAGTTGATATTTCCGCCAATCTTCAAGACTTTCCTTCGGAACAAGTAATGTTTTTGATATTGACTGTACTATGTATATGTCCCGCAGTTATATGAAGAATGTCACCACACGACAGACAGGTTGAACTGAATAAAAACTTATTATCGCTCATTAATTTTTTTCGTGCAGACTGGCTGGTAAACTCTTCCTTGAGTCTTGGAGTTTAGCGGTTTAACAGGAATGCTATCGATCACTATTAAATCATAACGAGAAACGATTTGTCGAATCGTACTACGTCCGCAATCCACTTCTTGTGCTGTCGATCTTGACAGATGGGAATAGTTCAATTATTGATCTTTTTTATCATAAATTAGGAAACAACAAACTTTTTGCAGCATTGTCGGTGAAATTCCTACATATCTTCAAATATGGAACGAATCTTTCACTTCCTATGACTGTTAATACAGTTGAGGCAGGTTCTGGAAATTTTGGAAATTCCTGAAATTTAACATGATGTCGAATTGAATAAAAAATTACATAGGTTTGTAGAGGGCGACTAGTACTTCGAAAAAATCTAGGCCTGTGCCCAGTTTTTGCTCTCGAAGAGGGCCCGTAGTTTCAAAAGTGATGATATTGATAAATGTTAATACTGCAAATGAGATCAGCGGTAGCAGCTAAGAAAAGATCACCCTGTATATAAATCATCCAGAACATGTGAGCAGTTGTCAAAAAAGGCATCTCGAATGTCAAGATTGTTCGAAATTAGGTTAGGGAACATCTAAGATGGGCATTTTTGTATATATATTGCAGCATCTAGCAGTGACAGCAGTCAGTCAGCCTTCAGATGACGAACAGTTCAGAACTAGAAATAGGATTTTGGGGGTATACGCATACTATATGCATACTAAACGCGTGTGCAATTCTTATTTAAATTCGCGATGACGTAGGGTCGATTGTCGCTGGCTCTTAGACTAGAAAAGCGGGGTTGCCAAGTTCAACATGAAATCCTTAACAAAGAGATGATGTATTTAAAACAGTAATAAAGAACGTTACAGTAAAATTATCTAAACAACGTCTATTTCAACGGCTCACTTAAAGTCAAAATTACATTCTTAGGAACATGTAACAACAATCTGAAGTGGTACCATAACAAATAGATGATACATCTTCATGTTCTTATCCCGGTTCATCTGCATGAATAAAGCGGTCTTTTTAGTACCGCCTGAGGAGTCATATGGCTCTCAAGATTCCAAGCCATGTTGTTATGTAAGATGAACCCGAAGATGACATCCCGCATGCAATTCCATGGTTATTGCATAAAAAGTAAGCGACGGACGCTCGCCGGCACGAGAGGCGGTTCCAGCTGTAGTAAAAGAAAGTCGGTTGTGATAACACCCAACGTCGGTATGGAGCTACAAAGTGTACACTTTTGCGTTCTGCTTAGTTTACATATACACGGAGATAGCGTTCGTTGCCATGTTTTATTCGGAAGATTTATAACCTTAATGATGAATCGCGTTTGTCAACTTCAGTGGCGAATCGGGAGGGTTTGTAAAATTTAGATATAATGAAGAAACGCTCACCCAATCTTCAATGAATAATTGCGAGCTGAAACTACAAGAAGTATATAATAGGAGACTCCTACATAACCAATGACGATAGAACACTGATAGACCTCGTATGTTTACAAAAACTTTCGTCAGACATTGGTGCACAGTTACCCAAATTCACCAAAGGACTACAATGACATTAATTTTTCTACATAGCTAGTCCACAAGATCTCATGAATATGTTCTACAATGAATATCTTAGTAATTAAATATTAAGGAAATTTAAAAATAACTTCATAATTTAGAACAAACCTGCAATGTTAATCACACCTCACACACTAGCTGGCAACATGGCTTTATAGTAAATTCTGACTGCTACTAGCCGCTACGTATCATTTTCATTCATATTTTGCAAATTTAACGTCTGTCGGCATTTGAACAGAACCGAACCGTCGAACGTCTATGTCAGGGCACTGTCAACCGCTTTGAATTTTGACGTGAGTGTTCGAATCAGACATCGTAGTTTTTGTTCATTTTCTCTGTTTGATCTGGTTTGAATTTTGCTTATTGTCGCCTAAATGATGATATATTTTTATATGTTTAAGCTGTTCAGCACCCAGGCTGAAGCTGCAGGTGTAACCTTCCATTAGTAAGTATAATTGTGAACTTTCTCAAATTCCCGCCATGTCAAATTTCGTGATTCATCCAAATGTCATCGATGTTTATAAACAGCAATTACGGCCCCATCAAGCGGCCATCTTGCCACCTTTCTCTCTCCCCGCTGGTCCCCTCGCCCAGTCATGTTTGACTACAGACAAAAATGAATTTATGAATGAGATGCCAGGTCTTCAGTTGTTCTATCGTCGTTGTACATAACAGATGACAAATGCAGTAAATGCCACCAAACAAAGGAAACGATAGAACATATTACCAGTGCATGCAAAACTAGTTGGCACTGAATAACCGCGAGGCACAACTTTGCAGCAAAAGTCACAAGCACTAACACACAGACTAAAACAAAACACAGATCCATATTACAGATATACACCAACATCAGTACTCGAAAACAATCCATATAAATTATACTGGAACATCCAAATACATACCAACAAGACAATCCCAGCCACTAGGCCTGATATCGTTTTTCAATCGAAAGCAGAAAATGCTACCTATTTAATGATAACAACATTCATAGCACTTATTCTGGGAAAATACACAGATGTCGCAATAGAAATTAAACGACACTGGAAAGAAGAAAAAGTCATCATCTTCCCCTCATGCGAGAAGACTGAAGACGATAATAATATTGATAATGCATTTATTGTACATAGTACAAACGGCGAAGTTTATCCCCAATGGCCTCACACTCAAAAAGAAATTTTTGATTCAATAATTGCGATATTCTTCTAAAGATATACTCACGACAAGAACATCTATTCTCAGTCTAAGACAGTTTAGTTAATGAGAAAATTATGGTTTATTTGAGCCAATAAAAGTAGACTTTTGATTTCAATACTCATTCTAAAGAAATATATTCTGAATAAAAATATAATTTTATTCACTACTAATCAATTGAAGCTTTTCCAACAAGTATTGCATATATTTTTAGTTAGCTTTCATAGTTTCCAATGGAGCCCAGTTTACTTCGATCAAGAATACAAACATCTTGGAAATTGCAGAATCTCCATTGACAATATGATATTCTTGATTCAAAAATTTTTACAAATTCACCTCTATTCACTTCAACTAATTCATTTATTTCATATCGCCATCTTTGTCAACAACATTTCAGCGGTACATTATGTCGTTTTGGCCATTTCTTTCTATTTGGATTTTTTTTGGGAATTTTTGACGTCCTAAATATTTAAACTGTACAAAATTCCAAAAGATGATCACTTCAAAATAAGGTCTGCATTTTTATTCTGAATTTGATACCATTGGGTCAACCTAACGCAATTTTTTTCGAATTATTCCGATTTGGGAACTTTTTGGATTGTTTTGGAAATTCTGAAAAATTTTAGTTAATCAGAAAATAATGGTTTATTTGAACCAAGAAAAGTAGACTTTCGATTTCAATACTCATTCTAAAGAAATATATTCTGAATAAAAATATAATTTTATTCACTACTAATCAATTGAAGCTTTTCCAACAAGTATTGCATTTTTTTTTAGTGAGCTTTCATAGTTTCCAATGGAGCCCAGTTTACTTCGATCAAGAATACAAACACCTTGGAAATTGCAGAATCTCCATTAACAATATGATATTTCTGATTCAAAAATTTTTCTAAATTCACCTCTATTCACTTCAAGTAATTCATTCATTTCACATCGCCATCTTGATCAACGAGATTTCAGCGGTACTTAATGTCATTTTTGCAATTTCTTTCTATTTAGATTTTTTTTTGGGAATTTTTGACCTAAATATTTTAACAAAATTCCAAAAGATAAACTCCTCAAAATTCGGTCTGCATTTTTATTCTAAATTTGATACCATTGCGTGCAAATTAAAGCGTTCAATTCGGGAACTTTTTGGATTGTTTTGGAAATTCTGGGATTTTTTTTTTTTGTAATTATCGATGCCATAAAATATACAAGGTATTCAAATATATAATATATATTGAGAATTCAATTCCCAAAATATAAACAATTACAAAATCCGATCTAAGTGATTATTCAAAAAACATTTCCATGTCCGAAACTGGATCTAATAAAAAATCTCCGTTGATTCAAACACATCAATGATCCAAGCTTTCTGTATCTAATTCGCCTGAAGCAATCTGCTCCACAAAGAAGAGAATGCATGTTTAGCTTGAAGAAAAATTATTCCAAGCCATCCTTGACTTATCACACCAAAATCCACGATATCCATGATATAGAACAGGCTCATATCAGCGTATTGTTTTAAAACGAACATGATCTGTTCCACGGAAGACGAGCGCCAAAGAAAAACAATGTCAGATTGCGTTGATTCCGAGGCACGTTCTGCTGATCCCGACTCTAGTATCAAATAATAATTCAACCAGCTCCGTTAGTTGGTACAACGTTGTAATTGGACCTTGGTGAGAAAATTATTACGGACACGATTTTGAAATCGAACATGCATGTTGCGCGGCTGCAAATATTTAATGTGCAAGCGAATGCATTTTTCCACAACGGCAGCCACGTTTTGCGGGTGGTATCTGGTGTCTAGTTTAATTCGAGGAAAATCGATTGTATGTACGCGCAATACCTGCAATACTTGAGGTTCTTGAGGAGTAGTATGTTCTGAGAATTGACGCAAGTAGGTTAACTACTGGCAACTGCGGTGCCTAGGGCCCCATTTGGAAATTCACCTCCTGGAAAACCCGAAGGGCAAAGAGAGACCTTCCTACTGGAGGCATTGCCCACCCTTTTTCTGCCCTTGGTGCGTGCCCAGTTGCCCTTTACTGCTGCCTCAGAACTTCTTCCTAAACATTCGTTTCACGTACTGACATACACCAAATTATAGGGCACTAAACATCCTTTTGAAAATACATCAAACCCTTAGAGTTTCACAAACAATAGCAATAGTGTTTGGACATCGTTCTCCATTTCATTTGAATTATATGCTTGGTCTGTGATAAACGAGATAAAAATTGATGCAAGTAGGTTAACTACTAGCAACTACGGTGCCCAGGGTAAGTTGCGTAATTGGCACCCTAGAAAACCTGAAGAGCAAGAAGAAACCTTCCTACTGGAGGCATTGCCCACCCTTTTTCTGCCCTTGGTGCGTGCCCAGTTGCCCTTTACTGCTGCCTCAGAACTTCTTCCTAAACATTCGTTTCACGTACTGACATACACCAAATTATAGGGCACTAAACATCCTTTTGAAAATACATCAAACCCTTAGAGTTTCACAAACAATAGCAATAGTGTTTGGACATCGTTCTCCATTTCATTTGAATTATATGCTTGGTCTGTGATAAACGAGATAAAAATTGATGCAAGTAGGTTAACTACTAGCAACTACGGTGCCCAGGGTAAGTTGCGTAATTGGCACCCTAGAAACCCTGAAGAGCAAGAAGAAACCACCCTACTGAAGGCATTGCCCGCCCTTTTTGTGCCCGGTTGCCCTAACTGCTGCCTCAGTACTTCTTCCTACACATTCGTTTTACGTTCAATGCTGGTTACACCAAATCACAGGGCACTAACCATCCTTTTGAAAATACATCAAATCCTTTTTAATTTCACTTGAATGATCTGCTTGACCTGAGATAAACACCTGAGACGCACTTTTATGATGGGGATATCTTCTTCTCCAATAAATTGTATCTCCGGAAAGGCTACGGCTACTCTACAAGAAAAGTATATTTTTGAATTCAATACTCATTCTCTCGCGTTTTCCTCCAAGTAATTCATTTACTTATTTCGCATCGCCTTTTTCGTCAACGGCATTTCTGCGGTACGCGTGTGTTTCCGCGCCCGTTATTTTCCATTGGATATAATTTTTATCAACCCCCTTTCAGGATGAATGAGTTGTTAAGTTGTTGGTACATAATTTTTATATTATGTTTATCTGTACAATAAATTTTGTTGATTTTGGAAAAATACTATATGACGCATATAAAGGTAAGAAAGAAGTGTCATTGGTACAGTTTTGACACTTTTTTGGTTCTTCTTTTTAAGGTTAAGGAACCAACAGTAGCTTTGATAACAGCTCATCAAAATTAACTTATGTTTATACTATTAATAAATTATATAATGAAGTTGACCATTTGGGCCAAGATTCAGAAATGATTCAGTCAACACCATAGTATTCTAATGGGTTTTGTGTCAAAATTATATGTTCAATTCGAGATTTTGGTATTATCTCCTTTGAACTAAAAATATTTACTTGATTTAACTCTATATAATCAAAAATACAGCAATCCTATTTTCAGATTATTATAGCTTTGCGCATATAGTAAAGTGTACTTGAATGTAAGCATTCTTGGTTTGAGAATTTATTTTTATGTGTGTAGGAAGTAAAGAGTAAGGATATACAGTCGAATCCTGGAACTGTAATAACAGAGTTAAGAATTAGTTCAGAAACTAAATCACTGGTTGATGAAAAATCGCAATAAGATTCAGAATTTTGAATACGAATTGTGAGAACGCTACAATGGCTCTGCGTAGACTCAGCGAAGTACGGAATCCTTCTAAATTTTTGTTGAAACGACTCCGACATACCTCAAAATGTGTTAGCAGATCGATTCAGGCAAATATACGTAAAGCCAACAATCAGTATTGTATGTATTATAAATCTGGCTCCGACGATGTACCGTTTATGTTTCACGGTTATTGATATAATGCCCACACGTCCGATTTAATGAAGACTCATTTACATTAATACATCAACTCGAAGTAATTTCCTAACTCGTAATCGCTGCTTACATTATGTCTATTATGCAACGATCTCCACCGCTTAGCATGGCACTCTCAATTTTCATGACTGCTCGATTTCAAAAATGAAAATTCAGTTTTGGAAGTTTTTGATGGCTTATCAACAAACTTGTGCTCTTGCAGCCTCAATAGCAAGGTACTTCATGGAAACATATTGAAGAACCGCACTTTCAGCTAAATTTTAATATTTATTGTAAACCTTGAAAATATTATTGAGTTTTAGAGGGGACAATAAAAGGCGTTTCGCGTGGGTTTCAATATTTCGTTTCCAGCGCTAATTTTTCGAGATAATAATGGGATTTTTTTGCAAATCATAGAGAATGGTTGGTTCTATGCACTTGCGAAGCCCTTTTCGCAATTTGTATCCAAAATTTTAGATCTTGTCACATGAATGAATATTGACATTTTTTGACTCATTTTGGATGTTTTTTTAACCCTCTGGTAACCAAAATATCAATAAAAAGGCTTCATAGGGGCATAGTGCCCTCTCTATAATCTGCTTAAAAAATATTTTCAATATGTTCAAAATCGAGCGTTGCAAACTAAATATTGTGGCACCGTACATCAACATATTTTAACCGCTGATACGAACGCCCTTACTACAATATCTGAAATTGAAGAAAGGGCTTCTCACTACTATAGAATCTACCTTTCCTTATCACCGGTAATTTGTTACCTGATGTTTTTTCTTTTGATTCTAAATATCAACAATTCAAAAATCGGAAACAAATTGTTATTTCTTAACTGATTCCATAGCGGGAAGGTCAGCTTCAACCAACTTGACGCGATTTCTTTGTAAAATCGTTGTACATCGTAAGAAATCTGATATTTCTCAACTATACATTTAACATTAACTAGTTGAGAAATATTCCACTATTTTCTCCTTCAAAATGTGTTTTCTCTATAGTTTATCATCATTCGACACACAGCGATCCGTTTAAGGAGTTTGTGTACAAACAAAAGCCTCGTGAGTCATCCAGCAATCTCGTTAAGAAACTCGATTAAAAACTACTTCGCGTGGTCTTTTCGTTTTTGCATAATTTCGTGGTGGGCGTCTGGCGACCTTCTATTTCAACGGCATCGGCATGGCACACGGTCATTCCATATTTGGCCAGCTCTAAAACAGCAGAAAAACCAACCGGTCACGTGTCGGGACTACAGCGGTCTACACAGCATAAACACGATCGACCATGCCAAATTTAGACAAGTCCGAATATACCTGCATTATGGTCTAGGTCACGGTTGACAACGGAGATATCTGTTCAGGATGGAAGAATGTAAACAGACCAATGACCGACAATGCACAGAGACTGCTTGGTCGATAAATTAATCTCACATTTTGATCCAAAGAGATATCGAAAACAATAAAAACGGTGTATGATAATCAAATAAGTATAGCTAATAGGTCAGCACCTAACTCACGATCATATTTAATAAATTCAAAGGTGAAAGAACCGAATATGTGTAAGTCAAGTCTTTATAGGATTTTAGGTGCCTTCTGTAATGCTGTTTATATAGGTCAAACAGCTAGAGCATTTACAACAAGGTACAGAGAAGATATAAGTGCCTCCAAAAACCACCGTCTAGACAGATCAAATTCTGCCAAACACTTACTAGATACTAATCATAAAGTTACCAACGACCATAGAATGAGTGTAATTCATTAGAGAATCAAAAATATCTGCGAAATCCTGACTTCATTGTAGTAAATGAACAGACAGATCTTTTAAACTCAATTTTCATCGATACACTACTATAAGTTTCCATCTATTTTTTATTCTAGGCTAACTCGTGAAATATCTTAAGAAATACAATAGTTTATTACATGAAATATCTTAAGGACATTTTGACGACGATGGTTAAGGTTTTGTACGGGTTTCCCTCAACACTAGTGTAAATGCAGTAGCAAAAAAATATTTCCCCTGAGACAGACACAAATGAAAAAATAATTTAATAGAAAAATAGCTAGACAGGAAAGATAATATGCTAGATTTAAGAGCTCTAGTTTTAAATCCATGAAAATAATAGTTAGTTAGTTGGCAAGTAAACTGAGTAGCAGTCAAATCTGACAGTCCGACGATGATTCAAATATAAATCGAAACGCATCACTGAAAGCAAAATCATCACAATCTTGACACAAAACAGAGAAAATCTATCCTAGAAGAATACTATAGCATTTCATGATCTTGGCGCAAATAGTTCAACTTCATTATATAATTTATTATTGGTATAAACAGTCTGTAATTTTGGTGGGCTGTTATCAAAGCTACTGTTGGTTCCTTAACCTTGAAAAGAAGAACCAAAAAAGTATCAAAACTATACCATGTGACTTCTTTCTTACATTGATCTGCGTCATATAGTATTTTTCCTAATTTAAGCTTGAATGGTGTTGTACGTACAGATAAGCAGAATATGAAAAATATATATCTGTTATTAAACCAAAAGATATACAATTTATTGACAACTCACATATCACTCATATCACATCAACACCTGTACACTTGTATGAGGTCCTCACAACAGTCACAATCCCAATTTTTCAATAGCAGATTCATCCTGAGGTGGTTAGTAAAAATTAAATCCAATAGAAACTAACATGCGGGGAAGAATATGGCGATGCCAAACAAGTAAATCAATTACTTGGAGGGAATAGCAAGATTTTCGTATTTTTGATTGAAGTAAATGGAGCTCCGTTGCAAAATATGATAACCTTACTAAAAAAATATGGAATACTTGTTAGAAAGGCATTGGAATCTTTGTTGTGAAAAAAATTCAAGAATTTCTTGTGTGCACCTCAATTGAGGGAATCGAGAGATTGGAATTACTGTGAAAAGGGGAAGATCTACCCCCAAAGAGTTGAATTAACTACGATCGTACGTAGAAATACGATCTTACCAAAAAATATCAGCAAAATGATTAATTTAGAAATCAAAATAATCGTTTCTTAAGTTCGGAAGAGGATTCGGTTTTTTGCCCTTTAGGTTTCGATTCAAGGGGAAGTCAGATGAAAAGATCAGACCAGTTCTTCCGGTTTGTTGAGGGTTCATTTCACAGGCAGACAACCGTAACAAAATCGTACGGTTTTTTTGCTCTTCAGCTTTGTCCTTGTACGTTCTTTTTATCGAAAATTTGGCAGAAATACCATTTTTCTGCACAATTTGTTCGACCGCCAGCACAAAATAGTCGGTGGTCATCATCGTTGCGGTTTTGGTACGCGCCCAATTTCACGACTTTTAGACTTGATTCACCGTGATAATTCGCTGCCGCTGGCCCGTTGTTGTTAATCCTGCCTCTTCTTACTGCACGGATATCGTTACAGATTTTATGTTAATAATTGCCAGTCAGTGCTGCCACAACGCTGAAATATGAACTGAGAAATTGCACTGGGTGGTTGAAAGTTTTGCTCTCTTTGCGAGGTTTGATGAGCCGTCAAAATTATCGACATAGCGTGACTTGACTTGAAGGCTTTTAAAATAATCATTTAGGTTGTGGTAGATGCTCTTACATGACTTGCATTAAGTTGAAATAGTGTAATTTGAACACTAGGTTTCACAAACAGAAGTCGTTTTCGATGAAATGCTCCGACAACACTAGGTTTCCTTTTCATCTTTCTTGCTGTCTCACTCCTTTTTTGCTCTTAGCGTTCACGCCAACATTGTCTCAATCTCACTTTGAGACTTGGTGTTGCTCTTCGTACAAAATATGACAGTATATGGGTCGCTCCACAGAGGAGGAAGCAGCGTTGCCACAGTTCCTAGTCACACCCAAAATTGGTCTACTTTCTCTTAGCTTACAAAAAACTGGTGCTGTGAATTGACCTTGCACTAAAGCTAAAAGTCTAGTCGCGTGTCCTTTCATATAGAATTCGAATATATGGTGAAGGTAATTTATTGACACTTTATATTCCTTAATTGATACAAAGTCTCCCAAGGTACAAACTGCTCCAGATACAAAATTTTAGCAGTTTAACCTGATTTCGGATTTCATGCTGAGCCGTATCGTGAATTTGAAAAAAATCGTTGATTAATAACATTTGTCCAATATATGTAATGTTTACTATTAGTGACAGGCACTTCAAGTGGATAACAGAAATGCGAATAATTATTTTAGTGAAAGGATACTAATTAATCTGTATGCTTACCCAGCTCGGAATGTGATTGAACGCAAGAGGTTTTGAACCGCAAAAAAATGTAAAGCAATGCCGCGTAAAACATTTACAAATGTGGTTTTTCGATGGTATTTCGGCCAGTGGATGGAAGAAAAATATTTCAAGACATTTTGATGATGTTGGTTATCAGGAGTACGATGAAAGATGATGGCAATCGGACAAGCCCGGAGCGTCTATCTATATTATATCGATAGATTTCAGTTCAGTATCGCTTGAACGGTAGACCGGAAGTTTCGCGCGTTGTTATATAAATACGTTGCTTTATTATTACTCTGCTGCCACTGGATCGATTTTTCAAAAGGTACGAAGTCTAAATTTTATAGTTGATAGAGCGACAATATGATTGAAATATCTAAAAGTCAAAAAATCGAGTTTTAAGCTGTTCGTCTTGGAAATCAGCGATGAACTTAAAATTAGTTTACTGCACCTTTTACAAACTGGAGGTACGACCGGTACGGACGCAAAAAAATGTAAAAACAATTTTTACACCTGATTCATGCCTCATAATTTATTTACGACCGTATACATAAGCAGGAATTAATGCAATGTTGTATATATTATTCAATTAAAATTTGTGAGTGAGGTGATGGTTTACTGTGCGTACACACGCACATGTTTCCGAAAACTGGTACTCAGGGTCGTGCAAGCGGAGGGGGCATGAGAGGGTTGAGCATTTTTTACATCTGAAGGAGTCAAGTAGATCAACTCTGTGCTTGTGCATTCACGTTTCTGACGGTTCTTTCCAACAATGCCAGTACTGAACATTTTTTTACAGTGTTGCAATTCAGCTTATCAGATAGATTATACCTAAATTCTAAAAATTTAACGTAATATACGTTATTATAGTTTACAAAATACACGCTTTACAGTAAAAATCACTAATTATAATTATCGCCAGATACTCTGGATAAAAACAATTTTTATAGTGTGGAAGCATTTTTTTGGAACTCATTTTCTCACTCGGCATATGAATTTTGTTCTATTAGTGACAGAAAAAAACAATAATTGAGTTTGCCCATCCTCAGAGATTAACCACTCTTTTACAAGATATTTCAGTATACCTTTTACTAGTAGAACCATTTCTAACACTCGAAGAAAGTTCAGTGTATTTATATATTAACACGCATTTAATTTATTCTACTATTCTATTCTATCTTCTTCTAACGGAAATGGTTACTATCTCCCGAACTCTTAATAATTAGTGAATGTGCCTCGTCTCAGGTTAATATTACGAGAAAATTCTAAGCATGTGATAATAATATATTATTAAATAACTGCTCTTTCCAGAAATGTTCAACTGAAGCCGTTGAAAATGTTTCAATACCTTAAATTCTTTCATCGCCCGCCGTTGTGTTGAAGTTCAAGTTAAAAAATATGATCGTCCGCTGTTGAAAAGGCGTTCCAGGATGTCATGTCGACCTGCATCTTGTCGTTTTCAACAGGTTCATTAAGTTAGTGTGCTAGTATGAGCATCTGCTCTCAGAGGTTTTCGTTGATAACAAGATGGCCTTTTCGCGTGCGCTGACTGTCCACTTGATTAATTCTAACCAAGATACTTTTATTGATATATTAGGACCAAAAGTCTGCTTTATGTCGGAGGAAGAGACGAATGGCGGTCGAACTTAACTCGGCACGTTGATGTACTTGATTGGGCTGGATGCGAATATGATCATTAGAAAAGCGTAACTTATCAGGAAAATCCCACTTTGGCGTTGTGGAATAGGCTGCCGAATTAGTCTGTTCTCCAATAGTTACAATTTACAGCGTTGTAAGATCAATGTGAACAGTCACGTGTCGTCTCGCAGCGTTTCTGGAGCGCAATGGACCTCTTCCTTCTTTGTTTCAGCGACTAATACTATAGATTACTGCATTTCACATATGGTGAATTATAAAAGTTACAAGTGTCGCAGACGCAACCGAAACATCAAAAAATTATCCATTAAACATTATAAAGTTTAAATGATCGGCCACTACAAACACGAAGAATTACACATAATATTATGAATCCACATATACGAGTATGAGAGACAAAACGTGATCATGGCTTGCTTGCACACAAAATCAATCGTTCGATCTGTCTCCTCCTCTTTGCGTCTATTGTATCGATATTCCCCCATATACAGTGTGTACTTTTACTAAACGCCCATCGATAGTTGCGATCTGAGACGTTTTTCTGTTGTTGCAGGCGGCTGATGTGGGCCAGAATCAGATCGACTGTCGCCACAGGACGACAACTGCGGAAGAACAGAACGCGACAAGACAGGACAACAAAATAAGAATCTGGCTTTGTGTGCAGCGAGAGTCGGCGCTGACCATGGCGGGTTGTCTGTCGACGCTGGAGAAAACTCGATCAGGATACGGTCAGTAGTGGACAGGGATCGATTTGAACAGTAGCAAGGATTCGTTGCATTTGAAAATGTTCATGTTAAAATGCGGCGAAATTCCCTTTAGCATGTAGAATCGATGTGTAAGAAAAATAGGGATGAAACACAAATGTTAGAATGAGTGAGTGATTCTCCTAACGCGTGGCAACGCTGCCCTTTTGCAGGCTCGCGTTATAGTCTAGTAAAATTAGCATTTCAAATTGTCAACATTTGGAGGTAACGAAATCTGGAAAATATTAAGATATTTCAACATACGTTTGTTCACGATAAGGTGGGACGTTATGTTATGATGGTTTCACAGAAGCTCCTTTAATTTATAATATGGATGCGTAGGCAACAGCAAGTAGTAATAAATTATACACAATAAGCTATGAAGTCATCATATTTGTATTCCATGTATTTGCTTGTCACTTTGACATTTCATTGTACTTATCATCCTGAAAAATTGGTATTTTTCATCCTATTTAAAATATTACAACAAAACTATTTTCAAGATGAACTATTCATCTTTGTCTTTAATATCGAAAACTGAAATAATAGAAGCAGATAACACATTTCGAATCACAAATAATGCGAACAAATGTATTTGACAACTAGTTAGATGTATTTACAAACCATAATTTTTTATCCAAGGCTATCAAAAATAAGTAAGGAATTAAAACTGTTTTGACATTCTATAAATTGTTGAAAAATGTTGCACATAATTCGCACATAGCATTAGAAGAACAGAACGTAACACAACAGCGCCAAGGTCGTAAGCGTGCTTACTTCCGGCAAGTTATGAAAGAGATGGGTGATTACATAAAAATCAATGTATTGTGAATGAAGTCAATTAGTTATCAAAAATGCTAATTTAGTAACTCTTTCAAGTGTCGCCCTCTACGGAGACGCCCATGACATCTTATGAAGCCAAAGGTCTTAACATCTGTGCTGCCTTGAAGCGGTAACAGATGTCCTTAAAGACATCAGTCAAAAAGGGTGAACTGATTTACAGCGACATCCCTTGTTCTTAGTAAAAACCTGCTATAGACATGCATGTTTCGTGTTTAGCCTAGACTCGTCAGTATAGGCTGGCGGTCTAACTGTAGAGAACAATCGGGTGGTATATACGTAACCAAGTCAAGGGTATGATAGCAACATCAATTCATCTCCCAGTGTCGCCCTCTATGGAGACGCCCACTGACATCTTACAAAGCTAAAGTTCCTAACACCTGGACTGCCTTGAAGCGGCAACAGATGTCCCTTACGACATCTACTAATTTAGTAATTTGACTGTATTATAAACACAGCTCTGCATTTGTTCGCTCCAGGATTGGTTACGACATCTTGCGTACAAATGTTGATCATTTGAAATATTAATTTCACTAGACTATAACGCGAGCCTGCAAAAGACAGCGTTGCCACACGTTGAGAGATTCGAGCAGCCATTCTAACATTTGTGTTTCATCTTTTTCTTACACAATGATTCTACCTGCTAAAGGGAATTCTACCTGAAGTGTATATATAAGAGGTTTGGAAGAATATTTTAGATATGTAAAGACGAAATTTAATACTCAGTATCGTAGTGTCGTGGCGCCCATATCTCAAAAAAATAATTTGTAGGTTTTAAGAAAATATTGTTCCTTTCTATAATAAGTCGAAAATTCGAGTCAAGTAGATGAACTTTGTACTTCTCAAATTTTATTTATTTCAGTAGGTAAGTGTTGAAATATTCGATGAATTTGATATTTTTGGAAGTTTTTTTAATTAAAACAATGCGACATCAGGATTTTGTATCAAATTTCAACAATTTCTCATATCATTGCATGGGACGAACATCGTCAACCTGCTTGACACCATTTTTCAATTATTGAAGTGCCATTTATAAAAATAATCATAAGTTCTCAAGGTGCCATTTATTAGATGTATTTGAGTAGAGTTTAGTTGTATATTAACCACTTTGGATAATACGAAGGAAGGATGATTAAAGAACGAAACATTCAATATGATCATGTAACATTTAAATTGAAATCGTGAAATGTTCAGACATTTTTATAAAAATGTTTCTAACATTTTACTTTACCACCCCTATGGAAATTAAATGGTCAAGATAAATCCATTCTACGATTTTTTGGTATGTTTTGCATCTTCCATCAAGCTTAACATCACCCATAACATGTCATGGCACGATGATGTTGCTGACCTCGCTAGGTCGGCGTCCCAGAAATTAGGGATCCTCTTCCGCGAATATGATCATTAGAAAAGCCTAACAAAAGTCCCATTTCGAGGAATGTGAGCGCCCAGAGGCCCAACATGGGTCACCCTTAGGCCCTAGCCAAACATGAAGGCCGGATTTGTGATCAGCACCCCACAAATACCCAATATTCGTTCTTTCGGAGAACCTCGGCGATGTGGAATGAGCTACCAGGGACTTTGTTCCCCAATGGTTACAATCCAGAGAGTTTCAAGGTCAATGTGAATAGACATTTAACCTCGCGCGGTGCTTATGAAGCGCGATAGGCTATCTGCCTTTGCGTGAGGTTATCTATTAAAAATATATAATCATTCACTGAATCCATTGCAGACAACATCAACCCCCGACATGTAATCGTCATTTACTACATTATTCCAGAGCCAAACCAACAAAAATATGATTCTATATCACTTTTACATCCATTCTAAATCTCTATTCGACTGTCCTATGTCTGTTTGTCTGTATGTCGGCCTGTCTGTCAATCTATCCGGATTAATTAATATGTGTCCAATTCATTAAAAATAATGTGCTTATTACGTCGGATTTCAGGAACGACGATCTATAAATAATCCTGAAAGTAATAACGTGCGGTCTCCCGTAAGAAGAAGCCGACTGACAGGACAGACGATTGTTAAAACTTTAAAATGATATTCCGGAAGATACATTAATAAGTACGCTAGATACTTATCCTGCAGATTTATAAATTTAAATCCGGACGGCCGATGTGCGCTTCTATTATAATTTATATATGTAGAACGTCAAAAAGATCGAAGATTAAGCCTTATTGATGTGAGACTGACAAGTTTGATATGCTTCCAATACAAGTTTTTAAAAGCGCGCTTATCAAGTTTTACAAGGATTTCTCCGACTATGGAAGCATGAGCGTACAGGAACAGCGTCACCACATTCAGTAAATTGCTACCGTTTTAGTAGATTTCCTCCTGTTTTCATTGTAATCCAATAATCATGTTACTGTTTTTTTATATAATGTCCGTTGTTCTTCAGACCACTTTATTATCTGAAAAACTATCTAGGTACTACTAGTTGCGCATGATGGCGGTGGGTTTGATTTGAGTCAAGTTTGAGTGTGTCAACTCCAAATATCAACCAAGCAAAGGCATTATCAGCTATCAGTGTAGTGCCGAAGCTAGTAGGATAAAGATATACAAAATCCAGCTAATACAGGGTAGGATCAAAAAGTAGTTGGACTGAATTTCAAAGCAGTGGATGGTGGTCGGACCACCTGGACGTGGTAGTCAGGCAGCTTTGAAAGCGGTAGCATCTCCTAGGATCAGATCCCCACTGGTCCAGGAATGCAGCGCCGCCCTCAAACGCTTTGCCCAATCCAAGAACGTGACCCTAATGTGGGTCCCTGGTCACAGCGAAGTGCCAGGTAACGAGAAAGCAAACTGCCTGGCGAGGATGAGAGCAAGGGGCACATGCATTGGCCCCGAACCCTTCCTGGGTATTAGCAGAGGCCAGGTCAGTAATGCCCTAGATGCTTGGGCGTATAACGAACTTGCGAAAGCATGGAAGGAGAGATTCATATCAGGCCCCAACAGGTCACTGTCGATTGAAGAGGCACTTGACAGTCATAGGAGTCAAAGACCCAATGGGTCAGAAAAGCTGGGAGTCGGACATCATCACCTTTATTAAAAGGTCTGGAAGGTTTGACACTAAGGAACTACCATGTCTGCTATACTTCTAGTGATGACCTTCGGGGTCGGCAAAAAGGGCCAAAGGTAGCCTACGTGTCAGTCTTGGCCTCCATATTACTACTACTACTTCCAATCGACTGCGATCAAGCACAGAGTGAACACTTCGATTTCCGAGAAGCTCTGATAAGAAGATGAAAAAAATGTCGAGCAGGGATACGTCATTAAATTCTACTCCAAACTCGGGAAAAACGCGACCAAGACCCTCGAAATATTAAGCACGCCCACGGGGATGCTGGCAAAGTCGCTCAATAGTGTTCGAGTTGAGAAAGCCGGAATGAGCAAGTCAAAGTTGAAATCTATTTTTGACCCGATTTTACTATATTTCAACCATGCATTGAATAGGTTTCCTAAATAAAATGTGGTAACGCTGTACAGAAGAGATTTCGTTGTGTTCTTTTAAGAGAAGCACTATATTGTAGAATCCAAATAGGCCGACAGATATACTGACAGACACACCGATAGACAGTCTGACAGTCATACCAACAGACTAACAAACTGGCAGACATATCGCCAGACTGACCGACAGACACACCAACTGAGGGGCAGACAGAAGACTGACTGACAATCTTATCGTATAAGAGCATGATGTGGAAGCAGTTGATATTGTCACCCTTCCTTCCTTTCTGAGAATATCTCTGCACGCCAATGGGGTATGTAATGCTATTCCGAATTGGTTAAGTTTTTGCTAGTTTGTTTTAGTGAGTAGATATAAATCTGTATAATAAAATTAGGCTGAAGCAAAGCTTTAACTTCGTTTTTAGTATAGTTATTTGATACATGTATATTTTTTCCAATAAATTTTTTCAGATGAAATGTATCTTTATTTCTATCATATGCTACCCGGGTAAGTACTGTGGAGCGTCCATTAGATCATAGGTGTAAGCAGAAAGGTTTGAGAAAATAAGTTTTTAGGTCGAACTTTCAGCTTTTTAGAATGCAAGGTAAGTTGAGAAAATTGTAGTGAATTTCACACATTCACTTATGGAAGGGAATCACATCACTGTCAGTAAACTGTAAGAACGATATCAAAGGACACTGAAATTTTATCAGTTGATACTTCTGGCAATTTACTTTATTTTTATGCAAATAGCTACTAATGAAATATTGTCATCAAGCAGCCCATGATTTACTTAATAAAACAATTTTTCCGTGCCTGTTGATTGGAATCTTGATAATTAATTGAGAATAAAATATTATTTTTTCCTTATTTGTGCATTTTGCTATTAATGTTTTTATTTTTTAAGTATTATTTATTTTTTCATATTTCTTTGCCTTAAAACAAATTTAAATGTAATAATAACCTTAAGACTCGATTTTTTGGTCATCAAAGAGTAGAGATCACATTTCGTGTATTACTTTGTGAATTATTTAAAAAAAGTCTGAGATCAAATCAAAAAAAAGTGTTCAAACATTCTTCAATATTATTCAAATCAAGTTGTTTTTTAAGCTTTTTGTATACATTTCTTTTTATTCTGTTACTTAATTTTTATCTATATTTCAGTATATTTCGACGGTCATACAAAATCTTTACCCTTGAATTTAACTGTGCTGTTTATGCCTCGTTCATATCTCAGTACCTACGCTTTGGCGTAGTTGCCTCATTTTCCCATAAATCTTTGTACAATCAGGTTATCAGGTTGCCAACATGGGCTGGGTGGATCGCGTCCGTCAAGAAAGTGAAAAATACGCTGAAATGCCGTATATTCGAACTTCGAACATTCATTTGTATTTATTATACGTTGTATTTTCGTGTAGGTACCTGCTTTATGTATCCAATTTACAATTTACGATATTAAATGTAGTGTAGGTCGACATCAAAAAGAACTACACGGAAAACAAACAACCAATATCACAAAAAAATGATTTTGCGTGATGCTTTGAGATGAGTGTTGATGTTGCTATCACACCCTTTACTGGGTTACGTATATAGCTCCCGATTACTCTCTATAGTTAGACCGCTAGGTTATACTGACGAGTCTAGGCTAAAGACGAAACATGCATTTGTTTGATGTATAGTGGAGAGCATACACTTGATTATTTTTTAATAAAAGTATACTAACGTCTCGTCTACTAATGCATAGGATAGTAGAAAATTTGAATTTCACTTGACAGTAGGAGACAACATGATCCTTTGGAGCAGATGTTTTGATGTTTCGTGAATAAGTCACTGAAAAATCTCAATTTTTCCGGTTCTTTTTGTTACATGAAAAACAACTCATCTTATTAAATTAACTTAATTATTTTACTTGACAAGCAATTTGGATTCATAGAACGATCTATCCAAGATGCCATTAATTATTTGATCACAAAAATATCACAGCATGGATGAATTTTAGTAGACTTTAAGTTTCTTCTAATTTCCATATTTTATAGTTTATATTAACTGTATATCAAATAATTAGTATAGCACTTTTATTAAACAAAAAAAAGTAGTTTGTAGAATGACTTCTATCAATTTATACTTAGTTCAAAAAATGAGCACTTCTGCTTAGTACTCGCATAGCTTTGGATAAAATCACAATAATGGTGAAAGTGCGACCTATTCACGAGTTCCATAAGCACCTTGATTTAGACTAATTTTGAGGCTACAGAAATGTGGCATAAATTGCACTCCGATTCCATCAAGAACTCATAGAAATATATGCATTTGAAGTTTACATCATCTTTATGCACCCTCAAGTCCAAAGTGGTTATCAGAACGACTGAATTAGACACACTTTCACCAAAATGTGTTACATAAATTTTGCATAGAAATAAAAAACGAGCTTATTGATTCAATTACTTAATCTGGTGCAGCAATGCAGTAAAATCTTTTCCAACCTAAATATCCCCAAAAATAAGCGTGATTTGAAGTAAAAACGTTTTTTATCAGAGCCTGATTAAACTGCAATTACCTTTATAGTTCACTCAAGAAAAATATCTGCAACTTAGTCCTAACAGAATCATGTTTCCAAAGCTTCCGGAATTAATTCATAAAATAGCAATAAACATAGAGGACGAACATTGAAGAAGAGTGATTACAATCTATATCGTTTTAAGTTCAATGTGAATAGACATTTATCCTCGCGCAACGCTTATGAAGCACGATAGGCTTTCTTTACCTGAGGTTATCTATAAAAAACGAATCTTCCGTGGTTAATAATCATTTTCCTTATTAGTTTTTTTTTATAATTAGTTTAGGGGTAATCAAGTTAACACGACCTATAACCGAAATTTCCCAACAGTCTCAAAAATGACGTAAATTTCCACGAGATATCAGCCGCATTGCATTATTTTGTACTGTATCCTGTAGAGTTGAAATGTGTCGAAGTCTATTAATGAGAATATATAACTTTTAGGCACAACAAAAACAAAAAAAATAGATTATTTTGGTGCGTACTATAAGTTTGTTGTTAAAAGATAAGATAATGAAATTTCTGAGGCAAATTTCCTCTCAGATCTTAGCTTTATCACCCATACTTAATACAGTGTTGGAACAAAACTAATACACATCATCAAGCTACAAATGAGCTCCGTGACATAATTAAAAACAAGGTTGTATAAACTACAGTAAGTAGAAACATCAAAAAATTATAGGCAGTAGAAACAGAAACGCAACAAACATAATGTTCAATCCAAGATACCAGACCAAAGTTTACGGAATGAAATACCAGTTTGAGCACTGCCTTCTGAATACCGACAAGTCGCCCCGAATAGACTGTTTTTACGAGTCTCGGCCATTGCCATCAAATGCGTTTGCGAGCAGGCAATGGACAACGCCCGTTGGCCTCGAACGAAAGCAAGAAAGGACGAAAGAAAAAAACCGGTTTCAGAGATAAGCGCTACACAATGTATTGAATTCCGTGTAAACTTCGGCCAAATTCCATAAGCAAAATTAAAAAAATTACTCACCTTATGACCTATTTGCAAAAATGTGGATGCATTGTCACTATACTTTGCACTACACTCACTAGAAAGGGCAAACCGCACTGTTTGCTATGAAAAAGGTATCTACACTATCAAATAACACATTTTTCCAACACGTCGTTTGAACGTTAGAAAAAATTAATATTATGATTCAGTTGTGAAAATTTAGGTCACAGTTTCACAATGAAATGTGGTGAGTGTGCATTTTATTGTGAAACTTCAATTAAATTAATCCAACTCAATCACATTGACAGAAGAATTTTACTAAATAGGAGCATACACAATCCCCAAAATTTACATTGAATTCAGAAATATATTACATTGTATTTGCACCTTACGGCAAGCGATGTGAAATTCAAGACAAGTTTCACAAAAAGGATGATAAAATATCGAAATTTTACATCTGATCTTTGCAAATGATGGATAAACTGATAGTTGCAAACGAAAAATGTGGAAAATATATCATAAAAATATTTGAAACAAATACTATTAACACGTAGATTTTGTATGCTCTCATTCGATAAACCTTCTCCACTGATGAGTGGAACCTTCGACCTAAACATAAAGTCCCACAAATGAAACCTAAGAAAGTTGAGAGTCGTTTTACTATATTGAATACGTATCGTCAGACTGTAAAATTGAATACAATGACTACTAGATTGTCATGTGAACTACTACTAATTATGTACATGAAGACTCAACGAGGAAACTACATACGATATTGGAGAACTGATTTCACATAAATATTGAAACTATATGAGTTAATATTTTTCAACGATTTGGATATATAAAGATTCGGCGGGTGTAGGACTGTATAGTGTTTGTTGTTGCTACGCCAAAATGGTCCAGTATCACATATACACATAGAATTATGGGCTGACTATGGACTGTAAACGAGATATAATATTCTTATTCTCATAAGTAAAAAATGAAGATAGGAACAAAAAGGATTTGCACTCCGCAATATTGCCATGATCAAAAGGCAACGTTTCCTATAAGGAGGCAGGACTATCTCTAGCATATTATGGAATTTTTATGGGCTTTTATTTATATCGTGCGACAGTTAGAATCCGTAGTTGCTGCTTATAAATAACAATACTGGTCTTACTAGGCAACTTGTGTCGGGGTCTACAACTGCAAAGACCACTATTTCTTACAAAAGTGAGCGCCAGATAACCAATCATGATAATCATGCAGCAGATTGTAGACTTCTCTGCCATCATTAGGATGAAATGATGCAATTTATATAGGGTTATAAATAAAAATATTTCGTTTGAGCGCTGGATTTTGAACATATTGGAAATATTTTATATGCAGATCGTGAAGAAAAGCCTATTATCTGAAATTTTGCAACCAAAATAATAACCTAGGTAGTCCTTGTGAAAAATTTGACAGTCTGGGGACGCAATTCAGTATCACGTGATAAATTCCTAATTTTCCATTTGTGGAATTTTATGTTCAAATTGTCCGTATCTCACTCATACACATTGAGGAAACTGAAACATTTCCTGTCAAAATTAATATATTTATCGCATCCGGTTGTGCACACCCTGTATATATTTCACAACTGTGCGTATATCATAAATCGTGAGAATATAATGGCATTTGTTGTCCTTTTGTAACAGCAAACCGTTGGACTTACAACCGTAGCCAAACGCTAATGATAATTCGGTCTATTAAAAAGGCCATATTGAGACATTAAAAACATGTTTATTATCACAACGATTTAGAAAATCACTGGCAGTACGCAGTCAGAATATCGGAGATCCAATCGGTGACATCCCTAATCGATTTTATGTTTAGCGATATATATTTCCACCTTATTTAAATTCAAAGTAGCTATTCACTAGATTTATGTCTCAAAAAAAATTAATAAGTTCACGTGGAAGAATCTCTTTTTGTTACACTTCAGGAGCTGTGCAGACAATGGAAATATATATCGCTAGAGATACTGACAGTACCAAACCAAAGACATTTTTATATTAACAACATATAATCTTAGATAAATTAACAAAATGATAAACATTGATCTAAAGAAACATGCTTCCAATAAAATAATGCTAGCTAATACGTCGGGTTCCAAGGTACACAATGCTTTAAAAAAATATTTATTTTACATCACAAAGCAGACCGTCTAGCAACATTATTTTCCATCAATAATAACTTCCATTCTCTCGTGAATTCTTGCGTTTCACAACGTTTCGATATTGGCCCCGCCTGCTTAGCGACCCATCGAATGGCGTCTTCTATCGACAGTGCAGTCGGTGGTGATGACTCACGCTACCAGACTGATGTATTTGCACAGCTGAATTTCATATGCCAGCAGGACCAATCAAGAGGGGTGGTACGCGGCTTTTGGGTAAGAGAATAAACACCAACGGTCATTTCACCTGAAGACGATTGACCATACCACATTAATCGAAACGTTGTGAAAGGCAACATTTTCAAGACAGGCCTAACTACATTGTCTAAAAACCTCAAACAACAATTTAATTGGTACTATATATAGGTTAATTGGATTAATGTACTTTGTGCAAAAAAATGGTGCTTCTCGGTCTAACAAGGAAAAATGGAAAAATAAATATATACTACTAATAATACAGTGCAGCCATTCTGAACAAATTCCTATATACTACATGGACTAGATGTAAGATCAGCTCTCGAACGGACCTGACCTGATAATAAATATTTTATTTTGTATATAATAGTATATATTATATTATAATAATGTTCAAAATGGTACAGATATAAGGATCACCGCCATAGAAACTATGTTTCTTTGATTAAATCAAACGTAATACAAAATAGCAAAGAGGAAGGAATTAAATAAAATGTGTGTGTACCTTTAAAAACTCATTTATCTACGTATATTTTATCCCTTAGGGATTTTCGTAATGAGATTGTTTTCAAGTGAAAAAGTTTGTACAAAATATTAATCGATATTAATTTATAACTACTCAAAAATATTAAATATGTACAAAAACAGTTAATATCAGAGTGTAAGGCACCAAAATATGGCCCCTTGGAGTATCAAGATGGTATTGCTGGAATTTCAGAAAGCTCATATCAGATGAAATGCGTAACAATTTTTATTAGTCTGGCTACTAATTAAAAAATATCTAGATACCAAGCTTCATTTTGTCCTGACTTCAAGGCAGTCCAGGTGTTAGGACCTTCGACTTCGTAAGTTGCCAATAAAAGTTCCCATAGAGGACGGCACTTGAGATGAGTTGATGTTGCTATCACACCCTTGACTGGGTTACGTATATACCACCCGATTTCTCTCTACAGCTAGACCGCCAGGCTCTACTGACGAGCCTAGGCTAAAGACGCAACATGCATGTCTATGGCAAGTCTGATGCATAGCGGAGAACTATCTTGAAATGTGTATTGAATGGTGGAAATGAACCACATGGAACTCTCAGAAATGTTTGTTTCAATTTCAAGCCTCCAAAACTCAACATCGTCCCAGCGAAAGTCGATAGACAACGCCTCTAATCGTACACCGTCCTTGATGTTAAAACAAGTCTATCGCCGTGTACCGTTCATAAACGTATATTTCAGTCGGGTTAGATCTTGTTATTGAGTCGCAATTACGGCCCACTTGATTGCGAAGCGCCGCTATGGCGTCGTCTTTACAAAACCCTGTTCATTCGTCAGATAAAACTTTACGACCGCTGATGTGGGAGGCATAAGTCACAGAAGCGCGGAGGTTAGATACATTGGGAGACATTTGAAACAAAAATATATTATTCATGATATTGGGCATGTATCCGTTAGTTTGACAATGTTCTCAACAAGCAAAAGCTGTGCAAAATTGGTGAAAAATCCAGGCACGTACTCAGAGGGAGGATGAGGGTATCGGCCTACCCCCCCCCCCCCCGCCCTCCCCAAAATTTTAGAAAATTCAGTTATTAATAACTAAATCCTTCCCAAAGACTTTATATATGAGCGATCATCAATAATGTCACCTGTAGATCTGATAACCCCCTCCCCAACAATCAAAATCGCCTCCTCCCTCCCCCCGAAAGGGCCTAATGTCCTGGCCTAATGTTCAATCCCTGCTAGTTACCGAGAGCGATAGGCTTTATGAATTTACAAGAGGTTATCTATCAAGCAACATCATAAAAAAATGGCGAATCAAAAGTACTTCAGAAATTCATCGATTAGGCATATCAGAGCAAATTTAAACAAATAACTTCTATTAAATCCTCACTTTATCGGTGATGGAATCTGTAGCAATAAAATGTTTAAATAATGTGTAATTGCTTCATAGTTTCTACTACGTTAAGGTGTTATCTTTAGTCGTTTCTCTGGAAAAGAAATTGATGAACGTTACAGCTTGCAAATGAGGGCTGGTGGTAAGGCAATTATTTCGCCACACCTGGAACATTTGATTTTTCGAGATATTTTGAAGTAAAAAAAATCAAATTAGTTTCATTCGCCAACTAGCAATGTGAAAAAGTCAGATGGCTCCAATACTCATGCTTTATCTGTTCCCCCCAGTATGAACCTAATTGCCCACACCACTGTCATTGCGTTGGAGTACAAGTGCTTTTATGTATATTTTTGGGTCATCGGCCCCCAAGAAAGCATTCCGACTAATTTGGGTTTTTTATACACCATAACATCAGCTCTACATTAACCTACGCTACGCCTTGCAACTTCAATCATTCACATAATTTTGTGGTTACCTAGGAAAGTTGTCAACATTATAACGTCAAAAAAATATAAACGCCTCTTGTGACGGAATACCGACTGCGCCTACGACGAAGGCTTTTGATCTATACGCACAATAATTATGATGAATTCCTATAAATGATGTCCTATGCCCAAACGGTTGAAAAATACTAAAATACAAGCTTTCGTCTAAGTCTAGAGAGCAGTCAAGGGTGTGATAGCAACATCAACTCACCTAAGTGAGGCCTATTGACATCTTACGAAGCCAACGGTCCTAACACCTGGACTGCCTTGGAGCGGCAAAAAATGTCCCTTAAGACATCTGTCGACAAGGGTGAACTGGTTTACAGCGACATCCCTTATTCTGCGTAAACACTTTTACGATGTATCGTTATCTCGGATCATTCACTTAAAAACACTGACAACTGATATTAATGTATGTTTTCCACAATGTTTTTGATATATTCGTCCTTCAGAGAGGTATTTGAAACCTGTTACAGAACTGCAGTTTTTCTTGAATAACTCTTAGACGCTAATGATACATTCAATAACAGCCCAATACGATAGACCTGAGTAGATCTATAAAGATTAATGTCCTTGAAAAGCAGTTCGACATGTATGAACCAGCCCTGATGGATTTATGACAATTGCTCAACACCCTTTAGTTCCTGTATAATATTCAAACAAAATATTCTTCTAAATAACAGCTTATTTTATGGGCATCAAAATAGTGTATACTTTATTTCAAGCAACATTCCAATTGAATAATTAGTACTGCCCTAATTCCATCAAAGACATGTTTTGATTTCTATGCAGATGAGCCACTGAACAATTCATGGGCTGCCGGTCTATAATAATCAGTTCTTGTCAATTATACTCATACTGATCTTATATTTGAATATATGTATCTTTTGTATCGTTCAGACTGGTACCTGGTGTAACTCATCCATCATACCTGCGGTCCAAATAGTTGATTGCCCAGTGAATTTTAAAGGAGGACATACATTCGTCCGAGAATAGACGTTTGTCCTCTCGCAGCGCTTACGAAGCACGATAGGCTATCTGGCTTAGCGTGAGGTTATCTATCAAACAAATATGTCATATTTCTGTAGTTTGAGCAGAACATGTCAATTAGTGTGCGTTTGACAGCTGTTTGTTTGTCTGGAGATTTTTACTATGGAAAGAATTTAACGGCAAATTTGCCGGAAGCATTGAAAATGTTACAGATTGGGGGTGTTTTGGGGAGTTTTCTTTATCGATAACGCAAGTATTTTTTCACCACGCAGTCACATTCCAGCATGATTGTGAATGAACATTAGGGCAAACACGAAACAATGATCATCGTTCAGACACCGTATTCTCCAGATTTGGCTCCCTGTGACTCTTTCCTGTTACCGCTACCGAAGGAACTAAAGACCAAAACTGGATAAGCCGTTGGCATATTATTAGCTCAAAATGAGCATATTTTCAAGGCAACAATAAAAGTATTAAAAGGCATAAAAGCGTTGTTTTTCAACCAGTCCGGGTCAAATTTGATTTGAATAATTGGAGATATGCAAAGAGGCCTCAATGAAGGACTATAAATATGACCCATAATAATATATAAACTGTGTTTCTTTAGGCTCACACAGATCAATGTTCATCTTGATATGAAAATGTTGGTATATATATTCTATCTACAATATTAATGGAATTTAGCTTTAAGATATTTTCTTTCTGAGAATCCAGCAAACCAAAATTGCAACGAGTAATGAACATCGACGTCTTGTGAGTTTATCTAAACTTCGTTGTAACGAGTAACCCTGAGCTTCTTCAGACACGCAGTTGTTGTATTGTTAATAAATTCTCAAAACAACTCAAATATGAGTATATACGTATAGCAATTTGGTATTATTAAGGAACAAGAATCTGTTCCACTCGTTTTTCGATGCATATTAAGAAATCCCAAATAATTTATGATAATATATTTTTGTTCCTAGAATTTTGTCTTTGAGAAAATCTAGAAAGCTTTTGTAAATCAAAGGTATTATACTACATACATACAAGACAAACACTTAATCGCCATTCTTAAGCAGCTGTAAGTGCTACTTATATCCATTAATTCCTAGTGCCTCCTTAAAAATGTAACTGGAATGTTTACACCTTAAAACATTTTTTTTTTCGACTGAAAAAAACAACAATTCCAACTTTCAACTGAATAAGTACACAGCTGCAAATGTCGTCACTAGTAAATTTTTCAGCTAATTTACATACTTTGTAATTCCTAAAATATTCGACGGATTTGAAAAGGCTTTTTCCATCATCTTTTGAATCAATGACAACTTTTTAAAATTTGAGTTAGGAGTAAAATACGAGATCATGCGTTTTGAAAAAAATACTAGCTCCCCATTTTGTGGGAAGACCACGAATATATTTTTTGGATATAAAGTTTTGATAAAGATGTTGAGCTTACCTCGGAAGGTTTTTTTGATTTTGGGAACATATTTTATGGTTTTCGAACGAAAAACGGTTATTTCTTGAAAGTATCTCTCGAGAGGAATAGAAGTTAGCAAATACTAAATTAAATAATGCACTCTATAAAACAGAGAAAGTTGGTGTAGAACGGAAAATTAATATTTTTCGAAAACAAAATTTTTCTCGGAAACCATAGTAGATATTCCCGAAATCCCGAAAAAATCCCGAAGTATGGTAAATATCTATGAAATTTTATGTCCCACACAATGAGCAGCCAGTGATTTTTTTTCTAAATGCATGACTCTCTCTTTCAGCCTGGTTTAAGGCCCTCGTGTCAAAATTTAGGAAGTTGTTGATAATGATTCAAAAGAGGATGAAATGAACTTTTGAAAGCTGGTCTTCGTTCAGTATTTTAGGAATTACAAAGTATCAAAGTTGGCTGAAAAATTTGCTTGTAACGATAATTATGTGAAGCAGTTTATTTCAACCGATTAACAATCTAAGAATAAATTACAAACTTGTGGAGCATCACAACTTCTTTGACTTCGACTGTTTGACGTGTTTATGAAATGGACCGACAGTAAACGTATTGTGCATCTTTATTACTTCCGCACCAGATCTGGCTAACCATACTTCCGTATATTTTTGAAAAGATTAGCGCTTCTGCTTTTCTCCGATTTTGCTAACTTCTTCAAAATAAAATGACGCTTCCCAAAATAAGATCATTACCAATAAAATGTTCTAATACCTAATACGCAGACCTCAGAGTCCTTGGAAGCTGAATCGGATAAGTATGGTAATGTTTGAAATACGTACGCGTTTCTTCTGGTGACATTTTTATGATGAAAACAATGAATATACTGGAAAAGAATGTTACACCACACAAACATAATTATAACCTTCATGTAACATCGACGCTGTATCCATTCATCAGGCTACATGCTTTATTCCTCTGATTGTACAATAATAGATCATGCAAAGAGCGGCACTCTCATCGGTTTACAAAATACATGCAAGTTGGATCACTTTCCTAGAACCCTCCTAAAGCAAGCCACTCCGACCATTGGTTTCACGAGCTTCGGACAATACGATCAAAGGCGACCGTCTCTGACCTCGCGCGATCCCGGGGAACGAAGGAAAGAGGACTGGTTCGAAACGGTCAGTGCTTCAACCTGTATTTATTTAGTAAACCTTGCAAAATCACCTTTTTCCGTACTGTAACTCAGACAAGGGATTTCATTTGCCAAATCACATGACAAAAGTATTTGTATAAGAAATATATACCTTGTCGGAGCTTCAGTAAAAATGAGAAATACTTTCGATAATTTTATGCGACTATAAAGCACACACAAAAACAATTGCAACAAAATACAGGCAGTACCGTCTTGCGCACGCACACTTTGATAACGATATAAAAATAATAATTAATTCGATGAAAATAGAACGGCCATAAAATGGATATGCCAACACAGCGTCGGATAAAGTCAACTTCACCTCAGGGTAAAACAGAGAAAAAATTATTCGGAATATACCTTCATTCGCAAGAGGGACATGATATGAAGGCAAACTTGTAGGTAATTAGAGAAAAAATCTGGCAATGGCATGTATTTAAGGGTGAAAATGTGTACCATCACCACCTTTAGACGTATTGATGAATTTGGCATAAATATTTCAGTTATGAAAGTATTTTTCGAAAAAATGTGCATTACTTGAACTCCTAGGCAGTTTTAGTGATATTGGTTGTTCATTTGATGAATCAGAAGGAAAACCAATACGCCAAAGAAGCACCCAAATCAGGAAACAGTCAAATTCCATCATTTCGCAATGACACCCAAGTAACATTGTGTAATTTATCGAATGTCGAACATGGAATGTTTCTATAAAATTTTAGGGAACCTCGCAGGTGGTATTTCGTGAAATTACACGCGAGATGCTAATGCGCAAAGGTTGAAATATTTCTTGCTTGTCACGAATGCTTCGCTATATAAACTCATGATGATATCGCTGCAAAACAGTTTGCAAATTTTTCATGCGCTATTTAAACGTACAGAATGATCCAGGAGGGTCAGAAACGTTGCTACGGAACTCAGCTATGAAGAAATCATGATACAATATTTTACTAGATTAGTCAAATAATTTTCTTTTAGATATTTCAGGAAATGTGTATTGTTTAGTCTTAATGAAAGTTAGTTGATCGTATTTTTATGTTATGCCGATTAATAATTATGAAAAATAAGATTAAAAATATCGCATTTATAGTAATAGATTTCCATTTTAGTTATTTATGCTTATAAACTGTTTTAATCATTTTGGGTTGTGAAGAATTAATGGTTGTTTTTTTGGCTTTTTAATATGTGATGTAACAATCAACAAATATGATTTTGAGGTGGCTCTTTGTCCCACACAGTATAATCCAAAATTGAGGATTTGTAAAATTATAGCAACAGTCCAAAATCATAACGATATTGACATGTTCATCATAAATATTTAAAACTAAATATTAAACAGAACACTTTATGGTACGCCACGCTAAGCTGCGTTCTTAGCTTTGAACAGTGTTGCCTTTTTGGTACGCCGCCGTAAGAGTGAGAGAATAGTTGATGCACGTTTTAGGGCAATATCTCAAGAATGACAATATTAGGATGACAGCACCGTAACAACAAAATGTTACTTGGGCGTTGAAGGGAGAGAAACAAATTTTACAAAGTCTTGGTTTACTTCATTATACCATTTCGAATATGCGCAGTAGGCATACACCGGAATATTGGTCAAATGAAGTAACCCAAAACCTTCACTGGAAAACTGAGGCACATTATATGGCCACGTGTCATAACACTTTTACTATGAGCATTTTTTAGAACCTATCCTTTTTCCGTTCGAGGAAAACCTCTAGGGCCTTATCACATAATAAAGTGACCGAAAATAAAAAAATCTAACACGGGACAGTCCCAGAACCCCCCTACCGCTGCGCGTGCGAATGCATATGGGCGTGGGGATGTCCGTAGCCCTGATGCGGGGGCGGTAACGGACTGGGACACGCCTGCGCGTATCCGCCGTGGTGTTGAGGTGATCCGCCCAGGCCGGCCAAGTGACCCTGCTGCTCCAGATGGGCGGCGTAATGGGCGGCTTGGCCCGCGGCGAGGGCGGCCGCCGAATGGGCGGAGTGCGCGTGCGCGTGCGGACTACCGTACACCATCTGTCTTACTTTGCTATCGTCGTCGCTGATGTTGTATGTCAGCTCGGTCTCCTCGAAGCCTGTCGCGGACATCCTTTGGTCGCCGCCCGCCGAACCCGCAGGCGGGTCTGGAGAGTTCAGGCAGGTCTGGATTAACGCTTTACCTGGAACAAAGGACACTCTATAATTCTCAATTAGGACTAAAGTTGTGGCTAGGAACTGTAGCGCCCGGGCCAAGCTCTGTAATTTATCCCCTCCCCCGCTCTCTCCCCTCTCCACGGCACTTTTTCCCTCCTCCTCAAACAACCTCTTCCCCCACTCCCTTCACCCCTCCTTACCCACTCACCTTCCCCTCCTCCTCACTCTACCCCTACCCCCTTAACCACCTCCTCCAGAAAAACATGAAGAATAAAGAGCCTCTCTGCTGAAATCATTTCCCATCTTATTGGATATCCTATCTCTCCAAAAAAATTTGAGGAGTAAAAAAACCTCCCTACTGACATTTCTCTCCCATTCAGCCCCTGATTTTGCACCACATACAGATTGCGCCAGGGGCGAGAGCCCTGCTTGCCTTACCCTAGCGATTATGATGAAGAAAAAGTTGTTAATCGGTTATGTCACTTCTACTGAAACCCTGAATGTAAATTCACATCTGACAGAAATAAAGATTTAAGTCGAATTTCGTAGTTGTTGTTTTTTTTAAATTGCAACAAGAAATACCTCAACTCTACTATGAGTTAAAAAATTAAAAATATATCAAGGCACTTGAAGTACAGAGTAAACTTCCTTGACGACATGTTTTTGAAGACTAAATATCACTTTTCTAATTCTTTATTATCCTAATTGAGGTAGACGTGGCAACCGTGCACGCCGCGCCTACAACTCGTATAATAATATGTATATAGGCCTACGTGTTACTGTCAGTATTGCAAGAAGGATAGAGTGGGGATGCTGTTACACCAGATACACCACCACCCAACTCCAGACTCGAGCTTCACACTCATCTTATGATTAAATTAAAAAGTTTCTCATAGATACTTGCCTGCCTCACTGGTTATCATTGGTTGTAATTTTCTAGTTGCGAAGGTATAAACATGACCGGTCTCTGATGCCACGAGCAGCATTACTTGAGTACCAGTCAGCGTTGACAGTTCGTATGCCTGAAACAAACAAAAAAGTACTGTAAAATAGATTCTGGATAAGTATGTAATAAATTCAGCGTAATGTCCGTTACTTCATCGATTTCTCAAACTACAAATGTATTTTTTAGAATCCGTATGGCACTTGGGGTGGTCGATGTATTTACCATCAACGCGGGCGTTCCACAGGGATATGTCCGTCAACGAAATGTTGGAAATAACATCTAATCCTATCTACAGCTTCACAGATAACAGCACCCTCATTTCCTGCATGGAACAGGGCAAACCACTACCATCCTGAGATACCTTACTTCGGCAAGGGCAACATGTTGTTCAGATTATTGATGGCATTAAGAAAATTGTGGAATGGGGAGCAACAATTGGAGTTCTGTTTGACACACAGAAGATTCAGACCACAACCCTGACAAATTAGTCGGCGTCCCAAAAGCTACTGCTACTGCTACTCTACGAAGCCTAGATTGGACCATCGCCTGTGTGGGGATGCATTTCGAAGCACTCCCTGAAGGTTCTGGACACAGTTCAGAAACGAGGAATACGTCTAGTGGATTCTCATGACCTTACAAGGAACTCCACAGTCTAGAACATCGAAAGAGGCTGGCTATATTCTTTAGATATTTTCATATTAGACCGAGCTGGATAATAACACCAAGAGTCGCCAGTACAGCAAACATTAGAGAAGCCCATTGGGTGCATCCTCACCAGCTCAAGCTTACAACGCCTCTTCCACTTTTTTAGAGAACCACGGCGTTATGAAATGAGCTGCCGGGTATTTTGTTCCCCGATCCGCCGATTACAATTTCCAGTGTTTCAAGGTCAATGCGAATTGACATTTCTCCTCTCGCAGCGCTTATGAAGCGCCCTTACGTGACGCTATCTATGAACAAAAGATATTAATGAAAAACTCTTCAAGACACATGTTTATACTTTGGTTCAGGAATCGGCCTTTGAAAGTACAGCCCAATGTTAAGTAACACCCTGTATATGTACATCATTCTACATCCGGATGAACCGTACACAGAATGTACAGATTGCGAAAAAATAAAATTCGCCTCCAAAATCCCTGAAATAGGCCCTACCGCAGAGGCTGATATGATGGAGTGTTTCATGGCATAAGGTGAACACCCGTTTCGCGCATTTTCATTATTCTGGATGCGAACCTTACTTCATCACAATGTGAACAGCCTGTTCTTAAGCTTGTCCGCCTCTGCGTTTCGGTTACATAACCCAACCTAATAAACCGTGGCGGCCGAAGACGCGCCAGCGGCGTCTAGCGAGAGTTTGAGGACGATCGGGCATCGTCATGGTACCACCGCCGACTACGACGGCGACGCGACGTCGATGCCGTACCGCGAAAGTTCGGCCTCATCATCTTCATCTTGCTCTTCGTTTTTCTGCCGCCGCGCGCCGTTCAGCTTCCTTTTTAAGGAAGAAGATCACATGTTACGTTCGCACGAGCCAAGCTGATCGCTGGCTGCTGCTGTCTAGGTCGCCGTTTCCGACATCGCAGCGCTTCCACAGAAAGGCCGGACGTGGCCTCACAAGAAGATTTACCAGAACAACCACAACATCTTTTTTCTTTTCTTCTTTTTCATCTTCTACGAATTTAGGAAAGTCGCACACATACTTGATATCTTGTCATCGATGGTATCGATCGGCTTTCCGACATTTTTCGTATGTCGTTGAAGTTAATCGTCTTTTTATATCGTCCAGAGCGTGTAACTGATTTAGAACTGGATCTCTAGTCGACAATGTGAGGATCTTAGTTCACATTGCAGATTGATTTATGGACAACCTTACGCAGAGGCAGAAAGCCTATCATGTGAGAGAATAAATGTTCATTCACATTGACCTGAAGACGCTGTAAATTGTTACCATCGGGGAACAAAGTCCCAGGCAGCTCATTCCACAACGCCGAGGTTCTCCAAAATAATGACTTTTGGAAGAGGCTCAGTCCAAGTACGACCTTGATCAGCTACCCTCCTTGGCTATTCTAGATTCATTTGCTAAGACAGCCACATCCACTTGGACGAATTACTCGTTTCTGAAATGTGTCCAGAAGCTTTAAATGGTGTTTCTGGACACATCCTTACACATGGGACCAGTACTCCAGCGATGTTCTGATCTGGGCCTTGTATAATAGCAATAATTTAAGTATTGTAATAAGTATCTTTATCGTTGACTGAATTCTTCGCGCATTAAAATCAACTTCATGTGTAGATCGCATTCCGTTGAAGCATGGATAGCACATGCGTATACAAGGGGGGATAATGGGGCTAATTACCATCTCCCCAATATTTTTGACCAAACATTTAATTCAATGTTTGAATGGTTCACATCTAAGTTCCTAGTTACGTAATGTTTATAAAAGCGTATTGCTAATTCGGTACCAACCTAACCTAACCTAACAACCCTGGTTTTCGTCCCGTAATAGGGATCGAGAGTCGTCATTCGAAAATGAGGTACCAAACATTAAAATAATCCAACCGGATTGAAAGGCTCCTCATATTTTATTAAAAAGATCGCTCGATACTTTCCTCGATTTCCAAACGTCTTGGCATCACCGACGCTAGGTAGTTATTTTAAAACATACAAGCGTTGTGTGAGCGCATTTTACTTCTGTTTATGAATGTAGCGAAGGCATTTAAACCAAATTTAGAACGTAATGACTAGTCGGTCTAAATTTGTCTACATTTCTGGCAGAGCAACACCACTCTGATACTGTTCGTAGCATCCGCTTTTAATCCAATGCGGTTGGAAGAGTTTAGTGATTTTTTTATAGAAATTATTAAGAAACCCACATGCCTACCGTGGAAGTGGAATTTTTATTGGATTAAGTAACATCAACTTGATGTCTCTACAAAAATTTCATCATCAACAAACTTAAGGAATGTGCGGCTCCAAACCAAACTTTCATAGAATGTTCTGATATCCAATGCAGCTTTTTATGCAGTACTTTGGATAGATGGAATAGGTCAGACATCCCTAGAGTACTCCTGGAGAACCTGGACATTGTGGAATGAGCTACCGGGGAGTTTAAGCCCTGATCACTACAATCTGCAGCGTTTTAAGCTCAATTCGAATGGCAATTTATCATCGCGCTGTAAAAAAAGAGAGGAGCCAAGGAACACCGGCGGTGAAGTGGCATGGTTTTTCGTGATCATCAAAAACACATTAAAAAATCGCGATTACAATACTTCTCCGCCTATTAGCATGGAAAGTTTCTACACAACTTTAGTTCAACAACAATTAATTTGAATCATTTCGGGTGACGATCCAACTGAAATCCCACCGAAATTTAGTTCAACGGTCACGTCTACGTCAAAACTTTTGCTTTCCTCAAGATTCATATCATTGGCGTTTCTCATATTTCCCGGTTATGTGAACATTGCGCTGCTGTAGCATAAATTGCACGATTTGCCAACATCCAGCTCCTATGCCAACTCGTTTAACATTAACTTTGGCCCGGCATTATGTGATGCACAGAAAATCTTCCTCCGTATTTTTAGCATTTCGCAACTATTTTTACTATGGAACATATTTTTGGCAGCTTGGAGCAATAGTGCACACAACTTGGGTCGGCGATCAATTCATGTTGAACTACGGAACTACTTCTCCTTTCTCCATACGAGAAATGTAGTCGATGAAGTTTCTGTGTTGGTAATACGTACTTATAATAAGTTCAGCTAAATGGTAACGTCTCATTTCACTTTGTGGAGTCTTTATAGTCATATTTATACGTCCTACCTTAACTTAACCAAAAGGATACCACATCCAAGGAGAAGTCCTAATTCATAAGTCGAAGTTTGAGGCTTCACTAAACACGTAAAAAGAAAATTCCAATTCAAGAACGGCGATATGCTTGTGAAGATTTACTAACGACAAGAGCATTTATTCTCAGTTCAAGACAATTTATTTGATGTGAAAATTATGGTTTGTTTGAATCAACAAAACTATATTCTCGATTCCAATACTCATTTTGAAAAAATACATATACTTAAAAGAAAAATATAATTTTCTTGACAACTAAGATCTCAATACTTCTCTAACAAGTATTCCATATTTTTTATATTAGTAAGGTTATCATATTTTCTAGTGGAGCCAGGTTTAAATCGATCAAGAATACAAACATCTTGGAAATTGCAAAAGCTCTATCAACCATAATATGAAAGTCTTGGTTAGAAAATATACGTTACTTTCCAACAATATTCGTTCAAGAAGTTGTGAGGCTAGAATCTGAAGATATTGAAGTTTGAAACAGTGAAACTGCCGATTTGGAATATACTCGACACATTTATGTAATCAAAAAAATACATTCTTTTTAAATAAGACGAAACATTGCTTTCTGGGTGAGATACTTGACACCTCTATGTATTTGATCCGCTGAATCCGAATTCCATCATAAAAAATGCCATTTCGTGGTGTGCCAATTACAGAGAAAACGAGTTTTTGGCCTATTTGAAGGAAGTAAATTTTTGCCGGCCTCCATTTTTGCTCCGGCCCTAAAAGGGACACACAATACTTGAATCATCTTCCAGCAAGCTTCTGGGAGTAAGTAAAAGTAGTAGTAATAGCGAGGTAAGTAGGCCACCTTTGGCCCTTTTCGCCGACCCCGAAGACCATCACTAGAACTATGACAGACATAGCAATTCCTTAGTGTCGAACCTTCCAGACCTCTTAATGGTCATGATGTCCGACCATTCCGCTGAGTAGCTTTATTCCCTGTCAAACTCTGCTGTGTCGAACACCTCAGCCCTAATGCTGTTGTATACGGTACACTCACCCAGGAAATGGAACGAGGTGTCGTCCTCCTACCAACACTTCTGACAGATTGGGTCTTTGACCACTCCTATGAGTGTCAGGTGCCTGTTTAATCTGCAGTGACCTGTGAGGATCTCTACTTACAAGTGGAGGGAATCCCTCCTCCAATTCAATAGCCATAGCTCCCTACGTCGGTTGGGGCCAGCTATGACCATCTTGGACTGTCTGCAGTCGTCTCTCTCCAACCAAGCTTTCGCAAGTTCGTTATACGCCCAAGCATCTAGGGCTTAACTGACCTTAGCTATGGTCTAATACCCAGCAAGGGTTCGGGGCCAAAGTTTCTGGGAGTCACCCTAAAGAGTCTAGACACAATCAAGAAACGAGATGAAATAGAATTCTTCGGATATTTTTATTTTATATCCATGCTCATTCATCACTGTAAGTTGTTTGGTGATTCGTAGCATGAACAATTGGAGATATTGCGCTATTGGTAAATCCACAAGTAAACTTCTTGCTGTCGATTTTAGGAGACTTCTCTGTGAAAATTCTATGTCGCTGAATTTCTCTGAACGATTTCAATACCTTTTTGGTATGTGATGGGAAAGGATTGGGGTTGTGTGTGTGAGGTAAGCATTCATATAGGGTGGTATTCATAGTACCAACCTTAAATTCACAGCACACATCGACTACACTGTGTTTATTATTCTCTGCCTTCGCAGATTAGTCTTTATAATGAATGTAATTTTAACAGTGATAAGTTGGCAAAAATGAGTAGATGAAAAGATAGCCTGTGGGGGGAAACAATCTGAATGCTAAGTGCAAGTGACTTCTCATGTTTGTACATGATACTCAAAATAGTTAGACTATAAGCGACAGGGATCCTGATACCGACACGATGTTTACACTTAGGTTGATAAAAATACCTGCTCTGTCATTGCTGTAAAAACGTATTTGCCATCTTATGAGTCACTCTTATCATATGAAAATAATCAATACACTTACTTTTCAAGGAGTCTAACAGATTGCGGGTTAAGGAACTCAAGTTTATATATTGCGTCTGATATTTTTTACTTCCCAGGCCAACAGGCAGAGAAGTAAAAAAAGTATACCAGGTATTGTGTTTTCTTGATGTTTCACGATAATGAGAAAAACTCAATTTCGACCTTGGACATTTCTGAGACAACTTAGAATGTTCCAAAGATAATTTGAGGGATCAAAATTGAGGATGGCGGCTGTGTACTGAAAATCCCAACTGTTTTGTCGTTGGCTAAAGACGTTTCTGATAAAAATTGTGTATTTGAACACAAATTTTCACAAATAACCCTGAGATGTAATAATTATCTAAATGAGGAATTATTTAGAATAGCGACAGAGATACAACAGATCGACGGAAATAATCTATAAAGACCTTTATGTACACATCATAAAATATCCCTGGCTATTGCGTGGGAAGTAAAATAAATTACGGTAATCAATATTCGGACTTGATTGTCGCTGAAGTAATATGTGTACATAATAAATAAGACACTTCCAACTAATTAAGTCCTTATTTGTTACTTTGCAGGAATTTGTATTGTTTTGGTCAACAGACGTGAGCACTTTTTGCCAATAAGTCAATAAATAATAATTATACTTCCTGTTGTCGACTGATGAATAAAATATACAGCGATTTTGATTGGTACCAGGTGAGAACACTGAAGATGGTAACAAGCTCACTGTATTTGGTACGAGTTGTGGAAAGGCAAGCTTCCTAATTTAACCTCGTCACTCAGAGTGAGCTTTCCATTTAGGTATATCAGTACGGTGGCGCCAGATGTTAACGATAGTATCCGGGATCAATGTGGTACTTTAGAATAAGAACTTCGTGATTTCGTACAGACATCTGCCAATTTCCAAAAAAATCAAGAAAGTTTAACGCGTGTGGAGCAAGTATTCTCTACGAGGGTCACGCTGAAAGTCTTTAGGTATTCCTAACCTATACAAGTTTGAGCACGCAGCTAGTTTGTCTAAAGTTGTGAGTGCTTACACGCAAAGGCAGCGTTCAGTAGTTGCCTTGCCACGGTATCGAATGCATCTAAGTGTTGATCGAATTAACGTGACAATGGAACCGGGTAGTCGCGATTTTCGAGCCATGATTTTGTATGACAAAGTTTGGTGAGTTGCTTTGGGGACTCTGCACCTTCTAGGGCTACAGTTTTTAATTGGTTTGCTGAGTTTCAAAGGGGCCGGGTCGCACTCGATGGTGAACCGTGCACAGGTAGACCGCCCACTGCTGTTACTCCGGAAACTGTAGAAGCTGTGCAAAATATGGTAAAATAAGATCGACATATAACCTACACCGAGATTGAGGCTTCTCTGGGGATTGGATCGGCAGAGGTCCGAACAAATATTTATGATCACCTTCGCCTAAGGAAGCAGTATTCCAGATCGGTGCCAAATTTGTTGACCGGTGAGCAAAAAGCAACAAGAGTTGATTGAGCTAAGTTTATGCTTGAAAAATTTGATAATGGGCATAGTAAAAACACTTAATATCGTAACCGGAGACGAAACATGGTTATTCCAAAAGTGTTGGAAAGAAAATGGTCGCATCTTTTTTTATAAAAGTGGATACATTACAACGGTAGCCTTGGAGCATCAAAATACACTTACTTCCAAACAGTATATAACCAAATTTGTTCCTGTAGTCTTCCAAGAACTATGCAAGAGCCGTCGAAAGACTGGTCTACGGGGTATTCAATATTTTGCTGCTGCAAAGGGTGTCATACTGTTGCCTCACCCATTTTATTCTCCGGACTTAGCGTGCGACTTCTTTTTATTCCCTAAGATCAAAGAAAAGTTACGAGGTCGCCATTTTTTCACCGATGAAGAGGCAATCGCTGCATTTGAAGAGGAAATTAACAACCTTTTAAAAGAACAAGAATTTGACAAGTGGTTTCACCGAATGCGTAAATATATTGAGGTAGGGGGAGAATATGTTGAAAAAACAGAATACAGTTTTTAAGAAAACCGAGTAGTTTTTCTGTATCTAAAAACATACAGCTTGACTTTCGTACCTCGCGTCTCTCCCTCCCTTTCACTCTTTCTCTATCTCTCACTCTCTCGCACCATCCCTAAACTATACTCCAATTCCTGATTCACCATAATACACTTTCCGTCAATCATCACGCCATTACAGCAGATCACTCTTGGCGATTTCTGCAACGATTTGTGAATTAACTTATCTCTATTCAGTATCTGCCACGACGATGAATGACAATATGATGAAATGTGTATTGTTGATAAAATACATCTGAAAATATTGCCATTTTTACTATTTTAAAAGATCGGATTAGAAGCCGTGTTGGTGGAAGAGGAATTTCAAGGATAGGATCCACCTACGATTAAGCTTTAGTTAAGCGTTAAGCAGTACCAACGGCCCTAACCGGTTTCAATTAACCGAATGTGAGCCTCCTGAAACTGCATCGCAGTGATAAAAAATATAATGTATCACTTATTCACTATGATTAAAGACAGGTGTGTTTTCATCAATCCAGTCGTTCGCCGGGGTTCAATAGCATTGACTAAACGTGACCTGACTGACCTGCAAGTCGAGAGCTGGCAGTCTTTGTGTTTTGTGGTAGATCGCCATTAAATCTTGTGTTAGGTGGTAAGATGAGATACTAGAATATTACGCAATGATGTGTGTGGTGAGGTCAGGGTTGCCGATCGGCGTAGATTTCTGCGATTCCCGTAGAATTCTAACCTCTGTGCTAATGTGTTATTTTCGCAGAAGTTGCGTAGAACACGCAAACAGGAAATGAAAAGATTGTGTAATTAACACGGAGTTTCACAAATTAAACTCTTTTTCTTTCAGTGACGCATTTCGATTTATATTTAAATCATCGCCGGACTGTCAGATTTGACTTCTAACAAGGCCCAGATTACTTGCTCACTAACAAACTAGATCCCGTCATGGATACAAAACTAGAGCTCTGAAATCTAGCATACAATTTATCCTGTCTAGCTATGTTTCGATTGAATTATTTTTTAATTCTTTTGTATATCTTTGTGGAAATCTTTTTTGGCGACTGTATTTGCACTATTGTTAAAGAGAAACCCCTACAAAACCTTAACCATCGCCGTCAAATATATCAAATATCTCAATTCATAGAATGTATGAATAAGAATGAAATTGCTTAAGGAATAAAATATCTAAAAACGTGAAATATCTTAAGAAATACAATAGTTTATCACATGACATTTGGACGGTGATGGTAAAGTTTGTAGAAGTTTCACTAGTGCACATGCAGTCACCAAAAAGAGCTCTAGTTTGGTATCCATTATAGGATCTAGTTGGCGAGTAATCTGGGTAGCCTTTGTTAAAAGTCAAATCTGACAGTCCGGCGATGATTTAAATGTAAATCGAAACACGTCACTGAAATAAAAAGTGTTTTATTTGTGAAACTGTGTGTTAATTACACAATCTTTTTATCTGCATGATGGAAAATTACCAAGTAAGAGCATTTACAATCTACATGAATACAGGAAAATCAAAATATCCAAGTGTATCTGTTTATGATGTCGTTTCGCGAAATTGTTTTGTGTCCGAGTTAGTCAGTTGACGATATGTATTTATGTGTTTAACGGTTGTACTGTGCATTTGCTATGGTCTATGATTTGTTCTGTTTATACAATTTCTATCAGTGTAATTTGAATGGTTTTTGATTTGATGTCTACCTCGCGTCTCCTGATTGATTTCGTTTAGCAGTAACATACGTACGACTATTTTTAGTTTTAAAATAATCGTGGATAGATGACTGCATTTAACGTTGAGAAAAAACAAACAAGTAAATTAATTAATGTATATAGCTTCTTCAATTCATGATAAGGAAGAAAGCTATAGGACAAACTATGACTTCGGTGCAACTGGTTCTAGCAGACGTATGGAAGAAGTATCTAATAGTGGAAATACAGTATTACTATAATTTGACTATTAGTGCAAATACCTGAATAATACCTACATTTGCCTTTTAAAGCTCAAGCAATGAGATTTGACCAAAAATGGCATAAAAAATCTCACATACAATAGTGGTGTTGAGAAAATGAGACGATATTTACTGTTCCAAGAATAATAGATGATAATAGTCGTCGCTCTCTGCACAAAAATGTATTTCGTTTTCTTTAGATAAAGATTAACTTCTATAAACTACGTTTTTTTACATCTTTTTCCTTCCGTTATTGGATTGTCATAAATGTCAGCTCTTGACATGAAAAATTTCAAAGGATTGACTTTAATTCCTCTATGATTAATGACAGTTGTCTAGTGTTAGACGTGACAGTGGCGTAGAAAAGGATAGACAATGGTTAATGTGGAATGTTCAGCTGATTGCGGCAACCCTGATCTTGAATGGTAGGAAAGAGAATGGAGCATTTCAAAATCTCAACACGTGTCATCAGGAGGAAGAGGGATGGAAAGAAGTGGACTGAAAACCTCACGTAATTAAAGAACAACCTGGTTATTATCAGGAGTGAAATATAGTATCAACCTACTACTGTAGGAAACTATCAACATAATCCAAATAAATTAAACACCGAATGATGTTTAATAATAGTTAATATGAGACCGAAAATAAGGAAATTAATGAATAATATACAGTAGCAATACCATCCGACAATCGAAATATGATTCACTGGTCGCATTTATCACCTCATGCACAACACATCGTTTTCCTGAGTAATACGCTGGCTGAATTTAAACAAAATAGGTCGTTTTATTTTAGTACGAAATTGTAAACTTTCTAGCGCGAGAGAAGTTGGCATTCTACTGTTCTATTTATGTCGGCAAGCCGCTCATATTTCTTCGCGATTATATTACTGTACAGAGGTTCACAGAATGCTCAGGAAATTATTGAGTCAGCCTGGAGGTGCTTCGGAATCCAGAATTCAAAAACGAGGAATAGGACTAGTGCAATAGAAGAAGGATGGCTGATGTGTCACTACTACATAGATATTATTCTTTTGAAAGGTTGCTTACTTCCTCCTCAAATGCAGCGATTGCCTCTTCATCGGTGGAAAAATGGCGACCTCGTAACTTCTTTGATCTTAGGTAATAAGAAGAAGTCGCACGAAGCTAGGTCCGGAGAGTAAGGTGGGTGAGGCAACAGTTTGACACCCTGTTCAGCAAAAAATCCAGTGTTCTAGCGGCGCTGTGGGAGGGTGCCATTGAATACCCCGCAGACCAGTCTTTGGACGGCTCTTGCATAGTTTTTGGAAGACTAAAGGAACACATTTGGTTATATACCATTCAAAGGTAACTGTCCTTTGATTTTCCAAGGCTACCGTTGATGTATCCACTTTTAGAGAAAAAAAAGATGCGACCATTTTCTTTCCAACACTCTTGGAACGACGAATTTTCGTTGGAGGCTGCTCACTTTCAAAGCACCAAACTCATGAATGCTGTTTAGTTTCGGGATCATAATAATATAACCATGTTTTTCCTCCGGTTACGATAATAAAAGTGTTTTTACTGAGCCCATTATCAAATGTTTCAAACATCTCAATCTACTCTTTATAATTGCTTTTTGCTCACTGGTCAACAAATGTAGCACCCATTCGGAACACCGCTTCCTAAGACGAAGGTGATCATGAATGATTGTCCGGACTGCTGCCGATCCAATCCCCAGAGAAGCTTCAATCTCGGTGTAGGTTATATGTCGATCTTTTTTACCATATTTTGCACAGCTTCTACAGTTTCCGGAGTAACAGCAGTGGGCGGTCGACCTGTGCGAGGTTCATTATCGAGTGAGACCCGGCCCCATTTAAACTCAGCAAACCAATTAAAAACTGTAGCCCTAGAAGGGGCTGAGTCCCCAAAGTAACTCACTAAACTTTCGTGACATTCCGCTTGTTTTAGTCCCTTTTTATAGTCATACAAAATCATGGTTCCAAAATCGCGACTACCCGGTTCCACTTTTACGTTAAAATTCGGCCAAGACTTAGATTTATTCGACACCGTGGCAAGGTAACTTCTGAACTATTCAAACGCTGCCTTTGCGTGTAAGCACTCAAAACTTTAGAAAAAATAGCTGCGTGCTCAAAATATCTAAAGATTCCCAACGTGACCCTCGTAGATAGTAAGTATGTAATATCCGACATTCTTATAATATTCTTCTCAAGTTCTTTCAAAGATAATTGTTGCTAACCGAGCCCATCATTCAACTCTTCCCACTTGACGCCACTGGTACCAGTGGTACGGATACACAGCGCTGGCTGGTGTCCCATAATAATCACAGTCACGTGTTTCCATATGTGCCCATAGCATGTTTACCTGTACGTTTACCGTGAAAAACCCTCGGAAGATCAAATTGTTTTCGTTGGGATTCGGTGAAGATGTCGATAGAAATTCAATGGGAATAGGAGATCGTTCTAAAATTCCAGAACTGTTGGCAGATGTATATCGTGCGTTAATTTTTATAGTAAGGATGGACGGACGTGCCGGCGGAGATGCGGTGTTGCCACGCGCTGGGGCCGTTTCCGCGATTCGACGAGACTAAAACCTGATCTCGATCAGCTAGCTTTCTCTCGAATTTTATAAAGCGCCCGACTTCCTTTTTTGTGATCCATCATTTTGTTCAATTGGGACTTTGTTTTTAGATCAAGATCAACATTTGGTATACAAGAAGTAACAATGAAAGTACCTTAAGAGGGAACGCTACCTAGAATGAAAGGCGTTTCGCATGGGTTTCCGATATTTCATGTAGAGCTCTCATTTTTCAAGATAATGAATCGATTTTTTTTGCAAATGATAGAGAAAGGTTGGTTCTATGCTCGTGCTCAGTAGTTTTTTTCAATTTTTGATACAAGTTTTGAGATATTCTCATATAAATATCGATGTTTTTTTATTCATTTCGAATGTGTTTTAACCTTTTGGTAACCGTAATATCGATAGAAGGGCTTCGGAATGGCGTAGAGCCGCCCTCAGTCTATGATTTGCACAAAAACATATTTTCATATCGTTCAAAATCAATTGCCTCTAACGAAATATTGTGGTACCGTACAGGAACATATTTCTACCGCTTTTACGAGTGCCCTTGCGATTATATGTAAAATTTTGTATCAAAAATTGAAAAAAGGGCTTTGCACGATAGAAAAATTAGTGCTAGAAATGAAATATTCCCCCTCTATCATTTGCGAAAAAATAATTCCATAATCTTGAAAAATGAGAGCTGGAAACGAAAAATATTGGAAACTTATGCAAAACGCATTTTATTTTAGGTAGAGTCCTCCCTTAAGGAATCAGCGAGTCCACTCATCTATTGACTGCCTGATCAGGGTCGAATTAACCCTGTCTGGGCCCCTAGGCAACAATCTTGAAGGGCCCCTAGGCAATGCAATCACGTCTTTTGAAGTTGATGAAGGGATGTGAGTAACTTCCAGATGATCGACTCCAGGTATTCCGTTATTTTAATGTCTTATGTGATATCACAGAAACATGGTTAATTCAGGTCTCGCGATGGAGCAGGAAAGAGAAATGAGGCACGACACGGTCATTTTAAATTTAATCTTGATGGTTCTCTATATATGAAGTATTTTATCAATTGCCATGCATTGCAATAAAATAATAATGTAATTCATATAAATTTTAAAAAAAAAATTCGTTCGATAAAATGTTTTTTTCTTGGTGCGTGGACGGGCCCCTAGACGACGCTGGCCCCTAAGCAGTTGCCTACTACGCCTAATGATTAATCCGTCCCTGTGCCTGATGTGTGACATCGTTATCACACAGATTATGTCTGTATATTTGTACCCATAAGGTTTTCAAGCGTGCCTTCTATCTATATCGAACATGTGGAAACTTTAAACCTATTCACTCGACGCATTTACTGAAATAGAAGGACTCTCTATTTTCGTCGTCTGTTGTCCAAGGTAAGTCGCAAAGGCAAAATTGATTGTGTGAATCCTATTTTCAAACAACAAGCAACTAATTCTCTTAGAACTTTGATGTTATCATTATTCAGAGATTAATTTTTGAAAATCAAAGAACGTCGTCTGCTTTCTTGATCGCGAGCACACCAAAGGTTTATACGACATCCCTGGCAGTTTATTTAAAATGCACATGAATCTTATAAAAATGCTATCTGCCTAAAAATAATGGATTCAAATTCAATTTGATAATAAATTACTCTTCCGATAAAATTTAAGTTATCTTTCATCTGTAGTTTCTGTTTCATGTTTTTTGTTAATACCCATGTTGTTGTACTGTTTGTCCAATATTTAATGAAAAAAGAGACCTTTACAAAATTAACTCACAGCTGTTAAAACCGCCATCTGTTAAATCCAAGTCAAATCGTGTGGAGATATCCGGGAAAATAGTGTAGAGGACAAAAATGTTCAGCATGTTGAATTTGAAATATGTGGGAGAAATAAAATTTTGGACGCTTATCAATTGTATTATCACAAATGTTATAGGTATAAGCTTGTCAAAAACAACCGGAAACTCTCTTCACTGTCAAGAACTGCAAAAATATTCGAAAAACGCGTAATTTAAGAAAATTAAACAAGTATGTTTAGTTTTCACTGCGTTGTTTCAATGTCCTCAAATTTACATCTGTAGTATGTGAATTTATGATATTATCTTAGCATAAGATTGTCACAAATATTTTTACGATGAACTGTCTTAAGCCTTATAGAGTTTCTCTCTGTGCCAGCAAAGCCAACCTCAATTATGTGAATTCATTTTTGATAGCTAGGTCTCTCTCTATAGAGCATATTATTGATCGAAGGGGGTTATTCCCCAGGCCCGCGCTTTTGATCGAATCTTCGAAATATTATTCGACGTCCTCGATACTGTTCTTAAGGTTTCAATGATCTGTTTCATGCCTGGGCCCGGGCCTGTCGACAGGCATGTATAAAATAGATCAGACCAATAACGAAAGAATAAATTCCATGTTACTATTACACATGTTAACGCAACACATCAAAAAATCTCTTCTGATCTTTGTAACTAACGATTTTTAATGTCTGTCGTGGTATTAATGACCAATCTCGATGTCAATATGGTAAAATGTAAATATTAGCTCTCCAGCAACTTGTTAGAGGTTAGGATACGCACTTGCCCTATATTATTTCCCCGAGAAATCAAGATCTGACGTAAAACAGCTGTTTAGCCGGTATGTTTTGAATTCAGTTCCTACTATAAAAACTATTGACAACGGCTAAAAAAACGAATGAAAGATTGCTCGTTCAGTAAGCTAACAAATTTTACTCAATAATCACTACAGTGTAGGCTTATATGAAATTTACTGAAAAGTATCACTGCCTAATCAGCTGTTCCACGTCAAATCGTGCCGGAGTTTCCTTATATCTGAGGTTATGTCTATCTCACCTTCTTCATGATTCCGGTCTTTCTCTTGGAAAACGTCGTATACCGTCGGAGTTTGTTCTCGATGTACTCCATTTTTATCTTAACGCGGCCTTTGGTCTTCTTTCCGTTACTAGGGGGTGATTTCTTGGACTGCATAGCACCGTAAGGTTCATCGTTAATATCGTTAACCACACAGGAATCCAAGCCACCCATGCCTTGTTGGGAGAGCCCCTGGTTACCAGCTCGGTCATCGTACATGTCCGATTTTATCCCCGTTGACCTACCCCCACAAGCGCTGGACACCATCGTGTGCCTGGGAGAAAGTTGTTGTAAGCTGGTGGACGGTCGACCGTAGATATCAGGGGCTGTTTCCCCGGAAAGAAGATTCATGCTGTAGCCCAGATTAAAACGGGAGTCCCTTCCTCCCGGCGGTTCCATTTCGCACCACAGTTTGATAGGAAACCGGCGACACTAGGGGGTGAAACGGATGCGCGAAGCACTTGTCACTGGCGGTCGAGTACGAAACGTCGAGTTCGACGAACGCGACGTGCAGATACGTATACCTCGCGTCGCTGGACGAAACTGAACGTGCGCAACAAAACCGAGTCGAAGGCAGATGGTGTGCCCGAATCGCCGTGTTGTTGATTTCCACACTGTTGCCAAGTCGATTGCGATAACACAAATTCATAACAATATATTTCTATAACAAATCCATTGTCTCATTGTGAATGAAAATACGCCTCCATTTTGCAAGATCACATTGGAAGTATGGCTGATAGAGGAACAAAAGACATTCGAATTAAATTATTATAAAGAAACAAGGAAACTTCAGTCATTGCCAGGCTAGCATGTTTTCCAAATTAATGAGAACATCGAAATAATTGTCGTATGGGGATTTACAAATTAATTAATTGATACATAATTAATTCGATTCTTTGACATTTCAAGAGCACGCTATGGGAGTTCAGAAATCGTACAAGAAAGATGCAGTTGATTTTGAGTTATCGAAAGGTTTGCAACATTTTATTTTGATTTCAATGATACCAGACTCATATTAGAGATTAGAGGTATTCAAAAATACGAAGAAAACTGAACTCAGTGCACAAAATATGCTAAAATAGAAATCCACAACGATTCATCTTTGTAACAAAGAAAAAAAAATTGATATATTTTCAGAAATAAATTAAAATATTGATTGGATCTTTATGATCCATAAATCCTGGTTGTGTCACTTTTATTAAGAAGTACTTAAAAAACTATTGTTTTTGTTTCTTTGCATTTCCGATCTTTTTCATATAATCCCTCCTACAATACACACACAATAATACGACAACTTATTTTGGCAGCAACAAATTCAAATATCACTTCAAGGGATTCTTACTTCCCAAACAGTAGGCCATATGTATAGTTAACACCCTAATTTTTGTACTAATTTCCTTCTAATCGAAGTCAAATAGGGCAGTTTAGGTTAGGTTAGGTAGATTAAGTTTTTTCTATGATTAGGGTTGAGTCTAAGTGGCCATTGGCCAAATTCCGCCATTTATACAAATATACAAGTTGGATAATAAAGTATTTTATTCTTAAACACTTATTTAATTTTAGTAAATGCCATACCCTGTAGTCGCAAGCCAAAAAAACACCACAAACGCCACCGATATTATCAGGTTTCTCTATGCACTGAGCCTATCTAGTAGGCTATGATATTTCTCCAACAAATTTTGTCTTCTGACATATTCAATCTAGTTAGTTAGGATACAAGCTATTTAGTGTTTGTATAGTGACAGTTCTCATCATATCCCTGATTGTTTGTAAGATACATAAATTTTGAGTAATCCTCTCGCCAATGAGTTATAGAAATGACCAAGGAGCATTTACAAGCTGCGATTTTTTACAATTTCTTGCGAGGCTTGAACCGTAAAGAAGGTTTTAAGTACGTTAATCAGGTCATCGAATGCATGGTGTTCCTTCGCTACTGTAAAGCGGTGGTGCAATTAATTTCAACCTGATATTTTTCGTTAAATGACAGTTTTAGAGCTGACGGACGGTAGTTACAGAAAAAATATTGATCATCTTTGAATACTTGGCATATTACTGTTAGGAACATTTAAGCAACTTTCAAGATCGGTTCAAAAGCAATTAGCACAATGTTACAGCAACATTGAAAGTATTTGTTGTGGCTATAGACCTGGAGAAGACGTAGCTGGAGAAGATAACGTCAATAAGCTGAGGCAGAAGATAGACGACATCCACGAATTGGCACATTCCCATCTCCAGGTAGCTAGCGACCAAATAAAATAACAGTACGACATCAACGCTAGCGAAGCTACATACAAGGAAGGCTATTCCGTGTGTCTCATCTACAATCCGCAGAGAAAACGACCATTCTTGCCCAAGCTACAACAAACTAGAGAAGGACCATACTTTGCCAAGCTAAGGATGATAGACGCCATCTATCCACTTGTTAGAAGCACCAAAGCAACTTCTACTGAACTCCAACACTGAAATTGTACCATTCAACTTCCAAATTTTAAGTAGTTTTATATTTTCCCGACAACTGATGTTTTCTTCTTTATCTTCAGTCATCTAGCAAGATTGTGGTGTAATCAAATACTGACGGGCTATACCAAATCAGTACCCAACCTTTTGCTTTGCGTTGAGGAAGTTTCGTCTAATACTACAGGTCTTGAAGAACACAGACTTTTGGAAGATTTTCTGTAACTTTTCGTCCAGCCCCAGTCGCTGTATGTGTGGTGTGAATGTGATTGATGTGAGGCCCACGACTGACATAATGAGGGGAATGATAATGACTTTTTCTTGTTTCCAGAGTCGTTTAATTTCTATTGCGAGATCTGTGTATTAAGATACCTTCCCAGACTAGGTGCTTTGAATGTTTTTGTCATTGAGGATAGCTATTATTATAATTATCATTATTATTATTATTATTTCGCATCTGCAAGTCTTCCCACTGAAAGTCCAAGGCTGTCCATTTCAACAGACTGGTGCCCTATCAAGGACAAAGCCAGTACATAAGACAAGCAAGTGTAGCAAACAATGAGGAATTGCGGATTCCCTTCAAGAATTCATCTGAATCTACTGAGCCAGCGCAAAGGCGACGTTTGGCGTTACCAAAGAAGTGCAAATAGACCCTGTTCAGCGCTCCATAAGAATATTCCTAGACACACTCCATATCAGCAAGTCTTGATGAGCGAAGATGCATCGCAAAATCTTCCAGAAGTTTGGTCAACGCCAGCTATTGAAGGCCGAAGCACCAGCAAGAGGAACCACAGTGAAGACCTGGCGACGAAGAACAAGCCTTAACAAACAGCATCCTACTACGGCCTATGCAACGAGGACACAAAAATAGACATCCTGCTGTGCAGCTTCAACCCAAGGGACAATCAAGCTCCAGTGGAGAAGTCGCATGCTGTTTCAACAAAACGTCGTGATTGGACAGTAGTTACAGAAAGATTATTATTATTTGAGAAGAACATTATAAAACTGAAGACATTCAGGTTTTTGGTTGTTCTATTCTAATATATGTAATAGTACCATGAAGCCAATCCGATTCTTCATACAAATAGGCCTGGAAAAACGTTATAAATCAGATCATGTAACCAATAACAACACCTAACATAACCTCATTATTATTTGATCAGACGTCATTTTTATTTCATGTTGACAACTAAGTCACACATTTTCATGAATCTGTTCCATGATCTGTTATGTCTGGTTTTATGCAGTGTTTCTGTTTTATGTTTTGTTGTCCTAACCGTGTTGGGAGGGCTGTTTTGTGGTGCCGTGAGCCGCAAGGTTGATCGCGATTATAGCTGTCTAGAAAATATAATAACCTATTTTTTCCTCTAAAAGAATGGAAAACATTATCTCAAAGTTGCTCGTAGCTGATAGCAAGACAATACAAGAGGTAATTCATGGTTTGAATTCCACCGCATTTCTCCCTTAAGCACTCATAACCTAGTATACACGTGTGCTAATGACAAAATTATTTTTAGGGCACAAAAGAGCTGAAGGAAGCGTTCAAGAAACCCGAAGCAATACCGGCCCTATGCGACGTTATAGTAACATCACAAAACCCACAGATAAGGCAATCAGCCGCTGTGTTGTTAAGGCGAAAACTTGGAAAAAAGCGGCAATGGAGCAAAATAAATGTGGATATTAGAAAAAGGTATGTATGAATTGAATAAAATACAGAGCTATAGTAAAAATAACACATTCAAAATTGAACAGTATTTATTGTACTGATAATACATTGTTATTGCTATGAATCACAAAATTCAAAGCAAAGTTCTATGATTTTCCTGCTGTAATCTGAGTCACATACTTATATTATAATGTTCCTTTTTAGGATATATATAAGTATGAATCACATGCTATTCTATTTGATCATTGAATTATTTCTCTATATTATTTTCAGAATCAAAGATGGTATGCTGCAAGCCCTAGTGAATGAACAAGAAAAACTGGTGAAAAATGCGATAGCACAATTCATTGGCATAATAGGGAAGCATGAATTTCCTGACAATACATGGCCAGAAGTTTTACATTTCATACATACCTTAACAATTAGTGAATCGACTTTCGACAAAGAGGTAAGGCAAATTTTCGAATGATGTACACTAGTTTTTACCTCTTTATCTGCCTGATGATATTTGCTATGAACTATAGTATAGAGACATTAATGATGCAAGTTTTATTATTTACAGCTTGGCATGTACACCTTATCAATAATGACCGAAATAGCTCAAAGTTCTTATATAATCCATGCAGACTCATTTGCTGTGCTATTTACAAATATTTTGAATCAGCTGACTGACCTTAAATCCAACATATCTTACTACACGGTCACTACCATGAGGAATCTCGTACCTATCATAGGCGGCCACCAACAGGTAAGAGCATAATTTTTATATTATTTATTCAACAGTAATAATAGTCAGTGATATATCATATTAAATTATATTTTCTGTTCTACAGATGATCAATGTATACCACAGCCTCCTGCCTAGAGTACTAGAAGTGATTAACGCGACATCAGAAGAGGACGAAAAACGCACCTGTGATATGTTTGAAATCATTGAAGAACTGATAGAGTACGCCATTGCAGTTGTAGTACCTCATATCTCGCTAATAGTAGAGATGTGCCTGCGTATGGCCAGCAATTCAAATTTATCCAAAAGTGTTCAGATTAAAGCTGTCAGCGTTGTGGGCTGGCTAATTAGATCTAAAGGAAAGGTATGATTAAGTATCATGAATTGTGAACTAAATTAACAAATTGTTGTTATGATTTGTTTGGTCATGCAACTTAGAGAGGAGCTCAATCTGAACATTGTATATCTTTCAGGTTATACAGAAAAATAAGCTAGTAGAGCCTATAATCGATGTTCTCGTTTTATTGATGGCACAAGTACCAGAGGACGAAGGTAACGAAGAATATTTCCTTGGCGATCCAGATCAGTTTACATCTATTACAGTAGCTACCCAAACATTAGATTTGATCGCTCTTCACATACCAGCTGAGAAAGTTGTTCCTTATATACTAACCAAGGTGGAACCTGCTATAGAAGGTACAAATTTATCCAAGATTTATATTTTTCCAATAGATTATAGACTGAATTATAGATGCTCTTACTTGGTGAAACACTTCCAACATTTAAATAAAACCATTAAATTTAGGCTAAAAGTTTCCCTAATTCAAGCGGAATTTTTAACTTAGAACAGAGTTTCATTTATGAAACCTTCTGTATGAATTTCACATTTTGTTATATTTTTTTTTGACAGCTTCATCCATCCTAACAATGATAACACAATTTCATTAGTGGATCAGGAAAGAGAGGAGAACAGACTTCAAATTTACCACTAGACAAACCACTATCTTTCAATGTTGAAGATACTAAATGTAGTTAGTGTTGGTCTTATAATCTCTGTCATTCACCCTAATTTATTTTCAGGTGGTAACATTTACGCTCAGAAGGCAGCATATCTATCTCTAGCCGTCCTAGCAGAAGGGTGCTCTGAGAAAATAAGGCTTAAATATCTAGAATCATTTTTGAAATGTGTTTGCCAAGCAATACACAATCCTAATGCTGTAGTTCGGAACGCCGCATTTTTCGCGTTAGGCCAATTTGCAGAACATTTACAGGTAAATGATCATTTCATTTAATAAAAGATACGTAATTTCCATTTCAAACCATTATTGATAATGATTTAAGTAAGTTAGGAAGTTAAACGCCTGACAGTTGGACTGCCTTGAAGCACTGCAATAACATATTTGTTAAATTAGGGATGTACTCATCGATTATATTTATTTTTTGATATGTGTTGCAGTTAATAGCACATTCATGCATATAGATACCTGTTAACTAACATTATTTTTCCATCTTTCAGCCGGAAATAAGTAAATATGCATCTGAACTGCTGCCTATACTGTTCGAATGTCTGAGTCAGATTTTCACACAAATGGAAATCGAGAAAAAAGATCCACCTAGCTTGGACAGATTATTTTATGCTTTGGAAACATTCTGCGAAAATTTGGACGAGGGTAAGACTGAAAAATGGAGTGGAGTAGATCAAATCGGTACTGTCCACAAATTGAAAAGAAAATACACCAACTTCTATTCATTGAGATTGATATTCTATACTGAGATTAGACCATATTTTGTTTAAATGACTTGAAATGAAATCTGACATTAGACATTGCTACAAAAACGCGGGAAGTGCAAGGAACATTGTTGCCATGCAATCTGTTTGTTTTGTATCCGCCTTTTTTCTTGAACTGATTTCCGATTGTTGTGAATCATTACACCTGATTGTGCGTTTTCAAACTTTTTTTTCCGTTCACGTGACCACTCTCGTTCCTGGTCCGCTATCATATCAACCCTTTGATATTTTAGGTTTGATGCCCTATCTACCCACTCTGATGGATCGCTTGTTTGTGGCCTTGGAACCTAATGGATTCTCAATGCAGCTTAAACGTGTGGCCTTAAGTACCCTGGGATCTGTCTGTAGTGCTGTAAAAGAGGGCATGTTACCTTATTTCAGGAGAGTAATAGAAGTTTTGAATGTATACATCAATTCAGATCCAAACTCTGAATTGCATCAGTTACAATATTCTGCGATAGGTGAGTAGGTTCCATTCTTATCGTGAAGAATGTTTGTAGAAGGATTTCAGTGGTGCATTTTTCTCGTATTTAAAAGATAGCCAGTGCACTGAACCTTAGATTTGCACCAAAAACGAATTTTATATAAACAAATACGTGAGTAAATTTTTTGTGTCAGAATAAAAGAAAGTTTTGCATAGCTTTACAATATTTCGTTTCCAGCGCTCATTTTTCAATATAATGGAACGATTTTTCTCCAAATTATAGAGAAAGGTTGGTTCTATGCTCGTATGAAGCCCTTTTTTCAACGTCTGATACAAAATTTTAGACATTGTCACAAAAATAGTCATTTTTTGACGCATTTTGGATGTTTTTTTAACGTTTTGGTAACCAAAATATCAAGCACAAGGCTTCACACGGTCATACAGCCATCCTTCCTCTATAAAAGTCACAAAAATAGTCATTTTTTGACGCATTTTGGATGTTTTTTTAACGTTTTGGTAACCAAAATATCAAGCACAAGGCTTCACACGGTCATACAGCCATCCTTCCTCTATAAAATATTTTAAACAAAATACATACACTCCATCACCAGGGTGTTTCTAATATGACTGAAACCGTTCATCTATTAATTATTTTCCAGAATCTCTGGCAGTAGTTGCCCAGTTCATAGGCCCCGAAAACTTCAAACCGTTAGCAAGTGAAACTATGCAGCTCGGTTTGCGGATATTAGAAGAGACGAGCGATCCCGACGTGAAGAAGAGCATATATGCTCTTTTCGCAGCCTTAGCTATCGTCATGAAGGACGAGATCGGTCCAGCGTTGCCAAAGGTCGTCAACGAAATGATCGAGAGTATACGAAGTAGCGAAGGAATTGTGGTAAATATCCTGTTTTACCTCCCAAGCCAACTGGCGAGGAAGTATTATGCCTTAGAACTGTATGAATAACATGATATACATAGATAGATGCTCCAGGCTTTTGCCAGGTTGCCACGTTAAAGCGAACACTCTGTTCTGCTTCTGTTTTAACGCCTGCTAAAACTGTTATATTGCGTTATACTTGAATGAGGATTATAAATAATTACAAAAGTGATGTTTAGCCTTTAAAACCAGCGTTATGGTAGCTTACTAAATATTGCTATCGGTTTTTAGAACTGAAAATCTTTGATACTTGCTACCGCTTTCCATCATGTCACTCTGTTCTGTTCTTCTGTTCAATATAGGCGCATTACGAAGAAGAAGAAAAAGACGGAATTGACATTTACGCAGACATTTCAGACGAAGAAGATGACGTAGAAGAAGATATTGACGGGTCATCGTCGGGCAGTGTGGATTCGGCGCAGTGTAGATACTCTGTAGAAAATTCGTATAACGAGGAAAAGGAACAGGCGTGTCTTGCCTTGAGGGAGATCTGTGTAAATACTGGGTAATCTCTTTAATAAATTAATTACTATAACTATAATTTAAAGCAACCTCATTGCGCCATTGATCGAGGGTCCACTTTCCGGAAAATCAGTAGTCAGAGGGAAAAACGTTAGGTAATTCGAAAAGTCATGGAGGAAGTTTATATTTTCCAAAATATTTTTTCATTCTCTCATAATCAAAAAATATTCCTCTTCCTTTAAAGCATTTTTTACTACTGGTATAATGGTTTCTAACTCTAACAGCTGCGAGTTGAAATATTTGTCCTAGGAAGCACCTAAGAAATAAAGTTTTGGTCAGGAAGATTTGGTAAAGAAGTCAGAAAATTGTCAGGAATTTTATTTCGGGAGATTTTAAGTGGACACACTGATGAATAAATCCTAGATATTATTCCTGAATCCTTTTCAAGTCTTGTGGTGCCAATTCCGTCTGAACGTGGCCCATGCTGAAGATTTTAATCAATGTAATTGATGCCACAAAATGGTAATTTTCCTTATTGTTTTTTTCAGGCGAGCTTTTCTTCCCTATATCGAAATGAGCTTCGAGGAAATCTCCAAATTAATAAACTACCCCCAAGATGACATTCGTAAAGCTTCTATCGAAGCCCTGTTGCAGTTTTGTATCTCCCTATATAAATGTGATATGCCAGAAACAAAACAGGTAATGAACGTTTAATGTACCTATGACCAGAAGCAAAAGAGGGTCCTGCATTGATGAGATATTAAGTTAGTTCTTCCATTGCCACTGGAAATTTTTCAGGCTTGTTCCACCATTAGTTTATTGTTATAATGACAAATTTGACGCAAATCTGTAAAAAATGGGTTTCGTGGAATATTCACAGTAATAGCCCTCACAATCATCATTACAAAAGTATAGGAATAATGATTTATTTTTCGTTTAGCACCTTTTTTTGCAATTGTCTCATTACAGGCATTGTATAAAGCGTTACAAATGTTTGTGCCAAAGTGCGCGGAACTGATAAGAATCGACGAAGAAAGAAGCGTAGTTATGGTTTGCTTAGATGCGTATTCTTCGCTCTTAGAAGAGGTTAAATCAGACGTTTTCGTGGGAGATGGACACAGAGAAGCAATAATGAACTGTGTCATTGACGTGTTAACGTTGAAGGTAAGAGGAACACAGATTTAATTTTTTTTTTGGTATACCTACTATTCAATTTTTTTTAAGAGGAGACTAGCTAGAATAAAAACGTTTCACATGGGTTTCCAATGTTTCGTTTCCAGCGCTAATTTTTAAGTATGATGGAACGATTTTTTTTAAATGATAGAGAAAGATTGATCCTATGCTCGTGTGAAGTCCTATTTGCAATTTTTGATACAAAATTTCAGATATTGTCACATAAATATTGACATTTTTTGACTCATTTCTGATGTTTTTTTAACCTTTTGGTAACCATAGTAACCAAAATATCAAAAATGGGCTTATTACGGGCATAGAACCTTCCTCTATGATCTACATAAAAAATATTTTCATTATGTTAAAAATCAAGCGCGAAACGTGTTAAAAAAGTCAATATTCATGTGACTATATCTAAAATTTGTATTAAAAATTGAAATAGAGGTTCACACCAAACATATAACGAACCTTCCTCTATCATGTGCAAAAAAATCACTCCATTATCTTTGAAAAATTAAATATTGGAAACCCATGCGAAACGCCTTCTATTCTAAAGATACTCTTAAAGATGACAAGTCAACCTGACGTGTCTTTCTGACAAGTAACAAACATTGAAATGTTACGGTTGGCAACACTCGACAGGCATATGAGACAACTATCTTATAGTCTTCTTGGACTGCAGATGAGTTACGAGTTACTAGATATAAGATGCGAGTTAGCATCAAGATGCTAACATAGCTAGCAAAACACTTGTCAAGCTCAAAAACGTGGTTTGGCGAGTGGTAAAATTGTGTAGTGTTTCTAGTTGCTACGTTAAAAGATCCTAGTATGACATATCAACTACAGTGTGTTCAAGATATCTCAGATTTCTTTTATCTCTAGTGTCCCAATGAAACTTAAATCATATATTATATCACAAAATGTTGCTTGAATTACATTCTAACTTACCAACGAATGATGGAACTATTTATAATGAAATCAATGGTCATCAGATATCGTACTGGTTACTAGGTTTATATATGAACTTTTAACCATTTGTTTGCAGACAGCGTGTCAAGATACCGACCTCGGAGTAGCTCAAGAAAATTCCGATGACGATACGGAAGCTGAACAAGACGAGCTGCTCTTGGAGTCTGCAGGTGATGTGATACCCAAATTTGCAGCAGCAATTCAACCAAACAACTTCGTACTATACTTTCCCAATATTTTGCAGCTGATGTCAAACAGGACGGTAAGCTATACATTTGTTTAGATATATGCTGGTTTGAATCTGGAACCATGGAGATTTTTATGTGCATTGTTAGATTTCAATGTAAATTTGCTAGTCACTAAAGTATGAAAAATTGCGAAATGACTTTTAAATTTTTTTTTTATTTTTAGAAAAATCAAAATAGCGTCGGTCAAAGATCATTCGCATTCGGGACACTGGCGGAATGCATGAAACACTTGGATAGACTCGTGGAAAATTTCGTACCTACGTTATTGAACTTGTGGTTGGTTGGCGCCAAGGATCCGAACGAAGAAGTTAGGAACAATGCAATATTTGGATTAGGCGAAATGGTCCTTTATGGGAAGGATACCGTATTCAGGTAACTCGAAAACTTTTAAACGTACCAGAAGGCTGATTCCTGAGCTTGGTAGGATGGAGTGCTTCCTGGGAAACATTCCCAAAATCTATATTATTTTGTCCCATAGAATTAATGTCTTTGGATGAACAATAAATTGCTTGTGAATTGAGAGAATATAAAAGCTTTGTATATTTTTTTCAGTCATTATCCTCGAATCCTACAAGCATTATCGAACGCTGTACTGAAAGAATCCCATGCGGGAACTTTGGACAATATCTGCGGTGCTCTAGCAAAAATGATTATTGTTAATTCTAACGGAATACCCCTTGAACAGGTGAGATAGTTTCGATTTTCCAACCACTAACTAGATGATATTGTAAAACATCGAATCCTTCATAGTTTCACAAAATATTTCCAAAATTATATGTAATTGTGCTATCGAATCCATCGTTTTCCAGGTATTTCCAGTATTTTTACAAAAACTGCCTTTGCGAGACGACTTCCAGGAAAACGAAGCTGTAATCAAGTGTTTTTATGTGTTGTATCAACAAGGCAATCCAGTATTAAAGCAACATTTAACTGACGTTATTAGAATTTCAACACACGTCTATTCTAAAGAGCAAACGACTAGAGATGGTGAGTGCATATATCTGTCTTTTGGTTTCAAAGGATCTTTATTCCACCAGAATAATCTTAAATATTTTATTTCCAAAAAAAAATAGATGGTTGCTAATAAATCTGCCACTTAAACCTTTTTCCAAATATTCTGTAAACCACATAGAGTATTGTTCTCAACAAATGTTGTTAAATAAGTTTTTCTCAGCGACTATTTTCTTAGGAAAGCAAATCCAGAAATAGTTCACCAAGAACCCTTCAAGCATGAGGGTCCTGTATTTTTGGTGTCAAGGTACTACTGGCAACATTGGTTGCCTTTCTTGCTGTCTCACTCATTCCTATACTCTTAGCGTTAAGACCAACATAACTCTTTCTTAGACAGTTGATGTTTTTCGAAAAGAATATTGTTACACAATGTCGGAGATTGAGCAGTTCAATGATCGATTCCAAAAAAGGAGATTGCGGAAATACAGAGTAAGATCAAAAAGTAGTAGAACTAAATTTCTGTAGAGCGAACGGAGCGGTGGATAGCAGTTGGACCACCTAGGCGTGGTGGTGGAGAGCTTTGATCTAGTCAAAGGTCAAATCCATGCTCATCTGCTTTTCTGACCGTCGTGGTATGGTCCACAGAGAATTTGTACCTCCTGGACACCTAAAAGTGGTCTATTTTCTCTTTGGATCGAAAATACTGTGCTGAAAACATATCAAATATCCAAGAAAGTAATAAAAACAGAAGCAATTGTGTATTGAATATTACATAACCTTCAAATTAATTTTTGTGTTACAGACGTTAAAGAATTATTGATAGAATTCCTACAGACGATGAACAGAGATTTCCCAGAAGAGTTTCAGAATGCCGTGTCGTCGTTAGGACAGGTAACTATGGAGTCTGTGAAAAACCTGTTTTCGACATCGTCAGTGTGAAAAAAGATTCATATTCTGCACCCAAATTTGTTATCCGCGGGAAATTTTTTTATATATTATTTGGGAAACGGTTAATTTATGCGCTTAATGCTAATGTTTGAACATTAAATACGGTGCTATGCGAAATGAAGAGAGTTGCCTTCTCTATGAGAAAGTACATACTATACATCACGACTTATAATTCTATGATGATTTGGATTTCAGAAATATGAAATATTTCGCTAAAATATTCTATTTTGAGGACGATTATATCGTTTTTGGATAGTTGTTGTAAAGGTGGCAATGAAAAATTCAACCAGCTTTTGGGTAACGAATAAACAATCTCCTATTCTTTAAAATTTCATCATTTAGATAATTATACACAGTTGACTAACTGGACTTGAATAATATATAAAATGTTATTCCTGTGGCATAAATTTAAGGAGTTTATCAATTTTTAACGTGATATAAGTTTTATATTGCCAATAAAACAGTCTATGATAGTTCGCCTTCTATTATTGTTTCTTTCTTATTTATTGAACTCGTAACGAATATAAAACATTCTGTGGAATATTATTACCATGTTAGTGATGATGAGTTTTTATTCTGTTATATAAGTCAATTTATTTTTTATATGAAAATTGGTTCATTGAAAATATTGTTTTGTTGTCCAATAAAATTATATAGTTACAAAATGTGGTTTTTATTGTCGACAGATAATTGTTGATTCTTCTAATATCGAGCGAATATCGAATTTTGGTCAAAAGTGCTTAGATTATAGAGCGTTCTTCATAAACGCTAAACAAATGAGGCTTTCTTCCTCTCAAAAACCTTTTGGAAAGGTTAGATTTGTTTTTTATTTTCACGTTTTTGGATAACTGCACACTACAAAGATTTTTTTCGCCATGTACACATTGCGAAAAAATGAAGTTCGCATCGAGAATAATGAAAATGTGCAAAACGGCAACGTCGCACTGCAGGCAAAGTAGATGAAGGGTGTCGACGTCATGTCACGAAACAATCGATGGATATTTTGAAAAAGTGTCCAGCTGTAAGAATTACATAATAGTTCTGCATGCCTCCAGAAAGCGCTGGAGTAGCAAAGGAGTATGAAAGGAATTTTGCAGTAGTAGACGGAGTGAAGTGCGCTGAGTATAAAAATTAATACTTTTCTTTTATTACTACAGTATACAGAACCTCATCTACTTACGTAGTAGATTGTAGATGCTCTTACTTGGTGAAACTCTTCCGTCATGCAGATAAAAGTTAGCTAGTTGCCATGTAATCTGGGTAGCCTTTGTTAAAAATGAAATCTGACAGTCCGACGATGATTTAAATATAAATCGTAGCGCGTCATTGAAAGAAAAAAGTTTTATTTGTGAAACTGTGTCTTAAATACACAATCCTTTTATTACGTAGTACAAAATAATTTCGTAAATATATCCTAGAAAAACAGCTGCGTAGAGGTGATCAATTTTTGTAAAATTATTTAATTAAAAGCGTGCTGGAGCAAAAACTGAGGTTATAGTTTTCCTTGTTTATTTTCCCGCCAACTCACGTGCTACACTAGCGCCACCATAATTTTAACTACTTCCGACGGACTTATTTGGATACACAGAGATGGTGCTCCTCAACCCATACCCTCCATAAAACTAACCTTCTATAGTGCGAGGTTGCTATACTCGTATTTCAAGGACTGTGAAAGCGAACTTTATATTTTCGCTATGAATACCTTGGTCTTATTATTGACAAGGAAATGGCCTGGTAGATACACTGAAGTGTTGAAATCAAAATACGTAATTGCATTCAAGCAATCCCACTCAATGTTGTTCAACTTCCGACCGGCACAAATTTTTCCTGGATTTTTATCTCATTCAATATTGTATCTTTAATCTCAATGTCCAAATGCGCTATTTGACCACCGCACAGGAAATTATAACCGTAGGATGGTTTCAAAAAGAGTCAAGAAGTATGGTAGAATTAAAATTATTTATTAAAGGTCTTTCTCAAAATATACATGGTTCTTAGTAAACAGTGGGGTAGTGATGGTAGATCCATGGGTTATGGTGGACACCTGCGTACGCTAAAAAACAGAAAAAAATGAAATTAGTCCAATACAGATGATAAATAAAAACTAACAAAGCGTCATCCTAATCTATGTATACTGAACTTTATATTCCTATCTTTGCAGTATAGGCTCATATAAACAGCAATACATCTGTTCCTGAGGATGTTATATTGAGGGTAAGACTCGAAATTGTATGTTCTATGTGGAGTGGAAATTACACATTCCATACCTCCAACGGAAGGTCCCCATGACCTCCAGGTTGGCACAACACCGACATGGGCAGCAATACCGGCACCAGTGTAGCTGTTGCTGTCGTCATCGTACTGCTGGTGTTCCAGGATGTGCTGTTGTTGGAGGTGCTGTTGCTGCAGAGTCTGCTGCTGCTGGAGCTGTTGCTGGTTCTGCAGTTGCTGTTGGTGCTGCAACAGGTTGATCTGTTCAAGGTGGTGTTCACGGCCGAGAGCCTGTTGGTGCTCCAAATCCTGTTGGTGCTGGAGGTTGTGCTCGTGCTGCAACTGGTGCTCTTGAGAAAGTTCGTGCTGGGCTTGCAGCTGGTGCTGGGTCTGCAGGTCGATGCTGTCCTTGACGATGTCTCTGTTGAAGAAAACAAAGTAGTACAAGTGTACGCTGACTTTATTAGAGACAGAACCGTTGACGTTTCGCTTTCTCACCTGCCGGCGTGTACGTAGGGTACAGCAACCTTGTCAGCTCCTCCGTAGACGTGGGGGTAGGCACCGTAACGTGCGGCGACAATGGGATGGACGAAGGGGTATCCTATTCCATAACCTGTACCGTAACCAGCACCGTAACCAGCACCATAATGCCCTCCTAATACGTCGTAGACGGCGGCGCTAGCCATAGAGGCGAGAACAAGTACAGCGAACACGGCGACCTGCAAAAAAATTTACAAATGAAGTTTCCGAGATTTTTTATTTTTTTATAGTTTTTGTGGCCATGCCGCCACTCGGCCGGTTCTCGAAAACTGACTATTTGATATTAGCTCAATAGTTGACTGAAAAAAACTAAAATACTGAATAAAGACCGGTTGAGAAACAAGAAATGTTTTACTAGTATTCACAAATATATACAACATGAAAATAGCAAAAACCAATCATATAATAAAAAATATACTAACCTTCATTGTTGCTTGTATGTAGAGCTGCAAGACTGAATGATGCCTGTATCAATAAGACGCTGGGTTTTTATACAATTTTCTTATCAATTTGCATTGACCAGTGTGTGGAACTCTCCTAAAAAAACGATAAAAGTGTTACGTAAAGCGGATTCAAAGCAATGGTACTCGTTACAATAACATACCTATACCTTTTGAGCTTTTCATTTCTTTTTCTCAACTTGTAATCTGGAGTCTGTTATACAGACATAAAATTTTCTGGATGGGTGATGAAATCTCTTTGAGTCTGAGTAGAACAAAAACAACTTTTTAAGCATGTAAATCAAGTTGCTTGCAATATTAATCAGTAAATGTTGTTAAATATTATTTGTAAGCTATATAAGTTCAAAGCAATCATTTCTAAAATAACTGATGGAAATGAACAGCAGCTTTCTAAGCAGAAATAATTATTGGTATACAGGTCTGTGCGATCGAAATTCGAGGGCTGTGTTTCTGTCTCTGTTGAGTTCATCTAGTTTGCAAGATTGGTTAGTGACTGTTGACAAATATACCTGACTGTAAGCTACACAAGTTCAAAGCAATCATTTCACCAATAAGTGATAGAAATGAATAAGAAGCATTATGGGGCTGTGCTTTTTATAATTTCAAGGGTGGCTTGAACTGTGAAAATGTTTTGAGTAAATCAATCAAGTTTTGGCAAGTAGTATTCCTTCACTACCCTAAAAGCTGATACATTCGATTTCAACGCGGTCGACTTCCCTTAAATGACAATTCTCGAGCTTCTGAAACGACAGCTACAGAAAAAATATTGAACTTATTCGATACATTCAAGCAACTTCAAAGTTAGTGTGGATGTTATGATAGGAAGGGTGTGGCAGCCATAATAGGTTGTCACGATCAAGAAATTGTAGGTTGAACTGACTTATGGGGATCATGAGAGTGGTACGAGAAGCCACATATGCAACGAACGTCAAGCGGAAACTTCACACACATCCCGGGCAACTATGAAAGCCAGGCGTGACATAGAATTCAAATATTTAATAGTACAGATCCTGAAGCATAGGCTGAACGAGAAGCCCTACGTCAAAGCTAAGGATTTTCGTTAGACGATCAAGGCTGGACTCGGTGCTATGATTACAGTTGAGGTTTTGGAAAACTACAATAGATCAGTTAAGGTCGCAGTAGTATAGATCATTATTTACCCCCCATCAAAGGTTATCAATCTAATCTAAGCTATAGTAAATCTACTTCAAGGAGATCAACAGTTCTGAAATCAGATCGCAATCTTCAATAAACTGATACCACTGCTTGCGATATACAGAGTCACCCTACTTGACGCCATTATGAAATATGGAGTAGTAGTTCCTAAAACAGATATGAAACAAGTTAGCGCCATTCAAAGGTCGTCAAGTGCCGTATAACTTGTCATAAAACATGTTTTCGTGGGAAGTAAAACTTCAACAAAATTGGCAAAATCAATTCTTATTGATAGGCGATTACGATTACTGTCAAGGTTAAAATCAAAATAACCCAAACTCTTCCAAGATGATGAATTTGATGTGAATGTGAAGATGTACTTGTAGTAGTACCGAAGAAGTCTGATTACATTAGCATGATATCTCAGCGATACGTTATTAGTTATAACATAAATAATAAACATTACACTAATTAGACGTTATAATGCAGAATATTTTTATCGCCTTGAAATGTTTTTTTTTTATTTGATGCAGTGCTTTGACTCAGGTCAAAATGGCTATCGCAAAAAATCCATTATGACTTGTTTAATCACCAACTTGTCATTAACCCAATGCAAGGAAAAAAACAATCTCGCTTATGAAACTGATAAATGATTATGTTAAACTGATTGATAATATTGCAAAGAGAAAATGTGTGAGGGTGCTCAGCACTTTGATATTTCTTGGCTCCAAAAATATGTATTTTATACATACGTATTCACTCTATGATTTCAATGCATCGATACTAAGACATTTGCGGCTCAGAAAGGTATATGAGGATAACAATTTCCAAAAAATCAAACATCATGCTAGATAATTTACTGAGATTGTATTGAATCTTATTAGCATTTCAGCAACTTCTAGCAACACTGAAGAAAGCACGAGATTTTTTCGGAAATATAAGATCTCACGAAAAGGCATGAGAAGTGTCATCACTGTTTATACGTGATGAAGCCATACCGCGCTTCGAATCTCTGGTTTGGAAGACCAGTCGGTGAGAAGACCTGATCCACCATCCACTGCCTGATATGCTGATGAGAACACGACATTTTCTTGTAAGATTTCATTCAAACGCGTGAGACCTGGCATCGCTGGATCCAGTATGCTGTACCGGCTGTGGTAACAGTACATCAGAGACGTGTATTGAATCCTCAATCCACCCGCTGATGCACTGGCAGAGAGTCTTCGACGAAACGATCAACATTTTACTTTGATTTGGTCTCTTTATCGATATTTTTGTACAAAATGAATAGCATCAGCTGTTTTGCGTAAAATCGGACGGATTTATCCGCAAAAATAGTATAGAAAATACGGTTGATACTGACAGCAAAACTAACCTCAATTTTGTTAGAATACTAACTCCAGTCGCCATTTTTAGACAACCAAATCACATGCGTAATGTACAATTTACCTTATATATTCTGTGATGTTCAACATAACCTTCTTGTTATAAAACTGTGTACAAAACATTCACAATCATAATATTCATAATGCTGGAAATTGGCTAGAAACCTAGCCGAAGACCGCACCAGCCAGATATGAAAGAATGTTGATTTTTATCAGATTTTCGCTACATGGGTCATGACATACTACAAGCTCAGCAATACTCATCGAAACCGTTGTACATACACTACTTTTTCAGTACTAGTAATTTCTGTGATGTTCATCATAACTGTAATTTTAAGTTTTATAGTATTGAATCATGGTAAAAGCATACTGGACTCGCAATATAATTTATATTCATACATCTTTTGTTTCAGATCAATGCAATAACCATTCAGTAGCTTCACCTGTAAGACCAACATTATTACAAAGAAATCCAAAATTCTCATACTCAAAACACCATCTAGCAGTTTTGGTCCCTTACAGAGATCGTTTTGAAGAGCTAATGGAGTTTGTGCCATACATGCATCAGTTTCTTTCTGATCAAAATATTAATCATGATATATTTATTTTAAACCAAGTAGACAAGTATAGATTCAATAGAGCATCCTTAATAAATGCAGGATTTCAACTCACTAAAGATAGACATGACTATATCGCTATGCATGATGTAGATTTGCTTCCAATGAATACAAATCTTTCGTATGTTTATCCTGAAACACCAGTTCACTTAGCCGCCCCTACTCTTCATCCAAGGTATCATTATGATAAGTTTATTGGTGGCATCCTACTGATCAACAGGTAAAGCAATACACCAAAAGTAAAGGGTGTACTTCAAATTTAACATCTTAAATTGTTGTTGCAATACTCTGAAATAACATTTAAAATTTCTAGGGAACATTTTGATTTGGTGAATGGACTATCTAACAGATATTGGGGCTGGGGGCTTGAAGATGACGAATTTTATGTGCGGCTGAAAGATGCTCACTTGAATGTGACAAGACCTCAGAATATAGCAACAGGAACTAGCGACACATTCAGGTGATTTTCAATAATGTCTTTGATTTGTCAATGTTAATTTGTATATATTGCAATCATCTGTGTACTTCTCTTTCATTAAAATCATTCACTGTAACACTAGATGATGATATAATAGGATGTTATTTGGGTATAAAAGAATAAAACATGGCTGACATGTTATTCTTTGAGTATTTGAATTGTAAATCCACAAAAAGTTTAGACAAGTTGACAATATCTCAACGATGGACATTAATTTATAATGCAAAACAGGTTTGAAGTAGTTACTTCTAGTACAATTTCACTATTATATTTCCAATAACCCTATATATCTACACTTCCAGGCATATTCATGGTACAGACAGAAAAAGAGACACAGTGAAATGTTACAATCAACGAGAAGTGACTAGGAGAAGAGATAGAAAAACGGGTTTGCATGACGTCAAGTACAATGTACAAAGCTACAAAAATATGGAGATTGAAGGTGCACCATTTACTGTAATAAACATTTATTTATATTGTAACTTTACTGCAACACCTTGGTGTGACTGCAGCCAACAAAAGCCTGCTAGTAATAAAAGATCACACACATAATTAATATCTCTTTATTTAATTTGTTTTTTATATTATGTCCTTAAGGTTCACTTAGGAAAATGTATTTTCCAATACGTATAGGGTTGGAAGAAGCTTATATATAGTTAATAAAACAACTTTGATTTTATTTTCCAATAGTTTAATATTCTAGTGCCCTAATATAAATATAAGTACTATTTCATTCTGCATTATTTAGAAAATAACATCATATACAATATAAAACTATAAAAAATCACTATCACATGGAATCAATGAAATAAACATATATATTCACTCTTCTCTTTTTAAAGAATAAGTACCTAACAGTTTACAAACTATCTCACAACCTGCAATGACCAGTAAAATAAATACAAACATCATGCAACAAATATCAACGGAACAAGGAGAAATCTAAAGGCAAGCATTCTGAAGAACTGAACTTGGAGAATGACCCATAATGAATTACAGGCATGCAGGTCTCACTACAGATGTCTGAAACAAAAATCCATGCTCACACATTATAGTCCAGTTATCCAGTCATCATAAAGTGAGGATTAAGACTCAAAATTGTTCAATAATGCTGTGCACAATTTGGAGAAAGAGTTGGCATTTGTGCAGCAGCAAAAACTTGAAATAAATTCCTTACTTTATGATAACTCCAAACTATGATACAACCAATCATCAAAATCAGAGTGCAGTTTTGTTGTAACTAGTGTGGTTGTAATATGTTCTACAAAATGTAGTAGTACATTTACACATATCTACATTTGAGCTATAAACATGCAACTAATCAACATTTTATGTTAATTACGTATGGAAGTCAGTTAAGAAATTTTTTGGCAACATCTGATTACATGCACTAAAATTACTATAAACATGGTGAACCAAATTATACGTCATAAGAATTAATAGTTTTCCTAGACAATAATTTAAGTCACGAATTTTTTTCTGAACCACAATTATTGAACTGGCAGAGGTGCAAACCCCAAGCATCACATTTTTTCAGTTAAACCACCGTCTCAACGTCGCTGATAACTTGTATTCCGTGCTTAGTGAAAATGAATTTTATCAGATTCTCATCACAGCTTTTGCTGGTGTTGGTGGTGCTGAGCTTAGGACTTCCTTTCGAGTCCAGATCGTGGAAATTCGAGCAACTTTTGCTGCTCTTCAAAGCTTCATACTCCCTACATACCTCTTCGCTAAAAACCTTGTGACTTCCGGTGGCTTCCGTGATGATCTTAACAGCCTGGCCGGGATGCTTGACCGCACCGACAAGCTTAACAGTCGACGGCATGTTCTCGTTCTTGTCATAGTTTGGACGCGAGAAAAGATTGTTGTCGCACATGTACATGCAGCCAATGGAGTTGGGAGACTCCATCGGCACATCAGAAGGGGAAGGAGTGAGAAAGACGGTGCTGGCGTTCGAATGCAAAGCGGCTTGCAGATACTTACTGAATTTTGTCCGTATGGAAGCATAAAATACGTGTAAGATAGTAATTTTCATTTTGAACTGTATTTTCAATCTTCATCTGGTAAGTTGTGAATTTGAATTCTTCTAACAGCTTGTAAGAAATAAATGAGAGAGCACTGTTTTCTATTTTATTAAAATACGGCATATATTTTAGCAGTAAACTGCCATAATCAAACAATCAAATTCACAGCTTATTATAAGTATAGTATATAATATACTCACCTCTTCTGAGAGCCATACAAATTGTATTTGTGAATATAATCGATAACTTTGTCTGGTATCAAATAGCGAACCGACTCCGATCTTCTCAATGCTTTTCTAATTCTGGTAGAACTTATTTCGTTCCGTATCCATTCTGTTACAAGGATTATGTTTGCCTAATCGAAAGAACAAAACAGAAATTAAATGAAACAGGAGATCCATAATAAATGAGATTATATAGGGATGTATGGTCCTTATTGAAGGGCGTTCATTTGAAAATTTTCAAAGAATGAATGAGGCAGAGGTTGTTTGAAATTTGTGGACAATGTGGATTTCTAATTTGACAGGTAATTTCAACATTTGATATTACTTTTCTAATCCTCTAGATTCTGTCATTCCACATCCATTGGTGTTTGAGTAGAAATAATACAGATATGTTTGAAAAAACTGTTTCTTAGTTTTTGTAAAAACTGATAGGCAGCCATTGTATTCTCAAAATATTACATTTTAGTCAGCATTTATTTTCCGATTCAATTGAATGTGTATCTTCTCTGTCAGTGGTTGCCGACCTTTCCAATCAATTGAGCTACTTTAACCATTTTGTGATACAGAGCGATCAACGGGTTGGCAACCACTGTCCTAGGTTGTCTATAGAAGTCAGTTTGAATGTACTACAAATATCTTAAACTTACCATATAAGTGGTGAGGACATCAGAGTTGTAGATAAATTCATTGGGATTACATGATGCCCTTGTTATTACAACCAGTCCATGCTGACCAACAATTTCTGCTATCTAAAAAGCATTTAATTAATTGATTTTGAAAGACTGATTATATTGTGTAGTGGTTTATGGTAATATGACAAGGCATGCATTTTGTAGAAAATAACTGTTAGGAATACTGACAAAAAATGTAATTTAAAATACTATTGCTCACATCTTCATCTGCCCAGAGACCAGGTGTTCCGAATGACTCTAGAAGATCAGCACCACATAGCAGCTTTACTCTCACGGAACTGTCATTACTGTTTTTTACATTTTCTGGTATCCAACTTCCATCTGATTCATTCAAGTCAAAGCGGTTATTGTTCGAGGAGTTTATAGCATTCAAAGCATTCTGAAATATAAATTTATAGATTAATTCAACTGTTCAGTGGAATTCAGGTTTTTTGGAATTTGTTTTTAATATTTTGAACAATAACAGATATACCTGGTGGTGCTGCAGAACTTGTCGTGTTCTACTCCACGACTCCTGTCTGCATTCCCAATCAGAAAGTCTAACCCAATCATGATCTTTCAGGGCAATCTTTAACATAGCAATCCTGTGAGTAGAAGCTTCTAAATCTTTCTTGCCATAAGCATCATGTACTGGTGACACTATACCGCCCACGACCTCATGAGTCCCTAAACGGTGAAGATGGTCTCGGGCTATCTCTGAAATACACATAACTATTACTATAAACAAAGCCGTATTTACGGAATATGCCCGAGACATAAATCCCTTTGCTTAAAACAGAATTTTACATGTTTCACAGGTTTCTGATTAAGTAACTGCATCACATAAGTTTGTAATGATTTGATATTCTGGAAATACACAACCTATTGTTAATACATGTTTTTTTCCTATAAACTGTCTAGAAAAGAAATTTATTAATACTTGTAATTAACTTTTCATTACCAAACATCCTCAGGTGCATGTTTGTTATTGGATTAAAGGATCCACAAGCCAGCAAAATAACTTTTGTAGCCCCCATACTATTACGGTATATATAGAAAGCGCATAGAAACTGTTTAGCTAAAACTGCTCCACAAAACTTCTACACAAACAATGTAATCTGTGCAAACAACTATTATAACAAAAAGATATGAACTGACTACCACCAACTATCATACTCATATACAACAATAAACAGTTAAAAAATTGCAGAAATATATTGTCATATAAATCAGATTCCGAAAATCGTCTCGCGACTGTTGTGTCAAATGAATATTGTGAAATACAGAACAGGCAAACAGCTCGTGAAGTAATCAAAATCTTAGTTACTGTTCTGTGCATAGATAAAAGATAGGATACGTTTCGTTCTGTGTCGGCATGAAAAAATGTTTTGTTTAATTGTGCCAGTGTTGCCGCTCATTGTGTATATCACAGATGTGATATAGAAATTAAACTCATATCCGAGTAATCATGCACCTATCTTGAAATTTCTAGCAAAAACTTGTTTCACCGACCTTTCTAGTTGTGTGAAATTATGTAAAAATATGCAACACATTATACAATAACACGTAAGTCTGATTGCCTATCCACATAAATTATTTTGATGAAATTGAATAAAGCGGTGATGCGGTAACAATGTTGAACCAGTTTCAAAATATTTTTGCTGACTCCCATTCCTTTGAGAAAAAAGACTATAGCTAACAGTATACGAAACTACTTATCTGAACAAATGAACATGTAAATGACGCTACACGTGAAAATAGGAATATTTTATTATGAAACTTTATACATATCAATGATGAAAATAAAAACATTTTTTGTCCAGGTCGGCAAACTATTTTAACAGCCTCGTTGTAGATTCAACAAATCGACACTCCTGGTGATACTGTTTCCTTGGGAACTTAACTGGAATACTCTGTCCAATATAACTTTGGCATATTCTTGCATGACAGCTATCAAATCGGCCAATCTGTCCAATACACTGTTCACAATGTCGCCGTTTTGGCTTTCTAGTGCAGCCAAAAGTGCAGGCAACGCTGTGTAAGCAGCTCTAGGATTATATTTTAGCCAGCGTACCATCATAGCTAGTGCTAACGTTCGTATTTGGCCGTTCGACGAACCTGAAAAAAATCAACAGCACAATATATATGTTTTAGAAATCCCTACATGCAAAATTTACGGATGTAGCTTGTAGATGCTCTCACTTGGTGAAACTCTTCATCAAGACAAAATTGTGTAATTTAAACATAAAGTTTTACAACAACTAGCTGTTTTTAAAAACATCAAACATTCAAACGTAAGACGTTTTGTCGTGTCCACATCAAGAAGATCGCATTACACAATTCCGTCGGGTCGGTCGATAAGTCTGACTGTGTGTCTGTCTGGTTGTATGACTGTCTATTGGTCGATATAGCAATAAATAAAATAAAATAAAACAACAATGTTTCCCCGCTAATGCTTGGAAAGTAAAACAATGGAAACACAAACAATACTTACTGATGCAATCGTATATCCTGTCGCATATATCTTCGAGGAACTGAGGCTTCCTGTTTGTGATATGGTCGATCTCGTACAACGCCGTATGAGCGTCTTGGGACTGCAGAGCTAATTTCAGTTGATTCCATTGTGGAGGAAACGGCTCTGGCAACGACTGGTTCACAGATCCTACCAAGACTTCGTTGGGGCCTTGGTCCACAGATGCGGGCAAAGCCACGCAGCTCAACAAAGGCTTCACACGGGGTTGGATGAATTGGATATCGCTGAAAGTGTTACAAGCAATTAGAACAGTAGGCATTCTCAGGTGGGCCGCCACGGGTCTTGAGGTGGCAAACCCAAGACTACCTCCAGAGCCTCTGTACTCATTGCTCTCGTAATCCCCAGCACTACCCAACTAACTCACTAATTTGGTGAACAACATGATCACAGATTATGAAAAAATCAACAATCGCCAGTTTTGAGTCTTCGAGAATGAATCGGCTCCAAAAAAATTTATCCGGAAAAACATCCGGAACAAAAATATCGTTGCCACTTTTTTGGAAATACTGGTCATACTTACTTGAGCATCTCTCCATGTTTTTGCAAAAACGCAGAAGCGCCTTTGGAATCTTTCACCATCCAGTTTTGTACGAAAGTGACCACTCTGGAAATCACCGTCTGAACGTCTTTATGAGTTCCGTGATATCGGATGAGCAGAAAATAAGTGTCCAAAATGTTAGACAGCGTGTCACGCTGCTGGAAAATGTGAGGTTGGAGAAGTTCCATGAGGCCCAGGACTTGTTTGAACAACGTGAAGTGACCTCTGCTGGTGAACACATTGGTTGTGTATTCCACGCGACCTGAAATGAAATGATTTATTTGACGAAATATCCATTGTAGGCATCTACATTACCTGTGAGACATCCAGCAAGCATGGGTAGTTGTCTAAGCAGAAGCACTGGGTGGGTGGCGGCCAACTTTCTGACACACGTTTCCAGATCCCTCGCCCTCTTCGAAAAATTATTACATTTATAGACGGCCGCTAAAGCACTCAACAGATGATGCGATATCTCGTCGATAGCGCTAGGTATAGTCTTCTTGTAGACGTTTTTGCAGATCTCCGCCTTCGTTTCGATCTCGTCTTGGCCGGCGTATGGCAGAGACATGTATATCATCAGCAGTAGCTCACAACAATAGATATCAGTCTCGGATTGTTCCAGCAATTTCCTAACTACGAACACAGCACTATCTCCTTCTAGGCATTTCAGTAGCAATGGCAGACGGATCTCCATCTTATTCGCCCAGTTTTTCGGGTTCAGTCGCGCCTCTTCTATTATATACTTCACCATTACCACAGCCTGGAAGCAAAATTCTAAATTACGTTTCGGCACGTCCACCCAATGATATGTAGAACTTCAAAATTGATCACTTATGTATGTGCGGCTTGGTATTTTCTCGTCAAGACGCATATGCAAAGTCTGCAGGACCTGCAGAACAGAACGTTACGAAGCATCAGAAACGTCCCATATTATGTTTCAAATCAGACTGTTTACAAAGACACATTTTTGCTAAACCAGCATCAAAATTAACTTTGGAAAACATTCGAAAAATCAAAATAAAACGCCAAGGAATTTCTCTCTCCAACTGATCCTCTTCCATATCTTTGCACTTTTTCTTCCTTTCGTCCCTCTTCGTTCTATTTACACAGGATCCCTTGTCACCCTCCCCATGAATTGCTCAACCCTGTGTATTCAACCACCCCAAAGTGTAGAAGGTGGTGACACGACCTAGCAGAGCATCCCTTAAACAGTCCAGAAGGCCAGCGCTCCCCCAGAATGGATTCTCCAATTGATAAAACAGCTTAACGGTGTCATCTTCCTCTTCACAACTCCTGAATAGGAGTGCTCCAATCATCCTGGAGCCCGATGACCAAAACTCCTCACATTAAAGCACTGCAATTGACTTACCTGTTCTTTACTCAAATGCAGCACATCTTCAACATGATTATGCTTCGGAATAGCTTTATCTCTGCCCTGCCACAGTTTCGGACTGTTAGTCATTGCCGTTAAGAAGTCAAGCGCAGATACGGGACAAACATTGACAACATCGTCTTTGAGTAGACAGAGCATCATATCGTGGAGTGTTTTCCAGCTAGCTCTCTGGAGGAGGAGAGACATCATCAGAGGGCGGAACTGGTAATTTTGTTTGGTGAACAGTAAGTCCATCTGGAAACAAGGTAATTTTCTTATCAGTCATTAGTCTTTGAGAATACAAAGTTTTCCAAAAACTTCACCAATTTACCTGCAGTTTATACTTATCTAAAGAAGCCGCCTCCAACTCTATACTCGACAACCAATCAACCATAACTCCCATCGTCTCTTCTTTCGACTCCTGCTTCAACAGCATGCTGTTAAATTTCCTGTTTATCTCTTCGGGATTCTCAGAGAACATGCCTTCGTTACGAGTTTTGAAAACCTTTTTGATTTTCGTATCAACTCCATCTTCGCTGCAGGTTCGTATGTAATGACTCAGGATGGCCTTTTTACGGTGGTTATCTTGTATCAAATTCACTAGCTGCTTAGCATAGTTGAGCCTTGCAGTATCCTTGGTGGTGAACACGAGGCGGAGTAAAGTAACCGAGGAATCGTACGTGTCGACGATTGATGCAATAAAGTTCATCGGTACTGATTTTATGAAGTTGAATATTTGGTCGGAACAACTGCTATCGGATGTGAGTTGCTGAAAACAAACAAAAATCGAGAGACAATCCCTGATCAATTTTCGCTTCTCCGCCTTTTGCCTGAGCACTTATTATTCAGAAATTGGTTACCCTGATAAATGTGTTTCCCAGATTTTGGCTATTTGGAGCCATCTTTCACACTCACCTTCACCAATGATTTAATAACAGCGTTTTTATCTCCTTGAAAATGCGGATTCAACAGGTCGTTCAGTTCCTGTATAATTTCCTCGTTAGATGACATCTTAGTAGACTTCTTCAGCGAGTTCGGTAAATCTTGTTTGATAACCATATCCACTTCTATATCCACGTCTTGAACCGCTGGTATTTGCATCTCTGAAATATCGATGAAATTCGTGAAAACCGTTTCAACAATCAACATGAAGATACAAATACTGACCGATGGCCTTGACGAAGGTTTCTCCACCAATCGCTCCTCTCTTGTTCTGTACTTCGACCAACTGGATCATGTAAGTTTTATCCAAAACGGAGTCCACAACTAGCTTCGAATCCAGAATCGTTGCTTTGTCCAAAGTGTGAAGTAGCTTACTAATAGAACTGGTTGGTATCCCAAACGACTGTATGAACAGTACCAACTTTGGCGGTTCCAGTTTTTCTATGGCTGCGTCCACGAGCCGGGAAACGTTCGATCTGGAGAAAGAAAACATTTTTTATATCAACTACCACAGATTTGGTTTCAGAGGTTATCTTAAAATATGAAAATGTCTTATAGATACCTGATCATACGAAGCTTCATCCAATCTGGTAGATACGACGTAGTCTCTGAAGTTTCAGGATTGTACGCCCTAGGTTGTTCCGTATTTTCGGGAAACCAACTGTTCAGTAATAAATTGAACGGTTCGTAATCGTGTAGAGGTCCATAAGTCAGCAAAACTATGGTTGCGTGAATGACGAGTGGTTGCATTGCGCACTGTTCTCCTGTAGCCCAGGAAACTATCACGTATTCGTTGCCTGTTCAGACAAAAATTTATACTAGGTTAGATTGATAACATAACATACATAATGTGCCAATTAGCAGATAAAGAGATCAACGTAGAGAGGGAGAGTTATTTTAATACATCAACGAACTGTAGAATATGACATCCAATCACATTTACAGCTTCGCAGATGACAACATCCTTGTTTCCTGCATGGAACCAGGCGAACGACTGCCACCCAGACAGATCTTACGTCGACGAGAACAACATGTTTCTCAGATTCAGAGTCTTCCCTTCCGCTCCAGAAGGTTGTATTCACCTGAACTGCTACTCTACAAGGCTCAGCTCGGATCATCGCTAGAGTACTGCTCGCAGGTGTGGGGATGCGCCACAAAGCACTCCCCAGATCTTCTGGATACAATCCAAAAACGAGCAATACGTCTAATGGATGCGCTGGACCTTACAGGGGACCTTCACAGTCTGGAAAATCGGAGAAAGGTAGTCCATCTGTTTCTATTCTACAGATACTATCATCCTTCGAAATGACGTTGTGAAATGATCTATCAGAGAGAGTTTGTTCCTCAATTCAAGTATCTGGGATTTACCATTAAACGTTAAGCATGCTAAACACATTTTCTGCTACTTTTTTTATGAATCTTGTTTCAATTCATCTAACAAACTATTTCAATTTCTAAATTTCTCACCGTAACTCTGATGGATAGTATAGCTCTCCTCCCCGTTCTCTTTCGCTTTTTGCGTGTATAAATAAAAAATCTGCAGAAGATTCTTCAACGTGACGCCGTTTTCTCCTGGTAGGACATAAGATGCTACACTGTGCCTTTCTATGATCACAGACGACAAATCGGTGATGAGCTCGTTCAATTCGACGAACGGCTCCGAACAATCCTGAAGGGACAAGAAGTTAATGTAACTGCTCACTCGTATGGAATTGGTTTCTATCTGGAGCGCTTGTCTGAGGAATTGAGTCAGAACTGGTCGAATCAAGGAGAAATGTTTGAAGAGCGTTACGTAGTTTTTGATCCATAGCGTAGAGTTTTCGCTACAGACGTCAGCATCTTCTATAGGCGCTAAGATCAAGCCTAGTCCTTTGGTGGCTTGGGTTCTGCTTGCGGCATGGTCTGCTGTCAATCTCCTGCGAAATAATATGAAAATACAATTTCGATGATCAGTTATGAGCTCTCCACTATGCCACCAGACTGGTCAGTATAGCCTGGACAGAGCAATTGGGTGGTATATACACAACCCAGTCAAGGGTGTGATAGCAACATCAACACTCATCTCCAAGCGTCGCGCACTATGGCGCTGCCCATCGGCAACTTACGAAGGTCACCCTTGTTGATATATGTCGTAAGAGACATCTATCGCCACTTGAATGAATCTTCGATTTCCTAAGTTGCCAATGGGCGGCGCCAGACTCAGTTGTGATGATATACCATAATAATATACCATAAAATCATAACAGACAGACAGATAATAATCATTTTACGTAAACCATCGACCGAAATCATGTCTCGGAAACATATTCGATGGAAAAATATTTCCGCTCGTCTCTTACCTGAAGAGATACTCCAATACCTCGCAAGCAATCTGAGGATCCGCCCCATTGACTACGGTTTTCAAATGTTGCAACACCTGTTGATGTCTTGTGAGCTTCTCAGCCGGAGCGGTTGACAGAAGGTATTCGCAAAGGCATTGGACAGGTAAGTGTCCCAAGGCCCCTTCCGAATTGTGAACCAGTTCCGCCAACCATGGCATGTGAGCGGTGCCCCCTTGACGGGACATTATGTCCAGAAGGAAGTCGGGACGACGAGAACGACAAAGCAGGTGACCTAGTCTGAGGAGCAGTATTTCGAAAAATCATAATTACTTTTGAGCAAATAAATATATAATAATTATATATTTCACCGGGTAGACGGATCATCGATACCAGCAATGAGGAGAACAACCAGAAACATAATTAAAGCGCTATCATTAATTATTAATAGCTTTTATTTAACTCTTGTATGTATGTATGTATGTATGTCCGTATTTTGCAATCGATATTTCACCCACTTGCACTGAAACTATCGGAATGAAATTTGGTACACACGTTTCAATAACAGATTAAATAACCTGATCTGATTAATTTTAATTTATTGAATTTTCAAAATAAGTAAATACGAGTACATAAATCTCGCAACAAGCTCATCATATAAATTTTGTACTGACGTTATAAGTTGATGGTAAAAGTTTTAAAGGAAGTTTATTTTATTCTTTTTAGCGCATTTAAATAATAGCTTGTTTTAAAAAAAATACTTCTAATTTATTAGCTTCAGATGAATCTATGTATGTATACATCTATGTTTGGAACTGCTTCTTCAAACGGTAATTTCACCCATTTCAAAAGGTCAGCTCAATTTAAAATTTTGCACTCCGATTAACAATAAACGCGTGTTTTCAACTATAAGTTATTAAGGGTAACTCGTGACCGAACTCGATCAGCTCGTTCGGGTCTGTAACCAAGGCGAGCCAGAATTTCTATTATTCTTCCACACCACCACTGATAACAGAGGATGAGTCCATCGCCTCTACCCTTAAAGAAAAAGCAGATATATTGGGTCAGTTTTTTGCTGCTTATTCTACGATAAACTTCCAAAGAGGTGATCCATCCACCAGCATCAGCGTGGACTCAAAAATGTCAGAAGTAAAAGGTTGAACAGTAGAAAATCTACTGATTCACGTACCTGTGTGTATCGTTCAGAGTCTGCAGTTGATCCAGTACCGTCTGAGGGGGTCGTCTTGCCTCTCCTGTGGGATTCAGTTCCATCAGTTGTGGCAACAGCAAACTGGTATGTTCTGTGATCTGCATCTTGGTGCTGGCAGCCGCCAGATGGGTCTCGAATTCCAATATGACGTGCTTCTCCAAGGCGAGGATCTGGGGTTCTCTCGTCGAGTAATCGTCTTCCAGGGAAGTCGGCGGAGGAAACGTGAAGTGGCTATATTGAATTGAAAAGAGTTTTTCAGTAATTGTTAATGAGGCGGATCCAAAAATAATCTCGACCATGGAGGAAAAAATCACTCAAGACTCCTTGTCGACTAGGCTACAAATCGTTAGAAGGCTGGAATAGAGATGACGCATTTGAAAAGACGATAAATCCTAGATAATGGTCAACATTAGGGATCCAAAAATGAACCAAAAGAAAAGCTGAGAGAAATGGTAGTTTTGGACAATATTGAATAGATTTTCTCCTGAAGTCAAAACAGATCCTTATACTCACTTGGTGATACACATCTCCATAAACATCCTCAATATGGGATATTTATTCCACGACAAGCTCCCAATGGTGAGCGGATTGTGCGCGGCCAGTATCAGTAACACCAACCAAGATTTCCAATACAAGTTGCTTATGGCCAGCTTCGGCGGCACGTATCCCTGAGGTAACGTGATGTTCTCCGGATAGTTATAGATGCAGAGATTGAAAAAGAAATCTATTATGTCGACTTCATCGATCACCAATGACGGAGCACAGTCTTGCGGGAGGTTGGCAGCTCGTTTTATCAGCAAATCGCAAATGTCCACCACTTCGGGAGCCGACACGGGATGTTCTTTGGATAAGCCGATCAACAAAACTCGCACTAACGTAGCTTGAAGTAGGGGAATCTCACTTGTCAATCTGAAAAGAAGAAGATAACAAAATCGTCAGTCTTCCGAATGGGAGCTTGATTCGGGTACACTCAACATCAACTCCGAATATCTGACGTGCTCGACTGTTTCCATGTGACCGGTGAAACGGTATGTAATCTGATTCCCTTTCATTACTTACCTGAGGAATATGTTTCTTTCATTTTCACCAGGCCACGAATCGATCTTGTAATAATGTTCAGCTTGTTCCAAAAATAACACCTTCCTTAGAGCGTGTATGAAGTCGGTGGGATTTGGCCTGAAAAAAACAAAACAAATCCTTCAACTTTTACAGATAACGATTCATCTCATACTGAAACAGGCCGCTGAGATTGAGAAACATCATTACTAACGTTACGGCTGCCTCTTACCAGATAAAAAACATAACTATTTATCTGAGGAAACAATGATAGTTTCATTATAAGCTACAGTTCCTACTAATTTTGTAGCTTGACTATTGTTTTTGTATGTAATTATGGATCAACAAAGTAAAAAAAACGTACCTCAATATTTTCAATGCAGAGTCGTGCAACCAAGTGACACATTCTTTCTGTATTTTGCTCACTTGTTGTTGGAACTGTTTCAAGACAGCCGCGTCTCTTTTACTCTGCGTAGCCGCATCCCTAACCTATAAAAACGTCATAATTTATCAATATATTCAGAAATGTGATTAGTTGACACAAATTCGAATCTCAAAAACACCTGGTCCACGGTGGGATTCGAACCACTCGCCTTCCGCTTGCCGGACAGGCGTTCTACCAATCGAGCTAAGTCGGCACATACTCACCTGAGGACTGACGTATAGCAGTTGGCAGACACACACCAGGTCGATGATGGATAAGAATATTCTTTCCTTGAACTCATGCTCCTGGACGTTAGTCGCAAAATCTTTTCGTTCTCTTAACAAGGACCGCACCACTGCGAGTAGGTTCAGCTCGTGACGTAATACTCTGTTGATTTCTTTCAAGAGAGCTCTCAGTGAACGAAGATAGTCATCTTTGTTCAGCAGCAGCTCCTAAAACATACAGGAAAAAATACAGATAAGTTTTTCGTTCAATGCGATTTTTTAAACTTATCCTGTGATTGTCTAAAGTCACCAGAATCACCAGTATGTTGTGGAGAAGAAGAGGCATTAGGATTATCACAAGCAGACTTTACTAAGGTTTAGTACCTGGAGATGTCAGACGTGCAGGATTTACCTCGGTCTTAGGAACTAGCATGGATAAAGGCGCAAAACATCTTTCCCTCCATTAATTCATCTCTTTTGAAATAATATTCAATGTCAAATATGTACTTACCAGGCAGATATCTGCGAAAGCATCAGCACTAGCATCTGGAGCGACCTGAAACAGTGCTCCAACAACTACCAAGTTGTTGGCGTTCCTTGCGTTGCTGAGTTCATTGTAGATCGTGTATTTCAGGAGAGGGTATAAGTTTTCTGGAGCAAACTGCACCATTTCTCTCAAGCAGTTGTTGAAATAGTTCAACATCGGCTTATTTTTTAGCCTGATAGAAAAATCGAATAATGACTAAATGCGGTTACTTGGAATTTTATGGGGTCCCACAGTGACTGAGTTTTCCGAAAAACGAAAATATTGCACTACTACAGAGCTACCAGCCATTTTAATTTTGAATATTTGAATGTTCACATGACAAGTAGGTACTTTTCAATTACAATTTATTCAAAAATGTTTTTCCATCAGCCGATATTTTGTCATGTCTTATTCATATGGTTTAATATTTTTTATCGTTAAATAGCTCAAATAACAAAGAAATGAATTACATTCTGAGGGAACTTCAAAACCAATATTCTTTTATTCTAATGGGCAAAGTACATGCGCTTCAAAATAGAACGAGCAAAAAAACTAGAATTCCTTTAGGACAGTGCGCGGTATTGTCATATCTTCTTCATGACATCACCACTAAATGGGTCCATTTCAGTCGGTCAAACCAAAACCTTCCTGTCGTTCTCAATTTCATATTTTTGAGATCTCTTTAGAAATCAGCGACCTGGAAAATCCCTTGCTATCAATTTCAGACTGTTAAACCAATTTCTTCAAAAAACCTTCTGCTATTTTGATGTGATTTCTTAGGAGAAAACAAACTCTACTGTGTTGTATCGTTCAGAATTTAGATATTTTAACCCACTGTGGGTCCCCACTGTATTTGAGAAAATTGAGCATTGGTTTACCTCAATTTACTAAGTTGCGAGATGACCTCCAGATCCCTTTGCGAATTGGCTGAACAATTGCAACAAAGATATGCCAGTAACTCCTGTGCAGGTTTCATCAATTTGTGATTATGTAGCCACGTTTCAATCCTGGAGACTGCGATGATTCTGATTTCACACAATCCACACGCTGTGCTCAGAAAGCGAACAAAGTTTTTCGTTTGCGTCTCCGGTTGTTGTCTTCTTGCTAGTTGCTCTTTGATCGCTTCCAGCACGAATTGCTCCACCTTTTCTTGGGATTGTGTATACCTGGGATACACTTTTGGAGTCCAGGATTCTATTATAGCCCTCTCGTCGCTACAAACTGGAAAGATAAGTATATGTATATGTACACAGTCATTTCGACTTAAGTAGCTGCTCAGAAAACTTCCCCTTCTACACGTTATCTGCCTGAGGATGAAACTATAAATAAAAAATTACATAATTTCTGTTACCTTCGTCGTCTTCACTGCCACTGACGGTTAGCGGGCTGGATGTGTCTCTGGCAGTCGACCATATTTCGGACTTTAACAGAGAAGCTGGTGGCACTTTTGTGTTGAACGCTGTGATTATGTTGTCTACAAATGGTTTGCACACTGGACTGTCAACGAAAACTCTGTCGCCAACTGCATCTTCGACATACAACTGGGAATACAGATATTTATTACTATGGAAAAATGTCAATTCAATGGAGAATTATACCTGTCCACGAATACTATATATGAATCAATTGGTGAAATAAAATCTAAATACCTTTACAAACATGTCTGGCCAGTTATTGATCTCTGAATAGGCATGTGCGATAAGATTCAAAAAGATCTTATGAAAGTGTGGGTTGCCCTTATTCAAACCCTTCAGTCCTGCATTAACATCTCTCCTGAGGATCCCCAACATGGCGTTTACAACATGTTGATTCATGTAGATTGCAGGTTTACAGGTGCCCACCAAAAAAAATACTGAGTAAGCTTGTTTGGAAGGTTTGGAACGCTGGTTCTTCAGAGATTTTATTAGACCTAGCAGGTAGCCTACCTAGAAAATGAAAAATGACAGTGATTTTTGAATAAGAACTTCTGGGGCATTTGGTCATTTGCTATACAACGTTTCCATGTTTAATATGTCATCTTTATATGTGACAGGACTTCATTGAAAAGCCTGTCTCTTACAATATCTGTAATAAAACAATTGTTGACTGAGATGTTTCTGTATAAATTACCTCTAAGAATACTTACTGCTTTTTCAGTGTTATCTTGATTGATTTGAGCGACAATATTCTCAAAAAGGTCATTTATGTCACATTCCACAACCAAAGACTCCCAGGGCTCTACACCAGGCGACTGACTTGCAGTCCTCTCCATTGTAAGCAAATTACAACTTGATATCCCTGGTCTGGATCCTGTTATACCCACTTTCATTTTTTTTGATGCCGGAATAGCAACCAGACTTGATGAACTACCTTCTCTTTTTAGCTTATCAACAGGTGCTAGAAAAGCACCAAGTTTATTATACTGTTTCCTGTTATCCTGTGGTGTATAATTTGAAGCACTATAATGAACATGTAACGCTCACAAATTTGTAGTTTAAGAAGACATGGAGGAAATTGTATTATAAAGTTATTATAATAGTTGAAAAATAAGAAACCTCTGGATAACTGTGATTTATATTTCCAATCTTATAACCGGACACCACAGTGTAAGACAATATATATTTACCTTTACTGGTTCCTGGGATGCTATGTGAGCTAACAGCTGATTTTGGTAATGGAACTGTTCTTTTAGGATCATCTCTGGTAGCTGTTTGGGTTTTGGCTCCCAGAGCAATAAATGAATCTGGCAACTGCTGGGTGATTTTAGATTTAGGCCCTCTTGTACCTGATGTTGCTTTGTTACGGTCCATGATGTATGATAGATCTAAAAAAAAATTGAACACTGTATTATTAAGCCTTCTATAAATTATGATGATTGGAAGGTTCTGTGATAAAGCTCGTCAAAACTAATCATATAAAAATTATAAAGAAAAATTTGTCGCCAATGGGGATCGAACCCGCAACCTCTTGCTTTCTATGTTGATAATTTTTAGGTAATTACCCTAGGTCTAGGTCGAGGTCTACTTCGAACTTAACAATTAATGGGAGATAAATAAAAACTTCTTACTTGAGTATTCCCTTTAGTATACTTTCGTTAATATATTGCATAAAAAAAAGGAATCAGGCTATGGCCTCAGTGCATCATATGTTTTGCTGATCCACAAAGCACCCCGTTTCTTCTGCTCAGAATACTTCGTTTATTAATCATAGCATACTATTCCAATAATCATGATTAAAGCCTTACAATGTGGTCAAAATAGTTTATTTATATATGTGGTTTAATGAAAATGATTACAATAATACAATAACAGAAAAGGTGAGGTTAGGTTTAATTATACGTAGAGGTAGGGTTGCCATTACTGTGATAATTATATAGGGTGTTGGCTGCACTGCTGACCAGTACAGTATCTGTTTTCTTATATGTTCTGTGCTGTTCTGTGGTTGGAACTTGGAACATTTTTTGGTATGCTAAGTTTATTGTATTTTGCATTTGGTTTTCATTTCAAAATATTCTAGGAGGTTAGTGAATAGTCGGTGTCGGTGGAATATTCACAATTTACAAAGTTTGCAAGTAGACGACAAGTGAAACACTTGGAATATGTATAGGACGGATAAGCAGTTCATGAAAGACCCGGCGACGGTGTCTTCCAGAATTTACATCGGTGGTATAGCAAGGACAGTGATACCGAGGGATTTGGAGATGGTTTTCAGCAAATACGGACAAATAATTGGAATGTCCATTAACCCGACCGGCTTCGCTTTCATTCAATACGAACATGAGGAAGAAGCACAAGCGGCTATAGAGGGAGAAAATGAAGCCACTCTACATTCTAAACCTATTAATGTGAGGAAAGCTTATAATCCAGGTTCCACACCGAATGCGAAGACTAAACAACAACCTCAAAATACTCCAAAGCTAAAACCTCCTCCTGCTCCTCTGACATCGGCTGGACCTCAACAAACACCACCTCCACATAATGATAGGGATCTGAAGGAGGAGTGTATGGAAGAGGAGAGACCGAATATTCGGCCCCCAGCGCCTAGAGCTCAGCAGCATACACAAGGAGGTAAGTGTGTTTTAGATTCTATGGACCTAACCAAATTCAACTATGCGAGGGTTTTTTAATATGTCTAATTATTTAAGAGCCTCACATTACAGACAAACGGCTGGTTCCTGATATAATTTCTAATCTGAAACCATGGAACTTGGAAAAACTCCTCCAATAATGTCACCTTATTATAGCCTCCAAAAAAACCCAGTTCTATATCTGTCATTATAACCTGGTTTTACTATAGTATGTTTGTTGATATACAAGTATTGCAAAAAAGCTCTCAAAGCCATTAGTAGTTCGTATTGAATGACATGACATTCATGTCAGTTGTAATCGAGCTTATTATTGAGTTCTGTTTCAAGCATGCTTTTCCTCAGGCAGAAGAGGTGGCAGAGGTGGGCCTGGTGGCCCTCCGACAGGACAAGGTGGTCGCAGTAGATCAAATGAAAGAGGTGGCATAAGATTTGAACCTCCACCTCTCATGGACAACTACAACAGAGATCCGTTTCATGGAAGAAATGAACCACCATACAGAGGTCCACTGCCTATGTTCGAACCGCCACCTAGTGCTCCTGAGAAAAATGATTGTGAGATCATTGTTGTTGCAAAGGCTTTGACGTAAGTACTAGCTGAAAGTGATAACGTCTGAAAAAATTCTCATAGGTATAGGACTGAACTAATTCATACATAATGTGTATGTAACAAATAAAAGTGTGTTGAAAGCATTCTGCTAATCTATAATGCATTATATTTTGTATAATTTTCCAGGGAATATGCAGAGTTCATCGAATCAAAACTGAAACACTTGGGGCTGTTAGTTGACTTGCTCTTCCCTAATGAAGATGTGCCTATTGGTAAAGTTTTGGCGAACATCTCCAGTAGAGGCTGCTTATATGCTATTTTGGTAATGCCAGTAAATGAGGAGCACAGAAGTTTGACCTTGAACATTTTGCATGGGACACCTCAAGGTATGATGTGCAACAGCTAGATTTCTATTTCCATTGTAAAGGTGATTTAATATTGTTATAAAGTTGATATATATGTATGTGGCGGTGTCCATATATGAATTTCATCTCTTATATGTTTTCCTTTTTTCCCTCACTGTGCATATTGTGCACTCTCTATATTTGTTTTATTTTGTATTTGCAGAACACCGAAATATGCCTGTAGAAGACGCGATGATCCTAATTTCCCGTGACTTTGAGGCGTATATGAAAGGAGAACACTTAGCACCAGAAACAGCCAGGTCTATATTAGACAGGCATCCAGTACCCATGCAGGTAGCTGCTTTATTCCACAATTAGGAAATATCATGTATATGGATATAAACATCATGATACACATTATTCAACTGATCCAATTGATTTGTGTGAAAGAGCAGAAAGCGCATTATTTTGCCTGAAGAATATGAAAAGATTGGTCTCTTAATTTTGTTTAACCTTTATTTGTTGCAACTTTCATCGGGCGTTGTAGTTGATAGAAACACGTATGGTTTGCAGATGCTACTGAACCTTCTAGCAGAGAACCGCCAGTTGACTAGCTTACAGTATGATCGCCTTATGACGTACCTGCAAGAAAGGCGAGATTTGCAACACGAATTCGAAGTGACTGAAGGCCTTGTTCCACATAGCCAGGATGGGGACTCTAAGCAGACTGAACTGCAGAATCGCATCATGAACATTCTAAATACCAAGGCTGCTGAACAGGTATGCCTTGCTACACAATTCAGCAAAAAGTCATTGGTCGTATATGTTTCTTATCTGTGGGTCATGTGAGTAGAGAAGTTCAAGATCATTCTCTTTGAATATCCCTGATAGTCATGAAAAAGTGCTGTAGAAATGGTTTTGGGTAGCATTTTAAATGTCACTACTCAAAAGGAGGAGTAGCTTGAGCTTATAATATTTCTAATTCATTATTTTTGATTATATTTAGGAAATACCGACATCCATAACAGCACCTGATCCACCGGCAGCAACTAGTGACCCGGAAGCGACACCTATATTGAAAGATCCGACAGTACAGAAAGCTTTGGATAGTCTAATGTTGGGGGACATGTTCAAAAACATCGCCGGTGTTTAATCATGTTAGGGATCTAATTTAAAACAAAAGGATTGATTGATATGAGGTTTAACATTAAGATATGAAAACCTATCTAGAAAGTTGACAGTATTTACATCTGTGTACTTCTTATTTTTTATATCAGAATAATACTGAAAGCAGAGCCATTTGTTGCTACGTGTATTGTGGGTATTTTTTTAGGATGTAAAGAATTTCAACTGACGATACCAAGCTTTTAGAACGACTAAGAACATAGTAATTTTTATCATTATAATTAATATTGTCTAAGATATTTTATGTTCATAATGACTGCAACTATTATCGAGTTGGTTATTTTTTATATCAAAGTAATTAATTGAAGTATATTTGATGCCATCGCATTTAATCACGTCGCGTCATGAAAACTTTGGGTATTAAGGTAATCAATTTACTTGCACATGAAACGATAAATGCGGATCCAACAGAGCCGATTTCTCGTAAAACTTGTTCTGGTGACCCTTTTCACTTGAAATGAATCGCATACATTTGGCAATCGCTGTTTGATGAGTTTGCTTATACTAGTAAAAAGTAGTGTCTTTCCCTGTTAAATACTCTAAGGAACTGTATTACTTTTTACGCTGACAGACCGCGCAAATAAAACTCAGTTTAAGTGTTCATTTGCATTTTATTTCAACGCACCTAATCCTAGAATATTTAAAAATGTAAGTAGTTATTAGTTATCACTCCAGTTCAACAAAAAAGTCCCTGTTAATAGTTAAATATCAGCTCATGATATCGAGAACAGCCAAACAAAATAAAGCTATAAAACGATCTATGTATATCACAATTATAATAAAATAAATATGTGTTTCTTTACCCTCCTTAAAAATATATACCTATATCACACATTTACAGATCAGTAAATTACAAGCAAAAAAAATATGTACATAAATATACATGGTAAAACGTCCACATACATTTCAATATTGTAGATAATGTCATTGATTGGTTTGCTGATATACGTATACTTTTAGAGTATAGTTTCTCGGTAATTATACAGCTTTAGTAATGATTATTCACTATTTATTTCTTAAATCTGTAAACGATTTTGAAGTTACAGTTATTTGTTAATTCACATTTAGAAACTCTGAATAAACTGGCCGAGTGGCGCTTCTCTAATAAGAGCAACTCAGAAATTGTTTCCCCATAAGATTTCATACAAAACAAACGAAGAAACGGCTGAGTGCGAAAGCTAAAAATAAAGTTTGGTATTGCTAGGTATAATATACAATTTCACTAAAAACAAACTAGAAAGGATTATGTGTCGATTATACTTTTAAAATACCCCTTATGCGAAGTACTGCATTTTCACCGTTATAAAACAATGGTGCTTGTCTCTAAATGCGATCAACGCACATAAAGGCGTGTTTGCGTAGTTCAATTGGAAGAGTGTTTGTCCCGCAGCGGAAAAGTGGTTTTGTCGCCTTAGCACAGTGGAATTTTTGATAATACCAGTGTGCGTAGTCCAAATTATTTCAGAGATTCTATATACGAATTTGTATATCGATTCCGAAGTACTGTGAATCAAAAGAATAAAAAACCGCCAATTCTAATGCCAGAAAATAAAGATTACTTTTCAACTTTTTGCCGACTTCGCCATTTACGATATTATATGGTTCACCTATATAAAACTTGCTATTCCAACTCTATTATAATTTTATATTAATGAATCGCCCTATATAGATACTATATAATTTCTGTGAAATAATGAGTAATTTCTAATCTTTGACATCTTCAGTATTGATAATTTCAAAATCGCTCTCGCTACTACTGTCTTTTCTTTCTACCTGGGAGGTGGTGGATTTAAGCATGTTTCCTACTATATTGCTGCTTACAGTCGAAACTATACTTCCCAGCATACCCCCTGCAAAAACAAATAAAACCGAATTAACGGGGTTCCGATTTTGATAATTATCAGCGCCAAAATTCTGCATAGTCCACAAAAAGATTCCTTTTAACCTATAAAATAATTCACCAGTACAAGAATAAAAAATGTGCAAGGATTAAAACGTTATTCAAATGCTGCTCTTTCACAGATAAGAAAACAGATGGAAAATAGTAAACCAATGTGCATTAGACAACTTTGTATTATCGTTTGAGAAACAGCTTCTCAATGTATTACCTTGAAGCTAAATACTCACCTATTCCTCCCTGTTGTTTCAAACCTCCTGCACCATCAATCGAGGTATCTTCTATTGCCGCAAACCTCAAATCCCTGCCCATGAGTTTCTCCTCTTCAGAGGAACTGTCACCATTGAAATGAGCAGCCTCAAAATGTATATCTCTGCGATCAGAATCGGAATCACTAGAGAGCTCCCCTAAAATGTAATTGAACAGTTTTATAAATCTACTCTAGAAAAGTGTGTTAGCATATTCAAGTAACTACCTGGAGTATAACAGACGCCTGATTGTGAATTGGTGTGGGGGATGAGGTCCTCCTCTTCAATCTCATTTTGGATTTCAGCGACATCTAGGTATGAAGGCATCTGACTTAGGCCACTTATCAGAGAATTTGAGGCCGAATCTATAATCAACAGATTTTTCATACAGGAATAAGATCTCACTTCAGATGGGTAAAGAACTGTCATTATAACCAGGTTTCTACTGTATTCCTGATTCTATGTATCTTGTGGTTTACTTAATTTTTATTCATAATCCCTGATATTCTTAATAACAACACAATGGATAAATCAGAAAACCAGCAAATACATTGAACATTTACCTGCAGTTTTATCAGTCAGCAAACTATCTGCATCATCATTATCTTTGTTGGCAAAGTCTTTGTTGGAAATGAAGGGGATCAGTTCTTCTTCAGCCACATCTAAAATGATAAATAAACAAAATTATAACATACAGGCTCATGTATTCTAGCAAGAAATTGTTGGTATCACTCTTAACAAGTACCTTGATGTAGTGGTTGTTGCTATACTATATTTTGACATAAAAAACGATAGATGAAGCCAGTAATTCATAAATTGCTCACTGTTTACATGCCAACATTGATAGTGCAAAAGGAAGGACAAACGAATGGCGGCGATCTATGAGTAAATTCTTACTCATTTGGATTCAAAATCTATATTTCAATCACCAGAAACACCACGTCTTTTGTACAGCATACTTGCTGCGACAAATCAACAGCCGACTAAGCGTTCCCGTGCGGAAATAAACGACCGAACCCATTGGGGCTATAACCACAATAAATATTTAGTTTGTCCCTATGAAAAATATGAGTTGCTCATAACATAATTGATGAAATTATATATAAATTTCAACATAACATATTTATGTCATTGTTAAATACAAACATATATTTTCTTGGAAAATGGTAAATTCCATTTACAATTATGCTCATATACTTACCTTTTGGATTAATGATTGATCTGAAGATAACTTTCAAGGTACCAACATGCTCCTCTGGCAGAGATTTAAACCCAAGTGGTACAAAAAATATTGCCAAAATTGTCAGGTAAGTAAGCATGTATCCAGATATACTATTTGCAATAACAGTCATTACCAGGAAGAATAAGGACATTCCGATGCAAAACTGCAAAAAATATTAGTATAGTGGAGTGTTATCTACTTTTGAAATGTAATTTTTTTAATTGGCCTTGCAGATATAATTGTATCAGTTGTAGTAGTAAAAAAGCAGTGATGAAGGACCTTTATGAAACAAATAAACTGAAAAAACTGATTATTTCATTTCTATACGTACTGAAGAAGGACTCTCCTTACGAAGTGCTCTAAGACTGAGCACAATATCTTGCATTGTATGGTAGAACTTATCAAATACTTCTAGATGATCCATGGAGTGATTATTAAAATCCTTTGTATCATAATAAGCATCCAATAAAAATGCAATTAATACTCCAAAAAATAGCATACCAAAAAATTTAATCTGCAGTTGGACAACAATCCTAGAAGTAAAATAACAGTTTTGTAGATATATCGACAATTATATAATTATTGTGTAAAGTACCCATTTTGTTAAATGGATGAACAAATTTATATTTAAATCTATGAATAGTTGTGAAATTTGTAAAACGGAAATAACTCTCACATTCACTAAAAAAAACAAATAGAAGCTGGTTCTCTTTTTTATACTTTTATTAGGAATGTGTGAAAGACAAGGGCATTGCACTCACCAAAATAAAAATAACAATATCACAAACACGGTCAAAGTGTGTTTTGGATCATCCCAAACCAGAACTTTGTAAATTTGCTCGCAATATACGTCGCATTTGCTGATTTTCCTTTCTTCATTTTCTTCGACCCTCTTGACGAAATATGAGGTCAAATTACTGATCTTACTCCGAATATACTGCATGATTTGGGTCTCTGTATTGCAACAATCAAATAAAGAAAAGGATACGCACAATAACACTGGTAATTTTTCACGTAGGTGTATTCGGTAAATAAATAGACAGATATTTTCCGCGAAATTTCACTATCCAACGCAACGCAGTTTTTCTTTTGTCACTCTGACGTAAAATGAATTTAGGTTAGGCATGGCAGTCACGGCGCTCACGACACGTTCTGCGCCATAAAACAGTAAATTATTGGCTACCACAGAGCATTACTCAAGGACTCAAAAAAATTGGTTGTAGCCTGGAGTAGTAGTAATATTAGTAGAGAACCAACACTAAAACTTCCCCTAGAGTTAAAGTTAACATAGTAATTCCTTAGTGTCGAAACTACTAGAGCTTCTAATAAAGGTAATGATGTCAGACCATTCCGCTGAGATCCCTTTCCTGTCAAACTGCGTTGTGCACACTACAGGTCGGATGCCTCCTCCCCAGCACCTATTACTTGACAGATTGGATCCTTCACTACTTCTATGAGTGACAAGGTGACTGTTTGAACTGAAAACCCACTGTGACCATCAAGGACCCACATGAGGGTCATGTTCTTGGATTGGACTAAGTGGTGGAGGCGCACTAAGTTCCTGAACCATGGCTGATCTGATCCTCGGAGATGCTACCGCTCTCAAAGCTGCCTGACTATCGGAAGATATGTATATGTCATGCTCCTTGACCACTACATCCCTTCTCTGTTGAACGAGATCCGTCTGTATAGCATACCATACTGGGGGGAACGTCTCTCCTAGAGAAGCGATAACTTCAAACTGCCTGCTCCAGCAGCGTGGCCTCCTCCTGGCTAATGAGGAAGGAGACTAAAGTTTCTCCCTCGTCAACTGCTCCCAGATATCTTCAGTTTTGAGGGCGGAGGGTCCGCACTAACTAATCCTTCCTGATCTACAGGCTTCTGACACGGAAGCCAGTCGTGACTGGCCATGAGGCGTCCATAGACCTAATGGATCTAAAGACTGTCATGGCATGTAACTAGTTCAGAGGCCAGTCCCGCGTTTTCTCGCCGAAGAGCGAAAAGGTGTGGAGCCCTGTGGCAGAGCTATCCGCTGCCTTCTTTGCGTGTTCTTTCGAATAAGAGGAGGCTGGTGTCACCTGGATGGTACTATCTGACACCTTCGGCGTCCTGCAGACCATCGCAAGTACCCAGAAGCTCTAAGGCTGGCTCACATCTCGCGGGTTCCCGGCCCATCATCAGCCTCTTCCTTTTTTCGCTGGCTCCGACGGGGGTGTTTTGGGCTGTGGGAATGGGGAGTTGGGGAGGGTGGCACATTGCTCTTATATTTATGTTTTTCCTTGTCTTTCCAGCAAGGAATTGTAATAACAGTGGTAAGACTGTCGTAAGATCGTAAAAATGCCCATTTCATGGTTACTGAAAAATGCTCCTATGCCCCACGTCCAGCGACCCGCCACTGGTTTTTAGACATCCGGTATCATTTTCAGGGCGTTGTATCAGGGTTCCGTTTTCCCGTCTACGACAGATTTCGCACTAATCCCTTTACGTTACGGGCACGCTCCCCATACACGCAGTATTGATCCGCGGTGCCTTTATCTAAAACTATGAAAATTATCCAGTCTCTTGGATTCGGTAGTAATTTTCAAAATTGTCTGTTTATCAGATAAGTCTTAACGACAAAAAATGTTTATAGTAAATTGGTAGAATAATTTAATAAATTGCGTGTTTAAAAAGCGCCTTCTTGCAAATTCTGAGCTGGAAAAAAGTCCTGCGCAGTGCAACAGCTTAATTCTGTTTAGAATCTGAGATGTGAACAGACAACATATTCGCTTTTTGTTTATCTCAGATCCGAATTAAACAAACATTGTTCCGCAGGAAAATTAAAGATGTTTTTTCTATACGTTTGCTTGGTGGCAAAGGTGTTGCTGATAGGTCAGTATGAATAGGATTTTTTTGTATATATTTTTCCTTTCCAAATTATTCAGAACAAATTCATAACAGCAGTTCAGAAATCACGTCCAAATATCGTCGTTTGGGGGTGAGAGTGATTATAAAAAACTATTTCCAGACAATTCTGGCTCTTCGTTAAAACATTTTTTGTAGATAAGTGGTTTCAGTAGATCTTTGTGTCAGGAACAACATCAAACAACCAGAAAATATTAAAGATGATCATACGCGCCGAAACTAAAAATGTCCTGAGAAGCCTCAGACTACATGTGGGATGTGAAAGAAATTTGATTCATAGAAGTATGGAGCTCTTATACAGATTGATGAATGCAACCTGAGGTTATTTCGAACATATGGTTCAAAAGTTATACATACATTTCAAAAATAAATATGTATTCATTTGATTTAGATACAAAACGAAAAAATGTATTCAACCAAATATTACATTATCGAATAAAATCAAAAGGCGTCTTCTGTACCAGTAGAAACTGAGCCAATAGTTTTCGCAACTTGTCTGAAGATTTCAATCCAAATCCATACTTTGTTCCCTTGTTCAGAGATTACAGGCTGTTTTCTTCCTAGATCATGCCATTACTAGTATAAATTTAGCAACTTTCAAAGTATTTAGTTTCTTGTTCCACAACCTCTTAAAATGTCGTCAGGAGTTTCGTCATCTGAATTATCATTGGTTACTGATTTATGGACATCTGAATCACTCGAGCTGTCATTGTCCGCTGTAATGCTCAAAAAAATCCCCAAAAAAGGTTGGAATTTCATGATTAATTTTCACTTCCTCGGTTCCCCACTCATCACCCTCGTTGCGGGTGTTCGCTTTCACTCATCTTTTTTTGTTTTAAGTATTTCATGTTCGATGTTGTTTCCCTGAACAACTCAACAGAATTGAATATTTCTCCCATACATATCTTGAATTAATACTACTAAATACTTTTTTTCAGGCTCCCTAGCGTCAGGCACTTCTGTGAGTAACAGCTCGACAATAAGCTGTTACCAGTGCAAGAAAAATTCATTCACAGAATGTCAATCGACAGATCTTCAGCCCTGCTCACCAGATCAGAATATCTGTGTTACTATCATATCAAAAAGTGGTAAGAAAATAACATTTGGTTGGATAGCTTTTGCTTACCATCAATGCGGGTGTTCCTCAAGGATCTGTCAGCAAATACTAGAGGAGCTCTTCGGACGCATCCTCACCAGGTCGAGTTTACCACGCCGTGAAGACGCCTGTTCCAAAAGTCGTTCTTTTGGAGAACCTCGGCGTTGTGGATTGGGCTACCTGGGACTTTGTTGTTGTTGTGAAGCTATAAATGTTTGTGCAAAAGAGTGTTCTGAGAGTAATTTGTCACTCTTCTTTAATTATGTTCCGAATAAGATCAAAATCTTTTTCTGTAAATGCCGTTTCTGCATTGGAATGATTTCCTCGGTTTAAGCCACCTTTGAAATGACAGGTCGATAATGTTCCTTGTCCATTTCCATCACGTTTTGGCGAAAGGAGAGTTATGTAACTTGCAATCAAGTATATTTGACAACTCTCACTAAACACTAAACTTGTAAACAATTAGATTGAAATGTCAGAGACAGGATTTGTCGCAAGAATATCATCGCGTGCTAGTGCTAGATAGGTTCAGCCTGCTTGCTTGATGTGTTCAATCAGATATCTTATTTTTTTTACTTCTTTTCACTACTTCGTACTATCTAAGATTTTTTTTTGTTTTTTTTTACAGTGACTGATGGATTTTACATAAAACGAGAGTGTGGAAAATCTCCATGTAGATTCGAAGATCAAGATGTGAACATTAATCTTGGATTGGAAAGGTGCGAACTGAAAAGGAAGGAATATTTTTGCTTCTTTTGTTGCAAAGAAAATGGTTGTAATAAAAATGTTGGACATGTTAAAAAACCACATATTTTACCTGTTATTCTTTTGTACCTTCATATTTTTTGTATCTTCAAATATATTTGAATTTAAAACTTTCCGAGCTTCCTCATTTAAAGAAAGGTTCACAAAAAAATAAAAAAATCGAAAGAGGCGAGAACTGACGTTTAAATACAAAAAAAGTTAACCTACGATAAGACAAGACTAAACATCTCATAAAGGCAAACAAGACTATATTTTTTATACAGTATGTTGCAATAAGCTCGAGTTTTGAGTTTCGTATAATAAATCAAATCAGATTTATACAGCTAGACGTAATTATTGTTTACTCTTCAAACACCAATTGTTTACAATCAACTGAGTAGCTGGAAGCTATTGATATTTGTTATATATATCAAAGTTATAGGCATGAAGAGTCCACAAAAATCTCAACTATCACACACGTTAAAGCAAACACTTGGGCGAGCGTTTAACTATGACGTAGTTTCTAGTTTTATGGTATCAACTATAATGACAGTTATAATTTTCGAAAAGGTTTCGAACTCGACACGCGACATGTTGTAAACTTACACCGGTAGATAGCGCTGGCGCATGATTTTCGGAAACAGCTGTTTTGGTCCGTGTTTAAAAAAATATGTTTGGTGAGTGATTTTCTGTGAAGTGCGGTATTTCCTTTTGATAGTTTTGATTGTTTCTGTTATCCGTTGTTAATGTAAGTTACTTTTTAATATTTTAAAACCACAAATTTTATCCTACATGTATTGTTTTAATTTGTCATAGGTCTACATACTGGTCGTTCCACATATCATATTTGTATTTTTAAATGCATATCATATGACCTTTCATGATTTTCTAAAAATAACAGTTTCAGCAAGGTTTTGTTTTACAATGGCAGAAAATATACAAGCTGAAAAACTGAAGTTTCATAAATTGAGGTTATGTCTTTTAACAGGTAGTTTGGTTCCTAATACGGATATTGTAAATAAACAACTGATTAGATCAGGCGAATCATTGAAACTTGAAACAATCTATCGTAATCATAAAATCAGGTCTTTCGTGTTTAAATGGAATAGTTATCATGGAGTGAACTGCAACGATTTGGCCTGAAAATTGAACTTTTGAGTGTACCAATGGAATACTTTTGGAAATTGTAGTATCTACAGGCTTGAGCGATAATTTAAAATTGAATTGTGTCAGTGTAGAAGCTTAATGAATGTTTGTTTCGTTTCAACATAAGAACATGATGTTAGGCTTCGGCTTTTTAGTTATATTGGTGTAATGGTATAATATCAATAATACCTTTACTGATTCGCTATACAAGGGCCGTACTCTTCCAGCTGAGCCTATCTAGTAGGCGATGATATTTTTGTAGTGACAGTTGTCAAATATTACCTACTTGATTCTAAACATAAGTTTCAACTACAATGAATTTCAACATGGCCAAATTTCATTTAACGGCAGTATACGAGCTACTGAACCGAAAACGGTAGTTACAGAAAAAATATCAATGCATTGACTGTGGAGGACCATTTTTGTAAAACCTTCGTCGAGGTCGTTGAGGCAATAGGATGGAGTATATAGGTATTAATAGTATTATAATTAATCAGAGGATAAATATCAAGTGAATAAGTGAAATCCTTGGCATTTTAGGAAGAAGAAATAAAACATTGATTGCGGCTTGAGGCACTAATGAATTCTCTTGAAAATAACCAGCTAAAAGTCAGCTTGCATTTGTACTGAACCACCACAACAGAAGCATCATGATATTTTCTCAAATGTGATAAAGCAGATAAATATGATGTGTTTTAGCGTCTCTCAGATACGTATAAATGCGAGCTCACCTTAAGCCGACTTTTAGTTACTGTCACTCTATTGGATTTTGGAAATCGCACGACAATTATAATTGATTTTGAGTAATCGCAAGATTTTCAAATTTTTATGTTGATTTCAATGATACCAGGCTCATATTATTTATTTTGAAAAGCAGATTTGATCAAAAATACGAAGAAAGCCGAAATCAGTGCACAAAATATCTTAAAATAGAAATACATCCTTGTATTGATCTGCTATTTTTATTTGAAATGCAATTTATAGGAATAGATACCGAATTAACAATGCCTTTTTTATAAAGATTACATAACTCAAAATTAGATGTGAATCTTTTATTCCTTGGGAAAAAACAATTGAATTAAATTTTTTTGTCAAATATCTTGGGGTGGTAATTACCCCTGTTACCTCCTCCCCTGGTATACGCCTCTACATTAATCCTCCATACTGTATATGTGTATTTTTCTTCTAGGCTTAGCTCCGCGTACAGTGAAACGCTATGTCCTCTGATCCGCCGAAACCAGAGGCTCAGACGTCTCTGAGCGAGGATAACGATGACGCTATGTCAGTGGCGTCGGTCGGTTCAGTGGCGTCCGGTCGATCAGCCGCGTCGGGTGCTTCCGCGGCGTCTTCCGTCTCGCGGCTGCCCAAGCTGGCCACCAGGATAGCCAGGCCTTGCCAGGGACACCACAAACCTGCCGTCCCCCCTTCACCGCCGCCTGCTAAAGCAAGTAAGTGCAGCTTGAAAATGCTTGTTGTATGAAGTACCACGATTTACTGAGAGCACTCGAAAATCCTGTGCAGAAATGTATATCCGCTATTTCTAGTTCTCAACTGTTTGATGTCTGAAGACTAGCTGACTGTTCAATACAAAAATGCCCATCTCGAATGTTCCATAACCAAATTTTCCTGGCAGATTTGTCGGTTCCATAATACTACTTATTCAAATCCGCGATGACGTAGGGTCAAATGTCATTGGCTCTCATCCTATAATGAAATATTGTGCAGCGTGTTGTGTTGAACAAATTCCAATATATTTACAGAAAAATTCAAAATAGGTAGCCTAGGATTTCCACTGACCAGTCCTTTTTTTTTCAATGCAGTCGTTGTGGTTGTACGGCATACCAATTAATAATCTGTATTGTTTATGCATTCATAGAACATGTGATCTGATTGCATTGATAGAATAAATTACCGTCTTAATAATTAATTGTCCCATACAGAGTGGTCAAAAGTGTGTAATTTATCGTTATTCGTCGTCTGAGCGTATTAACATGGAAGACAGTGTCTGAAGATCGATTACTTTATTATACTCACATCATTTTTTTACGTTCCTTCGAATTGAAAAATATATGATGAGTAGTAATTGAGAGATTGGTTCACTGTTCTGATTGTTTGTTTATGTCAATGCATGTTTTGGTTCATTAACCAAAGCGATATCGATATAAAACTGATCAAGAGCTTGCAATATACATACGAGAATAATTGGAAAATCAATCCAAGCTTTCGGATATCTTCAGTTCCATCATCAGACCTACAATAGCACAAAAGTAAGATAAGATTGATGTCATCACAATATTAAGTAAAAACCTGAATATCTTAATATCTGAATGGCATCAGTCTCATTGATTTTCGTGAGTTGTTTCTTTTATAACAACGATTATTGCTACTACTTTGTCCATGAGGAATTTATTATGTTTCAAGCTTTCCGAAATTCAACTTCACCAAAAAGTCATAAATTGAAGTGAAAAAAATGCCAAAAAATTATTGGTTCGCATGGGACTCGAACCCATACCCCAAGTTGTCTTGTAAGGTGAATTTTCGTTGACACCATTCTTCTCTCTGAACCACTCTCACATGAATATAATGTTTTCAATAACAAGAGGGTTACTGGTTTGAGCGGCGTGCTCTCTAGATGAGACCGCCGTTGGAGTGAGAGTGATTCATGGCGTGAAGGAGCGCGTACCTTACGAAACGTCTTGGAACTTTTGATCACAATCCAAATTTCTGTATTTAATCTCCCTTTCATGTGTTTACGTATGCTGATTCGGTTGATGTATCTACTTATCTTCAACATGCTTTACTATACAAAAATATATGTGAATATTCGTCTTGACCACTCTGTTGAATTCATTCTTTCAATTGCTAACGGTACTGAATATGTTCTTAGGTGCAGTGCCTCTAGTATTTTGATCTTTATGTGACCATATACATGAATATATATATATGGCACATCATTAATAACCAACTACTTAACAGGTAAGTATAGTACTACTTACTACGTGGTTGTAAAATGATAGCCCAGTGAATGTAGACTTGAAATTAAGGAGAGTCGGCAGTGTTAACATCACATTATTAGTAAGTTCTGACGGGCTATGGTCTTCATATGGAACCTGTCATATTTTCTCAGCATAATACCAAATTAGTGAAGTATTCATACTGTCTATTTGATTTTGGATGGGCACGAAAATTTAATATCCATTTACCGGGCTATCAGATAATTCAGTAGATATAGCAACTGTATTTTAATGAGAATTTTTTGGAGACATGTCCTTGCCGTATTTCATTTGCATATACTATACTCAACGAAAACATTATCGGCGATGTACAATTATCAATGATTTGTGTGACATTATTGCTTTTATTTTTCTGATCGAATTGTATCAGTTTGACACTAACGAAAATTCAGCATCTGGTACGCGATTTTATTCGTGTAAATCTAGCACAATAGAATGAGTTTGAGATATCTTATTTTGCAAATATTTCACATTCATTGCAGATCACTCGTTGAAACCTATGAAAAACTAAACATATCAAGCTCGTCAGGTAAATGGACTGAATCCGAGCATTAAAAAACCTAACATGTCGTGAGGTGCTTATTTGCCGGTGGGGCAAGCGCTATAATGGTCTCCCTGAATCCTCCGGTACCCCCTCGTCCCCCCCACATCTGACGTTCAAACGAAGGACAGATTCGTGATAAGCACCTCAAAATTATCCAGAAAACGAGTTTGTGACCTGTTCGAAAAAAAATAATGTTCCGCCCCTTCTCGGCATTTGCATCTTTTCAGAAAATATTTTTTTTCTTGAGAACGGAATTTCATAGTGAAAATATGAGCACACCACTGGATTCAGCGGAAAATTTTCCTCCGGTTAGAGTCCATCAATTAGAGGGTGAACTGATTTTTCCCCTCGAGTTAGGCGTCAGAATTCGAGGTTAAAAAATCGCAAAAAACGCTATAAATAAGAAGAATAAAAAGCGATCCCTGAGAAAACTATCCCACTAGTGGCACAGACCAGGTGAGCCTCTGCTGTTTCTCCTCCATTCGGCGTGCTTTTGCTGTCTCTCTACCTAATGTAATAATCGAATCGATTCCCCTTCCACAGTAGTGCCGCCTCCTCAACTCAGCATCACCGGCTCAGACCGTCATTGTTCGTTTGTTTTTCCGGAGCACCGCCTTCGATTAAACTTGAAACGCGCACACTAGTGCGTTTCGTTGTTTTTGTATTCAACCGTGCTACTTGATTCACGACAGTATTGGTACTGCTCTACTTGTATCTGTGCTCTGTGCGATTTTCATACATTCTACCAGGCAGTCAGAGTATGTTTTCAGTGGCGTGTTACACGCCGGATTTATACGCTTCATCTGAGGGTGAGTTTTTCGAAAGTGTTCAATTTTATTTGGTGATTGTGACGGTGTCTTTGCATTTTTGCTGTTGATGTTTCAAACTATACGGATACGTTTATCGCATCCTTGGGTAGGTTTTATAGAAATAGCTAGAGTAAACATGATTCTAGCAATGAAGATAAGCTTTAGCACTAAACTAAATAACTTAGACGGAGTGGTGTTGACTATATTTTCGTCCATAGACGAGATTATTTTTCGAATTGCCTAATTTTGGGGTGTAGCTGAACACCCTAATTTTTCTTACAAATTTATGATCCGCCTGATCTTATAATTAACAATTAATGAAAAAAATATTTATTTTCTCTCTTTCCTTTAATATCTCCTTTTCTGTTAACTTTTAGTATAACATATGAATTATTCGTTATGAAATTCCCTCATCAATGAGGCTAGTCGACGTCGCTAAGTGTAATTTGCAAAGAGCCTCAAAAATTTCAAAAATGCGTTTCGTTTAGTGGAGACTTTCATGAAATCGCCATTATGCCCGATTTTTTTTTACAGTTACTTCAGCGCTGCCATCATTAGATAAAAAAATTTATTCAACACAAATAAAACTCTCTTTCGTACAGTGACGCGTTTCGACTTATATTCGAATTATCGTCAGACTGTCAGAATTTATTTTTTTCGTAAAAAATTAAATAATCAAATCAAAAGTGCTTAGGACGCATTTTTATCATGCAACTGATATGCAGAATGTTTGCTTATGTGTTATCTTCCATAACAAACACCTCTCATCTTGTTATCAGATGGGTGATCTAGGCTTGGATCTCGTACTATATCGAAAGGACGAACTACATATTACATAAATAAGGAATAAGGCTGAGCGTGCTTCGGGAACTGACGTAATACGTTTAAAATATTCCGTGAGTTTATTGCATATTTTATAGCGCGCACCATCAAACTACAAGTAAATAACTCAAAGTTGCTACCTGCGATGTTTTTCTATAATATATGAACCATTACGCAAGGTTGTGTCCTCGTTCAAGTTCACACACACGCTAATGAGAATTTTTTTCAGTGGGATTTATGTGTGTATTTAGTGAATCAACGAATATTCTTCGTGGTTCATAACTTGGAAAAAATTAATATCTGTTTCTTTTCATTCTAGATATTGATTCTCGATATAAGTTTTATAGTTATGGCCAGAAAGGTATTTTCAAGAATTTTCTATAAGTATACAATAATTTTATTATTTATATAATTGTATGTTACTACCATATACGATTTTAGATACAGAAAAACTACGAGTTTCTTAAACTTTATTCTGTTTTTTCCAACATATCTCAATACATTCACGTATTCGGTGAAACCAATTGTCAAATTCTTGTGTCCAACGTTTTTTTGAAGTTTTGCTAATTTCCTCCTCAAATGCAGCAATTGCCTCTTCATCGGTAGAAAAATGGCGACTTCGTAACTTTTCTTAGATCTTAGGAAATAAGAAGAAGTCGCACGGTGCTAGGTCCGGAGAATAAGGTGGATGAGGCAACAGTTTGACACCCTGTTCAACAAAAAAATCTAGTGTTCTAGCGGCGCTGTGGGCGGGTGCGTTGTCATGGTGCCATTGAATACCCCGCAGGCCAGTCTTCGCACGGCTCTAGCATAGTTTTTGGAAGACTACAGGAACACATTTGGTTATATACTATTCAGAAGTAACGGTCCTTTGATTTTCCAAGGCTATCGTTGTGATGTATCCACTTTTAGAAAAAAAGATGCGACCATTTTCTTTCCACCACTCTTGGAACGACGAAATTTCGTTGGAGGCTGCTCACTTTCAAAGCTTCAAACTAATGACTGCTGTTTAGTTTCGGGTTCATAATGATATAAGCATATTTCGTCTCCGGTTACGATATTAAAAGTGTTTTTACTGTGCCCATTATCAAATTTTTCAAGCATAAACTAAGCCCAATAAACTCTTAGAATTGCTTTTTGCTCACTGGTCAACAAATGTGGCATCCATCTGGAAAACCACTTCCTTAGGCGAAGTTGATCGTGAATGATTGTTCGGACCGCTGCCGATCCAATCCCCAGAGAAGCATCAATCTCGGTGTAGGTTATATGTCGATCTTTTTTATCATATTTTGCACAGCTTCTACAGTTTTACATAACAAATAATGTTCAAATATCTTATAAACATTGTACAGGTTTATCCAGGATTTGACTCAGCCATCGACATTTATGTCACAAAGATTACAAATTGAATTAAAATTATGGCACATAATGAAGACTTAAGGTACAACATTGGTCTGTGCTCTATCACAATCATAGTTCTGGTAGTACGAATCCTCAGTGATGGTATATTAAATTTTAACTGTGCTAAGATGCCAATAGCGTCAATCATATTGTGAAGTATTTTGTACACACATGAATAGAAACTCTCAATTCAAGAATTGCGATATTCTTCAGATCTCACTCTAAGATAATATGCTTGATAAGAAAATAATTATTAATTTGAACCAAGAAAAATATGTTTTCGAATCCAATACTTAATCTAAAGAAATATACTCAAAAGAAAAATATAATTTTCTTCACAAGTATTCCATTTTTTTTTTGTAAGGTTATCATATTTTCCAACAAAGCTCCGTTTACTTCAATCAAGAATACGAAGATCTTGCGATTCGTTCCAAGTTATTCATTTACTTATTTCGCATCGCCATCTTCGTCAATGGCATTAATATTTGAAAACAAGTCCCTCAAATCCAGTGGCGTAGCTGGGGCACAGCAACGGGGGCTCGCGCCAGGATCACAAAATCCTGGGCATAAAGGGCGGGAACAGCCTTCAGTAGGGAGGTTTTTTGCTCTTCATGTTTTTCAGTTCCTAATTCCTAGCTACGACGCTGTCCAAGACCATATAATAGATTACACGTGTAAAATCAATGTAAATGTTATATAAGTCTATACAATAAAACAAAAAAAAATACGTATGTGGGTGTTGTGTCGGGTTTTCACCCATAAATAGGTGCTAGATATTTATTTTTCAGGTACAACGTAATGTTTATCTAGCGATAGTTACTGAGGGAGCAATAAATAGTATTTTGAAAAGTCCAAGTTGTACGTCACACCATGTTTTACTGGAAATTGTGGGTAGATAAAAGCTTCTTCTATTTATGCTAGGTCAGGCAGTGTAATTAACCAATTATATTCAAGTTCGACAATTATGTCTATATCTAACAATTATTTATTGTTAATACACAATATGTGTAAAGTGTTGGTGTTTAAATAGGATTTTGAAGGATCGATGGACCGTACTAGGTGTGTTTTGGAACAGACGTATTTGGAAGATTTTATGGGGAACTATATTTTTTCAATACTCAATTATGCTATTGATTATATTATGCGCAGCAATTTTTTGGGAATGGGCTTACACTTTCTATGTAATTTAATCGCAGTATTTTGTGTAGAATCTTGTAGAATTGAAATTAGTAATTTTGAGTTGGAGGATCATGTCTATTTGACCAATTAGAAGCGTCTACGTGGGGAAATTGGTTCGTAAACGCCCGAATTTATGGATAGACAATTCACGGATCTTTCACCACGATAACCCACCGTTAATTCGAGCATGATCATGAATGCATTTTTGGATAATTACGAAACAGCCACCGTTTTCGCCAGATTTGGCTCCATGTGAATTTTTCATGTTTGCGAACCGCTACGGGGAATTCATGGAAGGAATTAAAGGCCAAAACTGGATGAACCGTTGGCATGTTTGTATTGGCCCCAAAGGAGCTTATTCAGAAGGCAACAAGGAAGAAATGTATTAAAATGCTTAAATTTTTTTTTAAACCAGTCCAGGTTATATTTGATCAGTTAAGTTGACTTTACATACAGAAACCTTTCTAGGTTATTTTATATCCTACTTACTGCTTCTATTATTTTCCAAATTGCATGCTAGGAGTTTCTTACTGCTGATTTGTTCTAGAACCGCACTCAACTCTTTCCATATGCAACTGGTTATATGCAGTTGATTTGTATATTGTGAAACTGCGACAGCCATATTTCGATGATAATTGGCCATTATACGGTACGCAACTGGTTGGTTATTATGCATAATATGGATGTAGGAAACGTTTATGTGAACAATTTTTCGCCAAGATATAAAATTAGCGGACAATGATGAATGATTGCGGGAATTCATCTGCAGGTAGTTGTGGCATATATAAATAAACATTTACATGTGATTTCATGTGAATAAAAAAATCTGTAATGGAGCGAGAACACATGAATCAATATGAGTATATGGCTCAAATACCTGGCTCTATAGAAAAAACACGTTTTATCGTTATCGATAAACTTTTGACCCCGGTGATACGCCGTTCTTGTTAGACGTACGTTATTGTTCACACATTTGCCTTCAAAATATAAATACAAATGACGTCAAGTAGATCAACTCTGTACTTTCCATGCAGTGATATCGCTTTAGAAATTAATTTCAAATTTGATTGAAATAACAGATATATTGTAAAACATCACCACTTTGTAAAATGTTCACTTTTGCTTCCATAATTCTCGGTATTTTGCAAAATAGATCAACAGTCCTAAAAACTGACCGAAATATTCATAACACTGAGTCCACTGACTTGACTGCCAACGCACTTTAGTAATAATTCAATTAAAATGCAGTAATCTGCAGTAGAAATTCCCGAAACAACTGCAATAAATTGACTCCTTGTATTTATTTGGTAACTTTCCGCTTTTATGCACAACTTGGCATTACAGGCGCCGCAGTTCAGCCTAGACATCGAATGTGGTGTATTGGCCTGCGTCATCATTTATTATTTTTATTCACTACTACTTAGGCGTTCAGCATTTTTAAAAGCCTAACATATCGTCGGAGGCACATTTGTAGGCGCCAAAATGATCTCCCTGACTCCCTAGGTACCTCCTCGGGGTCCCAAACATCCGGTGCGAAAACGGAAGCCAGATTCGTAATTAGCGACCGAGAATTGAGCAGGAAACGAGTTTCTGGGCCCTGAGGGGTACTCCCTGGCGGGCATCTGAGCTCTTACTTCGTCGAAATGAGACTTCCCATAACGAGTTACGCTTTTCTGATGATCATATTCGCATTCAGCGCCACCAAATACACGAACGTTCCGAGTTTAGTTGGCGTGTTACGAGCAGGGGGCGCTCTCGAAGGATTCGTTTGTCCCGTTATAATAAAACCACCGGAAAACCGCCGACTAGAAAGATACTCGACATATTTGAGGTCGCTAAATCCGGATTCTCAAAAAAGCCTAAAATGTAGTCACGTAGGGGGCCCATTTGCGGACGGGCAATCACTAAAATGGTCTCCCTGCCTTATAGATAAGAACAGTGGGATAAATTTGAAATGTTGTATTTAGGAAACTGGAAGTTTAATAAAATGTTCCGCGATATCTTGTGCAATTTTATTAATTTCCGTTATGTATAATGAACAGTATCAAGTACTATTTTTAGACATCAAACAAATCTAATCTGAATAATCCTCGCAAGAGTTTAATCAGTTGATCTCCCGTTATTCCAAACGCCCACATGTCTCTATACAAAGGCATGCAGGATTAAGATATATAGACTTCAATCAATCCAATTTGAACAACTTGTATCATTTATGATTTTAATTTCACAGATAATTTTTCGCATTACACTCGCTAATATGTAATTTATCATACAAAATTTAAAATTCACCATTTTTTGAGTTTGATGATTTCCTTCTGGAACGAATCCTGTTTCCTTTTTGATTCATTATACTTTTTCTGGCTATTAGGAGCCATATTTAGTTTCAATTTACGATCACAGCAAGTAAGATGAATCTAACTTTTATGGTTTATTCGTTACGAAAATGTGTGGTCAATGTTGCCAGATGGTATAAAATCGAAATTGTATGACGAAACATGGTGAGAAGATAAAAAATTGTCTATTATCGTGAAAGTGAAATGAACTTACAATCTTTATGTGCTACAAACAAAGGTGTCGTAGTTTAATATTTATGATATGGTTTCAGATTATATCTTTACTGATTTCTTAGTCCGCAGTATCCTATCTATTCAATTTAATTGCGATATTCATTTTTATATAAATTTATTTAAAAATTGTACGAATTACTGCCTCATTTGTAAAATCGTGGAATTGAATGCAAAATCGTGTAATCTCAGGAATAATCGTGAGATCTGGCAACCCTGTGTATGTGTTGCGCCCATTTCCGTCAATCATACGCCGTCTTGTCATTTAATTAACCTACGTCTACCAGTTTAACCAGGCGCTGAAAGTCATACTTTCAATTGTAGAAACAACAATACCAGGTTATGCCTAGTTGAGACCGGAACTAAAACTTTGGGTCAAACAATAGACCAGTCGACTTAGATATCAGCGAGCTCTGGGTGTTTACAATGATGGTAGAAACAAAGATTGACTTAAGGCTCCATTTCAGTTCTCACGCCAATTGGCTGCAGTGGAGCATGTTTTCCTCTCTCCACGCCTCTTTACTCTCTCGCACTAACCCTACAAACTGTACTCCAATTCCTAATTCATCAAGATAATATACTTTCCGTCAGCCATCACGCCATCACAGCAGACGTGATATTTACATCACCCTAGCTTGTTTGTTCTTCTCCTTGTTTATTAACTTTGTAAATATAGTTTAAACGTTTCATTTACTCATCATATCTGATTTTATGAAAAAGATTATTGAAAAACTTATTTCAAAATAAATATCTGACGCGTTCGAGTAATTTTGCTTTTCCCATTTTGTGCCCCTCCGTACGGCCTCCCCATAATACTCAAACTAGTCAAATTAATCAAAGTAACGAGTATTATAAATATTTACCAGTTGCAGAGTAACGATTAGTAACGGATTCAAGAAAATTCCTTTTTTTGAAAATTATATTGACGTGTTTGCCCATTCATTACAATTAGACAATTTTAGTACAATTTTAAAGTACCTTCGCCTCGTGGCAACCCTGGCCGAATGAACGAATCCACACCTTTACAATAACTCACTACATCTTTCTGATTATAATTTATCAGTACAAATCCACAGAACCGAAGGGCGATCGATACAAAAAACCCGTTAATCCTTTCCTGAAATTTTAATTGTGTTTACGACGTACGGTACTCTTTGCGCAACCATTTGTTTCGGCGGCCGATTTGGTAGTGGTTTCGGTTGGTTTCGGTCTGTCGCCTGGTCGTGAGAAAGTTTGAAACGATGAATTTGTACTGTTGTTACTGATGTGAAGCCCTAGTTGCTTTATTAACTTTGCACAATATTCCAACTTTTAGTATTTACCAAATCATGGTTTTGCTCAAAGATCGGAATCATAGCAGTGTATCCATGTTCCATCACCTGTGATTATCTTTTACACCAAATTAGATATCAATATTCATGTCAGAATATCTAAAATTTTGTATCAAAAACTTATAAAAGGGCTTCGCGGAAGCCTATATCTAACCTTTCTCTATTACTTACAAAAAAAATCGTTCCATTATCTTGAAAATTGGGCGCTAGAAACGAAATATTGACCACCATGCGTCTAATTGATTTTCTCAAAAACTTCATTACGGTTTAAGCTACGCTTGAAATTTTAAAAAAATCACAGCCTGATAATGCTAATTATTATTTTCCATTATTTATTGGCGAAATGATTACTTTACAAACAATCAGATATCGTTGATAACTGTCACTGAACACTGACAACTAGATTCGAATGCAAAACAAAATCTGTTGCAAGAATACCATCGCCTACTGGATATGCTCAGCTTAAATTGTTGAGAAATTGTACAAACCTGTTTTTACTCTCCTCTCCATACATTAGAGAGATTAGAGATAATACTGTTTTGTATGTTTTATGATGTTTACATCACGAAAATCTTTCTCACTCATTAACGTCGTTGATCCGTATTATATTATTTTTAAAAGTGAAGTACTTAGTCTCAAAATCAACTGTCAGACTTCCTGTAATTTTAATTAAATTACAGGATATTTACTATTAATGAATCACTGTTTATATTTCGTATTGTTCCGAGAAATAATCTTGTTACATAACATAGGACAGTGCCGTATGTTAAAACAATTGATCGGTAATCAAAACCGGTGACTGAAACTTGAAACATATTTGAAATATTCATGTAGATTGTAGATGCTCTTACTTGGCGAAAATCTCCCATCATGTAGATGAAAAGTTGTGTAATTATCACACAGTTTTACAAATAAAACTGATAATATCCTCTCACATATGGCATACAGAGAGTACCGGTAGAGGTGCTAGTTGTCTTTAAGTCATAGTTGTAGAGTCAAGTCTTCGAAATGAATGTTTTCTAGGAATACTTTTTTCCTATAAAAATGTCTTGGTTCGAGAAAATCTGTTTTGTTTTCTTGAAATCGTATATGGTTTCAATAAGCGTCCTGTAGAAAATATGAAGCAGACAGACAATCCAATAAGTTTCAGAGGTTACTTCAATAATTATCGTTGTGCCAGCTGTCGACAATTAATAGGTAACGGATTTCGCCGTCGGCTCTTAGACTATATCATCCGATACGCTGATGACAGTTGACCTTGACTGTTCAGTGGGACTTTGGAAAGAAGCCGGCGTAATTTACATAGAAAAAGCTCCTCACCATTGACAATAGAATCACCTTGATTCATCAGTGACACGTATTCATTGTTATTTTAAGAAATACCCATTAATCCAGCAATCTGTTTTGTCTCAATTATTATTTGTTCTCAGCGGGCAGCGGATATAGTGAGTTTATTTACATTGTTGGTGTTGTCTAGACATCTTCCTTAGTTTTTGCACATCAGCGCCGTATTTTCAATTGACCTACGTTTATCAGGTTAACCAGACGCTGCAACCCAACCTTCCGATGGTGATCATGATGACGGAGCGTAACGACGAGGAGGAAACAAAGTTAAAACATAAATTTGAGGTCGATAGGCGAGATTATTGTTGGAATCGCTACGTGTAGTTGAACAAGGGTTGCCGATCTGCGTTGAATGTCCCTAAATGAAAACCGAGTTGGTATTTTATTTCAGTAGATTAATAGGATTTTCGCGCTGAATACAGTGTGGCTCAGGACCAAGGAATTTGGTCTCAGAAGCCCTCTTCGTTAGCTGTAACATTGCCTTTTATCCAACAACTGTTATGTTGTTGTTTGTAGAGGGATTCACAAGTGCCTGGTGGCAGTCCAGTGCTGATCTCTTTGTTAGTTTGTGTCATTTGAGATCAGTAAAGCCTGTCTGCTTTGTGTGCAGATGATATTGTTGCCCATAATATTCCTATGGGTGATTCCACTTGGTTAAACCAGCCAGTGTTAGTCTGGCATGTTTATCCATGTGCGATTTACTGTTCTAGAGGAGTTTTCTGGAATATATACAGCAACCAGCCTCCTCATACTTTCTTAGATCCATCTGTATAGATGTTAACAACATCCTCATCCATCTGACCTGGGGAAGCTGCGAGAATTTCATAAGGTCAATCAAAGATAAGCTTTGGAGGGATAGATTTTCTTATGATGCTCCATAATATGAACAGTTGTTTTGTGATACAAAATCAGCATTTTTTTTAATTCCTAAAGTTCCTTAAAAGCTAATCTCCGCTTTTGGTGCCACCTACTTTCCACATGACAATTCATTCATCGGTACTCATTAACAGACATATTGAGGTGTTTGTTTTTTATGTAAATCATCTAATATGCAAACTCCAGACTTAACCAGATTCGATCTTAATGGGTACCCTTGTTTACTCACGTCTGGTGAGATCATCGATTTTTGTGATAATTTGTTAAGTTATTTACATATTTATCTACGGTTCTCTGGTATGTATAAAATTTGTATAGAAATGTATACGAATCAAAATCTAACACCAATACTTCCAGATCGAAGTAAGCTAATCATCAAATAACTTGAAACAATGGACTGAGTATAAATTTTATTAAAAAAAAATTCACGGGACTATGACATATTCAAAAAATATCTAAAAAGCCTTATGACACACTAAAGTGAATTAACAGTGAGATCTTACCAACTCAATTGTTATCATGAAGTGAGGATTACACTGTGTAATCCTATATATTTTTTTGGAATCAAGCTAACAGCAAAAAGAAAATGAAATCTATTGCTATGATAATTGGATGTTACCGTATCATGTTCAGATTAATGAAGACATTGAGATACTTGTGTAATGGGGATCTACAAAGGGAGTTCATTTTAACGCAAGGAAGACTCAGACAACAACCCCTACAAAGACGTCATCAATCAAGCATGATATTCCCTTGGAAAACATGACACTTGGCATCACTGCACATGACCGCTATCGCCTACCTACCCTGAAACACTGTCCAAAAAGTCTGTTACTTTCGCATCTCGATGCGTCCACGGCAGACTGTTCGATTGTTGCGTAAGAAATGAACCACGAGTAAACAATTTGAGATATGTGGCCGCTTCCAAAATAAAAACAGCCATGATAGTCGCCAACCCTCAAATCGGAAATGGCACTTGAAGAAGAAGATCATTTAAAAAAGCCTTCCATTTTCTGGCCCGTTTTCAAAGCACAGGGTTTTGGGGGATTCCCCTCCATCTCCACTCACTTACACATTGCATTAGGCTAGTTCCGTACACTGTTGATGAACTGCTAAATGAGTTGCATTTGAAATACCAGCGAAAGGTGCTCTATTCGATCGCCTATCGGAATCTCTTGAATCCTTGACACTTCACCAGCCTCGCCTAGCATGGCGGCATGGCATATCATGCACTGCACCAATCGTAACGTGGGAGGAGAATTCATAGCACAATCGACGTAATTTTAGACCAGTCGAATAGATATTCAGCAAAGATGCAAGAACAATTCATTATGATATTGCCGGAATGGTTCTGTTATTCGCAGTGTCCACTTTCTGTAAAAATAGGACAATGTCAGAAAAGCGACAGAAAATCAGAGAAAAAGATATTTCCGAAAGATGAAGGGACTAACATTAAGGGTCACATCTGGATACATAAAACGATGTAAAATAACACTAGACGTATTGCTCGTATCTGGATTGTGTCCAGGTGCTTCAGGGAGTGCTTTGGAGCGCTTCCCCCCACATGCAAGCAGTACTATAATGATGGTCTCATCTGGGCCCTGTAGCAGTAGCTCTTTCTGGAACGGAAGAGACCTAGAAGGGACCTAGCGTGACCGGCAACATGACATGTTATTGTTCATGTTAATTCTCATAAGCTTGATGGAAGGTGATTCTCTTATTGGACGACCCTCCATCTCCACAGTAGCAAGCGCGTTTGGAGAAAGGACATATCTCTGAGGAACGCCCGCATTGGTTGTAAACATTTTCTTCCACCACCACAAACAAGGAGCGATCCCTGAGAAAACTTTCCAACCAGTGGCACAGACTCGGTGGCAACCCATAGGCGACAAGTCTCTCATGCTATACCATATCGAGCGCAACTTGAGACTCTGCATGAAGCTCAATTGCTCCGCTCCACATTGTGTGACGTAGTCAGAAGTTCAATGGAAACCTACTTTACGCCATTGGTTTTTGAGTAAATAGAAAAAGCATACTGACACTAATATCACTGCTCCTAACGAGATCATTTCAGATCCATTACAGTATTAATATTTATCATCTGTTAGTGAAACATCCAGATTTGATGAATTTCCGCGCTACTTTGACTGGTGTATAGGCACATTTAGAATGGATATTTTTTAAACTTGGACACACACACCTGCGATAGTATACATAATTTTATAATATGTATGTTTTTAACATTGACATTATTTAGTTTTTAAGATTTATGGTTTTTGTATATTGTTACATTGAGAACACATTGTAAATAACTTTATTGTGAGCTGCATACACTATGACTGAATTTAAGGTCCTGATTCTAATCGATATTCCAATTAATTCTGGATTCCATGCAATAACTCTATTTCAGTTTCATCTGAATTAGTAAACTGTATTACGAGTCAATAAAGGTACTAGAACTGAGAAGTGACTTTTTTGAATAAATGTTGTAGTCATGATATAAATAGCTTCGTATAGAATCAAATAAAAAAAAATCATGAAAATATCAACTAAAATATTAAATGCTTTATGATTTGGAAAAACTTCAAAATTTCATCTGTTCATTATTATTTTTAATAATAAAATCAAGATCAATCCCGAGGCCTGAGGTAGACATCAAATCAAAAATCATAGCAATTTGGGAATCACAGAAATTTAGATGCACAAGTACACAGTACAACAAAAACCCAGAAATACATATCCTCAAGTGACACACTGAGAATCAGACAGAATAGAGAACAATTTTGCAAATCGACATCGTGAAAAAATATACTTCTTTTTGATTCTTACACATTGGTTTAACTTCTACGGAATTCGTAGACTTCTACACTAAAAACCGACCGCTGGAATCACAATTGTGTCTACACAGGTTTACTTAACATGGTAGTGAGAGTGAGGCTGTCTACTTGCTACAGTAAATAGAAGTGCTCACTATCCACTTGACTGAAATCATTACTGAAACCAGTACTGGAACACATGCTGACACAAGGCAAGTACTGACATCCAGTACTGGATTTAATAACCTCCTACTACTACTGACTGGTATCGTGTGAACCCACCCTTATATTGAGTTGTTTCACATAGATTACCCACTAGCTCCGTATAAGTACACATTGGGAACATATAAATTTATATGACTCAATAGAAGGTATTTCTTCCTATGCGATTGTTCGAAGAAATAGATATATCAGATACACAATGCATCGATATGTCATGTCAGGTGTTCTTAATAGCTTGCAGTGGGTAGTGCGCCGTAGGAAGATGGAAGAATTTTTTATTTTTATAAAATAATTAAACGGCGTTCAGAGAGAATACATACATTTATTCAAATATCAAGTAACGGAGATAATGTCTTTGATCTGTGATATAAGAAATGAAACAAATGTCATAGTACCGTAGCAAACATCCACATTCATATATATTCGCTCATCAAGATCTGCTACAGCATGAAATATCTCTAGGACATTTTGACGACGCGACGGTTGTTAAGGATTTCTAGTGATTTTCCGTTAACTTTAGCGCAGTAGTAGTAGAAGTATTAGTAGTGGGAAGGTAATGCCTAGCAAGTACGAGTAAGCCACCATTGACCTTTTTTGCCGACCTCGACCGCCATCACTAATACTATCACTACAACTAAAGCTATCATGGTAATATCTTAGTGTCGAATCTACCAGAACTTTTGATAAAGGTCATGATGTCCGACGATTCCTCTATTCAAGAACTCTTCCCTGTCGTTGTACCGAACACCTCAGCTCTAAGTCCTCCTCCCAGCACTTCTGACAGAACAGGTCGAGTGAATCCTTCTTTCTGTTCACCATGCTACGCTCCATACGTTTGCTATGGCCTGCTGTGAACCTTTTGGGTTGCCTGCATGCATATCTCTCAAACCATGCTTTCGCCTGTTTGTTATATGCCAATACAAATGCCTCTTGATCTCATTCTCACTAAGCAATCTGAGTTTTCATCACCAGGAACCCCATTGTGACCAGCGACCCATATAAGGATCACGTTCTTAGATTGGGCTAAACGTTGGAGGGCGGCACTGTATTCCTGAACCAGAGTTGATCTGATCCTGGGATATGCTACCGCTCTCAAAGCTGCCTGTCTATGCAACCATTAAGATGGCAAATATCTCTGCCTGAAGTTCTGACGTGTAGGTCTTCCTTCAGGTACATTCCCGCACCACTGGATCCTGTTTTTTTGATCGAGATCCCGAGATCTGTCTGTATAGCATACCATAACTGTGGGGCGAAAATATTATCTTTACTGCTTTCTAGTTTTATTCGTTAAACTTTTTGTTAAACTTAATTTCTTATCTGAACATTTTTATTGTTTCCAAAATCTCTAAAACCTTACCTCAAGTGGACCAACAATTGTTTAATCCAATGATAATCTTCAATAAAGTGATACCACTGCAGTTAGAATCAAAGAGATTCTACTTGACGCCGCTAGACTATATAAATTTTTCATGATCCTTGATTGGTCAAAATATTGTAGTTGCTGAAACAGATGCGAAGCAAATAAGCCCGTTCTTACTCACGTCTGAAACATTTATACCAAGTTGTAGAATTTGAAATACGTAATAGAAAAGCTCACGTTTGAAAATGCAAAGACATGTCTTTAATATTCTTTATTATTAATTTGATTATTCAGTTGTATATTTGATGTTTGTGTTATGCTTTTTTGTAGATAGTAAAGACATCATAATCAGAAGTATGTCTGATGATTTCAATAGACACCGTTTAACAGGTATGTATTCTCTTTCTTCTTAAGCGTTAATCAAATTTTCAGTGGTTGAATTATATGAACGTTTGCATGAAATATCAACAAGCAAATGTTGCCTTCGTTTATAGAGATTTCCAAGCAAAGATTATGAAAATTGTATTTATCTAGGTTAGACATAGAAAATGACATTTCAGAGATAAAGAAACCTTTACAAAATGCTTTGAAAGATCAAAATCATCAAAGTTAGGGCCAAAATCAAGTGTGTCATTTTTGTTTAAACTGAGTGTATCGACAAAAGCAAACGTATTAATTAATTCAAACATCATTTCTATTTATAATTTATTCTGCATTTGATCATACCAGGATGATGCTAGATCTTCCAATAGCACTTAATTAACATTGACGATTAACGCCCCCTTATCAAACAGTCATCGTCGCTGAGAGAGGTGTTACATCGAATCGTGAATATCCAGTGACAGCTATGATTTAGTTTGATTTGGAAGCTTTCCTTTTAAATTATCAAACGTCCTAATGAGAAGTACTGTCAAGTAGATTTACTCGGAAACACCTACCCGCATCGGTACTTATTTTTCGAGACCTGCATACAGAGTTCTGTCGTCGACGTTAACCGAGATGCTTACTCGTGTTTCATTGACTATAATGAAGCATTTGACAAGGTCAATGATCAAATTATAAGCATTCTTAAGACAATAACACCTAGAGAGTCGAGACTAATAATTTATTACCAATCTGTATTAGAATCAAAAAGATAGAATATGTGTTTGAAAACCACACATCAGAAGAGAGATTATTGAAGTTCTACAAAGGCTAATGCCTAGAGTGTTTGATTGTAGTGAGAAATACGGTTTGTGGCTTAATATTGAAAAGACAAAATTTATGGTGATCTCTAAGAAATATCCAATAAATGTTAGCCTAGTAGTAGTAATGGGGAGGAAAAGCCTGGCAAGTAGGCCATCTTTGGCCCTTTTTGCCGACCCCGAAGACCATCACTAGAACTATGGCAGACATGGTGTCGAACCTTCCTTTTAATAAAGGTCATGATGTACGACCAGTCCGCTAAGTAGCACTCTTCCCTGTCAAACTCTGCCCTAAGGTCGCTGTATACGGCACACTCACCTAGGAAGTGGAACTAGGTCTCGTCCTCCTTCCAGTACTTCTGACAGATCGGGTCTTTGACCACTCCTATGCGTGTCAGGTTACTGTTCAATCTGCAGTGACCTGTGAGGATCCATACTCACAAGTGGAGTGAATCCCTCTTCCTGTTCAATAGCCATAGCTCCCTACGTCTGCTGGGGCCTACTATGAACCTCTTGGACTGCCTGCAGTCATCTCTCTCCAATCATGGTTTTGCAAGTTCGCAAGTTTGCAAGGGAAGAGCGAGTGATAATGTCCTATCGAACCTTATCTTATCGTTGGCCCTTGCTACCCTGAGTGAGGAAATGGGGAGGTTGCTTTCCGCCACCTCCTCAATCCTGGTATGGCCCACCAACGGTGCTGAAACGTTAGCCTAACTATAAACATATCAAATTAGAAAAAAAAATGTTAACTTATAACTTTGTATACATGCTATGCTTGGAAATATCTATCAACATTGCAATCCAAATATATCATCAAAAATACCTCTGTTATTTGTTACATTCATGCATTCATAATGTACGTTACACATTTTGCTATTCTTACATTTGCATGTATTCTGTTGTTCCACGTTGTCCCCTCTAAGACGTTCAAGAGGAAGAAACAGAGGATGAAGTCAACCGTACCCGTTATTCGCCACTCTCTAACTTAAGTCGCAATAGATACTCTTCTAGTAAGTCTGATTTATCTAAAATATACTACTATGAACCATCATCGATGTTGTTTTCTTAATGTTGTTTGCACAATAAATTTAAATTAATTATTTATATAAATTCACATTACAGCACCACTCTAATAATTATTATAAGAGTGTGATGCTGAGTTGTTCGATAGTGATAACAGATCACTCATTGTGAGATATTTACAATAATAATAATCCACATTGGATAACATTTTTCAAGTAATTTTGAGAAAAAATAGAACTATTGGTATGCTACCTCTTAAAAAGCTGCACCGCATTTTCCCTTTGGTAAGACTTTGCATTTATTTCTACTTAGTTTGTATTTTTCGCTTGATTTTTGTATGTGAATAACTTCACCTCTGTACACATTACTTGGGATCGCATTGAAATAATAGTAAACCAGGCTTGGTCTGTCTACTTAGTGCTTACGATTTTAGCGCTCAGTGATTGCTTATTAATTTCATGTTAACTAGATTTGTGCCTTCAAAAATTATAAGTACTGCGAAAAAAGCATTGCACTTTCAATTCAATTATTTTGATCAAGAATGGTGAATCTGGCGAGAAAGACACAAGAGATTACATTTCAGTAGAAGCGACCAGGCTATCCAAATCTATCTGCATGATAAAATATCAGTGGCGTACCATTTTTATTTCAAAGCTGCAACGCGAATCTTGTTCGAACGCCACTGATAGAAAATGTTATACACCAGAAAATGTTGCTTCATGTTTACCTATCTACAGTTTCGTTGATGACACCGGGGACTTTGTTCCCCGACGGTTACAATCTACAGCATTTTAAGGTCAATGTGAATTGACATCTATCCTCGCGCAGTGCTTATGAAGCACGATAGGCTATCTGCGTTTGTTTGAGGTTATCAATTAAAAAAAAATATAAAAAAGCATGCTATTATCAGCATGTCATTAAGGAACACCCTGTAGTGTAAAATCGTCTATTGTAGCATCTTGGTTTCTTGGGCAGTAGAATGTCTTTTATTCCAATGCGATCACAACTTATCTGTTTGTGCACCATGCATGATTTTTTGTGTTTGTTGCTTTTTGTGTTGCTTGTTGTTTCATGCACTTGCAGTTGGTAGCACCGCTTCTTCAATAGATGCCTTGTGGGAAACGCATCCGAGACGTCTGAGCGAGGCTGGGCTCAGTCGTCATTCAGGTAAAACAAACAGTTTTATGTATATTTACTAAAAGACTCACTTCCACACCTCATAAAGCTAGATTTGATATCTTTGAAAGCAGAACTCAGACAGTAGCTACGATAAAAGTGCAAGTTTACCACTCTGTGAATAGTGGAATAACATGTAATAGTTATGTTAAAAGTGTTTTATTTCTTCTAATTCTCAGAGTGATATAATTCCAGTTCCATCATAGACTCTATCTCAGCTAAAAATTCAGCTTTATAGCAATTTACTTCATTCAAACTGTCGCTTTTTCCCTGGCTATTATTTCCAGAGCTGCTGTGTTCAGACAAAGTAGGCGATGAAAATCGTTGAGCAAGTGTTTTTTTTTCGTGTCCAAGATTCCATTTTTATGACAATTAGTTACTTGCTTTTTCCGCAAGGCGGAACCTGATACATAATTCGCATTTTGAAATCCGGGCAAAATGGCGGATTTCAAAATTCGGATTGTGTATCAGCTTCCACCATGCGGAAAAAACAAGTAAGTAATTGTAACATTTGTTGCCTACATAGTAAGACTATGATTGTTCGATGTAGAATGCTTATGTCGGCGCGCAGTTCGAAATTCGGAAAAATGGCTTTCGAGGGGCAGGTGCCCAGTTAGCTCACATGGCCACAGCGTCCCAGCGGCAATCGGAAGGTTTGTGGTTCGAATCCTACACTGGGCCATTTCTTCCGGATTTCTAAATGCGAATTGTGTATGTCATTTCTAGTTTGAACACAGACAGCCATTATTTCGTATACAAAACAAAGCTAATGTCATCTAATAAATCTGTATTATTTTAGAAGCATATTTGTACATGGAATCTTAAGATCTGCGCAAGTTTTTTGATTCATGCAAGTTGTTGCTTGTTTAGTTATGTCGAAAACTGATGCAAGGTTTTTGTTCAATGTAGATAACCTTGCAGAATAGTTTATTTCCCTTATATTTTGCATACAATGTGGATGTTTCAGTAACATTGCTTTCTATTGAGGTGTTGTTCACCTGAAGACCATTGAAGATACCAAAACAATCGAAACGTTTTACAAAGCAAAACTTTCCCAAAACAATGGAGGTCTGCAGCAGTACTTACTATTTTTCATGTCTTGTAAGGGCGGTCCGTGGGACCTTTGCGCTAGAGTCAGTTGGTCAACTCATGTAAACTGACAGGTCTGCAAAATCAGGAATCAGACATTGTCAGTGTAAAGACGAAAGAAAGAAAGGAAGAAAAAGTGCCGAGATAAGGAAGATGATCAGGTGGAGAGAAAAATGCCTGGGCATTTTATTTTGATGTTTCTAATAATTTTGTTGTTTCAAAGTTAATTTTGATGCTAGCATGATTACAGGTGAGGGTTGCAATGTGACTCCGCTTGACTATAACGTTGTTGCGCCAGTTGTTTGTTATACTCCCTTAGATATGAGATGTCGAGGTCTCTGTAAAGAGTCTTTGAAACATACCATGGGCCATTTGTGATGCTTTGTTAAAAGTTCTGTTCTGCAGGATTTTCATTTTTTGAAGCCGATTTTTATTGGTCAAATTCAATTTCGAAGTTGTACATAACATTGGGTAGAGTGGCCGAAACGTAATTCCGAATTTGGTATTCAGTGTGTTTCTACCAGTTGGTTTGAGGAGTGTTACTGAAACATCCAAAGCTTTGGTCATATACCAGGACTCCTTAAAAAAAGGAATAACTGAAAGCAACACTTAAATAATAAGACAATCACCTGGTGATATATTTTTTTATGTTAACTTTAAATACAGTTTCAAATGTTTATCTATCACATCTTCGGAGATACTGCGCCAACTTGATATCATTAGCAGGCAAAGCTTTGACGATTTGATCACACTAACGAAAAAGACAAGCTTTCGAATGACGTCAATTTTGAATAGCAGTGCTATTTGACAAAAATAAAGTTGGCCCTGCATCTCGAAAAATATCCTAGATAAGCATTTAACGGTGTTTGTACAAAATTTTACAATATTCACTATAAGCATCCAGCGACAAGAATCCATGGATAGCTGGATTTAGTCAGTCTTTTGAATAACATATAGAGATAAGCAGTAGGTAGTAAAGGTAAGTTAACTTTAATTAATCCCTTAGATTCCAGTGCCGTATTGACTGAAGACACAGATAGTTTCATTATTGGCGAACGGGTTTGGGTATCTGGAACGAAGCCTGGACACATAGCCTACATTGGAGAAACGCAGTTTGCGCCTGGAGATTGGGCTGGGATTGCTCTGGATGAACCAATTGGTACGTATAGAGTTAGATATATCTACGTGGTCACCCTTTGGATAGCAACATTATAAATGTACTGTTTTCAAATTCAGGCAGTACTTGATACCAGTGATGGCTAGTGGGTGTACATCAAGGACGTTCACAATTTGGACAACATTTCAAATAAAATTGCCTGAAAATAGTTTATCGATATTTTAAGTGAAATGTCTTTATTTTAGGCAAGATTTGTGAAATTGTGAGGACATTTCCTTATTATCTTGTAGGTTTTTTTTGCGTGAGGCGTTAGCCTAGAACTGGTCCCCTATCGACGAGCCACCACTGATATCAATACAACTCATCGTCTCACTCGACTGCTGTAAATCAAGCTACAAAAGGATTATGTCATATTTTCGAATAATTTACATGATTAAGTGAGCAGAACGTAGATGATTTTATTTTATTTTGTTATACATTTTCAATATTGTTAAACAAAATTCTCAGGTTTACTTTATGATAAGCTTATATTTAAGAGGGTACTTTGCCTGGAATAAAAAGTGGTTTGTATGGGTTTCCAGTATTTCATTAATAATACTATTTGCAAAAAAATAGTCCCATTATCTTGAAAAATGAGCATTGTGAACGACATATTGGAAACTTCTTCGCAAAACGCAGAGTTTCATCTTAATCATAATATTTTCATAGCCTAAAAAATGTACATTTTATTTCAAAAATTCTTTTGGTAACTAGGTAACTTGTTTTTGTTCGTTGTTTACAATCATTAATTTTCAGGTAAAAATGATGGGAGTGTTGGAGGTATTCGATACTTCCAGTGCGAACCTAAGAAAGGCGTATTCTCCAGACTGACTCGTTTAACTCGTTACCCTCTAAACCAAGAAGGCTCTGGAGACGTTTACGTCAGTTCTCCCTCTTCCCCCGTCGGGGTAGGGCGGAGCCCTGTCTCCCCCACTGGTAGCAGTAGCTTGATGAGGACCCCTGTATCTATAAGTAAGTTTCCATCCATTTTATTTACCCTATACAACAGTATTACCTCATTTATATAGCTTTCGAAAAGTTGATATAAAATATTTTGATTATACAGGGTTGGTCATAAAGTCGTGGTACACCAAAGTTGATTTTTTAATGGAACACCCTATATATTATTCGCTATTCAAATACTTCCTGCCATTTAAAAAAATTATAAGTATCTCAATTTATTTACACTCAACCGTTTCCGAGTTATCGAGTTTCGACAATAATAAATAAAACATTGATTTGTCCCTGAAATCAGGAGACAAAATTTGCTTTGACAGCTCCAAAAACAAAGGATCATGGATATTGTACGGTGAAGTTAAACTCTCTGTATTCAAAAACGTCATCTACCATCTTTCACTTTGACAACGACGTCCTATTTTTTAAGTAACATAAAAAATGTTTCGACAGAAAATGACATTGTCAAATTATGTATCTTCTAAGTACATATCTCAATTTATTTACACTCAACCATTTCCTAGTTACAGACTTTCGAAAACAATAAATAAAGCATTGATTTGTCCCTGAAATCAGGAGACAAAATTCGCATTGACAGCTTCTAAAACATAGAATTCATGGATATTGTACGGTGAAGTTAAACTCTCTGTATTTAAAAACTTCATATACCATCTTTCAATTTGACAAGGACGTCCTATTTTTTTAAGTAACGTAAAAAATGTTTCGGCAGAAAATGACATTGTCAAATTATGTGACCTGTTCCAAACGCACACGGAAAAAATGTAACTATCAGCATTTTTTATACATAGACAAAACAGAAACATGTGATCGTGACTCGTAAGGTATATTTCACGTAAAACCTTTACCTCAGGTGACTTTTCAGTTAACCTTAGATTGTTTGTATGAAAATCGTTCATTTTCTCGATTTCAAGTACTTCTAACATATGCATGGAATTTATTGATACAATACAGTCAAGTAGATTGACTTAGTATTTCTCAAGTATAACGGAATTAGACATTTACGAGGTCCCCGCGTACATCCTCAAACTGTTGTTGCTTGCTTTTGTTGTACTTTTTTGTGAGTTTGATTTCTAGCAGAATTGTGCCTTTCTATTATTTTTATAGATGACATCTCGCAAAGGCAGGAAAGCATATGGTGCTCTAGAAGCGCAGCCAAGGGATAAATGTTTATTATCTAACTTTTGGGAAAGGCTTTTTCGAGGCGTTTAAAGTTCGTTTTGGGGAGGATGCACCCTTTGGGCTGTACAGCCAACCTTTGGTGGAACATTTGCCATGATGGTATCTATATAATAAGGGCATATCCAGCACCCTCCTTCGATGTTTCAGACTGTGGAGATATTATCAGGCGCATCCAATAGATGCATTGCTCGATTCTGGATTGTGTCTAGAAGCTTAAGGGACAGATTTGGAGCACATGCCCACACAAGTGAGCAGTACTCCAGTGCTGATTCTGGATAATACAATTTCCTGGAGCAGAAGAGAACGCATAGCCTAGTGAGGCTGGCAACATGTTTGTGCTAGAAGATGTTATTGTTGATGTGAAATCCCAGAAGCTTGATGGAATATGATTCAAGTATTGGGTTGTTCTTCCATCTCCACGCCTGGCTGGATAGCATGCGACTGCTTTGTCTGGGTTGTTATCTGAGCCTTTTTCACGTTAAACTGAACTCCCATGCCAAAATTTAAACATCCGATGAACAGAATAACCATTATATAGGATTTTTCGTTTATTGACAATAAAATCTTATCTTTTAATTGGCCTAAAGAAATTAAAATTATATAATTACTATCATTAAAATACTGCGAATTCATATTGATTACGGTTGAAAAACTGAAGATTTTTACAGCTTATTCGAACATACCAAAAATCATAAAAGATCTTTACAACTGATAGCAAATTTCATAATTCTTGTAATATCAATTTTTAATAATTTCAGAATTTATGATTACTCCAGATCGCACTTTTAATAGCATTCTGTCTGATCAGAAATAAAAAATAAGATTCAAGGTCTTATAACATTTTATTTGAATTATTTAATTGACTCCAAAAATTCCAGAGTCATAATAATAGAAACATTCATTGAGGTGTTTTAAAGCAGTATACCTTACGAATCACGCAAATTTTCCTTGATTAACTTTGGAAAAATTTCTAAAAGGTCTGGAAGGCTAGTCGGATCAACATCCTTAACTTGTGTAGATACAAGAGAAGGGAATTAAAGACACAATTTCGAAGGGAGAAGAATCCAGGTACATTTTTGGATCGAATGGGACTCAAACCGGTGTCTGTAGCATTCCATGTTGACGTCTCAAACAGCACTTTGGTCCAAGTTGTCAACACGGAATGCTAGGGACACAGGTTCGAGCCCCATACACATCAATTTTTTTCTGGATTTTTCTCCAAAGTTGTGCCTTTGATCTCCTTTTCCTATACCAAAAATCGTTCTTTCAGGTGACTCCAACACCAGTCTAGCGTCAAATACCTCCCACTTCATAGATTACAAAGTGGGAGACAGGGTGATCATAAAGAGCAGCCAGGGATCCAAAGTTGGTACAGTAAGATTCATTGGTACCACCGAGTTCGCTAATGGCGAATGGGTGGGAGTTGAACTGGATGACCCTAGGGGTAAAAACGATGGGTCTGTTAATGGAGTCAGGTAATTTTATTCTAGTTTGTCCAATAAACCTAATCATATTGTAATTGTGAGTTTCGCATGGGTTTCTATTCTTTTGTTTCAAGTGCTCACTTATCAAGATAACAGAACGATTTTTTTTAAAATGATAGAGAAAGGTTGGTTCTATACTGGTGCGAAGCCCTTTTTGCAATTTATGGAACAAACTTTTTATATTGTCACATGGAAATTGACATTTTTTTACTCATTTCGGATGTTTTTTTAACATTTGGTCCCCCAAGTATCTAAAATACCAAGAAAAAGGCTTCGTACGAGTATAGAGCTGTCCTTTTCCTATGATCTGCATAAAAATATATGTTCAAAATGAAGGGCTTCATACGAAATATTGTGGCACCGTACATGAACGTATTTTAACCGCTGATACGAGCACAATATATATTTTTCATCAAAAGTGAATACAAGGTTTCGCGGAAGCATAGAACCAACCTTTCTCTATCATGTGCAAAAAAAATCGTTCCTTTATCTTGAAAAAATCAGCGCTAGAAACGAAATATTGAAAACCCGTGCAAAACGCCTCTTAACGACGTGAAATGATGACAAATCCCCGTGACATTTCCAGATACTTCGAATGCCGTCCGAACTTCGGCCTGTTCGCGCCCATCTCGAAGGTGTGCAAGTCCCCGTTGAAGTCGCGCCCTGGCAACTGTCAAATCCACAGCGGCGCCGGAGCAGGGGCGTTGCCCCCCTCCGGCATCCTCCGCAGGACGGGGTCCAAGGAATCGATGTCGAACGCCTCCATAACCAGCGCTTCGGCGGTGTCCCAACAGGGTCGAAGGGTAAGGTTGGGTGTCGCTGCCCTCACGACACACCACGATACTGCTAAGGTGGGTGGTTGGTGCTGAAATGAGCGGAAAGTATTGCGCGCAGGCCGATTTTCCGGAAAAGCTGGCTAAAGTAGTTGAAAAAAATTGAAATTTCACATGACTGTGTATTTTTAACTTTATTCATATTTTCCGAGCTAATAATAACCTCAAATAAATAAATAATCGGATGTAGTAAAAGGTCATGGCAAAGAGGTAAATTAGAAAATTACAAGGTCGATATGATGCGTTAGCGATGATAAGTGCTTTGCGTTCATCGCAGGTCAAATGCTGAATGACCATCAATTTTATTCATCCTTCCAACATTGGGTTTTGTTGCTAGTTATTATTCAGAATATGACAAATAAATAATCGACATAGCAAATGTAATACAAATCAGATTTTAGTCATTTCTTTATTTATTCATAGAAATACGAGTTTGCAGTTGTCCTGTTTTGCCACTGGATTTGCTTTGCTTTTTCTTTCAGAATATCACAAATAATCGATATAGAAAATGTAATACAATTCAAAGTATGGTAATTTCTTTATTTATAAATAGAAATACGTGAACTGCAAACAGAAGTTTACGTTCTGCAGGAAAAAATATTTTCTGAATAAATACAAATCCTGAGGGGGGGGGGGGTCCGCAAATAGATTTTTTTCAAACAGTTCTTGTTTTCCGCCTAATTCTGGGTCGTTTATCATGAAACTGGCCCACGTTCGCGCGCCTGATGTGATGTGAAATCTAAATCACTTTTTTTCATTTTTTTTGGTCAATACCAATATAAATATATATGAAAAACCTAACCAAAAATTTCCGTCAAGCTTACGTCCTCTGATATGTTCATTTTAAGGGTGGCCAATCAGCGGTTGATGATCCGTGAAAATGTGTAGCATAACTTTGATTATTATTATTAATAATAGACACTTCGACCTTGCAATTTCTGATTTTCTATCGTCTTTGTGAAACTGCCACGATCTTCTAAATACGACACCAACCAACCATAGAATAATTTAAAACTGGAAACCTTCCGTATTGCATGAATAGACTTGTGTATTCTTAATGCGTCGAGATCTGAGTGTTTCTTTTCACCATTATAACGCAAGAAAAATAACCAAGAATAATTTCTAACAGACTTTAAGTAGTAGGGGAATTATCTGACTAACCATTTCGGAATTATAAAAACAATAATTTATCCGAATTATTTCTCAAAGAATTGTATTGCTTTTATTTTGTAAATAGTATTTAAACTAAATATTTTTTTTATCGTTTAATTTGGATAACATACTTTATTTTATTTATGTTATGAGTTGGTTTGTGTTACATGCTAGTTAGTCTAACTGGAAAAATATGTATAGACGGATTTTACAATTTAGTGTTTAAGTTGTTGAATTTTTCCTCTCGTAGCGCTTCTGGAGCGCTATAGGCTGTTCATAAAATAGAGCCGTTTTTTCTCAAAAATATATGGTCCAAAAAAATATTGACCACAACGAAGAACTTGATTCCGTTGTAAAATCTGTCTATCAGTTTGCTTCTCACTTCAAATGAACACTCCAAAGTTTCTTGTGTGATAAAAAACTCAATATTATTTGAATGTATTAAATCAATAGCACCTACAGTTTTAGTTCAATTACAAAGATTTTGTTGATTCACAGTAAGCAACAGAAACAGATTTTTTTCAATTTTCTATCAAGTAGTTTGTATTTACAAATGATTATTTTCAAAAACGCTGCTATGACAGTTGATCCAGTGATAATAGAGAAGAGTATATTGAAGTGAGAAGACAAAACGATGAATTTTGCATGTGCTATTTTATATGTTTGTTGTTGAGTGTTGTGTGATACCATTGGCCATATTTTTTTAACAGAAAACACCCATAAAATCGAGCACTTCCACCCCCATACCAACAAGGACCGCCCTGCAGGTAACATATTAATCCATCTATAATACAGACGAGTTCAAACTTGGTGTCATCGTAAAACCATCATAGTTTTAAAAACGATACAGAATAATTTCATTCGCCATGTTATGTAGGAAGGAGAAATTTTTCAGGTACAGTAACTGTGCTCTTTAATACAGTTGGCAAACGAAGCTAATGTCGCTTAACTATTCGTGTGATTATTTCCATGGAAGATTCATTGTAATGTGTTTTTGCCGAGCTATATTTTCCGTAGTTCAATCGACGTCTTTACTGACAAGACATTTCTTATCAGGTTTCTTGTTTTGTGTACAAAGCAGCTACGATAACACTGTATACATTAGAATTTCGAAATATTTTTTTGAGGCATATTTGTATCGAGATGTGGAAATAGTCACTCGCTTTATTTATGTAGATTGTCTTCATTTTCATTTCATTTATAACAGTAATGGAAAGTAGAAGCTTAAACAACTAAAATATTATTGTTATGAGTAGAAGCTTATTCAACTTTAACTCCAATTGTTTTTGTTATTCTTATTTTATTGTATGATTAATAAAAAGCACTGACTTCTTTTTCTTTTTTATTCGCACCTTCCCTAGCATAAATATATATTTTTTAAACTTATCTTGTACGTTACTATCCCTTGAAACCTTATATTTTTGATCCACGTTTGATTCGACCAATCATCATGAATCTGGTAAGTAAACTGCCCATAAAATTTTTGAGTTATTTAGATCTTCATCTGATGTAAGAGAAAACCTCAATGGAAAACATGGATACCATGTAACATAATAAAAAATAGTCATACACCTGGCTGCAGCTTGGCCAATTTTACATAGAAACGGAAGTTTCATGCTTGCTATCCAGGCCCAAGTAGTATATAATAAAATGCCTGGCCATAACAGCAGAAAATGTCACTAACAAAATAAATTATAGAACATATTTTAAGACAATCCAAAACTCCAGCAGGAACTGATTACACAGCCAGACATAACTCTGCAGCAATAGTTATACACCAAGCGTTATGCACAACCTACAAACTAATAGAACACACAGATCCTTATTAAAAAATTGAAAGAAAACTTGTTTAAAAATAAGCTTTTATTTAAATGCGCTAAAAAGAATAAAATAAAACTTTGCCCTTAAAACTTACTATATAACGTTATTACACAATTTATATGATACAAAAGGATATCCGAGATTTAAGGACTGTATTTACTTAGTTTGAAAATTTAAAAAATCAAAATCAAACATCAATTTATTTAATTTACTTGTTTATCCACACAAGTCAATCTCGCAACAAGTTTTATATCATATAAATTGTGTAATGACGTTATATTAATAGTGAAAGTTTTAAAGGAAGAGTTTATTTTATTCTTTACAAAACTCAAGATCTGTAATATTGTATAATCCATCCTCAACGCAGGACAATAGCTCTAGTATTTCCTTGGCATAGCTCGCCAGTCTCTGATTATACCGCAATTTGGCGAGAAGAGTCTGAAGATGATGATAATGATAAATTAAATTTAATACTTAAAACTCGCATTAAAACTACTAAAGCTAATTTCCTTCTGAGGCTTCACAAAGACAAGCCCATGCAAACATTCAGAAGAGCATGGCTTGCCTAAGCAGTTGACCTTTTCTTTCTTAAGGTCCGGTGGGTTGGATTCAGAGAGAGAAGGCTTCATAATGGATAGCCAGGATAGTGTCTTTAACACTTTGCCAGCTGAGAGAGACTGCTCAATTCTATCGGCACAACGCAGCTCAACGAGTGATATATTATCATTTGAGTCACTCCTACAGTATTGATTGGACACCTCTGCAACCTTAAGCTCCAGTGGATACTGAGTCCGTGGTGGAGATGCCGGATTTACTGAAACTATTCGATCGCCACACTCGAGCTAATCGACATAGTCGTCCTTGACCACCAACAAAAGAAGATGTTTGGTATTGAACATCGTCTTGTAGGACGAGTAGAAACGGACCAAGTTCCAGGTAAAAGGAGCTCCTCAGCCAGCTGCGCAGGCTTGGTCTAGACGATACTGTTAGTTTGCTAGTTATGGTCATTGGATCCTTAGGTGGGATGAGAAATACGTGCTCTCTGTTCTGAAAGCTATACCGGCATGCCATGCATCGAGAGATATCTTGGCCGGAAGGATTCAGAAAGCCATTTTCTTCAATTCCCTCCGTCTACTTTGGGCTCACGATTTGCGGACCCAATGTTGTGGGGAGCAGTCGCTGAGAAGAGAACACAAAATCGATTTTTATACTGACAGCTTCGCTGCCTTGTCAGCTCTACCGCCAAAATGTATATTATATCAGATGAGTACTTTCCCCATTATATAGGGGATATTAATTATTCGTACTACTGGATCAATTACCAAAAGTTATATAAAACTTGTCGTCCTTAGTAACCTAGTCTGGTAACTATAAAACTGTATGTTTCGGTGTTCATGCAATTCAAATGTTTCAGTCACTCTTCCATATCTTTTCATATTCGTCAATAACGATATCAAATTAAAACTACCAACAATTTGATTGAAATTTGATTTGTTCAAAAGATTTCCTATTTGAAATGTTTTCTATGGACAGAGCAAGCACAAAATAACGCAAGGTTTTCCAAGGTAAGTTTGTGCAACCTACTTGACGCCATTTTTTTTGTAATGAAAATCATACAATTTTTCACGATGCAATAAAAAGATTACTTCAAAAGAATTAAGTCATAGATCTTAAATATAATAAACCTATAAACCCATATTGACATACAATATTTTGACCGCCATTTCTCATCCGTTATGTTGGAAGTAATTATTCTGAGAGCATATTTATAATCAGCGAAAATTGAGTTAGAAAATCAGTCTGATCATCTACTACAATGTGATCGGGATATGTACGATTTTATTTCCCACGCCAACTGGCGAGGAAGTATTGTAAACGCGAAAAATTTCGAATTCAAAATGTTGTTTTCTTGATTCTTCTTTACATCACTGAAAACCATGCCATTTCCGCCGGTCTGTCTGTATTTCGTTCGGTAATCATTGGCCTATCTATAACTCAAAAAGTACCATTTCTATTTCGATGGCGCTCTGTAGATTTGAAAAAACTAGGTTGTGGCGGCAGTTATCGTCAAAAAATGCCAAAATTTCGTTTTTGGAGGGTAATTCATTTTTTGGACGTAGGTGACATATTCTATAAATATTTGGCCTCGGTAATTGTCAATGCTTTTCAAAGATGATAGTTCACACGAATGTTAGGGAAGAGGGGTTGAACATTAGGGCTGGGGGTGGGAGGTGGTGAAGATCCCAAAAAATAAGCTTATGTAGAAGACGTTCTGTATTCTATAGAATTTTGACCCCGGCAGTACTTCGTACTTTTGATATTTCGGTGTAGCTAGGGTAGGGTAAGGGGGATCTGCACCTCCCAGTGTTGTGTGTATGGGGCGCAAAATCGTGAGCTGAATGGGTGGGAAGTCATTTCGGTAGAGAGTTTCTTTTGTTGCTCTTCAGGTTTCTTGCAGAAATGGTGAATGTCCGAGAAGATGGGAAACGGTTTTAGTAGTTTTTTTCTAATTCCATGGTTATAGTTTACTGTTCAAGCGATACTGACGAACGGTTGGATTAGAAGTATCTATCGTTATGAACGTTTGTTTTTCAAATGCTGTATATGGTAAACAGCATCATACTTGGCATATTATATCTTTTAAATACTTTGGCATATCTGGTTCTTTCTCTTCTGCATCGATCGAATATGGCATAAAGGTAGGTGCTGATATATCAGCTATTTTTATAATTATAATTACCACATTAGTTGTCTGTCAATTTTTCCTTAAAAAGTCAAAAAATATAAATCTATGATGGTTTTACGATCTATCACTGTAAATGACTATATGCGCATTATTTTTTCTCTCATATTCTGTATAGGATGTATTGAAAGAGAAGCAGCAGCATATAGAGCAACTGTTGAAAGAAAGAGACTTGGAAAGATCAGAAATAGCAAAAGCCGCCACTCAAGTTGAAGAAACGGAACAGAAATTTGTCACTGTGAAGTTAGAGTTCGAGAAGGTAAGATGAACCACAAGATATGGTCACACTTGGCGACACATTGCATTCAAAATCTTTAGGAAAAAACACCCTGATCATGATCATAATATTTATCTTATTTCCACAGTATCGAACAGAAGCTGAAACTAAATTACAAGAATGTATGAATATTATAAACCAATTGACGGAAAACAAGAGCGAGCTACAGAACCAGCTAGAAGACGAAAAAAGAAAAAACGAGGATCTACTGTTTAGACTTGAGGAAACATCTATTACCAAAGATGAAATTGACGTAAGTAACTTTCACAGCTTTAGAGATGAAATTGTTACTATCACACCCTTACCAGGCATATATATATATATATATATATATATATATATATATACAGCCTGTTGGCTTCCTACTGTCAGACCGCCGAACTAGACTACGAGTCTAGGAGAGAGACAAAACATGCACATTGGGGGAAGATAATTACAGAGAGCGACAGAATTTGAAAAATCCGAAAAATATCTTGTACAAATTTCTGCCCGGGGGAAGTGCCCCCTCTTGCCCTCCCCACACGACGCCCATGGCAATTTGAGTTCATGTTCAATTCTATAAAATGAACTCGTACATTTCAAGTATATCCATTCATTTCACTAACATACCATTTATATTATATTTTTGTTGTTTCTATTTCAGAAAAAAGCTTTCGATCAAACCGTAAGTTTGAGTTCTTAAGTGCTGTTTGTTGTGTGTTTTATTGTATGTATATTCGAATGCTTGAATATTTTCTGTGTGTTACTCTACGTTGTCAATAAGATGACGAATCAGTTTTATTTAAATGCGTGTTTTAGGGTGTTCAATAAATGTATTAATGCACATGTATTTTGGAGTGGGCAAAAAATATTTTGTTGATTTTTATCGTGAGTCTCCAAAATAAATTCCATTATCATCATCAAGTTGTTATATTTCTTTTCCCAGGCTCTGAATGACATCCACTTGGCGAAAATTAAAGAGCTTGAAGAAGAACTCCAAAACGCAAAGGAAAGAGCGTTTTTGCTTGACAACGAAACAACTAAAAAATCAGAACTCGAAGAGGCTTTGTTGAAAGCTAAAGAAAAGATCAATGGCTTGCAAGCACAGCTGGATGATTCCAAGATGCAGACTATTGTTTTGGAAGGAGACCACGCGACGACTACAGTTTTAATAGAATCCCTGCAGAAAGAAGTAGATCAGTACAAATCGGATCTTTCAGAAAGAAACGAGATGATAACAGTACTTCAACAAGAAATATCAAAAACAACCGCCGAATTGAGCAGACAACGCAACGATTTAGAAGCCATTTGTGAAGCCAAGAACAACGAAAAAGCCGTGATGCAAAGAGAACTAGAACACGTCAATCAGTTATTGAAAGAAAAAATTGAAGCTCTCGGGAGAATGTCCATTGAGAAGTTAGATTCGGAGACTGCACTGGAGAAACAAATTGAACAGCTGAAAATTGAGCTGAGCTCAAAATCGTTTGATCTAGAGAGAGTTGGCGATGGTGCTAAGATGAAAGATACTGAAATTGCTGAATTGAAGTCTGAAATTGAAAACTTGAAAGGAGTTAAAGCTGAATTACAGCAGGTTACGACTGCTCTGAAAGCCAAAGAAGATGAATTAGGAAAGGTTCAAGATGAACTGAAAAGTTCGAAGGAAAATTTAGACAAAGCTCTAAGTGACTTGAAGTCGTATCAAGACAATTTGAGTAGCGTTGAGTCAAAACTAAAGACAGAAAATGACGAACTGGTATCAAAATTAAAATTACAAAGCGACGAATTCAATAAAACTCAAAAAGAGTTGTTGGAAAAACTAGCACAGACTGAAACAAGACTTTCAGAAACAACTAAAGATAATATAAGTAAAGAAGAAGAGCTAAACAGGGTTAAAAGCGAGTTAATAAATATTGTAGAGGAAAACGATAAAACCCTAAGAGAAGTCACTGAGAAATATAAACTAGAATTGGAAAATATCGAGGTGAAATTGAAACAACTACAAGCCGAATCGGAGGAAAAAAATCGTGAACTAATAGAAATGCAGAAACTGAAAGAGGATGCTTTGAAAGAAGTAACACAGAAGAACGAAGTAGTAGAAAAATTGAGTTTAACCGTTGGACATCTTGAAGAACTAAATAAACAACTGTCGAATGAGCATAATAGTTATGTGGAAAAGATAGAAGAATCGAATAAGAACATGAATGAGTTGAACACTAAGATCGAAGACTTGAACCTACAATTACAAACGGTAACATCGAAATTGGAAGCAGCTATAGGAGATGGCGATTCCTACAAAAATACAATCAAAGAAAAAGAAAAGGAGGTTGAAAATCTCAAGTTAGAATTGCAAGCTGTGAAAGAAACCCTTGAAGCTGCTAAAAACGACTTGACTGTGTATCAGGCAAATTTGAATGATGCTGAGGTGACTTTGAGGACAGAGAAAGAAGAACTTAGGATAAGCTTACAAAACGAAAGGATGGAATTTGAAAAGAACAGAAAGGAACTCCAACAAAAACTTGAGGAAGCTGAAAAAGTGATATCAGAAAAAACTGAGGAAGCTACGAAAAGAAATCAGGAATTAGAAGAGTTGACGGAGAATTTGAGAGAAGTGAGAGAACATAATGATAAAATTGTAAACGAAATTGAACAGAAATACAAGAAAGATGTGGAAGTATCGCAAACAAAGATTTCGAATCTACTTGGTGAAATAGAAGCAAAGGATATGAAAATAGCTGATATCGAAAATCGTATAGAAGAAGCTCATAGCGATGTGGCAAAGAAAACCGAAGAACTTGAGAAGCTGAAGACAGCGTGGGAAAACGCTAACCGACGGAACGAAATAGACTCTGACAATCAAAATAAGCTCAATGAAGAAATTACTACGTTGAAGTCCGTGAATGAAGATATGAAAAGACAGATCGACGAAGCATTAGTACGTTTGGATGCGTTGAACATAGAGAAACAAAATTCAGATGATACTTTGAAGTCGAAAGTTGAGAGTCTTCTCGTTGCCAGTCAGAAAATCGAAGCTTTAGAGCAAGTAGCTAAAGAAAAAGATGATAGTTTAGTCAAAATCAGCAATGAACTTGAATCAACCAAACAAAGACTTGTAACTGCTGAAAATGATTTGAATTCATTCAGGTCTAACTTGTGCGATATTGAAGGGATTAAAAAACAGAAAGACGCCATAATTGCTGATCTAGAAACAAAAAGTACCGATTTAGAAGCTTTTAACAATGAAATGATTGAGAAATTAGCAGCTTCAGAAGTGAATTTACTGGAGATTAGAAAACTGTCAGACGACAAAGCTAAAGAGGTTGATGAACTGAACAAGAGGATCAGCATTTTGATTGCAGATAGAGATAAAAATATGGAAGATATTTTGGAAAATCATAAAAAAGAAATCAGCGATATGGCGATCAGAGTTTCGGATTTGCTGACTGATATAGAAAATAAAGACCGTAATATAACTGAATTAGAGGCATTTAAGACTGAAGGCGAATTCAAGGTTATGAAGAAAGATGCAGAGATAAAAACGCTGCAAACAGAATTGGACGCTATGAAGGCCCAAACAGCCTCCGGAGATGAAAATAACATGAAACTGAGCGAAAACTTGAGAGAGGTGAGTTTGAAACATGTGGACACCGTCCAGAAGCTTCAAGAATCGATCAAGAAGACGGAAAGCTTGGAAATCGAATTGAGTGAAGCACAGAAGAAAAGGAAACTGCTGGAAGCCGATGTTGAAAAATCCAAAGAAGAAGCGAGATTATTGAGCGAAGGTAGTCAAGGCGTTGTAGAAAAACTAAACGAAACAATGAAAAAGCTGCAAGAAGTCAGCGAGGAAAAAGAACGATTGAAAAATGAAATTCAGAATATAGAAAGTTCTGCAGGTGGTGCTCAGAAACAGCTGCGTGAACAGTTAGATGAGAAAGTGAGATTTGCAGACAGCGTTAAAACTGAGTACGAACAAAAACTACAGACACTCGAGAAGACTGTCGAGGAGCTCAGCCAAACGAACACGGTATTAGAGAAGCAGAAAAATGATTTCGAAATGAAGTTGAAGTCGTATATAGACTCAGAAGCTCAGTTGAAGACAGGTAATAACACGGCGAACGCGACTATTGAGAAGTTGAGAGCGGAATTGGAAACGGCAAATAGAAAGCTGTTGGACAAGGAGAAACAGATGGTTGAGGAGATTGCCTTGCTGAAGTTGAAAGCTGAGAAGGTAGGAATTTTCATATTGAATATTTCAAGAGTTTTTATCGTTTTGGTTCGTTTCAGAGTCAAGAGAAAGACCTTAATGGACCAGTACAAGGAGATACAAACGCTGAACCGAATATAGTAAGTACGGTGGTGTGTTCTTTTTATCACTTTACGCAATTTTATTTTAACTGATGTGGTATTTTCTATAATCTTATCAAATTTGACCCCGACTGGTTAAAAAATAATTTTCATGCATTTTCGTACAAACCTTTATCTAATAGGTTTCACATTGCATGCTTCCAGAATTATAGAAATTGTGACCGATTTCAATTTCCATTCATGGATCCTCCCTTTTTTTTCTATTTTTGAACGATGTTTATGGGGTTTCGGCTTGAGTATTTGTCTTTCTAGCTTGCTGATTTGCGGCTTTTGCATGGCTCTTTCTATTGTTCTTTCTAACAGGCCCAGACTAATAATACGAAACCTTACAATCAGTTGCTGGAAGAGAAAATTTTCGCCGAGAACCAGGTGAAGTTTCTTAATTCGATCATCGTGGATATACAAAAGAAAAACGAAGAGCAAAAAGCCAGGATAGATATACTGGAGATGGGTTACAGTTCGTCTGCGGCTGATGAACTTGCTGCGTAAGTAGATTGAGGATTTAATGAGTTGCTTGATAAACAATGAGTTACAAACAGCTAAAATAGGTATCCATAAAAACTGCTGGACTAAATAAAAACGTCTAGATCACTATTAATTTTGTTAAATGCATCAATTCGTCTTCTGGAGAAAAGTTGTGATAACCTGCGTCATCAGCTCAACAATGAAATTTACATTTTTTCGTAGCGACAAAATCTGAATGAATTTATATCGGTGTTATTCATACAGCTTAGGATTCAAGGCTGATTACAACAAGCAACCCGCACCTAGGATGTACTGTGATATCTGCGAAGAGTTTGACGTGCACGAGACTGAGGACTGTCCTACGCAGGCTGATGACGAACCGATCATCAACCGAAATGCTGTAGACAAACCCAAAGAGAAACCAGCACAGAGGCCTTATTGCGATAATTGTGAAGGTACGTCGATATATAAGATGTATCTTTGAAGATAAATTATTCTGTGAAAAATTACAAAGCTGCTCTCATATATTTTTAGCTTTTCGAAGGTGCTTTTTCTCCTAGGCACTAAGATTCTCAATACGATATGATGTTAATTGGGTTTCAAAAACGATAAAAATATAACTCATGTTTTTGTTTACAGTTTTTGGACACTGCACAGAGGAGTGTACTGAAGAACCACAAGAATTCTGAGTGCTACTTGAATTGTATAGTGAAAGATTGTATATAAATCATTAGGTCCCTATTTATTTTCTGTAGATTCTGATGAAGTGCTGTTATGTTTTGGGATTATATAACTTTAGGAGGGATACCCAAATTACATATATATTTTCATTAACTCTAGTTTTATTTTCATTTGCCATTTATTAGCAGTTCTATCAATCTGTGCATTCTATGACATCTGTTCATATTGGTGAAAAAATACTTAAATATTCTGGGCCAAATCCTTGCTTGTACTTGATGATAGATAGGCTCCCAATACATTTACAGCATCCCCAAGGCTATAACACTTCTAGCTGTATGTCAACTAATCATTAGAATATTAAATGCATTCACATACAAATCAAAATTTAATCATAATACTTATCATTTATATAATTAAAATAAAATTATAAAACTTGTTTATTATAACATTAATCCAAGCCTTCTTTCTTCTCCTTGATTGCTTCCTGTAAAAAAAGATACCTTAAAAATAGATTCAGAGGATGGCACAGAGATAGTTAGATTAATTTTTGAAAGAGAGATCCCATCTATAGTTATAAAGAATGTAAAACCACTACCTATAGATAATATGAACTGTTGTCTCCAAAAAGTGATAACACTATTCAACATGCTTAGCAGTAATCTAGTCATTTAGCACAAACAATTTTGTCTGCTGAATGGGTACTATCTCTGTTCTATAGAATAGATGAATATTATCTTACCTTAAAACGCTCTTCAAATAGAGACAGTTCAGATATGAGATCTGTGATTGCATGCATCAGAGCTTCTTGAGGTGAATAATCAGAGGTGGTCTGGATTCTTAAGACGAATTTGTGTTCAAGAGGATGAGGAAGTTTATATCCAGCAAACAACACATTGGGATCTTTCAATAGCTGACTGAAAGCAGAAGAAAAATTAAGTAGGTTTATAAGTATAGCATTCAATGTAGATTGTAGATGCTTTGTGTGTTAATTACACAATCTTGTTATCTGTAAGTATAGCATTAACATACAAAATCTTCAAGATACAAACAGATTAAATCTTTATTCAGTTTTTTAGAAACCTAATTGAATAAATGTTTTTTTTAATTGCACTGCTTAAAAATCCAAGTAAAGTACGAAGTATCAAATAATCATCTTACTTTCTGATCATGTTGCCCAGTGTGTGATCTTCCTTATTTATAGTGAAAATAGCTGCATTAGGTACTTTTGTATCTTGTTCTCGAATAATCCTAGAAAAAGTAGAAGATTAAGAAGACAAACATATGTTTGTACCTCGTTGACTCACTTCTTTTCTCCATCGTATAGCAAAAATGATTCAAATGTTGGAGGAGCATTCATTATTAATTAGCTGGTTAGGGAGAATAGGAAGTTTCTAGACAATGATTATATTGTGTGTGACTACAACACAGCAATACAACAAACTGAAAGAGAGATTATGAACAAACTACAAAAAACATATACATACACTTTATAACAACAACAACTTACAGTAAGTAAGGTTATAAGTTACAACCACAGAATCACAGACTAGTAATAATACCCGAGTTGTCAAAGAATACGACAACTCTGTGATTATAACAAACTCATAAAACATTCAAACTTGTGCACTGAGAACTGCCCGAAGTCACGGAACTAACATTTATCAGCCTGTGTTTGACAAATTGACTAATTCGAATTAGCGCCTGGAGAGCAAAAGTTTCGATTATTTGAGGTTAGCTGTACTGCCTTGTGAAGAAAAAGGTGTTCCGCAACTTGCGATTAACGAGGTGGAAAAGTCAGTCATCTTATCTTGTATTCAACGTTCTCCTGTGTTAGAAAAACCTCTTTTCCATGCATAAGCAAGGCGAGTAATGCGAACACGTCTTTCTCTTTTTAATTTACTATAATTATTAAAATGTATATATGTATATTCGAAGCTTTAGTTGTATTAAAAAATAAGAATTTAGTTTGGTGATCTACGGGGAACATCTTAAAATTCTAATTATAACGGAGAACGATCATTCCAAGACAGTTACAGGACAGAAATTATCGAGTCAACCTACTTGACTCCATTTTCTCCAGATTACGATATATTCAGATGAATATGGCAACGTCCCTCTTCATCCGCATATCATTGTTCTCTCTCGCACACACCTCAATTTTCGTAGCCGGTACTCAACAAGTATAAAGTGAACATACTGCCGTTTCGCTCGTTTCAGTCAGTCTCTTTAGTCGCAGCGTTGCCTGCAGAGTGACGTATGTTGTGATTGATTTAACGGAAGTGTGTGTATGTGTGTGTGGCCTGCTGGGATTGTGTCATCGTGTGACTGTATTTGCTTTGCTTGCTGCTGCTACCACGAAAACATGGCTGAAGCCACAGGTGCTGCCGTGGTTACGCCAACAAACCCGAACGCCGAGGTAGTCCGCGGACAGGTCTTCGAAGTGGGGCCCCGATACACGAACCTCGCCTACATTGGCGAAGGCGCTTACGGAATGGTCGTGTAAGTAACCATGTTGCCTGTTTTCCCATCTCTATTTTAATTTATCTAAATTTTACACACCCTTTAGCGAGTGAATTTACCTGATTCTTTAAAGGAACCTAGGATCAGGATTGAACTGATCTTCCATTTCTAACGTTACGAATCGTAGCACCCTATGACGATTGTTTATTCAATCAGTCAATATCAATTACACAGGTTTTTTAATGGGGAGAGAGGTTATGTTGACTCAGAACTAATATGATAAATCGATATATTTTTCTATTTGCTGATTTTGCCCGCAATGTAAATATGAGAATATTGCGATGGAAATTACTTTACTGATACACAGTATCATTATGATTATCAAAATTTGATTACTTTCTTTACTCTGTTATGGCTGCCGAAGCAGCAGAAACGTTAATAAAGCTAATTCACTAGTCAGTGGCGGCTCGTAGGTGTGTAACAAGGAAAAATATATTTAACTTAATCCAATTGTTGTTTCCTTCAATGTGTTTCTTCCAATGTCTTGTTACCTAATTTAACATAGGCCATTCGATTTAAATATTGATAAGCTATACTCTCCTCTAATTGATGATTTTTAACATTTTCCAGATCGGCTTACGACACGGTAACAAAAGCAAAAGTGGCAATAAAGAAAATATCACCATTTGAACATCAGACATACAGTCAGCGAACGTTGAGAGAAATCAAAATCCTCACGAGGTTCAAGCATGAAAATGTAAGTTCGTATTCTCAAAGATCCAATATTGTTCTTAGAAATTTTTTGACAAATGAATTCTTTAAATGATCTGCTCGTAATTTATTCATTTATTTAGCTATAATTCACGGATCCTATATAGAGTAGTTATGTGATTATATCGTGTTGCAGATAATCGATATTAGAGACATTTTAAGGGCAGTAACTATAGACCAAATGCGAGATGTTTACATAGTACAGTGTCTCATGGAAACTGATCTCTATAAACTTCTAAAAACACAGGTGAGTGGCATACTACTGATATTATTCACCTTAGGATATAGACTACAAATTTCACCCTATTATATCTGATTTTCCTTTTGTTTCAGAGACTGAGTAATGATCACATATGTTACTTCCTGTATCAGATCCTCCGAGGATTGAAATACATCCACTCGGCAAATGTACTTCACCGAGACTTGAAACCTAGCAATCTACTACTCAATACAACATGCGACTTGAAAGTAAGTTTGAACATGCAGTACGGGCTGTCAATTATTCACGTGAGATCTAAGGTTTTAAATTACATCATCACTTGAAAATTGTTATGTTTCTGTATACGGTTTTCATCTTTCTCCTTATAGATCTGTGATTTTGGACTAGCCAGAGTAGCGGATCCGGACCATGATCACACAGGTTTCCTTACAGAGTATGTAGCTACCAGGTGGTATAGAGCACCTGAAATCATGCTTAATTCCAAAGTAAGTTCACTATTATCTATACTGGATAAATAAAAGATTAATATACTAACCTATACACATGAACTATCATTGAAATGCTATAAAAAAAGTATGAATATAAAATTTTAAAAATGAACAAAATAGGTATTAGTGATGTAATAGTTCATTAAAAATGAGTTTGCTAACTACAAGCATTTATCTATACAGCTATGACAGGTCTGCCTGAATTTCTGCGATGTGGGCTCTTTTTTAAACATTTTTGGCCCAATCTCACAGTGGTAGACTTGTGCTTTCATATTTCAAACTGTCTTTATATTTATCTTTATCTGGCTGTAATAATTGATTATCTTTTCACATAGGGCTACACAAAATCTATAGACATATGGTCAGTGGGTTGTATTCTGGCAGAAATGTTAGCCAATAGACCGATTTTCCCAGGCAAACACTACCTAGATCAGCTGAACCATATATTAGGTGTATTAGGATCACCTTCACAAGAGGATCTGGACTGTATTATCAATGAAAAGGTTAGTATAGATCAGTTAATTAATATCTGGTAGGTTCATGTTCCAATTGCTGAATTTGGCAGTGTTGTTTATTTTTGTTTAAATTCTACTGATGCATTCTATATAGGCACGCAGTTATCTACAGTCGCTTCCATATAAACCAAAAGTGCCCTGGTCCAAGTTGTATCCGAATGCTGACCCCAAAGCGTTAGACTTGCTGGACAAGATGCTCACCTTCAACCCGCACAAGAGAATCATCGTCGAAGATGCATTGGCACATCCCTATTTGGAACAGTATTACGATCCAGCTGATGAGGTTCGTACTAATTTGGATTATTCATTTTATTCAAGTAGACTGTAGATATTCTCACCTGTTGAAACTCTCCCAACATTCAGATATAAATTTTTGTATTTGCTCTATAATGGCTGCCTCTGACTGTGTATAAATTTTATTCCAGCCTGTGGCCGAGTCGCCATTCAAGTTTGATACGGAGCTGGACGATCTTCCTAAAGACCACCTGAAACGACTAATCTTTGAGGAAACCATCCTCTTCAAACAACGGCAGCCAGATGGGCAAGGTCACCAATCCATGAACTCCTCATAGTTATATGAGATCAGTGTCTAAACGGGTAGTTAGCGTGTGAGATTCTGATTGGGACTTATTGAAAACTAAACACAAAATGTGGTACTGCTACACAATACAGACATCGCCAGAGACATTTCATTTATATTTACTATTGATCTATGGTGTTAAGATTAAGTGATACAACACTCATGGGGTTCAGTCAAAACGACATAGTTCAGTAGTTGATTTCTGAGATTTTTGCTGAACACATTCAAAGAATGACATTGAATCATTTTATCATGTCACGATTTGGTGTGATGTTGCTGCATTTGTTTCAGCGAACCATTTTTCCAAATTTCATTTCATAATGACATATTAAATAAGTTCCATTCTTTAGTGTATAAAATAAAGTACTAGTAATAATAGTTCACCATGTTATCTATTCAAGAACAGGAGAAAGTGATTATATATATTTGCTCCTCAATTTTAACATTAGAGAACTCATCATTTCAGCATTTTCTTGTGAAAATCAAGGTCTGGCTTTGTATATACGACGTTTTTTGCTGCAACTACTCAACCACTGATGAAATGTCATTATTTACACATAATCTGGCTCAGATGTACCTAGAATGTAGATGCTTCGTATATGATATGTCGTTTTGATTACACTCCAAGAGTCTATTAATCAAATGTGAATATTTGTAGGATTATTTCAACTGAGAAGAAAAGTTCATCAGGATTGAAATATGTTCCAGTACCAGGTCATCAGAACTATTTACATTTGAAGTGTAACATTTCTATTTTCAGACTGGGGTAGTATTATCCCTTATGACTAAAACTATTCCCATGATCTTGAATTGATTTGAAAGGGCTCTGTCACATGTTTCTGAAGAAGGCAAACCTTATCAGCGCCTAATTTATTTAGAAATTCCAAATCAAATCTTCAGTAAATAGTTAGTATTTTGAAAAAAAGTTTATTTCCTCAACAATTTTGTATCTTATCTTATCTTTGAGGCCATTGAGATTTTTCGTGCCACATTTCCATGCCAGAGGACGTGATCTTCAAAGATTTTACAGATATAAGAATGGCATATTTTTCTATTTACAGTTAGCTGGTTCTAAATCGGTGAATATACTCCCCGGCAGCTCATTCCTCAATCCTGCGCTTCTCCAAAAGAATGACTTTTAGAAGAGATTCGTGATTACGAGAAAATGTATGACAGTCGAGTATGGTACTGGAACAATCTGTACTTTTATTTGGATGTACTTGTTGACTTTATAAGCAGGGTGTCCCCAGAATATGTGAGCCATCTCTCTTATATACAACACATGAAAATAATGATATTCATATTATGGCAAGTTCCTATAGAGAAATGTTTCTACAGGCCTCTAAAAGATACCCCTTCCGAAGTTTCTTCGAGGAACTTGTCATTATTGTGAATCATTTCGTGTGCTCTGAATATTCTGTAATACCCTGTAGATAGGTTGTCGTGTAATTTGTGGAAAATTTTGTATTCTTTGAGCAACGATTCAAATAACTGGAAAAAACTTATCGAACTGCCCTCTGGTCGAGCACAATAACCAGAAGTTTTATAAGGTTTTAGATACAGTCGAAACGTTAAGAGTATTCCTTTGATTAATTTATATCGTTGCAATAATTGGCCAGAAACAACGGGATTGCATTGACGTTATGGAGTTTCTGCTATCACTACATTCCAATTTCCACAGAATCGTCTCAAATTCAGACTATTCAACTGTTGAAATTTGTAGACAATTAGGTTCTTTAATTAAGGCGTTCGGGACTTCCATTGTCTTGAATATTTGCGCGCGATGGACACAGCAGTCCAGCAGTGTGAGTCATCCTCAGCGACCGCACCGCGAGGAACTTTTAGGTTACCTGAAAGCGATTGAAGATACCGTATCAATCGAAACGTCGCGAAAAGCAAACTTCTCAAAACCATGGAATTCCGAAGCAGTGTTATTAAAGGGTGTCTTTCATAAATTTTTCTACTAGTTTCAGTACTTAATAAGCATATTGTGGAAACGTATTGATGTCATATCTGGCAATGAGAAAAGCGGTGTTGCTGTGTTTATCAGTGGTTGAGTGCTTTTTTGAGGCCAAATGTTTAATTCTTGAATCATGAGCTGAAGCTTGATACAAGAAGTGATCTCCTCGCTGTATTATTTTAACCATTATTTATTATTATATTGAATATTCGTAATTTATTACCATTCTAAGATGTATATATTTTATGATGAATAAATATTGTGGACAAAACATATACAGGCAGTGATGAAACTAAAGTAAAATTAGGTTGAAGGGAGCTGTCTTGCCATATTTTTTTTGATATAAAAAAGAATTTCAAACAATCTTCATTACTGCCATGTGGCAATAAGTCTACCATTTCTTTCGGAGTATGAACTATATTTTTTCTATAAATAAACACCCAGGCAAAAATCCGATCATGTTTCAGACGCACTGGGGGAGGACAAACGTCTATTCAAATTGACCTTGGAACGCTGTAAACTGTAACTATCTGGGAATACCTCCAGCAGATATTGGGGAAGACGTATCCAAAAACAATGAACCACTGGTACAATGACCCCATTCAGATGGGGCGCTACCCCCCCCCCCCACGTCTAGGGACTTTATAACTATCAACCACAATGCATATGGAACCGACACATTGCTCCATCCATCATTAATAAGTTATGCAAGACACAAAAAATATAGGTAACTTTTTTGTACTTTGATAAAGGCTGGGGAGGCAGCCGAAACGTCAGTAAAGATATTCATTCATACGCATGTGGTTTCAATGAGCGGCCAACTGAAAATATAATAAAAACTGTCGTCTATAAGGCGTTAATTCTTTCGGTGTACCAAACCTTAAGACATGTTCACCTGATCTTAAAAGTTTATTTGATTCATTTGATACTATATAATAAATACCATAAATTTTGTATATATTGTTTTATAAATTTTTGTTTTTGCCGTTAATGATATAAGAGAAAGGTAAAATAAAAAAAATTCTAAAAAGATTAGTTAGATTTATGGAACGATAACTGTGCTGTTATGAAGTATTGTGTAAATATGGGTCTTAGAGATTTTAGTTTTTGCAGTGAATAAGTGTATGGTAAAACAATATGTATGGGTTATGAAAATAATTCAAAAGTATGATTAAAATCCATTTTCATATATATTAGCTTTTCTGAAAGCGTCAGTGGAAAGTGAAAAACAAAAAAAATAGCAGACTGAAAATCATATCACAAATATTGCTACTGATAACGTAGCAGTAGCGGATCCAGGATTCACATGTGGAGTGGAATATGGTCCTAATATAGCGTCTGAGGGTCTAAATACTTGATTTTCAAACCAATAAATAACATTTTTTCACGTTTTTTCTTAGATACTGTTTTTTACGTATAGTGGAAGCTCCGTCTTGATCCGCTACATATCAAATTTACCTGCTGAGCAGTGGCGTAGTAAAAAAATTGTTATGGGGGAATTGCAAGAATATAATATGGTGAAGAATAGCCCCCTAAGGCAATCTTTAGCAGCTAGTCATTCTAACACCCTTGCTTTGCTGGCAAACCAAGTCCCAGTTCAGAAATCTTCACATTGGAATCAATTTGAAGTTTATATTTTCAAACTTTTTATTAATAGATATACAAGGTTATCATAAAGTAAGAAATATATTTGAGTTCTTCAAGTGCCAAAGAATGGCGACGATCATGGGTATTTTTCTCTGGAAGCGGCCGGTTTAAAAAGCTGTTTAGAAGTACATCCAGGATTCCGCAATCATGAGATTCTCCTTCTGACTATACTGTATGTGACAGAAGATTGTTTAAATTATAAACCAGACATTTAATATTAAAAAAATGTGTGTAGTGCCTATCAATATCAATATTTTGAGGAACTTGAAGTTAATTGGCTTGAAATTACGATGTTAGCAGGTTTTTTGCGTTTCACATTTTTCTACTCGCATGATATCGAATAATTATACCACTTACTCTATGATGACCTCATTCATTGAGGCTCTGAAACCGATCGCACATGAATAGAAGTAAGTATGTAAGTGTTGTGCTAAACAATAGTTATGTAAAGATACATCAACATTTTATCTGTGATTTATCACTTATTCATTATTAAAATTGTCAGTTTACAACTTCTTATATAAACGTTTATGGAAAATTTGACCAATATATCTGATCTGCACCAGTTTTGTAAAGCAGTACTTATATGAAGGACTGTTAACTGATTGTCGTAACCACTAAGGAATGAACAATTATTGTATTAGTTGTTCGAACAATGTTGGTATTCGAACGTTATATTTTTCAAATTTTCCGAAAGTTTAACTAATTTATTAGTATGCTAAGAACCCTTTTACAAATTTCATATATGTATTATGAGACCTTTTTCGAAAATAAGTACGACAGTTCAAAATCCTTTTTTTGTACATCATATCAAATATTATTTTTTACAAAAACAAACCTGTTTCCATCTTGATGAGTATTAATTTCTATCAGAAAATTTCGTTTGAAGTTCACATTATATAAAATACGATATCAAACATTAGCTTTACTCAAAAATCAACTAGTCCTTCTAGTTTTAGAATTTTGAACTGTTAAATACTCATTTATGAGCATGTTATTCCAGATCTATATATTTATCAATTTAAATATATAAAATATTCGTGTTGTATTGCAAGTCATAAGAAACATCGTGTAGTGATTTTTTTTAGATTGTTGTAGTTATCTGTATGCAGTTATGGACAAGCCGAAAAATTCACCTTGCAATTATAAAACAGGTATAAAAAATAATTCTGTTTCATCTAGGAGATTTGTGCGTATGGTTTAACGAAATTATCATTTTGGCAATGCAAAAAGATATACGATTTGTAATTATATTTTTATCTTGATTCAATGTCATTCCTTTTTTGTATTCTCACTTTGATTTAATCGTGTAAGGCAAACTCTTGTATCTTTTAAAGAATCGTTATTATAGGTGAAATGGATTTTTTGTACTGTCCATAGCTGTGACCCATTTAGTCGCCTGTGGTCAATAGTGAAGACAAAATGAAATATTGCACTTCAAGAAAATCGTTCCAGTTAGATTGTTGCTACTATTCCAGAATCAAAATTTCAATTTTAATAAATTTAAAATTAAACACGTCTACCTGGATTGCTTTGAGGATGTACATGCAATCCGAGTACTTCTATCTGGAATTGAAAAATAATCTAGGAGTTTCTAAATAGTAGAAAAGTTGTGTATTTTCTGAATCAATGTAATGATTTTATTGAATGCAGTCTTTCATAATCAACCCCATTCTTTTTTTGAAATAAGAATATGCTGTGATTCGAATACATCCCTTCTGCGTTTAAATGTGCAAATAATATTTTTATATGAGGTTAGATTATATCAATGCAAATTGTATTTGTGAGTATATGTAGCAGGAGCGAACCCAGAAAAAATGAGGGTTCTTCAAAATTTTACCAACATTGGAATAATAACAACAAAAAACACTGCTTCAGACATTGTCTTAAGATTGTGTGTTCAATGTGTTGACTTTTGCCTCGTCTCGTCCTATCCTTCGTTACTCGCAACGCGTGTTCTTAAGAAATAACAGTTTGAAGTGGTGAAACCTTGCAACACCCTTAACTCTCTGTGTCCGCGCCTGGTATGTAGTAACGCCTGAACGGAACAATATTAGAGAAGACTTTTTTTGATATCACTGCGACTCCTTTCCTCATTATATCTGTTGCCGTTCGACTCATTTCTACACTCTTAGCATCCGGACCAACATAGCTTTAATCTCGTTTTGTTATTTGCGGTAGTTTTTCGTACAGAATATTGCAAAATATCTGAGATTGTGCGGTTCAAGTGTCGGTTCCGGAAAGAAATTCTCCGATGCTTCCATGATCAAATGTCTAAATTCCGCCTGTTTCCTTCTATTCATTGTTTCGTTCATAGGCCTGATGAGATCTAGCAATGCAATGGTTGTTACTTAATTATTCTTTCTATATATTGTTGTTATATATATAAAATACTGTTAATAGTATTTTGAGCATTCTTATAGTCTTCAAATAATTGTAGTTTTCTTAATAAGTGTACAAATAATTCATCATCATGTATACCTGTAGTTTGATTTTAAAAACTGAATTCTTCGACAAAGGAGCGTTGGTGCAGAAAGGACTCGAACCCCTATTTCTAGTATTCCATGCTGCAAATATTCTGTAAGAAACTTCCAATCCCTTCTTTTTTTTATAGGATTCTGTTAATTCTGAGTTAATTTTTTGTAGGTTCCTTTTTTACTACAAATAAAACCAAATGCTTGGTAGTACAACGTGATCGCTATTGCCACATGGTGAAAATGTGGACGTGGTACTTTTTCACTTTGTGACGTCACTATGCCTAAATATGTGGTACCTGAAACCTGAACGAATTCAGAAAAACCTTAAATTACGTCTCGCTATTGCCACATTGTGAAAATGTGGACGTGGTACTTTTTCACTTTGTGACGTCACTATGCGTAAATATGTGGTACCTGAAACCTGAACGAATTCAGAAAAACCGTAAATTACGTCTCCATTTTTGGTAAACGTGTAACTTAGCGCGATCAGCAAATTTTGGGAAAAGTTGACAAAATGGGTGTATTTTGACGATTTTCAAGTGAAATCGACAGGATCTTGTGAAGAAACGCTTTTTTCGCAGTCTGGGTTTTGTCAATGGGGAACTAAAGTTATTAACAGTATTAATAATAATATGAATACTTGAACCTTCACAATAGACTTTTTGATGTTCACAAAGTATTAACACCTCATTTTCAAGTTATAAATTCTCCATGTAATAATCACAGTGAGCTTCTAAGAATGTTATGATTAAAAATAATCTTTTCAATGTATTTGTATATGTCCCCACAAAATTTGGATAAATTAGTTTTTTTCAATTTTTGAATCTGACTTTTGTTTGACTTTCAAACTTGACAGTTGACAAATACTGACAGGACAGTAGCAGTCAGAGAGTAGAGGAAAATGTAGATGGTCGACAGTTCCTATCACAAAACTAAAACTTCTCTGTATGTCGATAAACGAGGTGCTAACACAGAAAAAAAATCGGTTGGTGGCACTGAATTGTTATTCCATATTATTATCGTTTCCTGGTAGCTGTCATCTATGTTCTGTGGTTGTCATGGCATGTCAAACCTTCTAGGTTATACCTAGTTGTATTGCAGGAATTTAAATTAAATGTGATAACTTCCAGCTTCTACAATATTCAATGGCTTTAAATACAATAAGAATTCTGCTGGTGCATTGATTGAAGTACAGCTCTACATTAATAGTTCGGCTACATCTTAACAATTTTTGAATTTTCTATAAATATACTAATTCAAAATTATTTTCTGAGAAAATAGACAACTACCATTGTTGCGAAGTTTCCCATTTGAAAACAAAACATTTTCGAAAAAAATTATTGTGTGTCAATTACAAAGCCCAACTTTTTCTATATTTGGTACTTTGACCGTTTAGCTGCTTCGGCAGTAAAACGTTAAAATATGGTTCTGAAGTAATAATAATACACTTCTGAAACTTAAAATCAATATATTATCCAATTGAAAAATAAAATACATCAACTACATCATGAAAATTGCAAATTATTTTCTATGCCGTCTAGAAACTTCCGGCTCTCCTCTATCCTCTTGTTTGATGACAACCTTCTTTCTCTTGTCAGAATCAGACTCTGAAGATTCCGATTCAGACTCTGATTCTGACTCGGAATCGGACGATTCGGAATCACTTTCACTGGAAGAACTACTTTCCGAAGATTCACTAGATTCAGATTCAGATTCTGAATCCTCAGATGCGGAAGACTTCCTGACTCGAGGCAATACCATGGATCGAACCTGAAACATTCAGGACAGTTTGAGAAGTTAAATTAAAACACTTATTTTTGCTCAACATATTTTTTTCCCAGATAGTTACGATCCTCAGCATTTTAATGTCAATGCAACTAGATACTTATCCTCTCGCAGTGGTGAGAGGTTATGTATAGAAAAAAATATTTACTAATCAAAATACTTTTGTGTATTGTGTTTGTAGTTGAAGTTTGATTTAACGAATAACGATTCTCTTACCGTTGGCCGTTTTCTCTTCTTAATGACAACAGCAACTTTACTTCTAGGTTTCTCAATGTTTCTATCATACTCATCACGATCATCATCATCATACTGGTGGTTTCTGTTGAAAGATATTCTATCGCTGTGTAGTGTGCCTGTTCTAGTGGGATATGCTGACCTTCTTGGAGACCTGGAGAGCAGACAAATTCAAAGTATCATGCATAGTGTACAGTTATTGTTGTTCGAATATAATAAAGGCATCCCAATTTTATTTAGTCAAGTAAGGCACAATTTTTTATATGAAATACTTTCAAAAGTGTATGAAAATACCTCCTCCAGTAACTACTGCTATTTGTTCTTTGAAATCTGTCGCTGTACATTATTCTGGATGGTCTGTCGTGATAATCTGATGATCTACCAGTGTTCTGTGGTGGCGATCTTCTCCCGGCCGGCGAAGTATACCTCCTCATTGAGTTATCTAAATAATGGAGTACAAAATGACAGATCAATTTAGACTCCATCAAGTGGGGAAAGATTTGATCAATCTCAAAAAAGTATATATCTGGAAACAATGAAAGTGATATGACTATTCCAACTTACCCTTTCTTATAGGTGACCTACTCATATCCCTCCTGTCGTTCCTTGGCGATATTCTATTATACACTATAGGCGATCGACGTCTTCTCTCTGTTGCAGCTAAAATAGTATTTTATGAACACCTGGAATAAGTACTACAAACGAAATAATGGTGTCAGATAGCATGCGATAATAATAGACCGAATATATAGAGTACATTTAAACTGGGATGGTTCAGCGACGCTCACTTATCTGTTGGGCAGCGTGAGTCATCGCCGGTATCCAGTCGGAGTCACAAGACACTGGAAATCCGAAGCCGTGTCATTGAAATTATTCACAATAAAACATTACCTGATTTAGCTGCACTGATTATTTTCCTTGCGTCATCTCTCCCACGCCTAATAGCCGTTTCTCTATTGTTTTGGTCCTCTCTTATATTCCTCTCCTCGTTCAGGTCCCGTTTTACAGTTACTACCTATTTAAAATTGAGCTAGGTTAAAAGAATAAATGAAGGTCAATAAATAGTACAATACAAAACATTCAGGGATCAGGAAATGCTATGGACCTGGTACTGTTAGACCGTCAAGCTATTCTGGCGAGTCGAGGCTAAAGTAAAAAAACATGCATGTCTATAGTAGGTCTGATGCATAGTGGAGAACATAGACTTAGTATTAGTCATCACACTTCGAATACTCACCATTCTTTCGGCATTGTGGCGAAGCCTGGTATTCAAATCGACAGCCTCGGGCGGATCAAGATCGATTACTTCTTTAGGTGGAATGCGTTTTATTATATCACTCATATTCAGCATACTCCTAAAAATAAAACCCAAATGCTGTTGTATCGGTTTTGTTCACTGATATCGAAAAAAACCAGATCGGCTTCGAGTTACTCACTTCATCAATTTGAAAAAAAATGAGGAGTTTCTAAACACGAATTTTGTTTATCGGCTTCCAACTAAAGGCACACCTGAAGACGATTGAAGATAGCACATCAATCGAAACGTCGTGATACTCAAAATTTTATAGACAATGGAAGTCCGAAATCAAACTTTTGATTACCTCAAATCTTTGATCCTGGGCTGGTTCTCCTTCAGTAGCTCGTCCGACTGTTTCCTCAGGGAGCGCAACAAACGTCTTCGTCGTTGCTGTTGCTCCTCATCATCTGCGTACATCCGCATCCTGGGGAATTTCGATGCTTTCTCCGAAAGAGCTTCTTCGTCTTCTTCACCATCCTCTGCGTCTTCTACCGGGACCACCTCCTCTGTAGCGGGCAACTTTCTCTTGCCCAGGCGCACCAACAGGCGAGGATTCTTAATCTCAATCTGAATACAAACAATTTGTGAGCACGGTGATGGCGATAAACGTTTAAAAAAATTGAGATAAACAAGTCCAGTTATAGGAATGGTAACAACAATTTTATTCCAGAGTACGGTGGTAGTACCAAATACAAATATTGTGAGAAACAAGTTTGAATGAATGACTACAGAGAGTTTATTCCTGGATGGTTAAAATGTACAGCGTTTTCAGGTCAATGTGAATTGACATTTATCTCTTTGCAACGCTTCTGGACGGCGATAGGCTTTTTGCCTTTTCATCAAGTAATCTTCAGAAAAATATAACGTTAAAGTGCTGTCTCATTCTAAAATATTTCATACCTTTGGAGTATCTTGTTCAGGTTCAGGTTCACAATGTCTATCGTTGTTCCAATTGCGCGCCAAATTGCCCCAGGGGTTTTTCTCACGAGTTAAATTCCTATTACGTTCGAATATGCCTTTGTTCTCTCGTGGCTTTCCTAGTTTTTTGTAGTACCTACAACATTCCATTTGGAAACTGTTATGAAAAATGGATCACTCAAGTCAAGATAGTTTATTTTGGGCAGTAAAACATCAATTGCCAGTTTCACCAATCTTAACTCATACAGGATATTTTCCACTTAAACTTGAGACAATTTTTATCTGAATGTAGAAAGAATTTCACAAGGAATCAGTATCTACAAACTACATGAACTTTTCGGGAAGCTAGTGATTATTCAGTTCAATTTTCGAGTTCATTACTGTTTAACTGAAAAATAAACGAGCTGTTTTATGTTTATCAAGAACAATTTGAGAATAGCCAAGTTGTACAGATTATAACAAATTGACATTCTTCAAAAATTGTTCCATTTATTTTTTGGAAAACATAATACTTTGAGAACTACTTATCATTGTGATGGAATTGGATGGATATTAAATATAATGGGAAATGACCACCAATAAAAGATTTCAAACATACCGCGCAATATCTTCGGTTTTATATGGCTTCATATCAGTCCTCAATGAATATCTCATCAGTAAACATTTAGTTTTTGGATGAGGTTCTCCTAATCTCCAATATCCTGGTGGTATGGGAATGGTTATTTGAGACATATCCACACCACCTTCAATGCTTACTTTGTGTGGAAGAATATCAGTGATTTTCAATTCGTCACCAATCATTTTTTTTACCAGGATGCTTTCTCCAGTCTCTTCCTCTTCAACATCATCTACAAAAATAAAATCAAAGATACAAGAAAACAGCTTACTTTTCTTCAATTCATATATATTTTCTCTTTTCCTAAGTGGTTTGAAGAAACTTGATTTCAACATTTTCCATGTTTCTAAATACAATTCCACTATTTAAAGGAAGTAATATACTAACCCAAAAACTCTCTAGCAAATGTATCAACAGGTTCTCTTGCAGGCATTCCATTGACAGCTTTCGAAGTATAAAACATTGCTCTGGCAGCAGTTATGTTTTCCAGCCACACAACATTGCAACTGTCCTTATCGATCCATTCAATTGATAATGGAGCATATTTCGCAAAATACTCTAGGATATCTTCAGCAGTCATACCTATAATCAGTTATAATATGCTGTCACACCAAAAAATGAATTGAAAAATTTCAATTATGTGATTACTATCAAAACAACGCATATATATATATCAGATAAAAAGATTGTATAATTAACACACAGTTTCACGAATAAAACTGTGTTAATTATACCATCTTTTTATCTACATGATGGAAGAATATATAATCTAGAATATATATATATATATATATATATATATATATAGCGCATTGGCGGCGGCTTTAGCTATTAAAGTGAAATACAGCAAGAGAAAACGTTCTAAATGGGTGAAACAGTGGCTTTTAAAAAGAGGCCAATTCTCCCATATAAATCTATTAGAAGAATTGTGTGTAAAAAGACAGGATACTTGTATGAGATAAAGTATTTCCCCTCATGACTTTCCATAGACACGGAAAACTCCTATATATATGTATAAATTCCATCATACATTGTTTGTTATTTTGCCGTGTATCGCTCATTTCTGATAGGTGACGCTAACCCTAGATACGCTTACTCAAAGGCAACCAGAACGACACTGCAAAATCCCGTCGTCATTGCACGATCAACGGCCACACATGCACCGACTGGCACGATGGCGTTCGAAACCGACGGGAAAAATCAAGCTCAGGCAGACTGTGATCGGTTGGCACGTCGTGCAAACCTGATGAAAAAGAACGACGTCTGTGGGGCCCTCAATGCATTCAAAATTGGACATGAGTACATAGTAAACATCTGCAGTATATTCTGTATTGTTATCTAGAACTTTTTAACTGCATTATTAAATTAAAATATTTACAACTACTAATTGTATACAAACTCAACTAAGCTCTTCTTATATGATGTATGAAAACCGATATAATGCTTTTTTATTTTACCTGTAATTCCTATTATATGAACAGCATCAAATCTGTTTTCGATTTCATTTTTGCTGTTTATCCCAAGACTCTCATACAGCTCTGCTAAATCAGTCTCTGTGAAAGTTTTGATTTCCTCTGGCTTCAATGCAAACCTACGAGCTCTTTCCTAAAATTATTCATTTTATTAGTGATAAGCCAATAATAATTAAAAAACTATTATGAATCATTTCCCTTCCTCTATATATCTTGTGGATTATTGGTTCCGCAAGAATGCATTAATTACTTGAAAATTTACCTGTAGTTTCTCCTGCTCTTGTTTATCAAAAATATTTATCCCAGTGGTGAAAATAGTTTTTGTGTTTAGTCTTTCCTAAAATGTAAACATAACCTGATTTTTCAAATATATCCGTTTCGAGAACGTGTTATTTACCACAGCAGGTGATTGTGTTTGTAAGTTTATCTGGAAATCCTCTCTGAGATCTACATTTTCTTCGTCTATAATTTCGCCTTCCTCGTTTTCCTCTAGTAATTGGTCGTCTACCTCCATTCTTTCATCGGAACCGATGGCATCATTTTCAATCTCAATTCGGATATTTGGGCGATCAGCTTCCAACATAGCAGCCATTTCACTTTCGGCTATAAAAAATTGTCCAAAATATACAGAATATAAAATTACAGATAAATATAAATCACAAAACAAGGATCCATATTTAACAAAAAATACACACAAAATTGATCATAAATTCAGTGAATTATAAAACAGTATCACAAGACAAGTAAGACCACAGATGGCACAGATCCTATACACAGACCAACGCTTATTCGTCTCAATCGTATCAATCAATTTGATTGTCAACAAATGACCATAGAACTTATATATTATAGGGTAAGGATGCTAATGGCACAGGACAGACTCCCTCAATAACGGGTTGCCTACCAAAGTACATTTTTCAATCAAGATATAGATAACCCGTCTGACGACAAGTTCGATGACTGACTGCCTACATTCATACATTTCATTCGCAATATGAAGACAATTTAAATAATTCCGTAGCACTTCCTTCATAAATTTGCGTTACACTTTTCGATTAATTGGATGTTCCCAATTTGTCAGTGAAATAGTCATAACAATATATTTTGAGGAAGTGTTATAGAAACTGGATTTTAAGAACATAGGCCATCAGTCTTAAAGACTTCAATTAATTTTATGCGACAAATTGTCCCAATTTTCCACATACCAATTTCATCGCACCCAGTATAGATATCCGAAATAAAAAACCTGTTGAAGATATGTCATTCATAAGACTTCAGTTACAAATCTCTGGAAATCATCGTCTTACATCTGAGACTTTCAGGGTTCCCTGATATGTTACACTCACTTAATTGTTAAACATTATGCAGAAAAGGTGTGTTGGATATCTCAGAAGAAAGACAAGGGGATGTCTGCAACAAATCAGAGAAAATACATCTTCAAGTCTATATTCATCAGTGAAATCAAAACTCGTATATTATAAAAAATTCATCATATGGTCATCTTGCACAAGTCTTCAGAAAGGCATCTTAAAGAAGTACATATTAACTCTGCAGCTGTCAACCTATATGATAAAATTCAGTAAGTTATATCTACTGATTATTACAAAATCCCCTTTCGGTGCCTTGATAAGATAATGAATTATATTTGCTCAGTATTGATATTACAAATTATTTTACACAAACAATAAAATAAGGCGTTTTAGGAACCATGAATGGGGACGTTTCACATAGATATTCTACCCTATGTTACCCACATGTAAAAAAAATAAAAAATAAACTTTAATAAAACCGTACTACAAGGTCAGACCTACGACAGCGATGGCGTCGTTATCTACCAAACAATTTTATGGTTCATTCACACAGATAACAATCCACTGACTGTCGGATTAAATCCTATCTAGTTTGCACACTTAAGCTGGGAGGAATATGCATATAGTGGGCGGGAGGGGGAACATTGATTTTCTCCAAACAGGTAAAAACTCGTTTCCTGGGCAATTTTGGGGCGCTTATCACGAATATGGCCTTCGTTTCCGCGCCGGATGTGAGGAGCTTGATATAGATTTGTAGTTTACGAAAATCTATGCACTGGCAGAGGTGAAGTCATGGTGAATACAAAAAAAATACTGAAACTTTGATTTTGGACGTTTCTGAGAATAGCTGTGCACTTCTGAATTTTACAGTACATTCGACTTATGAACTTAGTATGTATTTCGTAATTAGTTAGGGCACAAAAAGGAGTATGAAAGAATTACCTTACTATTACCAACTTTATTAGTGTATAACAAGCCAATTATTTATTATATTTTGAGGCATATTAGCCTGTAATTGATAAGAAACCTGCCATAAATTGTATATAATATTCTTGATACACAACTTGCTTCTCTCCGCAAGATGGAGTTTTTGATACATAAATAATAATAAATAAGAAGACCCAGTGCACTGCACTGGGTCTTCTTTTTCGGATTTCTAAATGCGAATTTATGTATATAATATTCTAACTGCAAAACTATTTGATTCACGGAATCCTGTTTTTGCACACATATTCTAGATTAATAAAAAATTATCTACCGTCTTGATATGCTAAATCAAGTAAATGATCGTCCAACACAATATGATGACTATCGAAAAATAACCTTAATTGAATTTTGCGCATTCAACAACAAGTACACTTTTGTAGGACCAAAAAATAATATATGTCAAAAATTCTATAATTAAATTCAATTTGGTCGCTATTTCGTTATACACCCAATTTAGTACAATAGGGTTCTGCAACCCATATTCGTATTCAAAGATCTTTAATGGACAAGAAATAAAAACAGGAGCTGTCAAATCGGGTAAATTTGATGGCCGAGTCATGTCACCGGACCTCGATATCAGGTAACCAGGAAACATATTCAACACCATTCAAGTTTGTCGTAACGTCTGCGCCATGGCACCATCTTCATGGAACCGCGGCTGATGGTATCTGCGTCTCTGTAATTTTGGACATAAAAACTTCTCCACATTGTTTGTCGGGTTGGAATTCTCCCATGTCTTGGAATACTGAACTCGCAACGAAATTGCCTTTGACCTTGCACAATTGATTGACCTTCCAACCAGATAAATACATTGGTACATCGCAATCTCATTCACAAGTAATTAAATTGCATTAATTGACGTACATCAAACTGACAATGGAACCGTCACCAACGAATGATGGCCTACTCAAAATAGGTGATACCTGTTGCAGAACCCTGTAGATACCTGAATATCAGGTATTCTCTTGGAAAAAAATCACTGATTGCACAACTATTACGTAATTTGAAAATCATCTTTTGTAATGCCTGGGAAGTAATCATATCCCGAATCAATCTACTTGAAACAATTTTTTCATGTTATTACACACTTGAGTGTAACGATATAATAATGATAGATCCGGCCATCACATTTTCGATTCAATGTCACACATTCATATTATTATCTGTATAAAAATGTGTTTTATTATATGTAATCAGAACCATGTTACAGCTGCGAACAATTAGAAATGATTGAGCGTTTATTCAGAGAACCTTAATAATGTACACAGTGGTTATTTGTTCCTCAAATATTTGCCCGAGCATAAACTTATATTCATATATATATTTCATACAATTGTTGAAAACTTGCCCTTGTTGTTGCACTTTGCATGCGATAGATACTTATTAGAAAATAGTTAAAAAAACATAACAGATAGGAATTGTTAATAAGTTATTACTCATAGTTTGATATGAGCTTTAAGTTGCTGCTACTGAACTTTAAAGGTAAGATATTGCTACACAATACACAATTCTTATTTGTCACACTAAATTCAAAAAAGAAAACGACCCCCACAGCCTCTAACATCAAAGAGAAGACACTGATCTGTCCCGATTCAATAGACATCTATTCCCTCGCAGCGCTCCTGGAGTACGATAGAACTTCTGCCTTTGCAGGTTATCTATGAAGAAATGGTAGTGCAGCACCATGAAATCATAGCTCGAATTTCGAACAATACTCGTTGAATGATGTGAAGTGTATTACATGCCTTATCTTTAATTGAAATCAAGTGTGCGACTGATTATCTAGCAAATATCTTTATAATTATTCCCTTTATATGACTGATTTGACATGATTTCAGTTGATAGTTGATCTCTGAAATGGAAAACTCAACCCTGGACGAGTTTTGTGGATCGAAATTTTGGGTAAGTCCTCATATACATGCTAAGTATAAAGTTACCAGATGAAGTCATTCATGGTTAGCTAAACGTAGCTCAACATACATCTTACTATATTGCCTTCTTGCTATATATTACTGTGTGATAAATCTGTGCACCTTTGATTTACCTTGAAATCTTTCCGGTTACAAAATCGTGATCCAATGCAATCAATATATCTTCCTTGGTAAAACTTTCCCATTATTTAAAGAAACGTGCGATTTATATACAATTTTAGAATTTTATTTTGAAATTATAAAATTTGAGGCTTGTTGATAGAATATTTTTAAATTTAATTCCAAAAGTTGAACAAAGTTGCAAAATTAAAAATCTTTTCTTCTAAACCTACTTGACGTCATATCTTATATTACATTATATAAATCTATAAAAAAAATCTCAGTTATGAAATATTTGTGTAAAAATGGTATTATTTTGAAAAGCAATAATGGGACAAAATTATTAAACTATTGTTTTATCATCGGTCTTTGATAAGCGTGCAAAATTTAAAATTAATCTGACGTTTTGAAGTGGGTGAAAATAGTGTACGAAGATTTCGAACAAACATAGATACATATATACATAGTAGATACGCGTGAAGCTGACAAACGCGTGATAAAAAATGTTCCCTTTTAGCTTCAACAACTCCTGAATTTCTACCGTTGCAGGCAGCTAAAATACACCGCCTTGTCGACAACACGACATAAGAGCTGGTATCCCTCAGGGTTCAGACCTTAGGCCAATCTTTTACTCTCTGTACATGCTACTTGTTGCCCATCGTGGTCCACGAAGGGTAGCAGGATGGGGTGGACGACGTAGTAGAGTAATGGCTAATCAAAATTAATCATCCGAAAACGCCATATGTAACAGTTTTGATTAGGATATTTTTTTCTGTAGGACGATGACCTCAGCTGGTATACGACAGACCCAGACCTGACGAAATGCTTCGAGAAAACTGTGCTTGTTTGGCTGCCTTGCTTCTTCTTATGGATGTTATCGCCTCTGGATGTCTATTTCATCCTCAACAGCAAAAACAGGGATATACCATGGAACTGGAGGAACTTGGCCAAGGTTGTTCTGATCGGTGGATTAGTTACCTTGACTTTGACAGACATCGTGACGACGTTCACCTGGGCTAATTGCAACGATAGTGCGGTTTATAGTGTAGATGTGTTTTCGCCTTTATTGAAAGTTTTCACCTTCGTAAGTAGATACACTTTTAGAAGCCTGATATTTAGGTTAAAAGAGAACTCTGTCTAGAATGAAAGGCGTTTTGCATGGGTTCCCAATATTTGTTTAACAGCGCTGATTTGTCAAGGAAATGGAAGGATTTTTTTTGCAAATGATAGAGAAAGGTTGGTTCTATGCCTGTGCGAAGTCTTTTTTTTCAATTGTTGATACAAAATTTCAGATATTGTCGCGAGGACGTTCGTATCAGCGATAAAAATATGCTCATGTACGGTGCCACAATAATGCGTTTGAAGCACTTGATTTTGAACATAACACAAATATTTTTGTGCAAATTATAGAGGAAGGACGGCTTTATGCCTGCGTGAAGGTCTTTCCTTGAAATTTCAATTACCAAACGGTTATCCGAGATGAGATAAAAAATGCCAAAATTTATGTGACAATATCTGAAACTTGGTATCAAAAATTGAATTAAGGGCTTCACACGAGCATAGACTGAATCTTTTTCTATAATTTACAAAAAAAATCGTTCCATTATTTCGAAAAATGAGTGTTGGAAACGAAATTTTGGAAACATGCAAAAAGCCTTCTATTCTTGAGAGGTTTGTGTATAAACAATTTTGTTCAAAACAGGTAGCCAAAAATGGCGTCAAGGATGGTAACACTGTACTTCCTATGCAATGATATCAAGTTTGGAGTACCAATTATAAACTGGACTAGACCAATTCATTCATATTTTTACTTGATATGTAGATTGCTTTTGGATATTGCGCTGTTGACTTGCTGCAACTGTCTCTTAATTGGGAAACTAAGATGTCTTCATTCATTTAAAAAAAGTAGTATAGTATGTCAGGGCGTAGTTAACTTGTTCTTTGAAGGAAGATAATTTGTTTTCATCTCTGATATCTCCGAAAGATCGATAATAGTTGCAAAATCCAATCTTAATCCTCATTCCTGAAATGTTAGTATTGTGTGGAAAGTACTTGACGTCATTGTTTCAGATGAGATGTTATATAAAATCGACTTAGTGACCAATTAGGTCATATTTTGCAGCTGTACTAAAACTGATGTATACATCTTATCCCTAGGCTTTTTCAGCCGTGTTTGTGTTCTACAATCGGAAGTATGGTCAGAGAACGTCAGGCTTGCTGTTCATATTTTGGTTATTCCTGCTCCTTGCCGCCATACCACAACTTCGAACAGAAATCAGGGAAGCTAACAAGGAGGAGAATAAAAAAGGCTACAACTTTGTCAGTTACACTGTATATTTCGTGCTTGTGGGCTGCATGACCATGTTAAGTGCTCTAGCTGACCAGCCACCGAGAGAGACAAAACATATCATATCAAAGGTAAGATATCTAAGAGCGCTGGTATATTTCTGCTGAGAATAGTACAGTAAAAGTCATCTTATTCACACAAAAAAGGAATGTACTCTTGCTTTTACTATTCTGACGTATGTACGTGGTTATATGTTAAAGAAACCAGACTACTAAGAAACTATATCTATATGTACTTCGGTATTTTTTGATATTAGTTTTGTTATTTGTTGCCTACAGAAGCCATGTCCAGAACAAAGTGCTGGTGCACCCTCTCGAATACTGTTCACATGGTTCGATTCTATGGCATGGAAAGGCTACAGAAACCCATTGGTGCTCAAAGATCTGTGGGATCTCAATCCAGAAGATTCGGCTAAAGAAACGGTCCCCATTTTTGAGAAGTATTGGCAAGCATCAAGGAAGAAGAGTGAAAGGTAAGATGTAGGCTATAATTTACGATTTCTTTAGCGGCCAGTCTTCATTCCTGAAGTTCTAACGTAATTCATCACTGCTGACAATGTGAAGAACTCCTGATACGATCTGTTTTGACTAGTTTAGAAACTATGACAGTTTTTTTCAGATTTCACTGCAATCCGTAAGCAAACTTATCTAACAATTATAAAAATTATGAATGAAGTCCCCTCCTGCATTCTAGACTGCTGGTTTATCGCTTACCTATCGCGTTTTACTTGGTGGTCTCGCCATAGCTGAACGGTAAAGCATCTGCCTAGAGTGCATGAGGTTCTGGGTTCGATCCCCGCTGCCGATATTTTTTTCTTTATAATTATCAATTAGTTTTGCGACGTTCTTAAGACGATAAACAAAAAACGAAGGAAAATAGCTGAAATCTTATCTTATTACAGATACGTTCCAGTACCAAATGGAAGTGACGTGAAATTCAATGGAAAATCTGAGAACGTGAATTTTGTGCCAGACACCAAATCGAAGAAACGGGTGTCTGTTTTTCCGGCTATTATAAAAACTTTTGGCCTACCCTTCGTATTCGGATCCGCCCTTAAGGCCTTGGCTGATCTATTGACGTTCATCAACCCGAAGATATTAGCGTAAGTATTAAGCTCAATGTTAGCAGGACCCTGTTGAGTACCTTCGCCATATCTAAGTCTCCATGGGCGAGCGTGTAGGGCAGTCGAACAGAACAGCAAAAAAAATCGATTACATGGAAAAACCCCGAGCGCGTATGTTTATTTTTCTCTTATTAAATAAATAATATTATTTTTTATTTTATTTTCAGTTTACTTATAATATTTGTGCAGCAAGGCCAAGAACCATGGAAGGGCTTCATGTATGCTGGTTTAATTTTTGCAGTAAACTCCTTGCAAACGCTTCTGAACGCGTATCATATGAAAGTTGTCTCTACCGTTGGAATGAAGGTGCGCACAGTACTGATATCAGCAGTGTACAAGAAAGCGCTTAGGATTTCGGTCAATGCGAGGAAAGAAAAGACCGTAGGCGAGATAGTCAATTTGATGGCGGTCGATACGCAGAGGTTTGGAAATAAATCCTTGAACTATTCTTAATACATTCTATGACAAGATAGTTCAAGAGTAAGTTAACATAGAACACAAATAGATGGATTCTTATAGTAGGGTATTTATAAAGATTGAGGTTAAAAGATCAGTCTGTTTATTTACTACAACGAAACCAAAATTTCCATCTATTTGTATTCTATGTTAATACACTTGAAATATTTCAAGTCATAGAATGTATTGAGAATAATGAAATAGCTTAAGGAATAAAATGTCTTAAGTTTATCAAATGAAATATCTCAAGGTTATTTTGACGGTGATGGTTAAGGTTTTGTAGGGGTTTCCCTTAACACTAGTGTAAATACAGTTGCCAAAAAATATTTCCCCCAAGACAGACAAAAGAGAGAAAAAATGATTCAATAGAAAAATAGCTAGACACGATAAAAAAAAATAATTTATTAAGTTGAATGAAGTTATCTCTGTCTAAAATCCATGCAATTTAGCATATTTTGTGAATATCGGTAGCAAAACTGGGTTGAACATCATGTAAATTCAACTCTTAAATCGAAAATAAGAAATTTATCATAAAACAATAATGCCAAGTTTTTATGTACACCCTCGACTAATCACAAATGAATATACCCTTAAATTTACTCACCCTTGAAACGATGAATGGGGATTCAAAAAAGCTGGTTTATTGCAAAACTTGTACTAGCAACCCATATCTATTAGTTTTACTAACGCTGCTCCTTCCATGTTTGCAGATATTTTATTCATCAAGCTAATTCATTATTTCAACTAAAATCTGAAAATCCGACGATGATTAAGTTATTGAAACGCCTCACTGAAAGATTTATTTATTTGTGAAACTTATGCATAAAACACCCAATCTTGAACCAGACTTTTCAGAACACACATTTATATGAACTGTTCTACTTGAATTTGTATCAATATCTCAATCTCTATCATCAAGTTTGTCCCCACGAACAGGTTCAGCATGATGACGATTTTCATCAACTTGCTGTGGTCGGCTCCTCTCCAAATTTGCCTCTCGATGTACTTCCTGTGGCAGGAACTCGGCCCTTCAGTGCTTTCCGGATTGGCACTGATGGCGTTACTCATTCCACTCAATGGCTACATTGCAAATAAAGTCAAGATGATGCAGATGAAGCAAATGAAGAGCAAGGATGAACGAGTCAAGTTGATGAATGAAATTCTCAATGGTATCAAGGTAGGTTATAGAGTACGAGATTGGAACCAAACTGATTACATTAATAATCATTGTTAGGTAGATTATCTTATAATATGTTCTATATTTGATACGAGTGATTAGTGCCTGTGGTCTTCTAGCTGCTGTGGTTGTGATTCATGGTCCAATTTTGGGTTTTAATTCAAGGAGTTGTGATTGAAGGTTTTGCCAATGCTTTTTTATTGCCTTTGTTAATGTTTGGTCGCTGTATGACAACATTAACAGCCATTAAGAATAGTGTGAAATACAAATTACTATTTAGGTCATCTCCACTACATCTCGCTTTACATTAACGAACTGTTGGAAATAACATCTAATCCTATCTATTTCCTACATGGAACTGGGCAAACCACTACCATGACTTCACTTCAGCGAGTGCTGCATGTTGTTCAGATTAATGAGGACATTATATTATTATTATATTTGTTACATGTTATACAACACTTTCTATTTATTTAAACAGGTTTTCAAGCTATACGCATGGGAGGGAAGTCTGGAAGACATGATTCAACGAGTAAGACAAAAAGAAATTAAGACTTTGAAACAATCGGCGTATCTGAACGCGGCTACATCCTTCATATGGACTGGGGCTCCTTTTTTAGTAAGTGCCTTAAATTTGTACTTTAATTTGTTTCAGTGGATTAGCTTTAGAAGTTTCCTAGTTAGATTAGCTAGTGCTAAATCACATTTGATTCGTGTGGGTTTATTATAGTCTAGTTTTTGATGTTATCGTTAAGAAACGAAAAAAAAATTGTTAAAAAAAACGTTTTTGAACGCTTCTGGGGATTTTTTTTTGTGGATTGCTCAAAAATTGTGGGTCGAGGTCAGGGAAGCGGGAGATCTCAAAGATTTTTTTGGTGTTGATAAAAGACGTTCAATGATCGAAAAGTTTTTGAGTCCGCTAAAAAAATATTGATTTAAGTTTTTCTGGAATCAGAAAACAAGAAATTATAGACATTCTTGGGAACCTAAAAATTTTGGAATTATTGAAATTATGTAAGATTGAATTCTAAAATATGTTTCGTGCTATCAACAGTTCCAAAATTAGACACCATTTTCAACTTAATAGCTGCAAAAGTCATAAAAATATGGAGTTTTTATCATGGTCAGTTTTAACATTATGTAAGTTGTTTAAAATATCCAATATGTTTTGTTTGCCTTTTCTAGGTCTCCCTGGTAACATTTGCAACGTATGCATGTGTGAATACACACGAAGTCCTAGACGCCCAGAAGGCTTATGTTTCGATATCTCTTTTCAATATAATTAGAGGCCCACTCAGCATGCTGCCTATGATGATCTCGAATTATATTCAGGTAAGTCTTTCAATAACTGAATATTTATTTAAACTCAATTCCAAAAAATTTTAAGAGAATAATTGATAAATAAAATTAAATTTAGATATTTTCATATATGCATATTCCAGTATATATTTCAATTTTCAGGCATATATATCGACAAGACGAATAAATGACTTTTTGAATGCCGAAGAGCTGGATCCAAATAATGTGCAACACGAGCCCAATAAAGGTACAAAACTAACAACAAAATCAAATGCACTCATGTGAGCAATATGGAGCAGATCATTTTTTATTCCAAGAGTATTTATTAATTTTTTCAGATTCTATTCCTTTATTATTATGAATAGCATATAATCAAGTTAAATACTAGAGAAATTAAAATGATACGCCCGGTCTTTAACGATATACATTTGATTATTTTTAGAAGCACCATTGATCATAGAAAACGGATCATTTTCATGGGGTGAAGACCCAGTACTGAGACATATAAACATCAGATGTGACAGAAACTCATTGGTTGCCATTGTCGGTTCAGTCGGGTCTGGAAAATCTAGTCTGATATCCGCATTTTTGGGAGAAATGTACAAGCTGACAGGAAAAGTTAATACTGACGGATCAATAGCGTATGCTTCTCAACAGGTGAGAGAAAGATATAGCCAGAGATAAGGAGAGTGATTTTCAGTTACAGATCAAGCGATTATAATGAGGACATTATGAATAATGACAAGCTATGTCGGGTCAAGTGAATGAATATTATCTAAACTTCATTATTTATCTCATCGGGTTCTTCCATACGCATAATTCTACTACTGTATACCAAGGTGTTGAAGACACTAACCTGGCAAACCATTGAGAAGCCTTCAACCCACTTAGACCTTAGGAAAAGCCTTCTAGAAGTTTGTAGAAGATATTTTGCCTGAGTCTTTGTGTAGCATTTGAAGTAAATTGACTAGCAGTTTTGATGTTGGTTTCAAGTTGGTATAGCCACGTATCTGCTTTCTATCCTGAAGGCTTCTTTAGTCGCTTTCTTGCTCCAAACTCAATAGTGCACTCCCTCCCAGGTGTCTTGGAAGGTATAAACACGGGACTCAGAACTTAAGATGAAAGCTTCTCTCAGGGTTCATCCATTTTTTGGTCTTATTATTTTTGTCATTATTTTCCTTACCCATGTATGAATTCTATACTATATAAATATAATTTCCTTTGCTTCTCACAAGCACAGTTTCAGTTGGGCTACTTCTGCGTGAACGCTCTCACTTTAGATTCTCGATCCTGACATAACGTGCTTTGTAATTTTGTGTTTGATTTCACCAGGCTTGGATTCAAAACGCAACACTTCAGAATAATATCCTTTTCGGACAGTCTTACGATAAATTAAAATATGAGAAGGTTGTTGAGGCGTGTGCCTTATGGTCGGACTTCAACATGCTACCAGCTGGAGACCAAACTGAAATCGGCGAAAAGGGTATCAATCTGTCTGGTGGACAGAAACAGAGGGTAAATAATTTCCGTATTACATATTTTTAGCCGTGTTTTCAATTCGGTTTTGTATGTTTGTCATCACAGAAGCTCGATAAGCTGATTGGCATTTTTTTTATTTGGAAGGATTGGTTCTGTTGTTATCAAAATTCAGTTCAAATAGTTGCTTGAAACTAGACAGGGTGGATTTTTCAAAAGTTTGATTTCGGACTTCCATTGTCTAGACATTTTTTTGAGAATCACAACGTTTCGATTGATATACGTCTTCAGGTGAACTAAAGACCTGAAGACGATTGAAGATGGTATATCAATCGAAACGTTGTGATACTAAACTAATACTGGAAGATACTGGAACTCCGTGATTTAGTGCTTACACCTATTCTGAATGTCTATTCGACTGGTCCGTAATAAATGTGTATCTTCATATTTTGATTTAATTTTTGGCAGATCAGTCTAGCTCGAGCAGTTTATAGTAACGCAGATATCTATTTATTGGATGATCCGTTGAGCGCAGTGGACAGTCACGTAGGTAAACACATTTTTGAGAACGTCATCGGCCCTAAGGGACTGTTGAAAGATAAGACACGGGTGAGTATATAGAATATTTCATTATAATTTTTATTTTTTTTTATTTTATTTTATTTTGAAGACAATTTTTAGAGCGATCAAAATGCAGTTATTCTAAAACGAGACAATTTTGCCTATAATAAATTGATTGCAAGGAATTTAAGATATATTACATTTAATTTTTTTCATTGAAGACAACTGAGACAATTTTACCAAAAAGAAATCAGTCGCAAAGATTTGAATATATTTTAGCTGAGCAATCATATATTTATTTGCAGATTCTTGTGACGCACGGTATAACCTATCTTCCGCAAACGGACAAAGTGATAGTACTGAAAGACGGAACGGTTTCAGAATCTGGAACATATCTCGAACTCTTGGACAGAAAAGGATCATTTGCAGAATTTTTGATCCAGCACCTGAATGAAGAAATTGAAGACGATACAGGTAACATACAACAAATCAACATACACTTAAAAAATGATTGTTACATTAATTCTCAAACATACTTTGCATTCTCCGATATAGAATTAGAAGAGATCACCGATCAATTGAATAACACTGCATTAGGCGAAGAAGTTAGGAGGATAAGTAGTAGCAAGCTACGCATTTCAGAATCACTTTCTGAATCGGGATCTGAAAGAGCAACAAATGGTTCGTACCAACGTCAAATATCTGTAGCGAGTCAAAGAAGCAGCAGAAGTGTGAACAAGATGGCAAAGTCTACCGAATCGCTGAAAAACGACGCTGGCAAGGCTAAACTAGGGAGGTTGATCGAAGCGGAAAAAGCAGAAACTGGTAAGGAATGATATATCCATAGTGCGATTGAACGTTTAATTCATATGATTATCTATTTTCCAAAATCTCTTCAAAGGACAAAGAGTACTCATGTCAATATTTGCAGCATTGAAGATATCTCACTTCTGAAACTACTTGTTATGATGTTCAAACTGACATACTATAATGTACAGCTATTAGATATTAAAGTAAAACTTCCATGTTTCCCTCCATGGGATTTCTCGTTCTGGATAATTACAAAAGCTTTTTTGTGTACTGAAAATACTTTTTTTCTCGTAGGAAGTGTGAAAATGGAAGTATACAAACATTACATAGCATCGATCGGAGTTTGGTTGATGTTGCTTATCTTACTGTTGAACATTATCTACCAAGGGTTCAGCGTGGGTTCTAATGTATGGGTAGGAGTTTGGGCTGATGATAACGATACTTTGATCAACGGAACTGTGAATACTGCCAAGAGGGATATGTACCTGGCTGTCTACGGGGTTTTGGGCATTGGACAAGGTAAGAATGTTATGTTTTTGTTGAGCCTAGTAAAGTTGAAAACATTTTATTCATTAAGCACATTTATTGTTGTTATTGATTTTCCACATCTATGTTTTTGTGTTATTCATTTCTTATAAGTGCATTTTCACTAGTCAAGTCGCGTTGTTACAAACTTCTGATATTATGGTATAGAAACTTTTGACACTCAACCAAAATATATTGTTTATATGATTTTTATTTACTCAAAATTTTATTTGTTGATTGTTACATCACATATGAATATGCCAAAAACACAACAAGTAAAAGATGATTTACAGCCATACAAAGTTAATACGTTAATAACTAAAATAGGAATTTAAGGCCATAAATGCCATATTTTGATTAAATTATTTTTCAGAATCATTTATTACAGTTGTCTTTGTTTAGAATTTATGTATTTAAGCATATTTCAACCGAATATCCAGCAGCAAAGCTGGATTAAACAGCAAAGCTAGATTAAACATTATGTAAATTCAAATTTCAAGACAAATACAATTTTCTTTTGTCCGTTTTGTACTCCACTTTTCGGTCTCGATCCGTCTTCACTTTTTACATTCAGAGTCGTAACTAGAATATGTGGCTTCCAGGAGAAAAACAGGAAGGGTCACAAAGCTCTACAACAACTATTTCGCACCTTATCTAACATTCATCTTGTCCAACAAACTTGAAGAGCAAAGAAAACCTTTTTCCTAAGACTTTGTCCCACCAAACGCCTAAAGAGCAAGAAAACTAGGTCGGTGGTCCCGGTGGTGACCCCTGGTCTAAGACTACATCCCCAAAAATTGCCTTTCACTTTCCTTTGTTTCCAGCTCTCACGACGATGTTAAGCAACATCCTATTCGCCAAAGGAACGATCAACGCAGCCGTGAAAATCCATCGACAGCTACTCCACAACGTGATGCGACTTCCATGTGCATTTTTCGACATCACTCCAGTCGGTAGGGTGTTAGGAAGGTTCTCCCAAGACATCAACGGTGTGGATATGAGGCTGCCAAACGTATTCCAGATGTTGATGAACACCGTTGTTAGGGTATGGCATATATGCTTACTAATCTCGGGTTTTGGTGTTTGATTCATTAGATACTGACCACGATACATATACACCGGTATGCCGATACGCCCATTATTCGTATTAAGGCGCTTGAGTTTGCCTCGACGCCTTCCATCATATACTAACCCCACTCCTTCCATCGTGACCAGAACGAATTCGTGCAGGCAAATCAGCATACCGATATAATATTTCCTATCGGGTATTTGCATACATCATGGACGGCTTTGCACCAAAGTTGCCAAGTCTGAAGAAATTTCCTTAGATCTGTAGAATTTCCAGTCAATCTAGACATTCAGGCAAAACTTTCGTTCAAACGTCATACTCTATGGATTTCTTGAAGTTTTATCAAAATTAGTAAGACTAAAATTTGGTGAGCCATTCCGTTGGTTGATTTAATTCGCCCCTCTATTAAGTATCTATAAAAAATACCACTGCAATTATGTGAATAGTATTCTAATAATAATGTTTACAGGTTTGCGGTACCATATTCGTGATCAGCTTCACCACCCCGCTGTTCATATCTGTGATAGTACCAGTTGCCATCGTCTATATAGGAATTCAAAGGATATACGTAGCTACGTCTCGCCAGCTGATGAGACTGTCATCTGTCACCGCTTCACCGATATATTCACACTTCGGTGAAACACTTAGTGGAGCTCAAAGCATAAGGTTAGGAAATAAATAAGATAGTTTCAGTAACACAGTTTCCATTTTTCTTTTGGAATGTTTGTGTTTCACGACGTTTCGATTGATATGGAATCCTCAATCGTCTCCAGGTGGAGAGATCGACTGTTTGTTCTGATGCTGCCTTTAGATTTTGATTTAGTAAATAAGTAAACTTGTGGACAACTAGATTGAAATGTCAGGACGAAATTCGTTGCAAACATATCATCCCCTACTAGATGGGCTTAACGCAGTGGTTCTCAACGTGGGGCGGTAACGCCCTCTAGTGGGCGTTTCTAAACTCTCAGGGGGCGGTGGAAGACTGAGAAAATGGGTGGGGCGTTGCCCTAGGTGTCACAGTCCCGCGCTAAAAACACTGAGGGTGCAACATTTCAAAGAGCTTGTGAGGGGGGGCCCTATAAAAACAATTCTCAATGGATAGAGAACAGTCTTCTAGTCTTATATCACGTATTTTACATTTTACATTATTCTGTTCCACAGAGCCTACAAAAAAGAACGAGATTTCGTCGAAGATTCGGAAAGGAAAGTGGATATCAACCAGATGTGTCAGTATCCCACGATCATATCAAGTAGATGGTTATCAGTTAGATTGGAGACTATAGGCAACTTGATTATCTTCTTCGCTGCTCTATTTTCAGTATTAGAAAGAGACAAGGAACCTGCTTTAGTCGGTTTGTCTGTTTCGTATGCATTGCAGGTAAGAAACTTAACCTATCTATCAAGGACAGGCCAGACCTTTGATTCATAAATACTTTTAAAACCTAATCAATTACTGTTTAAAAGACGTAATGAATAAACGTGGAACTCAAGAAATTCAAGCAGTATTTAACCATGATTTAAATTCAAAACGTTTTATATGAATCTGGCGGTGTTCCCTTAGATAAATTCTAGAAAATGTATGATTTTGACAGATACAAACTCGTAACTCTAGTCTTGAGACGCACTATTCAGTACACTCTGTGGCACAAATATGTGGTTTAAATTAAATATATTTCGTTTCAGCGCTGATTTTTCAAGATAACTATATTTTTTTCGTAAATGATGGAGAAAGGTTGGTTCTATGCTAGTGCGGAGCCCTTTTTTCAATTTTTTATACAGAAGTTTATGCCGGAACCTTTTTTTGATATTTTAGTTACCCTTAGGTTAAAAAACATGCGAAATGGGTTCAAAAATGTCAATATATACGTGATAGTATCTAAAACTTTGCATCAAAAATTGAAAAAAGACTTTGTACGAGCATAGAATAGAACAAACCTTCCTCTATCGTTCCATTGACTTGGAAAATGAGCGTTGGAAACGAAATATTGGTAACTCATGTGAACCGCCACATCTTTTCCAGGTAGAGTTCCCTTTTAAGGTTCATCATATGAATGAAAACATTTTATATTTGGTATAGACAAATAATATTTTATACTTTTATTCCTAAGATCACACAAACTCTGAATTGGCTTGTCAGGATGTCATCTGACGCAGAAACTAGTATCGTGTCGATGGAACGTATCAAAGAGTACGTCGAAATCAAACAAGAAGCTGAATGGGAAATACAAGGAAAATCTCCGTCAGGTAGATAATATTACTGTAATTGAAGATACTCTTTAATTTGTGAAAGTTTATCATCATTCATTTATTTGTGAACCTTTGTAATTTAATCTCACAATTTTATCTGAATGGAATTGTTATATTTTTGAGGCAGTGATAGCAATTTAAGAATCCTATGGGTTGTGACTTTTGACACAGTACCAAGGTTCTCTAGAAGTATGACTTTGTTCGAGGCGTTGTAGGCTCGACCTGGTGAAGATGCACCCGTTGGGCTCCTTTAGCGTTTGCTGTACTGGAGTTGTTAGATTAGATCAGCCACCCTCCTTCTATGTTCCAGAATGTGGATGGTCTTTGTAAGGTCAGGCGCATCCACTAGACGAATTGCTCGTTTCTGGATTGTTTCCAGAAGTTCTAGGGAGTGCTTCGGAGTGTATCCTCATACATGTCAGTAGTACTCCAGCGATGGTCTGATCTGGACCTTGTAGAGTAGCAGTTGCTGGTCCGGAGAACACAATTTCCTGGAGCGCAAGAGAACCCCAGCTACTGGAATGACGACCTAGCAAGGCTGGCAACATGGTTGTGCCAGAATATGTTAATGTTGATGTTAATTCCCAGAGGCTTGATGGAAGATAACTTAAGTACTGACTCTCCTCCATATCTAAGGCTGGCATACCAACATGTGATTTTCTTATCAGGGTTGTTATCTGCGTCTTTTGTGCTTTAAACAGAATTTATTTATTTCTAACATTAAGAATGAGTCCAACTGTTAAGAAGTATTTTAGATGATCCAATTATTCGTATATTTTCCTATTACAGCTGACTGGCCGCAGTGTGGTGTCGTCGATTTCAAAAAGTATTCAGTAAGATACAGACCAGGGTTGGAGTTGGTTTTGAGGAATCTCACTGTTAGTATCAAGGGAGGTGAAAAAGTCGGTATCGTCGGCAGAACCGGAGCTGGCAAATCCAGCTTGACATTGGCTTTGTTCAGGTAGGAGAATATCATATTCAAATGAATAAATAACGTTTGATACGGCGAAGTCTAGCCTTAGACCATTCATACTTAACCGTTGCTTATATCTAACTTAACCCTAAACATAATATAAATGATATACATATGATGTGATTGTAGCTCTGAATGAAAAACTAGATTTTTCTATTTTTGGTACATTTTTGTCTTTGTGTCAGTGAACTAAGAGTATCTTTTTTAGAATAATAGAAGCGGCTGAAGGTCAAATTAGCATCGATGGAGTGGACATATCCGAATTGGGCCTGCATACGTTGAGATCTCGTCTGACTATCATTCCTCAGGATCCAGTGTTGCTTTCTGGAAGTCTTCGTGTGAACCTTGACCCTTTCCAGAAACATACCGACGAGGAATTGTGGGAAATTTTGGAAAACTGCCATTTGAAACAATTCGTTCAAAGTGAGTATAGCCAACAAAGAAAGGATGATGTACATTATGGTGTAATCGAGGCATACTTCATTATACTTTTAAGACTCTTTGAACAGAGGTAGAGAAAACATCTCATTCTTAAATATTTTAAGAATACAATCCATGATTGTTTTGGAAGACGTGATGCTTTCATACCATAAAGTCAACAATGTTAAAAGCCACGAATGCGGCTTGTGGCATATCATTAAATTTAATACGTAAATATCTTTTAAAGTTCAGTTTTACATAATAATTCAATATTTATGATGAAAATGTCAATATCGTTACGATAATGGACTGTTGTTATCGATTTTCCGAATCTTCAATTTTGGATTACAATGTGTGGGTCAGAGTTCAGAACAAATAGGGAAATTTCTGTGTTATTAACTGCGTTAAACATTATATAGATTCAATTTTCAATTAGAATAAGAATTTTCTTTCATTCTAATATCCATCATAAATCAATACGGACACGTTTTATATGTACGCCAATGACTAAGTACAAATCAATGTAACTTTGAATTTACTCATCCATGAAAAGACAAATGCGGATGCAAAAGAGCCGATTTCTTGCAAAACTTGCAATGGCGACCCATAATTATAAGTTTCACCGACACTGCTCAAGCATTTATTAAAAAAATAGATACACAACAATAAACAAACGAACTCACATCAAACTAGTCAACACTGGATAGCAAAATACTAATAACAACTTAAAAACCGTCGAATTATCGTAGAACATTGCACTCGACAAGTTCAAGCAGTGTTGTGATAATTACGCCGCTTCCTGTAACATCATTACAATATCGAAATCGCCTGAACTAACTTCTTCGTTCTAGACCAACAAGCCGGCCTGTATTTCGAAGTGACAGAAGGCGGCGACAACCTGTCAGTAGGTCAGCGCCAACTCATCTGCCTTGGCAGAGCGTTGCTCCGTAAGACGAAGGTCCTCGTCCTCGACGAAGCCACGGCGGCCGTAGATCTAGAAACCGACGACCTCATCCAAAGGACAATCAGGATGGCGTTCGAAGACTGTACGATTCTCACGATAGCGCATAGACTGAATACAATTATCGATTCTGATAAGATACTAGTGCTCGATAAAGGACAAATCGCGGAATTCGACACACCCCAGAATCTGCTCCGGGATCAGAACACGATATTTTACGGAATGTGCAAGGATGCTGGACTTGTGTGAGTTTGACTCAAAGCTGTGACTTTGAGCATTGATTGAATTAAATCGATTATTCAGAATTTGCAGCAGAATATGTCCATATATTTATTGATAATAGTGATTTATTAATATCTATCTTAGTAGGCATTCCAAATCACATGTTATAGATACCTACTACTTAAAGTGAATTAATCATGTTATTAATCTGACAACTAAAATAATCTCTGTATGAGTCAATAAAGAGCAAATCTAGATAGGAAGTAATATTTAGGAATATTCAAAACTGCTCTGCTGAAAATGAGAAAATTTTGATTTGTGTAACTTTTATGTCTCTGGGAAACTACTAGGTTTGATTTCCCGATTTTCAATTTTTTTGTAATATATTTTTTTTAAATGAACTGCAAATAAAACGTTACATGAATTCATCGGTTGCACTATTTTACTTACATACAAATGCGGAGAGGGGATCGAAAAACGATCTTCTTCAAACAGGGCAAAAACTCGCCTTCCGCGTAATTCCGGAACGCTTCATTTCCGCGTCTGATATGAGGGGGCCCGAGGTGATCATTTAGTGACTGCTCGCCTGCAAATTGGTGCCCCACGACATGTTAGGCTTTCTTGATGATCGAATTCGGATTATGGGCCCTCAAATACATAGGCGTGGCGAGTATCTTTCAGCTGAGAAGTTTCTTATCAAGAATGATGCAAACCACGACATGCCGATGTCTAGGCAGAACTGCGGCGGCGGCTGTAAGACGGTATAAGTGGTGGACTGCTGCCTGTGATGCCAGATCTTGTACATAAAAGCAGAAATTTACCAAATAGATACAAAAGGCTGATTTGTTTCAGTTGATTTAGGAAATACTACGACCTGGTTTTCCGGACCTAAAAAGTTGAACAAACTTAACAAGTAACTTTGAAGGTCAATGGTCCCTTGGACCGCCCTGGCAAGACATAATGAATAGAAATATATATATTATTCTATTCTCTTGTGTCACCATGTATATTCAAAGTCATATGACAGAAGGAAAGTAAATAAAAAGTTGTCACATATCGTCATGCACACACAGAATACATATAATTAGAACAGTGTGCTGTAAACACATACAAGATGTTCAGAGATGGTAGATCACATTCAAATCCAACTGTTAATACTAATAATAATAGCAATGACTCGAACAAGTCTATTCCAAAAGATCTTCTTTTGGCGAACCTCGGCGTAAGGTCGATATGAATCGACATTTTCTTCTCGCGCCGCTTATGAAGCGCGATAGGCTATCTGCCTTTGCATGAGGTTAATTAAAATGTAAATTGCGATATTTTCTCATAACAGACTGTACATTAAACACTATGTCAATTAATCTTGTAAAATATAATAAGGAATGCAGCGTAATAGATTCTTTCAGTTATATCTAATGTATTCACGACAGTCTTGATAACCTTAATGCCATTTACCTACCTCAACTCATTTACAATTAATTTTTTTCAAAATCTTAATCTCTAGTCGGATAGTTCAATGGCGCTCCGGAAGTCTGGTATAGCGGCCTAGTCTGTCCACTGTATAGGGACGTCGTCGAGGGCGCTTGCTGATACTGTGGCTGGCTGCGAACTGGATATCCCGCTGTTATACTGCCACCTTAAATTCGCAAAACAAAATCTATTAGACATTATAGTCTTACAGCCAATGACACTCGACCCTACGTCATCGAGGATTTAAATAAAAATTACACATTAAATATCGAATAACATTGACATTCGAAATGCCTGTTTTAACATCTGCTCACGTTCTGGATGATTTACATACAGGGTGATCTTTCCTTAGCTACTACCGCTGATTTGATTGATATTATCAAATATTTTATCGTTATCCTGTTTGTAGTCATGATCCCCCACTGTTTCCTTTTCCCACGTCGGCGTCGCCTAGAAGGAATGTTGTCACCCTTGAAGGGTTGCATGTACATATTACCTTTCGACTGGCCGATAACGTGACCTCCACAATGTTGCTGTTGCTGCTGTTGTTGTTGCTGCTGCTGCTGCCCCTGTTGAGTGGCTCTGATGTTGGCGTAATGGTCGGTCATCAATTGCTTGGGCTCCAAGTGATAAGAGGGCTGCGGTTGCGGCGGTGGCGGCTGAGGCCTAGGCGGATCGCTGTACACCCTACCCGGAGGCGGCTCGCGAGACAAAGGGTAGTAGATGGGCAGATCCTGCGGAGGCGGCACCGGATAAAATGCCGACGGTTGGCTGGCGTATTGCGGGGTTTCTGTCGATATGGAAAACATTATATCGCACAACAATCACAATGCAAAAAACGGGAATGAATAATAAATAGTTGTGAGGTGAATGGATTTAAAATTAAATATAAAAATAATCGTTTCCAATTTCATCATACAAATTAACCAAAAACCTTGGTTCGATACATTTTAATAGAAGCATATATAGTTCAAAACAGAAACACTGATAAAAGCTAGATTTACTGTATAAGACCACACCACATTTATTAAGCTGAAGTAGGAAATTAAAATAAAGGTAGATGGTTATAAAAGAAAAAAATATGAATAATACGCATTTTCACAACACTGCCACATTAAACGGTTGACATAACAATTAACAAATCTATGGTCAAGGCATGGTTCAAGCTGTTGCATTCGCAATATACAATTCCATATTTATCGGAACATCACAAATCCAACGTGAACTTGTGAAGAGATTAATAAGTGTCCACTTCAATGGGTCTGAAAAAACCTTTCACTGTTCTCAACCAAGTTTACTCTGGACTTAGTTCACTTGCTCATCTAAAGCAATTGTTGGAACTGCATAATATGGGCCTCATATGAACACGAAAATTGAAAACTTCATTATGATTTAAATCAAGGTATCTTTCAAACAAACAAATATACAATGCAATAACCAAGACTATCAAATCACTAAAACAGTCTATATTGTTGTCAAATCTCTTGTAATAATATAAAGGTAAGCGGCGGTGTTGTGAATTATACATATTAGCAAGCAAATGTTTTTTACACTAAAGTAACATCGAATGAGATTTTGTGTGGAAGGAAGGCATGAAAGAAATAATAGCTTAAAGCACAGATGGTGGTGTGAAAAACACTCACTGTTCCATAGCACAGCTCGCACAAGTTCATTACGTCTACCATCATCCTCTGTAAATAAAGAAACATTGCATATTTTACTACCAATACTAATAAACTCACCTTATACTTCAGTTCAGAAATATATTCTCCATTTGGATGGAATTTTGGAAATTAATAGTTTGAAACCGCAAGGTATCAAAAAAAAATTCAAACATCAGATATGAAAGTTTTCAAACTATATCTGGTTTTGTACTGATACAGATTTCAGCTCCAAACAAGCTTCTAATATATAAACCACTGGCACTAGAGAAACTTATATTGGACATACAATGACACACAGTCAGTAGGAGCTTTATGATTAGTTTCTAGTATTATGTCAAAATTATTGGTTCATATTATAGTAATTAATAATGTACATACTTTGTGGTGATCCCTGGTATGCTTGTGGGGGCGGTTTGTATCCATATCCAGCAGCATGGTACAAAGAAACAGGCACTTGCTGAGGCGGAGGGGGCGGCGGACTTGGACTTCTTGGTCTCTTCACTGTGGAGTTTGTTTTGAAGCCAGTTTGGACCTACACAAGCACACATGGAATTATAATGCATATATCACTGTCTAATTGCAATCTGAATAGTATATGGCAGAAGCTGAAAGATTGTAAATGGTTAAATATAAGCCAGCACCCAAATCTTCATTCAATCAGCCATTTATAAAAGTATGTGTTTACAAAAACCTACGTATTTTTATCAAAAAATAACTCCTCCAGTTCACACATCTTTTGTTTTTCATTCTCATACTTCATAGCTAATATGTTTGATGAAGTTTCTCTTTTGCTGTCTACATGTTCTGTCTCCATTTAGTATCAAAACAATTTTTGTTTACTCTCTGCTAGTTTTTATATCTTTCCATATGTGTATATATTTTTTTATATGTGGAAAATTGGTAAAAGATTGTGAACTTTTCAGGAGTTTATATGTACACTTACAAATTAAAATTGTATCAACTTAACTCAAAGTTAAATAGCTGTGAAAGCTTTCTCCATGAGCTGAACTTCACCCATCCATACCATAAATCTGTTTGATATTTTTTTCAACAATATTTATGTAATTTTTTGTGTTGGAAGGAAGCATATTAGATTATAACCATATGTGTTGAAGAACAACACTTAAGGAAGATTGTCAATGATAATAAAAACAGGTATAAGGTGTATGAATATACCTGAGGCTGCTGTTGAGGTTGTACCAGTCTTGGTTGCTGCTGTTGCTGCTGCTGAATGTACAGTTGAACTGAAGCTGCAGAGGGACCATTTGGTACCATATTTGCTGGAGGACCTGGCATGTTCTGCATGGCCATCATCTGTTCACTGTACATGGAATAATATGTCAAAAAATGAATATCTAATCTAACATCCACTTTTACACTTTGAGAATGCTTTAGAAAAATATACAAAATAGTTTTAAAGATATATATTCTCTCTAAAAGTAATCATAGGTAATTTCCTCATATGTATTTATGATGTACCATTATCTCAGCTCAATCACACTAGAAGCTAACAACAGTGACTTTTGTTTTGCCTGGATTTATTAGAATTAAGATATTTTAATGAATATAAACAAGAGTTGACTTTTAGATAACTCTGTGTGGAGCTTCCTTTCAGCATATTTCACGCACAAATACATGCATTATTATAATAGTGGATAATTAGCATATGCAAATGAAAGTACTTACGCATTTTCTTTCACTAACTGCCTACGCCTATTGTCGTCCTCATTCAATACTTTTTTCAGTTGCAGAAACAACTGGTGTTTTTCTTCTTTAAGCTGTTGGAGCTTTGTCTCTAGTTGAGATATCTGCTCTCGTGTCTCTCCCAAAGTCATAACATCTTGCTGTTCTCTTGCTTCTCTTTCTTTCCGCAAACGCTCTTCTTCGACTTCCTGCTCTCTTTCTTGCTTCTTACGAGCCCTTTCTCTCAGAATATGTGCCTTCAACACCTTCCACATTTGATCAGAATGTTCAGCTTTATTTGTGTCTTGCAATGCAGCTGGCATTTTACCTAATATTCTAATTTTATATTAATAAATATACCAATTTAATATTTAATCAAGCTCCTCTAAAAGAATTGCAATGTGAAGCATGTGATACTTATCCAGTAAAAATATCTTTGTGAATGATAATGGAAATCTGCGAATACAAATTAGTACACTAGCTGGAAACTTCAATACAATTTTAGACACACATTAGACAAGTATGCAGTTATGCAGCACAGAATGTATGCAGTGTGTGTGGTGTCATAAAACAGCATAGAATGATAGTTTTCAATTAAAAAAGAAGCACAGAACCACAGGAGGAAAGAAAGTATGGAAAATATCAAATAATCAGAATTGTCAATCACAAAACATATACACTGCCAACAAGATATATTCATGACATATTTGAATTCTCCTTACGTCATACGTCAAACAAACCGGTGAACAAATAACAAAATAAAACGTCAAAAGTCCAAACATTTTTTTGAGGTTAAATCATTGACCACAGGCTTTTTGTACGGTAGATTTTCTCCCATAAAATAGTAACGTAACCCTTATCTGTGAATTGCATATAAAAATTTGCTGAAATATAAATCTTCGTAATAAGATTTCATCCTTTTGTGTGTTGTAGTAACGGCTGAGCAATGAGTTCTGCGAGTAAGGTGAGTTGAGAAGTATTATGTGTTTATCGATATCTCACGTATTGCATTTGTAGGTAGGAGAAATATTCACAGCTGCGGGGCAAGCTTTCAACAGACTTGGAGATCTAACAATGCAGCTGCATCCAAACGCAGAGAGTCCTACAGGGTAAGACATTCGCAAATCTTCAACACCTTGCTAAAAACATTTCATATATATTCATGTATTGGGTCACAGTGTAGCATAACTACGCCTAATATGTCATATATATTCTCTATTAGACAAAAAAGAATCCCATAGCGATTTTAGATCACAGCATAAGCTGCACAATAAAAGTCTCTTGAATTAACTAATAATATATAGTCACGATCCTTTTTTATGCCGATTTTTTTTTCATCTAATTTAACTATGTTGCTGAAATGCCTTTAGTAAACCCTTTTTCGCATGTCTAACTGCAGTAGAAAATATACTTTTTTGGTAATAGCATTGTTGAAACGCCATATGTATCTAATTTGCTTTCCCCAGTTTGCTTTTTTGAACCAATCATTTTTTAACCACTTTAAGACACTCATTTATTTCAAGTGATAACATTATAACTTACATGCTAATTTATATCCATGATTTCTGGCTCTTGACTGTTTGGAGTTTGAGACTGACTGACTATTTGCTGTCACAGCTCAGTGCTCCAATATATACAAATATGCTCATCTCAAATGTTCCATAACCAATTTTGAATGATCTCAATATTTGAGATGACACTTCTGGCAACTGCTCACATGTACTGGATGATTTAACATGCAGGGTGATCTTTTAAGAGCTGGTACCATTGATTCCATTGCAATATTCTATTTAATTAGTCTGCGTCTCCAATGATAATTAATTTTCTGGCACTTAGCAATCCATGATTTTTACACCACACTGGAGTATTCCAAAAACTTGTAAAAGTAAATTTCATTCATGAAAAACGTCACTATATTTATTTTGAACTACTATTATACTTTGCAAACAATTTAGTACAAAGGTTAGTGGCGTAATATGAAGTCAACCTTGCATTTTGTACTAGGGTCATGAAATTCAGCACCATTAGCCTTGAGGATTCATAATTTTTAGAAGGAATGCTCGCTTAGCTTCCTTGAAAGTGTGCAGAGTTTGATTATCCAGCACAAAATGCAAGACTGAACCTACTAACCTCCATACTATTTGATTCAGCAAGTGGACTGACGAAGAAATCGAGATGCTGAGGCAAGTGGTAAAGCAATTCTCGGACGGTTTGAATCAAATCAGTGATCACATAAAGCGTAGAACTGTGTAAGTGTGCTCAGTCTACATTTATTCAGAAGTTTTTCATTAATAGTGATTATCTTCTCTCTGTGACAGATCTCAAATCAGGACAGCCTTGAAAAAGAAGGCTTTTGAGGATGCAGGTCTTCCCATCAGACAGATCACGACAGTGGCTCAACCTCAACAGCAAACACAAACTGTACAACAGGTACTCTCTTACTGTTGAGTTTTCTTATATATATATATAAAACTCCCCAAAGCAGAAAGTCTATCATGCTTCAAAAAGACTGCCAAAATCACTACCAAAATATTGTTATGTTCTTGAACACTATTCTATTTTATCTGGTAACACAACAACTCATACACTACATCCACGATTTGTAGTTCTTGACTGTTTGATGACTGAAGACTGACTGTCACTACTTGATGATCAGATATATACAGAAATTCCCCTTCAGAATGTTCCACACCTAATTTCTGATGGTTACAATTACAGCATTTTCAAAGTCAATGTGAATAGGATGAAGTGTTATAAGCTTTCTGCCTTTGTATGAGGTTAAATCTGAATAGTTGCTTTCTCTAAGTTCTAAATATGAAATTGTATATCGTCTTCCATCATGCTGATCAACAAGTAAATAATTATCACGATCGTACTGATTTATTCACCTGTTTTGTAACCACAGCAGCAACAACAGCAGCAGCAGATGATAAAGTCCGAGGTGACCCTGAACATGCTGAACGCGGCCGCCGAATCCGAGGTGGACGTGGAGGGGTTGCACGAGGAGGTCAAATTGGAGTTCGACGGCGCTAACGAGGCGGTCACCACGTGACTGCCGGCATCTAAGAGATGGTGAAGGAGGAGCATGGGGAGGATGAGGAGGAGGAGGGGATTGACAATATTCGAGATTATTTTAGTGTAATGGATTTTGTGTGGTTCAAATTATGGAGATTGGTTGCTGTTTATTTCATACTGTATTTGTTTAGAAAACATTGTGTTCAAATGTCCTTCAACTTTGAAGCTTTATGCTGTATGGTCATGCTGTAGGCAGTTTGGCGAGTAGTAAAATCGTGTTTTGTTTGTGCTACATGATGTGTTGCCAACTGATCATAGACAGTATCACTTGATATGATGTTGTACAGGACTTATCCAATAGTTTTCAAATGTGTATTTTATTTATTTTGTTGAACATTGCATAGTCAGCATTAGGTATACTGGCAATTTAAAATTTTCAAAATAAACATAACATGCTTTCAGCTGTGTCGGCAGCCTTCCTCAAAGTACAAAATAAATAAAACTACAGTTGCAACATTAGTTATCATTTATGGGGTCAAAATTTAAGGAAGTAGTAACTTGGATAGATAAATACATACCTGAGAGTGGCACCAATTGTTCAAGTAGCTTTAACAATACTCCCGTTCCAAGATTCACTAAAGCCGAATGTTTTATGAGGTAATACTTAGCCAAGATGTTACATCATGAGATAAATATTTCCACAATCTACATGTTGCAATGCTCGTTTTCACTTGGCGTTTTTGGTAGAATTCTAAAACGGCGGTTGCAAAAGTCTGTATCGTGAGGCTAGTGTTCCATCTGAAGACCGTGTAAAATTGAAATACGCAAGCAAATATGCCGAACAAAGAACTGAAACGATTGTTTTAATGAAGTGACACCTATGAAGAAATCGTTAATCTGTCTGCATTGCAATATCAGTGAATGACGAAACACGTAAAGAAAATCTTGTTTTCATCCTATTTTGTAAGAACTTCGATATGCAAATCCATTTTATATTTGGAAAAAAGTTTTAAAGACAATCTAAAAATATAATTTACTTGGAATTTATAACACCTAATGGATCAAAATATACAAATATATAATAAATAACGTATTCTACATAATATCAACATGTTCCTAACACAATATACATAAGCCTAGTGGCTATGAAAATGTATCATAAATGCATTTTTTCCAGGAAGTATTGTGGAAATATATAATGAGAATATATACGAGACTGAAATATCTACTAGTTCGTTTTTTCATACTGAGAAATAGAGATTAAAAAAACTCTTGAAATTAAAAATAATCACAGTCGAGAACAACGGAAAAGTTTCGAGATCTTTCATGCATAACTTGATAAAAACAGGTAACTTTTATAAAACAAAAATAACTTCCCGAACCAATGGAAACATATTCTCAAATCGTAACACCTCATCAATGACGTTACTAGTAGTGATTGATATAATGAATCGTTATAAGGAAATGTCAGTATAAAATATATTTAAAGTAAAACGCAAAACTGTAGTTAGAAAAGTCATCAAATCACTGTAATCATCTTCGAACTGAAATAAAAATATCTGATATATTTTCTGTTGTGCACTACCAAAGACAATAAAATAGGTGAGGCCTCTTGCGTTTATCTCTTTCACAGACAAATGAATTATTTGGCGTAAAACCTGAATATCTGCAAAGTGATGACGATTTCATTTTTTATCACCTACTCATTTGAGTGCTCTTTCTCCTTTGACTGGAGTACATTTTTATGAACAACTTGTTTATATCTTTATCGGGAAAGAGATTACTGAGAACACCTTCTAGCAAGACATACAGCAATCTGCGATTCAAGATTGGTCTTTGGAATAGGTCGAACACCGTCAGCAGGCCCCTTCTTGTCGTCTCAGATCCGATTATGTGTTTCAACTCGTCTGAAATTGAAGGATACAGAAATAAAATTATTTTGGGTATTTGAAAATTGACTAATAAATTCGAGAAGGAATTCTAATCTAAAAATCGTATAGAATAAAGGAAAACATTCGTCAACGTCGTCTTGCCGGATATCGATTTTGTAACTATTGATAGCAGATAAAAAGATTGTGTACTCAACACTGTGTATTAAGTACACCATCATTTCATCTGCATGATGGAAGAGTTCCACCAAGTGAGAGCATCAACAATCAACATTATTGATAGCATTACTTATGAATGCATTCTTGTGTGTGTGAATCAGAATTTTATTCCGTTAGTAGAACATTTTTCAATCGGATTACTTGTCCGAATTTGTATGTAACTGTGGAGAGAAAGTTTACCTGACAGACATGATAATAGTGCGATCTTAGCAGCAACTCTGGTTCTATTTTTTATGTCATTATTCCTTTCTGCTTTTTTGTCACTGCGCACTCCATTTGGCCAAAACGATTGCCTAAAATTAACAAGAATGTCAGCGTCCAACTAAATTAGTGAAAGTAAAAGTCATCTAGACTGTTAATTAACTCCGCTATTTTGTTCAGAATATTTTCTAAAAATATATTACCTAAAATAGGGCCACGAGTATCCCTGCCATACCAATTGACCAAATTGCAAGGCTTCTACCATCAGATTAAACGAGAAAAATAATAGAACAAAGAAATGTATCTTTGTTATCGATCAATTTATTGATGATTTTGCACTTTACTTAAATATAGCACGTATAACTCATAAGGTACCACTTTTCACTAAAGTATTGTAACCAGAATAATGTTCTAAATAATATGTTCTATGAACACCAAGTAGATTGGCATTGACCTTCCGAAAACCCTGTTAATTTCTAGTGTACTATATTATCTAATTAATTAAATATACTTACTTAAATACATATAAGTAATGCGCGACTTTCTTAGGACTGGTGATGATTGACACGTAATCTAATATCCTCCTATTGACTATATCACCAAACATGGTCCTTACGATTTGCCTCAGCAATGTAACAATCCTTCTCCGTAACCACTGATTCCGACTTTTCAAATCAAACACCTCATCCATCAGCAACAGCATTATCCTCAATGGGATATTGTCGTCAGTCTGGTAGAAAAAAACAACAATGAATGAGAGTTTGAAAAAATACTAAAGAAAATACGCATTCGAAAAAAGACGACCTCCTATTAAATAAATTAAAAGTAAAAAAAAGCTTAAAAAACAGGATTTCTATTAAATGCGCTAAAACTTTTACTATCAACTTATAACGTCCTTACACAATTTATATGATATAAGTCGTCTTTACTTTGAAAATTAAAATCAATCAGATCAAGTCATTCAATTTACTTATTTATCTACACAGGTAAATCACGCGACATGCTTTTATATCATATAAATTGTGTAATGACGTTTAAGTTGATAGTGAAAGTTTCAAAAGAAAAGTTTATTTTATTCTTTTTAGCGCATTCAAATAGAAGCTTGTTTTTTAAATAGTTTTTTTTACTTTTAATTTATTTTTTACTTTTTGGTTATCGCTGAACAGGTCTGCAAAAACCCCAGGACACCAAAATTTCAGACGGATCGGAGCAACGGAGTTGATCAACTTGTTTTTCTACTCTCTTTCGTATTCTCAACAAGTCCTTTCATTTGATACCCATATTGTAGGAGTTTATTAAGTGACGTCACTCACAAACATGAAAATCGTTATTTATTTCAATAATACCTCTTCTATAGAAGCACCAACTTTACTAGCCTCTGGAATCCTGCCAGGTTTCGCATTGAACACTTTGGTCAGACCTACGACCACCTCGTCCACAGTGTTTATCAGTTGTTCCGGCATATTTCTGATCGTCTTCATTCCGGTCTTTAACGGATTCACCAGAGTATCGATGGTGCTCGATATGGGACCGCCTGTTGCTCGGTCGTAATCTCCTTGCTCCAGAAACGTCATCAACAGCTCTGCCAATCCACGATGTGAGGATAACGTCGAAGTATGGCACAATTCGTTCATGTAACAACCCAGCATTTTCATCCGCCTTTCCAACACCGCCCTCTCCATGTTGTGGAACGTTTTCTTTCCCGGAAACGGCAATTTTGACAAGCCAGGAAACTGAAATGTTCCAGATGAACTGTTGTTAGGAACACTACAATAGGATTATATTTTTTCGAAAATGTTTTGGTTCATAAATGTTTTTTTTAAATTATTTTTACTTTTTTTATTAATGAGAAGTAGCAAAAAGTCAACGATAAAGTTGAAACATAAAATTTTGCGTCATAAGCTTAGTAACACTACAGCTTCGGCGTCACATTGTGTTCTCTTTTTCCGGCTACCAAGGTAGGCCAGAAGGACATACTTAATGAATTTTGTCTTTTTAACTAAAATAAACTTGGCTACAAATTTTAATCAGGGCAGTGACTGACCTTTTCTTTAACCTTGGTGTAAAGGTCATGGAAATCGCTGTACCTTCTGTATATATGCCATTCTTCTTTATATCCTGTTTCATATTGCCTATTCACTCTAATTGCATAAATTCCGAAGGTTTTGCCTTTTTCACAAACAATACCTAGACGAAATACACAATTAATAACATTTTCATATCTAAAAAATGCAAAATTATCATCCTGAGGCTATTCCGATTGAATCATAGCATATCTAAAGAAATTTATAGTTTTTATATAACTGATGGTTGTCTAATACTTTAGTCTTGTCATTTACCGTCTTAAGCCACGTTATTGTCCCTCCACTTTGCTTCTTATGAAAGGTGAACAATAATAGCATGTTGCAGTCATGTATAAATATCACAATACTCACCAGTCTCAATAATAGTGACTGTTAAAGAATAATCGCCAGTTTTGAACAGGGTTTCATCACACTTTTTTTCTGGTTCCTTCACTTCATTGCCTGATATCACGTTTTTCTCTTGACTAGATCCAGAAAATCTGACCTTAAAAGAATCAAAAGCAGTTTCATGAATATTGTTTTCATAGTACGCGTAAACTTTGGCATAGTCAGGATTTTAGAAAATCTCAAGTTTCGAGAATGTATATTGCTTCTTGAGATTAACTTCTCTCTCAGAAAGAGGGTCACTGTAAAAGTTAATGAGTGTAAGCAATGGCATTGATGCATTTGTTTCATGTTCGACCAGCCTAGTTCAGAGAAAGCAGTTCTGATAGAATCATATTTACTAAGATTAATAGTCAGCCTACCACAGACATGTATTTTGAATTTTTTAAATGCAAAATAATCTGGGAAAGAAAAGAATACTATGTTGTGTTTAAAAATACTAACGATTCACACAACCTTTTTTTGTTGATTTCAAATCAAGCACTTGGTCGTTACTGTAAAGTAATCTAGGGACTGCATAATTTCATTCTCTTGTGGAAAAGGTATACCTAAATTGTTTTCTATCCTTTAAGTTGAATTTCTTCATCACAAAACATAAATTCAAGTTATTTGTTTAGCATAATTATCGATCAAACTTGCAACTTTGCATTTATTTCGCGAAACCGAAATGCTGATAGTGCGTGTCGTCAGCAAAATATTCAATGTTGTAGTTCCTAATACTCTTATCTAAGTCTGAAATATACTTCTACAGGATAAATAGGAACAGCGCAAGAACTAACCCCTGATGACCACTTGACACTACTACTAGACGTTATAAAGAAAAGCAACAATAATAATTATTATTATAATAATATTGCGTACCTCCCTTTCTGGTTTTCCTGTAAACATCGTAACATCGCTAAGCGACCTGACGTGTTTGACACTTTTTTGGTTGCTGCTGTCAACTGCGAGAAAGTCGATCCTCTCGACCTGGTGCGCAGTCATCGGAGGCTGTACATCGTTGCTCTCCACACCGATGACGTCTTCCTCGTTGTTCGGCTGTTGCACCAAATCCAACTCTTGCAGCAGCCTGAAATACGCTTTGCTCTTTCTGAAAGGCGGTAAAAAATCTGTTTCCATTCTCTCATAGACCACTTCGAGGATGCTATCGAACCACGCTGCGCAAGGGACTTCGTTCAGATTCCTGATCTTGAAATGCAACGTTTGCACCAACGCCGGTTTCATCTGTACCCTATTTTCGCATTTATCTCCCAAATATTGCTCGAAAATACTGAACGCAGTGGACCTGATGTTATCGTACACAACAGCAACGTTTTCCGCTGATATTTTGGATTTGTTCAACCTCACGTCTGTGATTTGCTGTTCCACGGAGACTTTCCATGCTTCGATGTTCAAATAGAAGAATAAATCCAGCTGCTTACCCTGACTAGAGACGAAATCAATGAGGTACGAGAGTGCTATGTTATTCTTCAATATTTGATCTAAGCTAAGGCTAATTTTTTTAATACTGTCCAGCTGCAGATCTAATGATTGATTTTCTGACGAAGTAATGAAATTTTCCATTTTGGACAATTTGTTATCTATCAACTTAACGACGTAATTTAAACTGCTTAGCTGCTGTTTGATAGAAAGGTCGCTGTCACCTCCCGAGTCTCTTGACCTCAAAGAATTGATTTCTTCCAGAACGAATTCTCTGGTACTTTTTAGTTCGTCACAGTTGTCAGTCGATCTGAGTGTAGTGAGAAACACATCACTGGGCAATTGACTTTCGCGAAGGCAAAGCCAAATGATCGCCTGATTAATGTAGTCAGGATCCGAGACCAGGTTGAACAGAGGTAAAATGACGCAGTTGGCGCATATTTCTCGTAGTACAAAACGCAGTGGTTTGCACTGGAAATCTTCATCGGGCAGCAAGATGTAGAGGAGCACTTCCATCAGCTCGCTCAAGAACTCTGAAACGAGATTTCGGGCGGTAAGTGAAACAGGAAAAATTTATATTCACACTAGTCGACTCGATTGTAGTACGCTGTACTTTCCATAAAATATCTAGTATCAAAATATTCGTTTTCTGAGTCCTATAAACATTTCTCGAAATAAATTGCAAGTATAAAACATTGGAGGTGGGGATGAAGATAATGGTAGATATAAAAACAAATTTATCATGGAATACTAAAATATGTCTATAAAATGTTAACCTTAGCATTACTCCGTACTAGTTACATACATACATATTAATAGACACGTTTCAAATCCAAAAATTAAACACCGGAACGCAAAATTAACCGGACAGAAATAAATTTGGTTGAATTCAATATTCAATAACTCTTAAGTCTAATTTTAATATTTTTTTAACAAGATGCGTATTGTTGGTTTCGTCTTCATCATATCGATATCGATATTACGAACAGTATACATTGATATGTTGACATACAGGGTAGCACAAAAAATTGAATTTCATATTTTACTTCAGAAAGTCCTGTTGAAAAATGTAATAATTGTATGATGTCTCATTGTACATTTTTAAGCAGTACCTTTTTTGAATAATTTGCTTTTGATTCATACCAATATCTGTATTTTTCAAGAAAAAAAGTTTGAAGGGAATAATTCAATAATCCTTTGTCAGCAACCAAACATGGAAAAATTAATTTGTGACGTTGGGTTTGTCTTGTTCTGTTTAGTGGGTATTAGAATTTGGAATTTCCATGGCATAGTGACTTGTCAAAAAAATACAGATTTCTTTAATTCCTGTTACTTCTATCGTCTCTCAAGTTAGTTTTTGTAGGTGTTGGTTCTTTTTTGTGTTTCGAAACTGTTCCGTAAAATAGTGTATTTATCCATATCTCGATTCACACTATTCGTGAAAACGGTATCAGGACAAATCATGGTGCTATGGAAACTTCCAATTCTTTACAACATCGTAACAGAAGGATAAAGTAAAGACAAGTTTTAAGTTAATAAGGCATTACTGTATTTTTTTCTTTAAGATTACAGATATATGAATCAAAGAATAGATTCTTCTTAAAAGACTGGGCTCAAAGATGGTGTCTAATTATTAAAAAAATTTCCCAGACATTCAGAAGTTACAAATAATTTTTTTAATTATTGGTTGCTGACAAAGGATTATTACATTATTTCATTCAACCTTGCAACTAACTCTGTATTTCACATGCATCTGTTTGGAGATTTTGATCAGAGTTTAGAGCTTCTGAACATAGTTATTTTTGGAATACTCAAAATCATGAATATATTGTTCAGTGCTGTTACCTTTCTCACTACTGACATTCGTGCAGACAACATCTCTACATAGTTTGTTATTTTCCATTTGCAGCTCCAACTCAAAAAAGTAATCTTCAAGTGTCAACTCACTCTTATCAGATGAGTAGAATTTCGAGTTACCCACACATCTTTCGATTTCTATAACAAATAGGTTCATATTAATATTATAGAAAATTTGAGATAGAGGAGTATGGGAGTCATCATAAAGTAAGCAGTATACTCCAATGTCTAACCTTAACTACTGTTATTTGTAGCAAATATATAATAAACTGAAATATGATGTATGATATCTTAGTAGAATTTCCCTTGAAATATATTTAGCCACAATTGAATTATTATCAGCTATTTTGCATGCCTTAATAAAAATAGTAACCATAAGCATAATTTATTTTTTATTCATCTATGAATCATCAAATGTAACCTGTAAGATTTTTTTCTATCCAATTTTATATTATATTCTAGGCTACCTCATTTAGTTGATACCTCTTTTCATCTCCAATTGCCTTCCAGAATACCAGTTGACATCAGTCTCACTCTTATTTCGCTTATGTACAGTTTTCTTGGGCGACTTCTGTTCCTTTTGAAATAACATTCTCTGCTCCTTGTCCTGTTCCTGAAGTTTCATTTTGGCTCTAGCTTGTTTGTATAGCCTCAAATGAGTGGCAGCATCATCCACGAGACGCTGAGTCAGGTATGAGATCCAGTCAACCTCTTTCACTCTACATAAAAACAGGTATTATTTATTCAAATATAAGCATTATAGGTCATAAAATTAATAGTTTATTCATAACTCAGCAACACAGATAATAGTACAAATTCCAAGAAAAGCATTAATGCTACTCCACCTTTATTAAAAATATATGAATCCATACCTATTAGAAATGTTGATGGCAAATGTCTGTGCAGTTTTCTTAACAGTAACCTCAGTAAATTCTGTATCCCTAGTGATGTTTCTATACCATAAGGCAACATAGTCTCTGATAATATATCCTAGAATCTCTTGCAGGGAGCTATCTATCAATTCACTACCTGTTACCCTATTATCAGTTTTTTTTATTTTTTTGGGGCTTTCAATTTGTTTGACTAATTGTTTCAATCCACCTTCATTTAATAAACTTGATGTCAATGGATTTCCAGCACATCTTATGTAGAATTTTCCTATATCACCTTGTTGTATATACAGGAAACTGAAACAGCTGAAAGAATAGCATTCATATGAGATTTACTCTATTTGTTATGATCCACCTGAAACTATTACTCTTACCCTATAATAAATAATACAAAACTAACAGCTGCTGTGATAAGCCATGTTATTCCAAAACTAGAGACAAATAAAATAATTATTAGGCCCATCCATCCAGCAGTATTTGTTTCCATTTCAATTAGACGATACAAATCACAAACAGGAATGCGCTGAAATAAAAGTAAGTATCAGGTATGACATTTACGATGAAGTTGTATTCGTTCATCTCTTACCTGTTTTCAGAAATGATGAAATATGTTAACTGAATTTAGAGTGTCATACGTGCAAGCAACATAATACTGGAATGATTCATAAACATCAAACAATCCTAATATTTATTTGTTTATTAAGCTTCATAGTTTTAAGGTTATGCCACTGCCACTTGCCACACCACAGAACAAAACAATCAAAGCTGTAATATGTGGTGGAATGTCTTTATTCTGTGGTCTTTATTAAAAATGAATTTTCCCTTCCAATAATGCAATCCGGATATTTGGAACAGTTTTCAAAACTTTTAGGTCATTTTAGAGCGCAGTCTAATGGGGGATAATCTGAACAGTTTTTTTAGCAGTTACCACTAAAAATTACTGTATTTTAACCATAGGCGGGTCTAAGAGGGAGCTATGCCCCCCTTTGTAAACTGGAAAATGAGAGTCAGCTATATAGGAAAAAAATGTGGAACATCACTTTTTTTTGTTCAATTTCTATATATATACTAGTATTATTGAGCTTGAGCGATCTTAGCATAGGAATTTTTCAAATTATTATTTCAATATTTTCAATATATTTTCTGTTTAGCTCTAGAAATTCAACATTTCCAAAATCTGATCAATATCTTTGTATCTAAACTGATACCATTGCGTGGAAAGCAGATGTATACTACTGACAAACTACCTACTTTATGCCAGTTTCTCCAATGACCGCTATATTGCTATTAAATTTTGCGATACTATAATTAGGATTAACGCAACATTGAATGTCAGATAAAAAGATCCAATGTCTTTACGAAAGTTTCGAAAAATTACAACTGTCGAAATTGCGAGCTTAGGATTTTTGGAAATATTTAAGAGACAGAAAATTACATAATATTTCAGTAAACGACTGTCAGATAATGACAGAATTGTTTCAAACATTCTCCATCCACCCATTTTTATCCGTCTTATCTACAAATCTGCTGCTTTTTGCTAGTTCGACAAATTATTGGGGGTTGCCCCTCCCCCTGACCCTTATACCATCCATCGTTAAATCCATATCCAGATTCGCCGGAACCATCCTAAAATCATTGTCAGAGGTCAGGTAGAATCGATATTTCCACCCCTTCCACCAGTCTCAGCTAAATTTTACCTAGCTCCAGAAGTTATCCAGAGAGGGTGCTCTGGCCGTTTGCTTAGCGCAAAATTCGAAAGGCGTCCTTTTGAAATGCTTAAACAGCGAAGGACGTAAGGTTGTCTTTCCTCGGCTCAGTTCGAAACATGGCCAAAGTTTTGGCGACCATTAAAGCCATCATCACACGGTTGGTTTTCGCGACTCACGGGTTTGTCGGCATTTGGCAAGTGACGATTTTTAAGAAGAACTCGTTCTATTGGTATTTGAGTTCACCGATCATTCTGTTATTTTTTGAGGGGATTTTTACGCTGACTATCAAAGAGAATCAGGAATGGAAATGGTAAGGATGTTATTTAGTATGTATATGCCCAACCTTTATGTCACACCCTGTATACTAAATAACAGCTTCTACGACCTAGATGGATCTATTTGTTTTTCATACACAATTGTATTATTTGCATTTTATGATTTCCAGTTCAGCTTATCTGTAACTGTATCAGCGACCGTTTTGTGTAATATTTATTAAAAATGAGATAATATGTTTAGGTGCTACACTTTCCAGTGAATTATAAGCACTCGAAAAGATGTGTCATACACGCTTGTGATGAATTTTGAGCACATCTGAACATGTGAAAATTTTCGCGAAATGGGAAAACACAGACTTTGTCGCGCGATATTTATAAGATCTCTTTTTACTTTCCATTCAATTATAGCGACATGGTTGGTTACAAAAGTCAAAGATGATCGGTGGTTTTGGTATCTTACGTTACCTCTATTTTTTCTCGTCTTTGAAAGTGTCACAACGTTTACTATTAGGCAGAAACTAGAGTGGAAATGGTGAGCATGTAGTGTATATGTGAAAGTTGAAACATTAAACAATATTAAATGTATTTTATTCATATACTTATGAGTCAATGATGTTCTGTTGCGACATAATTTGGCCTCAGGAACTCAAAATATCAGTCCTACCCCACACAATTTTTTTTGAGGCTCTGAACAACATAGATTCAAGACATATAAAAAATCAGGTTATTTAATATTTGTTTATCTATGGCTAAGCCCTCAAATGAACTCAACCTCGAGAAAGATGAAAAAAAAACGTTGGCGTTTTTCAAAAATGTTGAGTCATAAAATAGTTGTTCGTCAGCAACATGAACAAAGTTAAGTTACAGTCAGGTATTTGTATAATAAGGGAGTTTCTTCTTATATTTATCATTTGAACGAAATGGAGCGACACGGGTTTCTCACACGGTAAGGTCAGCAAACACCAAGTCCAAAAATCGTGCGCCCTAAGCAAATGCAGGGACCCAAAGATGACTGCTTCCTTCATTCTTTCGACTAAGACGTTTTCGAGCTGAGGGCAGTGTATTCTTCGTCAGACCTGAGGATCCAATGACCATATCTAGCAGATTAGTGCGGTCAAAGCCTGCGAAGCTGGCTGAGGAGATCCTGATACTTGGCCACCTCGAATTCGAACATCTTTTGTTGGTGGTCGAGGAGGACTATGTCCGACTTATTAGCATGCACAAGCTAGAGAGTGTGGAACGAATAGTTCCAGTAATTCCGGTATATCTAGTTCTCCAAAACGGACTCAATATCCCCTTTTACCATTATTGTTATCATTTTTCATCATAACCTGATTTCCACGAATCTTAAATAACTCCTCTGGCATGGATGTATTATTGTACAGCAAAAATGGGAGATACATATAGTATGAGAGCCAATGACACTCGACTCTACGTCATCACTGATAAGCATAACAATTACACACACGTTTAGTATGCGTATAGGGCATGATGGAATCTCCAGGTCTGCTAGGAAAATCCTGTCCATCAAATAAAAAAATACTGAAATTTAACACGCGGTGTCGGACTGAACAAAAAATTGCATAGGTTTGTAGGGCGCGACAAGCACATCAAAAAAATCTAGGTTCACCTAGGATTTCCTTTCGGAAAAGGGGGGGGGGCAGTTTCAAAAGTGATAATATTGATAATTGCTAATACTGCAATGAGTTTAGTGGTAGCAGCTAAGAAAAGATAACCCTGTAAATGTAAACAATTCAGAACATGTGAGAAGTTGTCAAATAGACATCTCGAATGACAACATTGTTCGAAATTAGGTTATGAACCTCCGAGATGGACATTTTTGTTTATTTTCGAGCATCGAGCTGTGACAGCAGTCAGACGTCAAACAGAACTAGAAATCGTGGATATACATTTTTGCACAGGATTTTCCTGACAAACTTGGGGGTACGCAAACCAAACCATATGTAATTCCTAATCAAATCCGCGTTGACGTAGGGTCGATTGTCATTGGCTCTTAGCCTAATATAACTGTGTCAATCGAGCGATTCTTCACAATGAGTCCTTAAATTGCCCGGAAATTATATTGGAGTGGCTCGATGACATGCCTTTCTTGTGATTATGCTAACTCATAGTTAGGAGTATCGTAATACACTCCTTTCTCTGTAAATTCATCGCATTTTGAAGTAGAAACATTTCGGCTGAAAATCCAAATCAGTAAATACGTTTCAAGGTCAATGTGAATAGACATTTATCCTCGCGCAGTGCTTATGGGGCGCGAAAGGGTTTCATTACAATTTTTTTTTGATGAAGCATGACTTCTACAAATTCAAAGCACCTACTTAATTGGACATATGTTGTTCTAGGTTCTGTCCATCAGTATTCCTGTATTTGACGAGTATAGTACCGGCAATATGGTTACTTGAATTGGATAAAGTCGACAGAAGAATGAAAGCTATTGGAGAACTTCCACTAAACCTCACCACAGGATCACAGTTGAAAGATTTCAACGACTTAATTGGAGTATGTCAATTTTCATACCTCAGAATAATACGAGCACTGTTTTATTTCTACTCAGTCTCGCGAAGTAAAACACATTTATATTTCTCTTGAATTATATTTTCTTATGAAACTGTCTTTCTGGTTTAGAAGCTCGTAAATTGTCATTATGGAAAGTTGGCTCCATTGAAATAAAGCTCCTTGTTCATTTCGATCACTTATCTTATAACCATATTGTCATCGCGGATTTCAATAAGAATTGCATACGGTTCAGTATGCGTATAGGGAATTATGGAACCCCCAAGTCTGCCAGAACAATCCTGTGCAAAATTGCATCAATTGCAGTCCTTGTACCCCAGATTTCCTTTCCGAGGAGGCCCGCAGTTTCAAAAGTGATAATACTGATAATTGTTAATACCGCAATGAGATCAGCGGTAGCATCTAAGAAAAGATCACCCTGTATATAAATCATACAGAACATGTGAGCTGTCTAAACAGGCATCTCGAATGTCAAGATTATTCGAAATTTGGTTATGGACCATTCGAGATGGGCATTTTGGTGTATATTGGAGCATCGAGCTGTGACAGCAGTCAGTCATTCATTAGACGTCAAAAAGTTGAGAACTAGATATCGTGGATACAAGTTTTTGCACAGGATTTTCCTGGCAGACTGTAATTATAATTTAAACCCACGATGACGTAGAGTGTCACTGGCTCTTAGACTATAAGTAAATTACCAAATGACTCGATTGGAATGTCAGACAAAATTTGTCGTAAATCATTGCCTACTAGATAGGCTCAACGGAAAGAGAACAGCTTTCATATAATAGTTGATGTGATTTCCTTCTCATTTCGTGAATCTCTCAATTGCTTTGGATTCGTTCACAGCTATAAAATAACACCTCGTTTGTAGAGAGGCGGGGCAGTCTAAACGCAGTGAATGTATTTGTAAGCTCGTATTGCTAACGGATTATAATCCCAAATTCAAAAAATTCTGAATAGAAAAAGCAATTACCATATGTACTTATATAGAAATTGAAGCTATATGACACCAAGTCAGGTTTAATGCTTTCAGCACAATTCGTATTAAAAGAGCAAACAAATTAAACTTTAACAAATAATTCGAAAAATTGAAAGTGTCGCCAGTGGGACTTGAACTCACAACCTGCTGCATTCTACCCAAACGCTTGACCTCTGGCAAATACGCTCCGGAATATGGGATGTACTCCTTCCAATTTTCTAACCTGTGCAGCTCTAATAGATATCTTCAATCGAATTTTTCAAGATATGTATCAGTGGCCACTGACCATTAAAAGTCTAAACAAAGATCGAGTTGTGTGCAGGTCAGAAAATTGGAAGGAAAAGGGCAAAAAATACGGATTCGAGTCCATTGTAGGTTATTATTATATTGTGTACCTAATCGATTTTAGGTGCAAATTAAACTCCCCGATATTTCGCTGACTACAGAAACCTGGATAACGTTGATAGAGCAATTTTTGATGCTAATACTGATTATAGGAAGATGGATGCTGCCAAAAGGTGACCTCACTAGAGACCAACTCAGCCAACTGTTGCTAGTTTATATCGGTGGGTAAATATCTATACATTATTTTATATTTAGGAGATTCAGTTACGATGGAAATAGAGGCGGTTCAATCTCACTGTGATTATCGCATTACTCTGGAGAATATGATTCTATTCTGCCATACAGGGTGATACTATACAGGCTTTATTAATTTATTACAATGACATAGATACAAATCAATTGATAAGTGTCGTATTATCCCTACCTCAAATATAGTGTGTAGCAGAAATGTTCATTGTACTGTTAAAAATTCTTCTAGGTACTGCTGCCGACATTATAGAGTTCTTTGATTCCTTCAAAGATGATAAAATCGCATCAGAGCCAATACTCGTTCTGTTAACTTTGGGCATTTGGTAATGAGAATCTTTAGTGTTATTATGCTTAACGAGTTCTACCACAATCTAATTGTAGGTCATGGAGTTTGATGCAATTCACTGTGGTCCTAACCGCGACCAAAGCAAGAAAATCAAGACTAACCACTACAAAGCCCAGTATTAAAAGGTGGTACGACATTCAGTCCTCGTTTTTATATATTCAGATGTATCATGATTATCGTTCTCCTCTTTATTTTCTAGTTGGTATTCAATGAGCAAAAAAATATAATCAAGGTTAATTAATTAATGATGACTTGTTTAGCGTGACGTCAAACGTAAAAGCTGGCAACATCGGTTAGTGTCATAAGTAAGCCAGGCATTAAAGAGCTGTTGGATTGTCGACCTTATGCATAAGGTGATTACGATCTACAAAATGACTGCAATTACATACAATATTTTATTTTCTGAATGAATTTGAATGTTCACAAGTAGATAATTTTCAATTACAATTTATCAGAAAACGTTGTGCCACCAACCAATATTTTATACATAGAAATATTTTGGCATGTCTCATTTATATGGTTTAATAATTTCTTACTGTTAAATGACTCAAATAAAAGAGAAATAAATTAAATTCTGAGGGAACTTTAAAGCCAATATTTTTTACCCTAATGGGCAGAGTACATAAGGTTCCAAATAGAACGATCAAAAAATCTAGATTTTTTTATGACAGTGCGCGGTGTTGTCATATGTTCCTTCTGAAGTCGTCACTAAATGAGTCCATTTCTAAAATACATATAATTTTGAACAGAACATGTATAGGGCCAGGATACACCAAGATATGCTTGTGATCTTTTTTCCAGATCTGATAATTGTTGCACAATCGACGTTTGTAGTATTGTCCTGAATATCACGCTGCAAGACGCCCCATTCCTGGCATTCCGACTATTACTTATAACGCATTTCAAGATTATTTCGTACATGAATGTGTTTTTCACTTGCAAGAATACCCTAGTCATACTTTTACAAGTGAGTACTGCTTTGCAATAAAAACAACATTAACATTGTACTACTGTTCAGGATGATTTCAGATGTACCGCCTGTATGTAGTCCACAGTGAGCATAACAAAAAGGCAGATGATCACGAACAACTCACTAACATCTCGATCATATCAAAAGATATCAGTTACAGCAGAAGGCCTAGGAGACCGTCCAGCAGAGCACACAGAGACTACACCGTTAGAAGATCCCGAGAAGAATTAGATTACTCTAGCGGAAGTGATAGGGAACGGAACAAACCAACCAGGTAATCTTTTTCACTGGAATATTGAACATGTATGGGAGTCACTTGCAACACTGAATACTTTTACTTGCCACGCCAATCGCGTCGACTCCCTACGCAACAAACGGTCAGCCGTGGAAGCATCGAGACGCGTGAACGGTAACGTACAGTGATGATGTCAGGTCCCATGATTTTGCGGGAGGTCATATTTTCGTGGAGAATCTCATGCTCGAATTGCCCATTGTACTTTATTTTTATTACCATGCCATTTTTGTAGACAGTCCAGGGGTTCGAGGAAAGATACTGGCTATTCGACGGAAAGTTCACATACCAGTTTGAGGAAGCAGGACAAATCAAAGAACAGACGATCCAGAGATTACTTAGATGAAGGAGGAAATAGAAGGGAGTCTAAGCAGCGACTGAGAAGATCTGATGGAGATACGAAAGGTAAATCCCCATTTTTCATTACAGTTTTATGCTGGTCCAATGGTTTAGCGAAAGCATGAATGTCACTTTTGAGCTTTGGAGCATTAGATTTCGTTGACATACTTGCGAAGTTTGAGATATCATTCTATAAATCAAATGTATATTACGTTAAAATATAATACACCACGTACAATTGGGTGAAGTTTTGAAATCGAGATATGTTTTTCTTGTTCAAGTTTTATTTAATGATTGAACGTTACAGGACGAAAGAGGATGGAAGAAACGTTTCCTGAAGAGAGTGATCAAGATCAAGAAAACACAGTTAGAAAACATAAAAAAACGCGAGGCAGCAACGATAAAAGAAATCAGAAAGCGGATTCTAGCGATCTGTCGACCGATTGACGTCACTTACTTGCCATCATGGCCCTGTTCTGTCTGTTTTTCTTCATATTAATTTGCTGTCTACTTTTTATACATTGGGGAATCAACACTGAGGGTTTGGTAGTAGCTAAAGTGTACAGACATTAAGCAAATCGATGTAAACATGATTGTTGACTACAGACGTATACCACTGACATCATGATGAACTTTTTTCAACGAATACTTATTTTAAATATTTTCTCCGCAAATCTGCACTAAACTATGTGGTTCTGTTTAGTAAATATACACGAAGGGTAAAAAGATTTTTAGACTTGCATCAGGCGTTAACGAAAGACAAAGAAGAGAGCATTCGGAAGACTTGCAAGTGCGAAAGAGACGACCTGTGGAACCGTAGATTTGGCAACATAGCGGCATGTTCCTTCAGTTAATAGTCCAGTCAATTTAGGCTCGCCAACAATTTAATGCCTAGATGGAAGCAAACAATGAAGCATTTCAAAAAAGTAAAAAAATAGTTCCATTCATGCCATACTCATTACATACATTTATATATATATAAATTAGTGTGTTTACTGTTATTAGAAATGTATTATTATGATCATAAAAAATAATGTTAGTAGGCTCATTAGAGATTACAATAAACGTTTTAAAACAGCAGTATAACATTCCATTCCAAGTGAATCAAATTTTCAATGGTTTCTTTATGGAAAGCAAAATGACAAAATAAATAAATACTTGAACAAACACATACCACACACTTTGGACAATAAAACTAGTTTTTCTTTTCCTCGAGGCAACGGTCTAAACTTTTCAAAGCTTCACTTTCTTGTATATCATTAACAAGAGAATACAACATAGTCTGGTTCCTCAACAGTTCCACCCGCTCTTTCAAATTATCTTTGCCTCTATTTATAATATGTATATTATCCGCAATCGTTCTAAAGAAGTCCCTCAGTAACTCAGTGGTACTGTTCACCAAAGGTTGAACATCTTCCAATGGCACCTTTTTTTCTATCACAGCTTTCGGCTTCTTCTTCCTGGAGAGGTACTTTTTGGTTGATTTTCTGCGGATCGGTACAGTTTCCAGTCTGGGTTTCTTAGGTGGGACCTTTTTCTGAATTTCTCTAATTGTAAAGTCAAAAGATTCGATTTTTTGGGTTATATAATTGTACTCTGGTCGCTCGTGGACGTTTATCGGCCATTCCTTGGGCAGCTCCAGGGGATTGAAATTTTTCTTAAGTGGCTGAAACAAAAGCAGAACCTTGTGAATCCAGACAGCTGAAACTAGGTAAAACAATACAAATAAAAGGACTGCATTTTAATGAAAAGTTAACGCCTATAATCTTAGTTAATAAAACATTATCAAATAATGCAAATTTATTATTAATCAAGGTCAATGTAAATAGACATTTAGCCTCGCGCACCCTTTACTGATATGTTTTCAGCATTTTGAGCTCAATTTTAAAAGGCATTTATCTTACCACATTTGCCCTTGTTAAAGGTTATCTATTGGAAGAAAGAATTATACGAGGAGTTTCATCAAGTTATAGCATCTGAATTACTACCCATAGATTTTCATAGCGTACCTTATATTCCTTAAAGTCTTCTTCTTCATCGTCAGTCGAATCTAAAAAAGCAAAATCTTCCTCGTACAACACTTCCATAGAAAAGTCCCTCGATTTGTTTCTCGTCGTCCTAACAGGATTTCTTCTCACTTTTGGTATATTCACCTGTATAAAATATATAAAATATACAAGATTAGCAATAATGACACTACTAATATACTCAATAAAAATGTTGTCAGGTAGAATGGCCTTACTTTTCTACCATTTCCAAAATAATCTATTTCTGTTTATCCAATAGTCTTAAAACGTTCTTCGTGCGGATCAACAGTTCTAGAATCTGATCAAAATATTCAATGAACTGATACATATTCCTATAGCTTATTCAGTAAAGGTCACTAGAATCGAATCTCAGTCAAAACCTTCTCAAAAAGGATCCATCTCTACAGAATAATTTGACAGATTAAAAATCATTCGTGGTTCAGAAAGTGCAAACATGAAGCTTGAAAAATGTCAAAAAATATGTCATCATAACCTCAAACAGCGCTTAAGTCGACTCAAAGTCGTCGTTAATGTCCACTTAGTTGAGGAAAACGTTAAGTGCCTAATAATATCTCCTTGTCATCCATGCAATTGAAAATGTGTATTCAAGGACTCCTCATCGCTAAGAGATGCTTAAGGTTGCTTAAAATCGTTTATTAAACACATCGCTTGAAGTTGTATAGCTTCATACCTACCCTTCCCTTGCAAGTTATACTGCCACGTCAAGTTCTCCATAACACTCGGTATAGCAATCCGATGAATGCACACATGTAAAATCCATTAAAAAATATAGAATAGAAAATAAAACGTCAAACACTTACCAGTTTTGATCTACTGTGCGTCCCGGCGAATCCAGCTCGTCGTCCAGCCTCTTCCTGTACAATTTCATCGTGTTTATACTCCTTGACGAAGACCACGTCGTCGTCATCGTCCTCTTCGTTTTCCTCGTTTCTGACTTTATCCCCATCTGTCAACTTATCAATGTCTACGAACTCGGGCTGAACTGGCACTTGACTGTTGTTGCACAGGATCTCCAGGACGGCCAGATCTTGGTCCGATTGATGGTTGGGTCGGATGTTCGGCACGCTGTCGAACTGGAAGTAGTCGCCGTCCAGCACGATCTCCGGGAGGTTCAAGTTTTGGTGCTGGGAAGCGTTCAGTACTATGGAGCATTCCTCCTGGGAGGATTCTCGAGAATAAAACATCAAAGATCGATCGTACAATACCACTTGACCGCTCTCTATGATGCCAGAGAAGTCGTAGAGTTCGTTCGGCTTTAAATCGGTCTTCAGTGCCATGGCTAGAGATTTAAGCATACAGCTCGTTAGGATTTTGTACAAAGATCTGCTACGTGCTCATAAAGTCGAATGTATCATTTGAAGCTGTTTTAAATCGCGTCCTGATGTTTGAAAAGGGCTTTCGTCACAAAAAAACTTTGTTGGAATTGAACAGAATCAAACGGACATAAAAATAGACTATAGGATGCGCATACGAAATGTCATTCACATGTTCGCGAATAAAAATGTGAAAAACGTAGGGCGAATGGTGATGGTCACCTAGCAACGATGACCCTCTCGTTTCATAACTGCAGGTGATTGTACTGTTCATTGTGTTGTATTAACAATGATCTCATTTTCAAGATTTATTTATTGTAGAGTGTACGGATCTTAGATGACATGCAAATGTTGGAATTTTCTAATGTCATTTCACATTTTTTTATGTCATGTAAACTCGTCTATCTACATGTTAAGTTACTCTTGAAAAAGCTTAAGGCATCCAATATTTTAGGTTGAGGTTCTCTTAGGTTTTAACCTTGATACATAAATGTTTGGATAAAAAAAATGAGTAAAACGTTCCAGGAAGACTCATCCCTGAAAATGTTTGTTAGTATCGAGTGACGATGCTTCCAGAGTTTGCGCAAGGTGGGGTAAGGTAAGACCTTAAGAACTGGTGAAAAACTATCCATAGTTCCTGTAAGACTCAGGAGGCTAAGTTTAATTGAGTTTGTTTGTTGAGATGTCAACGAATTTCAAACAAAAATTTTGAATGTTGCGTATGAAAAAGATCAGACAATATTGTCTCAAGTGCACCATTGCTTTTCTGCATTTTATTAATTAAAAAGTACTAACGATTTATTAATCAAAAGTACGAAAGATTTCGAACCTGAAAAATTAGGCAAACGATAAGAGGCAGGAAGAGATGGGTATAAATTATTTTGCACTATTTGAAATTTTCGTCACTAAGCAGTTTTTATTTACACTATTCCAACGGTGGAGGAACTATTGAGTAATGAAAATAATTAGTCTCAAAACAAAGAAGAACGAATGGCTCAGCCTTGAAGAAAGAATGGAAATCACTTCACAGTAAGTGGCATATTTGCTTGGAAATGCCAAAAAAAAATCGAGATAATTATGCTGTAGAACATATTCCATAAAAAGAATCAGCGTGAATCTACTTGACGCCATTTTTAATATACATTGCTTATTATAGATTCACTAAAATATCTGAAATAAAATCAAAATATTTGGTCGGTATATTTTGATGATCCAATATAGCCACACGCCTAACGTTATTAGGAAAAGAAAATAACGGAAAATATATCTGGTGTATATTTTGAATCTAAATGCAGCAGAACTATATTTCTGGATCTGAAAGCTCCGTAATGCATATTTCAGAAACGTATCGTGACCTTGATTATATTTTTATACTCACAACATCCGGAATACGCAATATATCGAGAATGTTAAGTTGTTATATTTTTAATTCGAGGCTTAAGCTTAACTTTCAACGCAGAAGCGATGGAAACATTTTGATCATTTGAGGAGAACCTGTGGTCTGGTCCACAATATTGCGTTGTCGCCATATGATGATGACTATCGCCTTCTCATACAGAGAGTCGGTATGATTATTCCTCTTCACTTGGCTGATTAATGTCAGATGTAAGTCCTGTTGGTAGGCGGACTGAAATCTCTGGCCTTCTTTTCTCATACCACCTTCATAGATTATTGCAAGCTACCTCTCTCTATCTCTCTTTCGTAAACGACACTTAGCTGGACTGAGCTCCTCAAGGAGAAGGTGATGACAATATTGGATAAGGCAAATGGAAGCGCAATCGGATTTGATTATTGTAACAAGTGATTATTTTAATACCATCTAATTTGTACGTAAAATCACAGACTGTCCTCATAATTCATTTTTACACGTGCTTATCGAGCCGATATATACTACGTTCAGGCATAATACGATATTCAGAATTATGGGACATTATGGACCAGACTTTTATTCCAAAAATCAATTTATTAAAAAGTTCGTTACGAAAATTCAGCTCTGAGACGACGATGTAGTATGAGAATAAATAAAGTGGTGTTAACAGTAACTTTTGTGTGTTTAGGTGCTTTGGGATATCAAAGTGAGTGAATCTCACGTCATTGTTGGTCATTTTTAAGCCCTCGACATTATTATTCTGAACAAACCCAAGTCTTATAAAATATATCACCTTGCATAATCTACCTCACTCTTCCAAAATAGGTACTGAAGTACATATATACAAGCATAATGAATCATTAACTTGGATCGTTTGGATTTTGGCAACGGAGAAAAGATGAGATTCAAGCTATTTATCATAAGGTTCCGTGAGAAAATGAATTTAATGTTTGGCATTTCTCAAATTAGATCCTATTTTATAATATACATACACACACATGAATATTTCATAATATATACATCTGTACATCATACCATGAAAGGGGAACTGAGGACAAATATAAGGCAAGATATAGTAATAAAAAAATTCTCACAGGCTCATTATCCACATACATCCAGGTATACGTTTATTTAACTGTTCAGAAAATCTAGGACAGCCTATTTAATTATGGCTTTCATTTTTAAACATACAGGTCTGAACCATTCTGCCAAGCAGTTGGAAAAACTTTCGAATTTCAGTTTGATATGATTTTTGAATGTTTTGTGCAGTAGACAAGACAAAAAATGCTAATTTCTAGAAATGGTTTGGGTTTGTCTGTCTATCCGGTGATTCTCAACTCCTTTAATGAAATTCGCAATACTGAGACAATGGTGAAAAGCTTTTATTTTATTTTATTTAAGACATTCTAGTGTCGGCAATGTGTGATCAAAATACGGCGAATATACAAATAAAACGACTCAACATTTGTGGTTTATAAAATGCGTCTCATTTTCCTATGAAAATTTGACCCTGATAATATTTACGCTTCAATCCATGCCCCAAAGAATAGCAGTGATAATCATTTTTGGTAGTTATAAAGATAAAATGCTGTACCTACTTCCCACTCAATGGTATTAGTTTAGAAAAAAATATTTGGTTCGCATTAAGTAATTTTGCCTTTCTGGAACTGAATGATAAGAATGTTTTGAATTTTAAAAACAAATCAATTTCTGAATTTCCCAAAATTTACATAATTTATTTTAAGTGGTTTCAATAACACTGGCTTATGCCTGGGAAGTAAATTGTTAGAGATTGCGTTCGGGCACAAATTTATATGAATGAGATGACGAAAATCAGTGATAGAAGTGGGCAGATGCAGTCAGAATGAGATTCTTAAAACTGTAGTAATACAGTCAATCGGTATGAATGCGATGTACAAACGGTTTAATTTTATACCTTGTTTTGAATGTACGCGTATGTTGTATTAGTCAGTCTGTTTTGAATATTACAGGAAATTGTACGTCATTGTATGACGAGCGTGAATCTACATATTTCATGTACCAAATAAGCTAACTGACATACAGTCTGTTCACAAAATTTCACACTATTAAAATACTACAATTTAGATAAAGTAATTTCATAAGTATACGAAAAATCAAACTCAGGTTTATCCTAAACGTAACTATGATATTCATTATATTAGGTGTGTTTTTAAATATATCGTCCACTTGGGGTATACAAAAACGTGTATAGGCACTCCAATGCTAAATGTCAAAGTACAAAAATATAATTTTTTTTTGTGACTGCGTAAATCAAATTAGGCGCCAGTCTTCTTGGCTCCATACAGCGGCGTGATTTGTTAAAAATCAAACAACCCAACGGTTTTTTAATAATAGCAACGAACTGAGAGAGGACAGTCCGCCTCTCAACCTCATAATTCTTGGAATTTCGGGAATTCGCCAAGATTTCTGGAATCCCGCATTTATTTCAGGAACGAAGACTAACACGGACTGCTGGAACACAAAAGCACAAATCCTGACTGTAGATAGCAATTTGGTAGTAACTCAAATAAGGGTGTGACAATAACATTTGTTCCCAAGTGTCGTAGGGACAAATTCTCTTCGTGAAGGCACCGTCATTAGGAAATATTTCTTCTAAAAGGAAGCCCACCAAGCTCCAAAGCGCTGAGAGAGAATAAATGTCTATTCACGTTATCCCACAACGCCGAAGTTCACCAAAGAACGACTTTTGGAACAGGCGTTGTAAGCTCGACCTGAAGAGGATGCGCTCATGGGAAGCTGCAGAGCGCACCCCGCTTTAGGCACATTAGGCGTTTCGGGATTGTGTCCAGAATATTCACGGAATGCTTAGGTACACATCCTCACACATATGAGCAATAGTCCTGAACCTTGTAGAGTTCCGGCAAATTCGAGGGTCACGATGAAAGTCTTTAGATAGTCCTAATCTATACAAGTTTGAACAAGTTTGAGCATGCAGCTATTTTGTCTAAAGTTGTTAGTGCTTACACGCAAAGGCAGCGTTGGAATCGTTCATTAGTTGCCTTGCCACGGTCTCGAATGCATCTAAGTGTTGGCCGAAATTTAACGTGAAAATGGAACCAGGTAGTCGCGATTTTCGAGCCATGATTTTCTATGACTATACAAAGGGACTAAAACAAGCGGAATGTCACGAAAGTTTAGTGAGTTGCTTTGGGGATTCTGACCCTTCTAGGGCTACAGTTTTTAATTTGTTTGTTGAGTTTAAAAGGGGCCGGGTCTCACTCGATGATGAACCTCGCACAGGTCGAGCGCCCACTGCTGTTACTCCGGAAACTGTAGAAGCTGTGCAAAATATGGTAAAAAAATGTCGATACATAACCTAAACCGACATTGAGGCTTCTTTGGGGATTGGATCGGCAGCGGTCCGAACAATCATTCATGATCACCTTCGCCTAAGGAATAGGTGTTCCAGATGAGTGCCACATTTGCTGACCAGTGAGCAAAAAGCAACAAGAGTTGATTGAACTAAGTTTATGCTTGAAAAATTTGATAATGGACATAGTAAAAACACTTTTAATATCGTAACCGGAGACGAAACATGGTTATATCATTATGATCCCGAAACTTAACAGCAGTCATTAGTTTAGTGCTTTGAAAGTGAGCAGCCTTCAACGAAAATTCGTCCTTCCACGAGTGTTGGAAAGAAAATGGTCGCATCTTTTTTTTTTCTAAAAGTGGATAGATACATCACAACGGTAGCCTAGGAAAATCGATGGACAGTTACATCTGAATGGCATATAACCAAATGTGTTCCTGTAGTCTTCCAAGAACTATGCAAGAGCCGTCCAAAGACTGGAATGCGGGGTATTCAATGACACCATGACAACGCACCCACCCACAGCGCCACTAGAACACTAGATTTTTTCGCTGAACAGGGTGGCAAACTGTTGCATCACCCACCTTATTCTCCGGACCTAGCTCCGTGCGATTTCTTCTTTTTCCCTTAGATCAAAGAAAAGTTACGAGGTCGGTCTCCATTTTTCCACCGATTAAGAGGCAAACGCTGCATTTGAGGAGGAAATTAGCAACCTTTCAAAAGAACGTTGGTCACAAGAATTTGACAAGTGGTTTTACCCAATGCGTGAATGTATTTAGGTAGGGGAAGAATATGTAGAAAAAACAGAATAAAGTTTTTTCTGAAAACCTTATAGTTATTCTGTATGTAAAAACTTTCAGCGTGACCTTCGTACAAGTAGCAGTAGGTGTTACAATATCCTGGAGCAGAAGAGAAACCACTGTTTCTGGGACGCCGACCTAACGAGGCCCGCAACCACAGCTGACAGACCAGCATTAGATTCCTTTATCACGGTTGTTGTCCAAAACTTTCTGCGTGTTAAGCTGAAGTAAGGTATCTCGGGATGGCAGCAGTTTGCTTGGTTCCTTCCAGGTAATAAGGGTGCTGCCACCTGTTTAGCTGTAGATAGAATTGGCAGCCCATAGTCGGCAATCTTAATCAGAAGCCTCTCATGCCACACCGTATCAAAAGTTTTCGATATACCCAGCGATTTACCATGAACTATGAGTCAAATAGCTCTTAGAAAGATGTTACAAGGATGGCAATATTATTATCCGTTTGTTGAAACACAATTTTGGCGAACAAAAGTAACCTCCGATAGCGAAATGGAATAAGCACCAGGCGAGAAACGCGTGAAAATGAAATGTTTGGCGCCGAAAATAACTGTACCGCGGTTGAGCTGGGAATTCTTTTCGCGCGATGCCAACGTCCAGAAATTGCCAAGTTCAAGGGTATGACACATGTATTTGAGGTATTGGTTTGATCCACGAAATAACAGACGAGACAAAGTCTGAATCAAGTTTGAATTCCTCGACGTTAATTAACGAGAAAATTTCAGACGACGTTGATGAAATGATAAGAGCCGAACTGCAATTCAAAAATAACATATACAGGATGTCCCAAAGTTTTGCGTGAACATAGTCTGTTGGTTGCGCTAAGCTTATTTATTGTTTGCCTGTGAAGACGTGTCAAAGTTGAATTAATAATTTAAGTTTTTTTTTGATAATTGACAAAAGCACTTTTTTTGATTTTTATAAAACTTAGTATCTAGATATTTTGATTGAAGAGCAGCTCATTATTTTTTTATTTAATTTTTTTGAACAGTAGTTGTGGCTTGACGAGATCCCCAGCATTTTTCCTATAACAGTTACCATTGCAAGACTTCCTCTCGATTTTCGAGGCAAATAACGATTTCTTTCTTTCAGATGAACATTACTAGCTAAAAAAAAGTCGTTTCTCAATATTCACATCTTGTACCGATGCAAAGCAAACGGGTTGTGATTGTCAATCACCGTAACACCAACAAACACGCATCACGCACGTGTTTTGGTGTTGGCCGCAGAGTTTTATTATTGAGAAGTTCATTCAGCTTTTTCCTCATTGTTTATGAATCGCAGCAGCGGCAAAAATCCGCCACCGCCTACTATACGTTGCGCTGTGGCTGCGGCGACGGCGGCGTCCTACGGGAAAGAGAGGAAAGCTTGTGACGTCAGGACGTCGTCCATATAAGCGAGGCAATCCCGACTTGAAATTCGCATTCTTCCGAGAAAATCGCGACTGTTGTGAAAGTAGTTGTGTCACTAATACTCCACAGGCATATCCTCGAGAATTTCTGTGTAGGTACACCAACAGCCCTTGTTTAGGAAGCAACAGTACACAACAGTCCAGAAGATGTCAGCAGGAATGTGCGTTAACGAGCGAGTATTCGTGGTAAGCTTCAACAATTAAAGAAAAATTCGCATCTAAAAATATATATGCTCGTTATTGTATTTTGTGCATTTTGGGCATATCACTAACATCATAGTAATATTAAATATTATAAAAAATAAAAGAAAACATCCTGTCCAGGATGTCCACTCAAAATACTGAAGAAATATCCATTCTTTTTCTTTCACTTTCTCTAATAATTTCCATAACAAAAAATGTATTTCTCTAAGTGAAGACTAGGAAAACTAACCCCTGATTTTGGAAATGAAAATTATTACTGAAACGAGTGCAATTTTGTTTTGGTAACTAATGAACTAATTCTATGGAATAAGACTTTCAAACACCATTTTTCTTAGCTTCGCTTTATGAATGTACTAACGTTTTCCCTCGCCAGCTTTGGCTTCTCTAACTTCCTCATACTCCAGAAAGTGGACAACCTGATGTTTTGAAATGTCTAAATATTCACCCATCTCTACTAAGTACGCAGGATTACCGGAATCAAAAATATATAGTTGATAAAGCGTCTTTTAGCGAAGCCAAAAACATTGAGACCAGAAAAAAGCATTAAAAATAAACAGTACTGACCTAGTTATATAAAAGTTTCATCAAATTCCAGTAAAAAAGTAATTTCCGATAGATATGCAGACAGACAGACAGACGGAAATGAGTCATATGAAACATAAAAAAGCATCATATCTAGAAATCAATTTTTTGAGATGACCCATTTGCGTGGGGAGTAAAATGAAGGTTTTTTTACTCTGACGTATTTTGAAATTAACTACGTCTATTTGAAAAATTAATTATTTCCCATTTTCTCCAACACAACACAAGTTCTGCTACTGTACGAGCAGTATTCTGAAACTAGACATTCCATTTTAAGCGAAACTAAAAGTAAAAAATAGTCCGCTTAGAAGTCAATCCAGTCCGAGGATTTCTGAAGTCCTGCCAACATTTTAATCGGAACGGAAATGTTTGATTTCTTGTGGAATACATGAATTGCTATTCAGAAGCGGCCTTGCAAAATATGTATGTGGTTCTAAATATAATAACAAATATGTGTGTCAATGGCTTTTGCATTCTGAGGTTGAAACACTTTGTCTGATTTTCGGAAAAAACGCATTTCATAAATAACCACTATAAAGATGTCAAAGGTTTCTTCAACATGTTCGTTTGTGAAGTGAGAAAAACGACTGAGGCTACGTTATGCTTCCAATAACAATCCGAGACAACACCGCAATAAGAGTTTCCATTTTTCATAACGCAAAAACCAATGAATGAAGTCGGAAAAAAATGGCTTCAGGGGAGTGCATCTAATATCATCAACGGAGTGCGTGCTTAGCTCAATTGGCTAGCGTGTATGACCGGCATCACGGGTGGGAGTCCCGCAGTAGGCCGGGTTTTTTCGAGGTTTCTAAATACGAATCTGGATTAGCCATTTTCGCGATTGTTTCCTACATAGTGGTTCTATGATTGTTCGATTCAGGCATCTGTTCTCAGTAACCGCCGATCCAACACTAGCGCTGTGTGCCTCTAGATACGATAGCTGTGCGAAAATTTACTACGCATGTGGTTTTACTGAATGCATAAAATATTTAAGGCTTCCCAATATTTCCCAAATTCAACTTCAGTTATCAGCACTTCCAAAATGTGATCCAAATCTTTATTTCTGAAGTGATACCATTATGTACAGTGTAAAACTAGCTTCACGCCGACACATTTTCTTTAGAACGGCATAAGATGAATGATTTGATGAACCTCTATATATCTAAATAACAAAAACTTGTTTGTACTCGACATTTAAAAGTAATGGCCATAGCTAAACGAGTAGTCAAATACTTCTGAAAATACAAATTATGTAGGTTGTTATGAGTATATAGATTATCAACAAGAAAGACGTCAAAGAGTTTAAAAAATAGTAACAGCTTGCCGGTAGTGGCATGATTGGATAGCAAAATATATAAACACCCAAAAATGACGCCAAGACCGCTTTTACTTATTTTAAGTAAATCCCGCAAATATTTGGTCATCAGCCAAAGCTAGTTTTGCGTGATTGCCAAAAATGTCTGGACAGTTGACGTGGTCTATGAATATTTTTAAAGTCCCATATAATACGTTGCTGATGTCGAACGACACGGTATTCGCTAATTAAATGTGAAATTATGTCCATTAAAAAATGACTCAAAAACATCGCATATTTTGTTCTATATATTGATTATTTCCGAGTCTACTGGGTCCTAATGCAACCAGAGCAAATAGTATGTGTGTAAATAAAAACTGTACATTCAGAAACATAGTTATTTAAGCTCTTTGCATATAATATATTATAATATATGCTAAATATGTTTGATAAAAGGAAACACTGAAACACATGTATCAGACCTAAGGCATTTTTTTGTGAAAAATGAAATTTTTAAGGACTTTATCATCCCTGACATTTCTTAATCATAAGTTATCATTAGGAAACTGAAGTGCTCAAGACAAAGATGAAATAACTTTCAAAGGTTTAAGGATATGTTTTTATTCTAGGATTCTCCACTGAAGTCAAAAGTGGCATTATTCAACAAAGTAGCAGATAAACATGTACAGGGGCAAGCAGTCAACCCTTTCTCAAATGGTCAAAAGGCTGGATCTCTCACAAAACCAACTATATCAAAAGAAGACTATGGAAAGTGAGTACTTATGCATAGGCATATGTTTTTTGAATTTCATGATTATAAGAACAATTCTCACCTTCTGAGATCTAGCATATTAACATATGAAATTGTTTTATTCCCATCCTAATCAATTTAATGAAATTTCCATCTAATTGAAACCTGCAATAGACAGATACCAATAAAGTGAAATACAGAGTCATTCTACTTGACACCATTAAGAAACTAAATAGCAGTTTGTTTGATTCATTGAAGATTAGCTGTGTTCATAAGTCAATAAATGTATCACAAAAGTGCAGTACTGCCTTTTACCAACACCAGAAAAAATGGAAATATAATTACCTGAATACCAATTACAATGGTGCACTAGTCTGTAGTAGACATTCAGTTTTACTTATCTAAATGTCATCTCCGCCAATTACATTGATCAAATGAAAATCTCATTTTTTGTTAAACATCAAGACTATTAGCCAATTAGCCTATAATGAAAAATGCAGTTTATATTTGACAATTATTCAAGACAATGCAATCAGTTGGGGGATCACCAGATCACTAAGCTGCAAAATGCAAAGTCAAAGGAAATTTCTCAATGAATTGATAGACAATTACATGTCTTGTTTTATCTCTAGTTCCATTTCCTAGTCAATTTATTTCAAATTATTTGAAAGATATATTTCATATTTCATGTCTATTCAGACAATTTCAATGACAACTAGGTATGACAAGCATCAGTTGTGTTATCACACTATTCTAAGTACTACCTTTTTAGGCCCCCAAAAGGATCACTATCAGAATTGAGAGCCTTCAAAGCTACTATACATGTCAGCAGGGAAATGATGGAGTTGTGTGATGTCATAAATCAGTGTGGAGAAAGATTATTTTCTGAATCAGAAAAACCGGATGATCCTAGGATAGTCATCAGTTTTGGAGAATTGTTTTCTGTGAGTAGCTCAGTTTGTGCATATCAACAACATAACAGTACTTAAAATGATAATAGAGTCTACATAAGGGTTAATGTTGTATCCACCTACATACATACCTCTGTGAGCATGAACGCTGATATCGTTTTTCTTTTACAGATTTACACGGCGATCTCAGACAAAGTTGTTGGTATTCTCCTCAGAGCTAGAAAATACAAATTTGTAGACTTTGAAGGCGAATGCTTATTCCAAGTGAGTACAAAACTTGCTAGAAAAAACTAAAAACCTACTATCGAATAACAGAAAAGTTCAAATTGGCGAGCTTAAAATTCAATACAGACCTGCAAAATCAAAACGGCTGACACGTTCAATTTTGAGTTTAGTTGTGATCACGTAGGTCGTAGGCCCATAAGTGTCCCCGCGTGCCTGTTTTATGATGCCTACCACAGAATATATAAATGCCTACTGCCTAGTAGTTCGAATGCAGCAGTACGGTGCACAGAACATACACGATATAGGACTGGGGTAGGGATCGCACATAAAAGTTTTGCCAATTTGGATTCAATCTTCAAACTATTCCATAGATAAGAGAGAATGGGCTAATTCAATCTGAGGTTCCTTTTTACCAATTATGCCGAAGGGTTTGATCAGAACCCAACAAGTGAAAAATACTACCTTCCAACAACTGAACTAAACATCTTGTGAGCCTAAAAATATCTTATTTATAATCAAATTTAAGAAATACTGGTGAGACTATTCATAAAATGTCTGTCAGTCGTCTATCAGTAAATATATATCCACTTCTCTTATATAAGTTTCAAAACAAAAAATTGCAGCAGCCCATTTTAACAAAACATACTTAGTATCCGCCTTTGAAAATGTGGCGTCAAGTAAGTTGACTCTGTACTTCCCACGGAATAATACTATTTTGGAAATACAGTTTGCAGCGGTGCAGTTGCACATTCATTTTCACATTACGACGTTCATATTTTCAGAGAAAGGACGACCATGTACCAATCATTATGCTGAAGCCAATCAAGGAAATCAGGCAAATTTTGAAGGATAGGATCGAGGAGGCGACGAAAGCTATCAAAGAAAGTGGAGTAGAAAATTTTAGTTAACATTTGTGGATGTTTATGCGCGAATAGCAAATTTGTGATCAGATTATAATTATTTATTGGTGAATTCCGTGTATGTTAGGTGAGGTAAGGAAATGATGAGATGTACATATTTTCTATCTAAACAGTCAGTATTTTTGTAGAAGTGTTAGATCTAAGCTACACACCTTTCCTATTAATATAAAATGATTATGTAACAAAATCGACCCAGACTATAAGCAAATCATGTTTTGTTTTAATAAAAAAGTTTTACAAATTTTGTTCTTATTCGTAGATTTAACAAGATAAGTAATTTAAGGGCCGTAGTTCTTATTAGATAAAATGCATTTGAATCAAGAGCATGGAAAAAGCCTTGTGTGTATTATAAAAGCAAGCTGATTATCACTTTATAAGCAAACTTAGTGTTCAACTACACATCAAAACGAAGCGATTTGAATCTCACCTATTGACCAAACATTTATTCAAAACGGCACGCCGTCTAGGCTACATTGGAAAACTATAGAAAAGGGATAAATCAACCACTTTTTTCCGATGTTCCAGAACTGTAGGTTCTTTGCGAGATTAGACACATCCAGTAGACGCACTGCTCATTTCTGGATGATGTTCAGAAGCTTTGGGGAGGGATTTGGAACACATCATCACAAATTTGAATGGTATTCCAATGATAGTCTAATATGTCTTATCCGTTTCGGTGAATACAATGGAGAGAAAATTCTACGTCAAAGCAGTCAGCAGTCCCACTTTATCAGAGTCGAAATCAAAAGAATGACTGCCATTTCCCTGTCCACTTTGTCAAAGTTCCCTGACTGATCATGTCTTTGTTCAGATTTGGGTAATTACTATGAATTCCCTCTGCTTTCGGAATACAAAACCATATGATGAAAAAATATGATTTGAAAAATTAAGTATTAATAAACAAGTGTAGTGGTATTTTTTTGTCTCATTAATCTTTCTCCCTGACTTTCAACTATATAACGTTTTTCTTAGATCACCCTTTGCTCCCTTTAATTTCCCTTGATTTTTCAGAAAGTGAACTCTCCTAAGGGTGAATCACACCTACTTCCAATAAGTTCTAAGTAGCTGGTGTATTTCAAAACACTTTGAGGAGCTTTGAGATAATTGAACGAATGGTCTAATTTGTAGCTAATTTTGCAATACAAGAGAAAATGTAAACCCTAATTAGGTATTTTGTAAAATAATAATTTTAAAGCCTAAATATGAAATTGAGAATTTTGTACATTTTTCGCTCTTTATTATTCCGCTACAATCGTATCGATTTTCAAAAACGGCAAACGGCTATTCGGATCAATGAGGACATTGAGAGAATTGTGGAATGGGGATATATAAACGGAGTTCAGATTAACGCGCCAAATATTAATATTCTGTTCAAAGCACAAAATACTCAGATAACAACCCTGACAAGAAAATCACATGTTGGTCAGCCAGCCTTAGAGATGAAGGTAAGTCAGTACTCAAGTTATCGTCCATCAAGCTTCTGGGAATTAATATCAACATTTACATATTCTGGTACAACCATGTTTCCAGCCTTGCTAGGTCGTCGTCCCAGACGCTGGGGGTTCTCTTCCGTTCCAAGAAATTGTATTCTTCAGAATAGCTACTACTACTGTACAAGGCCAAGATCAGACCATAGATAACCTCCCCTAGATCAGATCCTTCGCTGGAGTACTGCTCACGTGTGGGGATACACTCCAAAGCACCCCCTGAAGCTTCTGGACACAATCCAGAAAGGAGCAACATGTTTGGTGGATGCGCCTGACGTTACAAAGAGCATCCACATTCTGGAACATAGGAGAGTGGCTGATCTAATAACTCCAGTACACCAAACACAAGAGGAGCCCAACGATCACATTCTCACCAGATCGAGCTTACAACGCCTCGAACAAGCCTGTTCCAAAAGTCGTTCTATGTAGAACCTCGGCGTTGTGGAATGGGCTACCTGGTATACTGTTCCCCGATGGTTACAAACTACTGCATTTTGAAGTCAATTTGAATAGACATTTATATTCGCCCAGTGCTTATGGAGCACAATAGTCTATCTGGCTTTGTGTTAGGTTATCTATAAAAAAAACCTCCGAGGCCAATGAATGAGGAAGATAATCCATTTTTGCAACTTCATCTCTCTTTTCATTGCCGATAATTCCCTAGTGCCCTAATATCCACTTCAGAATTACTTTGTTGCCTACCCTAAAAGACCTAATTTTTCAAAAAATAAAACCCCTTCACTAATTCTATTCTCAGTAGATGCATTTAAATTCAAAATAGTTTCTAAAATAAGTTTAAAAACAATATATAAAAAACGGATTCGGCATAAAAAATATATTACAAAATCTTAAAGTCCATTTCAAAGAGATTACACTTATCTACAAATGTCAGTATTTTTTATCTAGAATAAATATGAAATGCACCTATTTATTTAAAAAGAATAAAACATGTTAAAATTATATATAGTGCTATAAACCATCCTTGTAGAGAAAGTGCAAGAAATGCATGAACCTCATCTCGAAAAACAATGGAATCAAATCACTCAACAAACTATGCGGAAAAGTTTTTTAATCCACATAAACTGAAATAATAATTAATCAGAAACCATCTTGAGCAGTGGAAAAATTAGACATTTCCTCAAGCAACTTAATAAGAAATATTCTTCAACTTGTAAACTTATGTGATACAAAGGTCATTCCTCAAACAATGCGTGGAAAAAAGTATGTAGGTGCTTGCATTCGATACTTTGCCTTTTTTCGGTTAATATTTCCATAAATACCACTACGTTGAAAAATAATTGTAAATAACGGGAAGAAAGGAAGAGTTGAAAGATAATTATAGACAATTTACAAAATAAAACATTTTTTGCGCTTCACTGGCTCTGGAGGTTCCAATGCTGCCAAAATAGCTTCGTCAAAGACGTTTTTCAAACCTTTCTGCGTCAGGGCAGAGCATTCGACGTACTTGACTGCTTTCAGTTCTTTTGCTAGTTTTTCACCTGAAAAAAAAAACAGATTCATCCAATATAACACAAATAAAACATTTTTTTCCAGTGAAGCATATTGATTTATATTCAAATCATATATATACTCCCTAGTGTCGAACCTTCCAGACCTTTTAATAAAGGTCACGATGTCCGACCAATCCGCTAAATAGCACGCACTATTCCCTGTCAAACTCTGCTGTGCCCAACACCTCAGTCCTAAGGCTGCTGTATACGGCACATTTGCCCAGGAAGTGGAACGAGTTCTCGTCCTCCTCCCAGCACTTCGGACCGATTGGGTTCTTTGACCACTCTGATGACTGAAATGTGCCTGTTCAGTCTGCAGTGGCCTGTGAGGATCCCCACTAACAAATGAAGCCAAACCCTCTTCTGGTTCAATAGCCATAGCTCCCTAAGTTTGTTGGGGCCTGCTATGAACCTCTTTGACTTCCTGCAATCGTCTTTCTCCAACCATGCTTTCGCATGTTCGTTATATGCCACGGCATCTAGAGCATTACTAACCTGGCCTCTGCTAATGCCCAGTAAGGGTTCGGGGCCAATGCATTGCGCCCCTTGCTCCTATTCTCGCCAGGCAGTCTGCTTTCTCGTTACCTGGCACCTCGCTGTGACCAGGGACCCACATCAGGGTCACGTTCTTGGATTGGGCTGAAGATTGGAGGGCGGCACTGCATTCCTGGACCAGTGGTGATCTGATCCTAGGAGATGCTACTGCTCTCAAAGCTGCCTAACTATCGGAGCATATATAGATGTCCTGCTCCGTGCACTGTAGTACTTCCACTGAATATGCCACCATTAGGATGGCAAATATCTCCGCCTGAAAAACTGACGTATAGGTTCCTAGCACTACGCTTTCCTCCACGCCTTCGCCATCTAGGCACATTCTTATCTTCCTATCCGTTCACTCTTCCCTGGAGGGAAGAACGAGCGAGAATCTCCTATCGAACCTAACCTTATCGTCGGGCCTTGCTACCCTGAGTGAGGAAATGAGGAGGTTGATCTCTGCCACCTCCTCAATCCTGGCGTGGCCTACTAATGGGGCTGACGCGGTCCACGAACCCCCGTCCCGCATTCTCAGACAGGCCGCCATGGCGCCTCACTTGATAGTGCTGCAACTATAACTTAAAAACATATTGATATGCAGACAAATGACAAAGACTGTAATTCTCTTTCTTATATTCTATTAGCTCATTATAAATATGTAATTACTTCAATATCTGACAATGCTGAGTGATTTTACATCAACTAACCTTGTTCTATGGATATCGGCTTCTGTTTGTTTTTAGCTAACTTTTCTATGGTAGCTCCGTCATCTCGTAGATCAACTTGAGTACCCACCAATAAAAATGGTGTCTTTTGACAGTGATGTGTTATTTCAGGCACCCACTGAAATTCATATAAATACATATATCACATTTTATTATACAATACTGGCGACTACATTCACGTACAATCAATTAAAAAAAAAACAATCAATATTCAGGTATTTTGATGTTGTACAAACCTTTTCCTTGACATTTTCAAATGATGATGGACTAACAACAGAAAAACAAACCAAGAATACATCGGTCTGAGGATAACTCAAAGGCCGCAGTCTGTCGTAATCTTCTTGACCTAAATGTAAAGAAAATTATGTTAAAATCAGTCGTCAGATAAAAAATAACCATACTACTATCAAACAATCATCATAAATGAATAAGGTAAGTATATGAAATATGTACCATAAATCTTATACCAACTGGAAATATTGTCAGACATATTTTCTAGCTTGTTCGTGTAATTTTGCCATCTAGCATTGCATTGCTTAGAAGTCAAGTGATACTTTCCTACTATACTATCAGAATCACGTTAATGATGGAAAATATGATTACCTGCAGTATCAAACAATCCTAAGGTGTAGGGCTCTCCTCCTATCATAACAGTGACAGCATAGTTATCGAATACGGTGGGCACATATTCTGAAGGAAATTTATTTGTTGTATAGCTGAAACAATGAAATTGATACATGCATTACAGAATAGTGTTTTCATAAAAGAATACATGTAATCACAACCATATGAACAATGCTGAAAGTCCAGTCTGCAGTACTCTACTAAACTGAAAGATCTGCCTGAATAAATAATTGACGTTAGTAGTGAAATAACACCAGAAATTATCCAGAATGTGCCAAGGCAGTTTGAAGACAACTTGTATTACTTTATGGAGGTTGGCAGATAGTATTTCCATTTACTTGAAAAATACTTATTTTCTTTGGCATTTGCTTTCAATATATTTAAAAAAAAAACTGTATTAAAAACTGCAACAATTCCAAACAAATGACTGGTCATTTATTGAGCTTCAAAATTTTGTTAAATATTAAATACACATGTAGGTTCATATAAAATTGACTCAAATGTTTCACTGGCTAAAGAGCTATTCAACATCATACAAATAGATGTATCTGCAAGAATAATATGATAGAGCTATAAACTAAAAGTTTTCTGATTGTGGCAGATTACCCTTCTTTCAATAGGGAAAACATGAATGGCAAAAATCCTGGTATAAAAAAGAGTACAAATAAAATGTATATTTCAGTGGTATGCAATGGAAATCTGTCACATTGAAGTACCTAAAATTGTGCGAATAATATTAATGTACTATTTTGAATCGAACTCATCAGCTGTTACAACTTACAGCTCATTCACAATCTTAGATTAGGCCTATTATCTATGGATATATTTGAAAAGCTAGTGCCACTTCTGTTGTGACTATTTTACAACTACAATTCATATGAACTAGTGCATAGACGCCTGTAGTCATTATTATCATTGTTGAGTGAAGAATTGACAGGCCACAAACACACCCTAGACAGAAAAATACATGTTAATATGAAAATTAACCTGCACGTGCACATACCTTATCAAGAGACAGGTCTTACCAACAGCCCCATCACCTACTACCACGCATTTTATGGTCTGCATTTCACCCTGAAACCGAGAAAATTACCATAGAGCATCAGTCATTTGAAATGCGATAAATTATGGTTTTTGATATTTACACTGAGCCTATTTCACCGAAAATATACCTAATTATTTGAAATACTCGTGAAGTGATCGCCTGTCAATGCATAAATTATCATTTGGTGCTATCATGCTGCCATTTTAACACTGCATTCCTAGCGTCCTATCAGATTCTCATCAGCAATTCCGGAAGTCAGATTCATTTCATTTTTATTGGGATAATATTATAGTATATAATGATAAACCTAGTAAATATTTCTGTACCTACCCCTAGGTGTGATAAGCAATAAAAATATTCCAAAATATTAACAAAACGTTTAAAACAGTACTTTAGGGTTGGGTTCTCGTACACTCAAAACTCAAATTCATCTCATTGGTTTGTACTCATTGCGCTGTTGCCGATGGAACGAGGAATACAAAAAGTGTTTTGTGAAAAACAATATATTGACACCAGGATTAACAATAAATGTCTGATCGTTTGCAATTTTTTCCAATCATTTCGTAGTCCGTCGACTAGCAAATTTGGTATTTGAATTTATAAATTCGTTATGCAGCATTCCGGCAACACAGGAGTAAAACTTAGTTGACGTATTGTTTTGGTCACAGCACATGAAACGGATGTCCAACTGTCAGTTGCCAATGGGTTGTCGCATTCCGCAGATGGAAAAAACATTAAAACTCTGATGATCTGTGATCCACTCATTCAGGGAAGATTGAGCTATTATCTTATTTTTATAGGTTTTTCAAGTTAAAGATAAAAATTAATCTTAAATAATGGAGATTCTTATCTAGTGAAAGAGTTGTCTACAGATCTGTTGCGTTTCATTGTTGCTTTTAAATATTTAATTTTTCTCCTCTACATGGATTTTGAATGAGCTAGTACACTTTGCGGTGGCATAATCGCCCATCACCAAATTAGAATACATATTTTTCTTCCCCGGCAGCTCATTTCACAACGCCGAGGTTCTCCAAAAGATTGTGGTCCCTTGCAAGGTCCGGCGCGTCCACTATTTACAATACAATACAATATTTATTAATGATGGTACATACATAGAATGTATTTTCATACGTCACAATACAATAAAATGTTTAAAACCATAAAAAAGTGTTTAGAAATTAAATATATTAAGAAGTACTAGTACTACTGGATAGAATCCAAAAACGAGCAATACTGGACGTATTGCTCGTTTTTGGATTCTATCCAGAAGCTTAAGGAAGTTCTTTGGGGCGCATCCCCACACATACGAGCAGTACTTCAGCGATGGTCAGATCTGAGCATTGTAGAGGAGCAGTAGCTGTTCTGTGAATACAACCTTCTGGAACAGAAGAGAACGCCCAGCATCTGAGAACTCCACTTAGCAAGGTTGGCAACATGCTCGTGCTACTGTTGATATTAATTCCCAGAATTTTGATGGAAGATGACTCAATACTGGGCGTCCCTTTATCTCTACAGATGGTAGACCAGCATGAGACTTTTGTCAGAGTTGTCGAAAGTCTTCTGTGTGTTAAACTGTACTACATTTGCAGATCCACATTTGACAATCCTTTTGATGTCCTCATTAATCTGAGAAACATGTTGTTCTCGTCGACGTGAGATCTCTCTGGATTGCAGTGGTTTGCCTGGTTCCATGTAGGAAACAACGGTACTGTCATCCATGAAGTTGTGAATTGAATTGAATTTCATTTGTGATATCAAAAATAGCACAAGAAATTGTAATAATGTTTTGTCAAGGTACTTGTAATCTAGTATATTGAAAAAAGACTAACATGTAATTTTATTCTCTCATATATAGAAATATGAATATTTTTGGAATATTTAACAAACTATATGCATAATATGAACTCAATTGATCGTCTGGATTTTCTTAGTCAAACTTAACCTTTGAATTACAAATAATTGTAATAGTATTTAATCTAGGAAGATATATTGATTTGAATGTAATATCAAACAACTTGAATCAAAAGTGGACATTGGTAAGCTTTACCGAGAATGTAATACTCATAAAGTTATTTACATCATCATCACTATAACATGACATAATAAACAATATCTTGCAACTAGCTTCTCTTAGAACAATCATCTACCACATTGCACGTTGTACACCCGACAATTTATTATAATCTGCAAGATGTCGAAAGACAATTCTGCTGAATCGCCATCGCTGCACAGTTCCTCTAGGTCTAGAAGTGACGACACATCGGTTTTGTGTTCGCAACAGAGCGGAGTCTCTAGGAAGATCTTCGATTTCTTTGGACGCTATCTCTCTCAGTTCTACTGGTAAGATGTCATTTTTGCGCAGGGAGTTTATTCTCAATCTTGTCGGAGCGTATTCTGTTACCATTTTTCTTCTTTTCACGTCACGAATCATCCAACGGTTCACCCATTTCGTGCGGACTTGTTGGAGCTGGAATTGAAGAACATTTCAGATGTAATTAAGTTGATAACACCAAATAAAACCATATTCTGGGTGACAATGAAAGTAATGTCCATGGCAGCATTTAAAAATGGCTACAGATGAAAATATGTAATTTTATATGTTGCAATGTTGAAAATTGTGAACATTATCTGGTTCTGGTTATATTTTTAATACCCACTTACTGACTACTGTAATCGTGGCAAATATTCGAGAGGTCAAGAATTACTCGGCAGACAGCAGACACAGACAACAGACTCAGACTAAAGGAAGTGAGTGAAGTGGTTTCCTATTGTATATACTGCATAAAAATAAAAATAAAATTTCTTTGAAATTGAATATCTGCTAAGCCCATTGGCATCCTATATCACAAAAATAATAAATTGAAGCAAATAGATTGATTTTATACTTCCAACACAAACATGTGGACACATTTTCAAAACCCATTCTCATTAAAGTTCTAAATACACTTGAGGGTTTTTATCTCTGCTCAATCATAGTTGGAGATCTACCAATCACAAAAATAAATGTTCTTGTAATACCCCCTAGCACAGTCAAAAATTTAAGAGATACAAAAATGAACTAAGATATGGTCAAAAATTACTTTTCACCTACAATTAACGTAATGATAAGGTCAGACTCGGTGGACCTATTATAGTAAGGAATGTAAGGAGTGCTTTATACATATAGATATAAATAGACGGTAACATGTAGTAGTTTAAGTTCCATTCTTTTCTTAAAATATACTTTTCTTTATTGGATCACGTCATCTCCAAATATGAGAGACAAATTATATTCATTTTTCAAGCAACATGCAGTGTATTTTTTGTGGAATGTATATGTCATTGAAGCTTAACAGCTGTTATTTTACATATAAAATTCAAACCCTAGACACACGTAGCACTTCGGATGCCCTGCATGTTCATTAAACACCTTTCATACCTTACGTTACTACTTGAGAACGATGGAAACAATTTCGACTCCGCATCAAAGAAATTGTGAATGTTAGCTGTAATATTCTGAATGAAGTATTAACTCACACTCTGATTGGTAATGGGATGTAGAAGATTAGGAATAGCCTTCAGAAAATTCATTTTCCTCTTTTTACTTTGTACTCCAGCTCATAGATAACTCCTCTCAACCCCAGTCTCCAGCCCACAGTTTGTGTTTCTATAACCTCACATTTTGCGGTCAATGAGATGTCATACCTATATGTCAAACTACAAACCGAATAGTGATGGTCCTCTGGAAATGAGTCGTATTTCAGTGGGACGTCGTTGGTCGTATTATTAAATGAACACATGACCATCTATATTTATGTTCATCAATAAAAATAAATCTGTAATATTAAGACCATTAAGACCAATTTTCTAAATACACAACACATAAATAGTTGAAGACGTAAACGACAAATGATCCATTAAGAATCACTCTATACGACGAAGAATTCCAAGTTTCCAAGAAATTCGCTACCCAGAAATGCAAGACAGTTTGCCAGTGGGAGCAGTGGTCGGTTATCGCGATTAAATAATATATATGAATGTACACTTATATGAAAAGAAAGCTTGTTACTTCGCCTAAATTTTAGTATAGCTATTTTATATTTGGAAAGTATTACTGGTTACTTTTATAAAAGATGAAATAAAATAATGACGGGGTTCTACAGACCCCAGATTCAAAGAATAGCAGGTTTATAGTCCAGAAAATTTAGTTTATATTTAGGGGGTAAACGTGTTTCATTGATGATAATTCTATATCATGTAGCAGATCGGTTATATTAATGACGTGAATTTTCATTTCTCAAGAGGGGGGACAATAGATTTTTTTATTTTCTGCTCTTCAGGTTTTCAATTTTGCCCTAGCCTGGATTTTCTCTTGCCGACCCTCTATGTGGACAACACGAAACCACTACAAATAAAAGTTAAAATGGAAAAAATTTGATGGAACTCGTACGTCAGGAGTATTTTGAAACAGACTGATCATACCTCGAATTGGAAGAAAATTAATAAAAAATTCCTGATGAAAAGAAGTTTTCAAAATGATAGTGAGGAAAGTACCTACGACCAAAGTTATTTTTTCCTATAGGTACAATCAGTTACAATCAACTTACGACGATTAGATAGAAAGTTTTCTTCTCCTCTGATACAGGGCATAAAGATTATTGCTTGAGAACTTCTCAGTAGAGTTAGCAGTTTCGAATAATTATAATATTTTTGAAATCCTAACAAAGCACTTAGTGACTGAATACCTCACTTAGACGGAATGATTTGGGAAGATAGCAACTAGTCTCGAGAAAATATGTATAAGTATAATATCGTGAGGATTGCGCCGTAACTAATACTTAATTTCACCTTATATCGTTATTTTCCCGACTATAATATGTTTCCGGGAAATTGTTTCTCACCCCGAAATATTCAGTTTTCTCGCGTTCGTCGGTTTTCGCGTGTGAAACTTTTTCTTGATTTTATGAGTAAAAGTCGATCGTAAATGATAAAACTGTTGGATAAGACGTGAATTATGTGTGTGAAACATTTTTCGTGATCGGGATTGCCGCTTCGTTTGAAATCCGGTGAATAACCTAAAAATACCGTACTTGTACATTTGAAAAAGTCATCCGTTACAAAATGGCGCCTTGTCTATTTGGTAAGTTATACATGTTCATGGTTACATCAGGGTTGCCAACCTAGTGATTTTCACTAGATCTGGCGATGAGCTTATGGAAATATATTCGTAAACTGATTCAGGTCACCCATCATCATAGGTTTCAGGCTCCGATGTCTGATATATAATGCAGCTCATGAATTAACTGGCAATTGAGCAATTTCGTGAGGGAGATTTTCTTTTATTGCCAAATATTGTCAGTAACAAGTAAAATAACTTGACACTATCATTAACTTGTAGTATTTCCATGCATTGTCATAATTTATGATATACCTACCTACTCATAATAAAAATTTAGAGTAGTCATAATTTAATATAAGAAAACAACTCGTGAATGAATAACATGTTTTAGCAGAGTGAAAACTGGGTAGGTTAATAAGGATTAAAAATAAAGCATTCGCAGTGAGTCGCTTAAAAATAGCCCACGACTTCATAGCGCATGGTTAGGTGTAGCAGTTTAGCTCAGTCTAGCTCACAACATCGATTGAGAGACGCCGATCTTACCGAATATTTGTCAGCCTTTTTGTTATCGTAAAATAACCCCGAACACTCCGGCCCAAACATGGTTTACGAATCCGACTTCTATACCACTAGAAGGTACCGAACTTCGCCTTCTGTCTCATCCTACACTATTTCGGTAAGTTGCTTGGATTTTTGATGGATCTTTTTTGGGTCATTGGGACATCTAACGCTCATATCTGTGATACAATCCAATTGTTTCTACTTTGCCGATTGATCTGTGACTCCATCAATTATAACGTATTTATAAAACTTTATCAGACTACAAAAATTATGCAAGTAAGACGAATGATAAAACAACTTGGCACGTCTTGAAACTGCCATGCGGTGGTTGAACGAACTAAGTCGTAGAAGAAATACTAGAGACATGGGTTCGAGTCCTGTCCGCACATAAATAATTTTCTTTCGAATCGTTTTTGTGCACGCGATATATGTATACTTATATGAATGGTATTTATGTTTTCAAAGAATTCTGCTCGCATTATGCCGACTTTAAATTATTATTGACATCTAATTCCCAAATTACAATACCTTTTACATTACATACATGTTAAAACATCAATTTCAGCATCTTAACCTTAATTGTTATCAGGTTTTCTCAATTTGATTTCAAGTTTTTGAAAACATGTTGTTCAGAATTGTTTTTTGTGAGGAAATCCTTCAGCGTATAATGTGATAAAACAGCTAGCAGTGTGAGTCATCACCAGCGATCGCGCTCATGTATACATAAATAATTGCATATGTTACTGGAGATAAAATTTAATTGGATTGTACCTACAGACCCTGTTTTATAGGAAAATATTTTCGATCAAGTTTTAGCAAAATATTTGGCAGACATGAACTAAAACTGTGTAAGCGGTTAGCAAAACAGGATATGACGACACTGTGTATAAGACCTATCAGGTTATTTCGGACCAAAAACGTCATAATATGTTTTCCGTTCTTCTGGACGAGTAACGCGTTATAAATAAACTTTCAATACACTCACACATATTTTTCGAAGAGCTGTGCATGAAGCCTGGGGAAAATCATTAACCAATATAACTATAGCATGCTTGATCAAGAATATTGCAGGAAACTAATTCGCAAAACCATGTAGAAGCTGAATGAGCAAGTTACAATACCATACTTAGACAATTGTACATATTTTCATTACGATATAGATATTAAAAAAATTGTATATGCTATCACTGAACTTCAGTAAAACATGTGACCAGTTTATAAAGTATCTTTTATAGAGTTATACAATATCAAACGTGAGAGTGGTATCAGTTTATAAGGACGAAAATGACAAGTAATATTTTGGCTCAAAGAAATACCTCCATTATGTACCGGTATTGAGCATATAAAATAGTTTCAGCACTCGAATATCGGGTTATTATAAATTATAAGTAATGGGTATACTTTGAAGTATTCTAGTTTTCTAGTAGATATACTGGTTTATCAGTAGATATCTTAAACTGTATAGATATCAAAGTATACTGCTTACATTATGATGACCCCCAACGGAGTCCATATGACATTTTTAGTTTTAGTTACTTCTACTACATACTATTGGTAATGAAGACATTCTGATATGAGTTTTATGAGGTATATGCAGAGTACAATGACTTGTAGTATTAGTAGTTGAGTTGGAAAGGATGTGTAGTACTAACTAGATAATGCATCTGTAAGTGTAAACATAGAAAAGGGAAATTTAAGACACAATTATTCGCCTGGATAGGATCCCTTATCAGACTGGTGTGTTGTTTAGACTGGGTTGGAAATAGATTTTATCTGGACTTTAACTACTCCAAGTTGTGTCTTTCACTAGAAATGTCGTTTTTTCAGCGTTGTCGTTTTCAGTAGAGAAGTAATAATGGAAAAAGATTAACACAGGTTGTGCTTCATTTGTATTATACTGTACGAAATGATAATCATAAGTCTAAACATATTTTAAAAGCAATTTTTCTCGATTTTTAAAAACATTAATTTTTCGCGAATTGGAATTTCAAATTTTGATCAGTCCCTGTACGAAAACCGTTTAACTTACGGGAATGAAACCTTCACTATCTAATACTACTTTTTTTTACCCTCCATTCAGTTATAATAAAATCAACTCTCATAGACATCTGTAAAATTGAATCGGATTTAAGAACTGTTGATCCACTTGAAGTACGTTTTGAAAATATCGGGATATATACATTTTTGGAAGCTCCAAAAATTTTCGGAATTTTGAAATTTTAATACAATATTTTTGATTATTGCTTCAAAGTTCTGCCCTAATCCTTGTTATAAACTAATTTAATAGCATGAGAATACAGTGAACTTAAACTATTTTGATGCCATTTTTTTAAAAATTATGTGAAACATTCAGATATTTAGACATTACACAGTTACATGATTGAGCAGTGTATTACGATAAAATAATTCGTGAGGTATTTTCGCTGATCATCTCTGAAACATCAGGCAATCCACAATTTATAAATATCTGCGATTCACTGGATTCTGCCAGTTCGTCCTAATTTCCCGCACGCATGCAGCAACGCATACACGTTATTTTTGGACTATTCAAGAATTCGTAGGAAAGCTGCGCTGGCCACACAGGTCATCTACCGAAAGGAAAAGGATCTTTTCAATCATTATAATTTTTGGAACTTATATTCATGCGGTTGTTTCTTGGTTCACTATATTCTCCACTAGCTACTGATTGAAAAAAACTTATATTTGTTGTTTGTTACATCACATATTGATAACAAAAATAACAGAAGAAGCTTTATAGCCATGAAAAACTGTTATAGTTTATAAGCAGATCACAATACTAACTAAAATGACCATGACTGTAAATGCGATACTTTAGATAGACATAATATAAAATTATCAGCAATTTTCATTAAGACTAAACAATGAACATTTCCTGAAACATAAAATAAAATTACATAAATAATCTAGTAAAATATTATAAGACACAGGCTTTTTCAGAAAATCTGAAATAAATAAATAATTTTGATAACGTTTTAACAATATGCTATTTAAAATAAAATATTGTGCTGCAAAATCTATAACATAAGCATAACGTAAATCCAATTTTAAAGTAGAATAATAATTCATAAGAGATCATGAAACAATAATCACTGACTAACTACAAATCAATATAACCTTAGATTCACTTACCCAGGCAATGATAAATGAGGATGCAAAAGTGCCAAACTTGCACAGGCGACCCATATTTTATGAAAGCTGCTTAAGTATTTATCAGAAACATGCACAAACAAAACACAACAATAAGCAAACGACCTCATATCAAACTAGTAAATACTGTATAGCAAAATGTGAATGACAACTTGAACATCTTTGAATTATCGTAGTAAGTCGGACTCGAGCAGTTCGAGCAGTGTTGTTATAATTATTTATTTTTCGTATAAATGTAACCATGATTTTCATGGGAATTGTTGTATATATGAATTCGACGGCGTGGCGTAGTTAATATCTACCTAATTGTTCGATGATCGTATTGCTATAAAATGTAAACATTAGTCGGGCAGTTTCTCTGTGAAGGCCCCAGTACACAATGGGCCATGATGGGCCATTCGCCACGTATGCCATCATTGGCCGTCAGCTTGAAAGGTGTTCACACAATGGTGCATGAATCATTGCTGCCTGGTAAAGTACTCAAGATGGACTTATGCACTACCCTGTCGGTCGGTAACGAACTGAACAGTGGCCGACAGTGTGAACACTACCGGCCAGGCTACGCTACGATTCCCTTTGAAGTGACGACATCGCTGTACACAATGGCGATGGCCTGCAGTGGCCCATCATATCCGATTATGTACTGGTGCCTTAAGCGTTTGTGTGTGTGTGTGTGGACAGGCTCGGATTGGGACGAATGGCACTGCATCTGATCGATCCGTGTGTGCTTCCAGAAACGCGAGGTCCCATGGGAGAAAGTGCCCTTCGTCCCGAGGCCGAGCCTGGTCGCCGATCCGGTCACCGCCTTCGGTAAGAAAAAACCAGCTGAGAATCCTTATGAATCTAGAGGCAGAAGGTAAGAATATGAATTTTATAAGAATTCGCCTGAAGGACATTTATCTCAATCTCTGGTATGATGATGCTCAAAACATTTTCAAAACAAGTCACATTTGCCACTGATTAACTTTCCTGTAACAAAGCAACTTAAATTAAATTGACTTTTTGAAAGGACCTGGGATATTCTGCGAAGCAAATATTATTCGAGGTCTACTCTCATCAGCATAGGGACATCATATAAAGTAAAACATCTTAAAAAAAAATCTGTTAGTGGCGGGAATCCAAAACTGTAATTGCAAGAAAGTAGATCTAGTTGAAATTTATTGTATCATCGCTTTATGGTAGCGACGGAATACAATTTGTCATCATGCATTAGATTTATTTCCACAAAACATTCCTTACGGTTTAAGCTACGTTTGAAAATGTAAGTGGCGGAAGGATAACTTTAACCTTATGTAATTTACAATCAGGTATGCAGATTTGACAACTGCCTTCAGACACTAAACTTGTAAACAACCACATTCAATTGTCATTGGAAAAATATCATCGCCTACTAAACGGGGTGAACGGAAAGGTTGCAATCCTCGTTTTTACGAAAATCCTTCTGGCGGCGTCGAAGGAAATGCGTTTATATCTTCGAACATTGAAGGGTCGTAGTTTTATATTATGCTCCTGTGTTCGTAAACATTTATGCGACAAAGCGGCACCGTTACGTGAGTGTTTACATTGCTGATGCTGCTTTGCTTCATACTCCTCCAACATCCGAGCTCTAACACAAGCAATGGAAAATATTCGTCCCAGATAGCACGTCATCTGAAGAGGGCATTCCGCCGACATATTCTCAGCGTATTCGACGATCAAACGTATTTGAAAATTTTATCACACGAAAAGGAGAAACTCCTTTGCTGACAGATATCGTTGCATTTGCAGCGCCTTGCCTTTCGACTTTATGTCAATTTGTTTAGAAGAAGCGCTCATCGACATTTTTATGGTAGTCTAAACGTGACCATGAGTGGTTTCTTTTTGTTATCTTAAATTTACTCTATATGATAAAATTTACATTATTATAGCTTTGCGGTTATATGGAAGATATTTGAATGAAACCAAACATTCTCGGTCTAAAAATTTATTTTTATGGGTGTATAAACATGACACCACAAATGCCTCGTTTTCAACATACAGAGTGTTAAACTTACTTGTTAATACATATTATTCCCTCCTCAAAAGGGAACGAAATTGTTCAATCAAGTAATTATACTTAATGGAGATAAATGACCTTCAAACGAATACCTCAAAAAAACCATAAGGAACCCTCACATGCGTCAAATTTCATTCAGGTCGATTCTCCATCCTGAAGAGCGTGCAAAAATCAAACCGAAAGCGTTTCTGGAACCGGTGAAGCCCTACGTTTCAGCGCGAGATGCTACCAAGGAAAAAGTGTTTAGCAGTATCCTGAGAAACCAGATGGCACCCAACAGCGATTCGATGGACCTCATCCTACCTAGAGTGCATAAAGTGGCCGAAGTACCCGATTTGCCATACAAGATGAGGATCGCGCGCAATTCTGACTTACCACCAGTTTTTTAGCAATGCGATTGATCTAGAGTGTATCGTGAAGAAGAAATCATTAGTTGTCAAATTCGCCGCATAACCTTCAGGTAGACATTATAGCCAAGCAGATAATGCTGCGTACTTTCTGTATAGATTCTTTCTAATGAAAGCTTAGATAGTATCTGAAAATATTACCACATTTAGCACACCACTCCTATCGAATAAACTCCAACAGACTAGATGTGGCGTGACCATTTTTTATCATTTTATTTTCATAGCTTTGTAATAATTTAATATCTTCAAATGTATACACTAATCCAATTTCGATGTCATTCATCACCAATATTATCATAAAAGATTTTGAAAGTGATCTGCAATCTGAACAAAATAAGTATTTAATGATTGCAAACGTGGAAAACGAGAATAAAAGAATGTTTGCCTCTACCGTTATACGAAGCCGGAGTGCTCGAAATTTTGTTTTATCAATACGTCCACTTCACAGGAGTCACGATAAACTTGTCCGAACTTGTTCTATAGAAGTATAACTATGTATATTGATAATAGTGGCTTATAGGATCCTCCTACATGTCAAGTTATAACCGATTCATTTTGTTAATTATTTGTGTACCACTAAAAGAGTGGGAGATTTGTACTTTTATCATTGGTACTACCTGAGTTTTCTTAAGAAAAAAATCTAGCTTTATAGAAATTATTCTAGCGGAACTGTCGCTTTCAAGTTTTATAAACAGGGTTATGCCAAACAAGTTAACAAGTCATATCGCAATTGTAAATGTTTTAATTGATATTAGTGGAGTGTTTTTCTACATTCAGTGAGTTTTGTTTATAAAAATATTATAAAAGCGGTGCTTGTGTGGAAATTATAAAATTGGCGTAACTGTATGAATAATGATGGTGACCGAGCGAATTTCGTCATCAAGACAGAGAAAAAACTGAGTTTCAGAAATAACTGAATTTTTTTCCTGTTATTCTTACAATGTTTATATTATGAACACCAAAAAAATCCTTTATACCGAATTTTTCAATTTATTAGAAATCTAAATGATACGGCATAAATCTTACCATAATTGTAGAACAACAAAGTTTTATTTGATATTTTATAACCCAAAGTAAAGTTTCTGTATAATCTGAATATTATAACACAGGTGTATCATGGATGGTGGTTATTTAATAAAACGTGTAAGAATCATATGCTGAACTTTCTGGAAGAGCAAACAATAATTATCTAAAAACTAAACATCAGTAGAAGGTTGTATAGTATGTATTAATATTCGTAAATGTTATTGTTGGAAATAATCCAAAATATGCTTTTGATCTGTTTCGCTTCATTGTTCCTAGTGCTATATTTAAGAGCCCCAATTTCCATATCACATTGTAGTTCAATTGTCTCAATTTGTTTTTCGCACTGTTCTAACTGATGTGGTATCTTCAATCGTCTTAAGGTGAAACGTTCGACAAAAAAATCTTTTCATTGCTGATCTTATACTTTCCCTTGGACACTGCAAACAGATCCATTCTATCCATGTTGTTTATTATTTGCAATCGTATTGGTTTGATTTTCACGCTAGGTTTGATATACCAGCTCTTATTGGTAGCGATAACAGCTGTTGCTTCCTTATTTGATTATGCGTAAGGGAAGAGCGTAAAAATGTCTCTTATTTTCACATCGTTTCGGCTCGGCGAGCGAGCAGCATTGAAACGACTGATTGCGGTCTCATATACACATATATCTAGTAGTGTGAGTCATCATCATTGTTCGCACCAATGAGAGAAGGCTCTAGTCGATGGACTCACAGCGATGGCGGAATATAATTATTATACATTCACTGAATGTAGAAAAAATGTTTATATGTTTATTAATACACAATTCATTTTGAAATTTTGTTTTGCCATCATGAAAAGCTATTCAGTAGAAACAATGTAACAATATTTTTTATTACGCATATTTTAGATGCTCTTCCACATTTACGACGTTTTATTCGCGTTACGTTACACAATTCAAGGCTATTATGTTTTATATTTAACCAGGGATTTCAGATTGTTGTATAAGATGTAACGTTTGGTTTAACTCAATTTTATCTCTAAGATTACGTTTCTGCCTTTGTATCAGTTATTGGCAATTGTGATTTCTTTTCACAATACTATTATTTGTATAATGCGTAGAAAAAATATATTTAAATAATATGTACTCCTACAGTGCTAGCATATACATAATATAAATAACAGAAACAAATTAATACTGCTTCTGCATTTAACTAAATAGTATTAGAAAGAGTATTGCTTACGCTTATATCATTGTGATACATACAGCTTATCGAACGTAGAATATGAAGTGTTTTAGTGTTAAGTTTTTTTTTGTAATGCATTGACTACTTCACAATAAACCTCTCTCAGGAAAATTACTGCGCTTTTTTAGTCGGTAAATGGTGTTTCTTACACATTGAGATACACATATACAATATGACACAACATTAACGATACTTCTTTGGTATAGCTCGGCGGCCGACACTATTTATATAATATGCTGTCCTGTCCCAGGTAAGGGTGTGATAGCAACTTACTTTAAGGACGCGTGACAAACGGAGTGTCCTCAGTAATGATTTCTACAGAAAGCTTATAGAAACTGAATCATGAAGTATTGACTCCTTTTAAGTTCTCTCTAAATACCTTCGAAATCTCGAAGCTTGTTTGGAAGGAACATAATTAGTATTTGAGAAGATCTTCTCTGATTTTCTAAAGACCGTCGCTACAAAACAAATAAAACTTAATAATTTCAGTCGTCGTGTGAAGTAGGTTCACGATATTCAACTGAATCATTCTATAATTGGAACTCCAAAGGTCGATTATAAAATCATTTGAAATTACATTCATTTGTTATTACAGGGGTAATTAAAAATAAACACAAAACAACTGTATGATGTTTTCGTCTGATTAATTGCCAAATATTCTGGTGTGCGACATTGAATGCTCTTATCAAATTCACTGCCAAACGCTATACACCTGTGGGTGATATCACCAAATGTTTCTTGATACACAGTTCACACCTTGACGATCTTTTCGTTGACTGATCGAACTAAAGCCAGGTTATACATAAAATTTGATTGGATAATTAATAGCATGGTACACTTTGAAAAAGGGCTGATAGTTTTTTGCCTTCGCGTAAATGGAAATGCCGAGAAGGGGGTCGAACATTTATCACCTTCAAACAGGTTAAAAACTCGTTTCCTGCATAGTTCTGTGGCGCTAATCACGAATTTGGTCTTCGTTTCTGCGTCGAATGAGTGTCGGCCCGAGGAGGGGGAGCCAGGGAGAACATTTTAGCGCCTCCCTGCAAATAATAATAATAATAATTCGCATTCAGGGCCCTCCAATGCATAGGTGTATCGTTTATTTTTCAAGTCAAGGAAGTTTTTCGTTGGTTTTTCCTAGAGCGGCCCACGCTGGAGGCGAGCGAACTAAACTTACAACGTTTACAAGTATTTGATGGCGTTGAATGCAAATATGATCATTAGAAAAGTGTAACTCGTCAGGCAAGCCCCATTTTGCGAAAGGTCAGCGCCCAAAGGCTCTGGCGAAGGGTCACTCTAGGCTCCAGCTGGAAACGGAGGCCGGTGTCGTGATCAGCCCCCCTCATTCCTCCAGAAAACGTTTTTTCTTTTTATTTGAAAAAATCGACTTTTGTAGTAAAAAAATTCGAAGGCCGTCTATCTCGAGGCTAAAAAGCCCTCCCATCTTTTTAATACATAACCTGTTGACTAACGACAAATCAAAACAGGCAGAAGGAACTCTAAATTTGAATGTATGTAAAATGGAAACTCACCCTCGGTTATCAATCTCGACCAAAACGATTGTATAAACGAAGATTGAACCTAATTCAATTTGGCTCAACCACAGGCACTCGTGTTAAAAAAATACATACAGATACGACGGTGACACTCCAACATATGGGTCAGATGCTGAACAAAACGTATGCTAAAGTTAATAATAACTTTATTGAATGGAGTTTTTGCACAGTCTGTGATTGGAACTCAATGCGATTGCTGATGCTTTTAACCTTCTCTTTGAAGCGTCCTGCAAACATTATTGATGTGATCCAGGACCGTATCTGAATGCTGTATATTATGTATTGATCTGTTCTACCACTCTTCAAACCATTTTTTTTATTTGCTGACATCAAACACTGAAGCGATAATCAATTTCATCAAGATGGCATCAGCACTTTCAAAGTGATTGAGAGATCAAGCGATACCGGACAGACAGACAGGCCGACGGAAATGGTTTTTGGTGATGTAGACACCCTGAAAACGTTATTTCAATTTATATATTTTTCACAATTACAATAATTCCACTCTTATCCCTGAGGTAACTAATTTTATCGAAAAAGTTAACAGATCCAAATAAAAATTTGTTTTCGTTTAGTAAGCAACCAGACTGTGTTAGACGAGATGCATGCTCATATAAAAATATCTCAAAATCTTCATTGGCCAATCAGATTGTAAAATGATATTCATGATATATGAATGTCGGATTTATTTCTAGTCGAGATTGGAATGGAAAAGTATTTTCATTACAGCATTTATAGTGGCCATACCGTCATTAAGAGTTGCTCAACAGTTAAATTTCCTGGAACGCGGTTTATAGTTTTCTGGCATCTGTTCTCTCTGGCATACTTCCAAGACATATGCAAAGCTAAATAATGCGAAAATTGTTTTTATTTCAACGTCCCGGTGTGAATCTTTTATGATGGAAGGTTTTTTTTGTGATATTTAGTTACATCGGGTGTTATATTCACATCCTCAGAAACGTTTATCAAAAATAAAACGGAATTTGCTGGATGTGGTTCCTAATATTGTTTAAAACAAGGTAGAACCTCATAGAAAGTTAATACTCTACATATTGTATTAGGTATTCTCTCACAAAGGCTCCAGAAGCGCAGTGAGATAATATATGTCTACACACATAAAAATAAATTCTCAGACCAAGAAATTATGCTTCCATTCAAGTATACCATATCTTCCTATATGCGCGAAGCTATAATAATTTCAAAGTAAGAATACCAAAATCCCAAATTTAGCATAATTATAATAATCTTTGCACAAAACAGAGAACATCTAACCTAGAAGAATACCATAGTGGTGACTGAAGCATTTCATGATCTTGGCGCAAATAGTTTAACTTCATTATATAATTTATATTTGGTATAAATATTCTATAATTTTGATGATCTCTTCCTAAACTTAAAAAAAAACTAAAAAACTGTCAAAACGGTACTAATGTGTCTTCTTTCTTACATTTATTTGCGGTGATCCATAGATAAACATAATACAAAAATATGTACCTGTAATTAAGCCAAAAGATATACGTCCACCATTTGTAATAGAACTTATTCACAACTCACATATCACATCAACACCTGTACACTTGTATGAGATCTTCACAGCCTCAATTTCTACATAACATTCATCCTGAGAGGTGGTTTGTGAACATTAAATCAAATAGAAAAAAAGGGGCGCAGAAACAGACACACGCGTACCGCTGAATTGCCGTTGACGAATATGGCGATGCCAAACAAGTAAATGAATTACTTGGAGGAAATCGCAAGATGTCCGTATTCTTGAGTGAAGTAAACGGAGCTCGGTTGGCAAATATGATAACCTTACAAAAGCATTGAAATTTTAGTTGTGAAGAAAATTATATTTTTCTTTAAAGCATATTTCTTAAGACTGAATATTGAATTCGAAAATATTATTTTTTTGGTTCAAATTATTAATAATTTTCTTATCAAGTAAGATAAGATATACTTGTCATGAGTATATCTTTACAAGAATACCGAAATTCTTGAAATGAGAATTTCTTTTTATGGGTGTATTCACATTTGACTTTGATACGTTGTAAATTGTAACCATCCCATCGTGGAAAATATTTCCTAAAAACTCATGACACAATGTTGAGGCTCTTCAAAATGATGACTTTCGAATGAACCTCGTTTGGTTTGTGTCAAGTTCGACTTGGTGAGAATGAGCCCCTTCCCTTGGGTCCAAATCTTGAAAAATCATGTTTGTCCCCTCAAAACGCAGTTTATGAATCTCCTGTTCTTAGCTTAACCTAACGTTTTTGCCTGTTCATATTGTTTTGAGAATTTTTATGTTTTCAATGCATAGCATGCTTGATAAAATACTTGAATCATAATGCAAACTCATCACCGTTACCATTCCTTATATATACCGTTCCATTTTAAAGAGTACTATACTTGTTTCAGAATTTATTATGACGTTTAAATACCATCACTTCACTTTTTAAGATTTCAAAAATCAAGTATTTATTTTTTTTATTAGAGTCCAACACGGTATTTCAAATCTAAGGAAGTATATGAGACTTCTGGGGACAAATACGATTACTCTGATGAACCGCCAATTTCAGAACAGGTTGGAAAAGTAAGTTCTCAAACAGTGTGTGTTAAGATGATCAATTTGAATTGTATTCTCAAAGGAACATTTTTTATACAAAATATTTTATATCATATCTAAGACAGTAGCGATAATGAAGAATATTTATTCTGGATTATCTAATTGCTGGAGTGTACAGACAGAGTAACAACTAAAGATAGAGCGAGTTAACAGAGGACTTCAAAAAAACATAGCTGAAAATCGGGTTGAAAATGTAGGTGATTTGGGGAGAAAGATGTGGGAGGCGCATGGTGCAAAAGATTGGGAATCTATGGTCTAACCTGTAAATTCTTGCCATTCTAAATTTGCTGAAAATGATGAATTATTTCAATCCCATCCCGAAAAACGATTAAACTATACCCAAATCACCGAGTAGAGTATTTAAAAGTATAGTATATCGCGAATTATGTTAAATAATAATAATAAATAAAACTACGTTTGACAAACGCGAAAAAGAGCAAACATCAATATTCAAGCAGTGTTGCCACACCTTAGCTTCAACCTCAACTCCAGGAATTTGCATTCACTGTTGGCGAAAATGGAGATGATATTGTTCAGCACAACAAATCACTACATGTTATATCACCTTCTTCCTTCGCAGATTATCGAGAAAAGGTAAAAAAAGCAAATTACTCTGGCAACACGAGAAATCTATGGTTGTCCTTGATATTTGTTTGTTTACTCTCTCTATATTGTTACTCTGAGACACAGAACCAGATGTCAGGAAGGCCATTTTGGTCATACTTTCTTGGAAAATTTCTGGAAACAACCCAATAATATTTTACGTAATGCAAAATTATCTATGTTGCTACTTTTTTTTCTGAATTTTTCAATTATTATCATAGTAATTATGACTTGTATCACTGAAGTTCGATACTACAGAGCCGATGTATTTGTAGATTCCCAGACATTATCTCCTCACCAGGTCTCCATTTGACTATCCAACGGTAGATCAAATGTATTCGTATGCTTATAGATTGAACGATGAATATGATAATTGTATAGTAAGTTTGAGTGGATTCAAAAATTTTCGAGCACCTACTTTAACACGTGTACCGTTTTCTTGCATAATCCCCTGTCTCATTCATAGTCACAATGGTATTTTCATATAAATATCTTATCTGTAGTAAAATATTTAATTATTTGATGTATTGTATAAAACTTTGGGGGTATTATAAACAGTACATACAAAGACCAAGCAGAAGTACCAGTGTTGAGAATTAAAACGCATGTTTTTACAATGTATTTCACTTATACAGATAAGATGTTTCTGTGATCACTTAAACGTTCATGTTTGTCATATCATTCAGTATTTAGTTAGTGTATGTTTAAATAACCATTAAATCTGTACATCTATACTTAGATCATGTCATATCCTTTACTATCGACAATATTGTTATCTGTTGCTTTGTATTTAATATAGATAGTTTCTTTTGTCTTGTACCCATAACAACACTTTGTAATAATGAGAGAAAGAGGAGCACACAAGCCTTTCTACAGAGCAAGAAACAATTAACTAGATTATCAACTAGATGATTGCTGGCTATAATAAGGATAGTTAAGCCATCTATTTAGGATAGCTAAGGATCGTATTTATAGTCTCCACCTCAAGACAAGGAAGGAAGACTTTACTGCAAGGGAAAAAATGATACTTGCTGATTGTTTAAATGATCTATACCGATACGAATTTTGTGTTTGCCCTTAAATTTCTCGGAAAGATATTCCATATCTTTTTGGTATACGATTACAACGACTACCACGATTTATAAAATCATTTTATTCTCCATATTCATAATATTTCTACCCATGACAGATTATTCTGAAGGACATTAGTGGGAGTAGAAAAAATATTGAGTAATTTCATAATCATGATTTAAAAAAATACTATTACACGATATTATAAATTATAATAACAGAAGTGCATAAGAGTTCCGAATGAACCACAAGAAATAGTCAATAGATAAATTAACTTTGAGATACCTTAAAGTAGCGACTAAGTTTCCTTATCTTTAGAGGCGTTATAAGGAAGATTTGACTGCTTTTTATTTTCATCAATAGGCCTTACTTAGCATTTAAATAAGTCTTAGGGCACATCTATTAATACGATCCCCAACGTTTTAATCTTTATTGTTTTGTTGTTTTATTGAAATATCAATCAATACCACGTGATTTAAGAATCATTACCACGTGATTTAAGGATCATTACTTGTCTGCTCTATACGATATTTTTAGCCTATATTAGATAGTAAATAATCCGTATAAGCACCTCCATCCATGTACGTCACATTGAACCGTTTGATAACTTTTACGAAATAATATTTTTTTACCTTAGAAGCTTTTTTCTGCTTTCTGCATAGATGCTTGGTACCTGGCTTTGTAGCTTAGTAGATGTTTTCTAGCCATCATTAAAAAATCACCTCAACCATTAGAGGGTGGCTTTCACTAGATTTATCGAAAGTGTGAGAAAAAAAACGCGAATTGGGGGCCGTTTCTCTAATAAGTCGATATAAATCAAGAATAACAAATTCTTGGGATGTGTTATCTTTTTACCACGCTTTTATTAGCTTCAATTATGAGTAATTCGATTAGCAAGTAGGGTGTTTTTCAAAATTTGAACTGAAAATTGGGAAATTTTCAATTCAAGAAATAGAATGGGTTATCGACAGTCTGCTGACTCCAAAATAGTATTAAATTCAAGTTCTTTTTAAGACAAAAATGTAAAAAGGCATAAAAATGAAAAATACGAAAACAAGCTTTCATAGTAAACAGAACTAAAAGCAAAGCATGAAAATATTATTAATTAAATCATTTTAAAGGAAAGTAAAATGAGATTAATTTAACAAAAAACCTATTATATTGTAAAAAGTGATTTTTTATGTCGGTTAGAGAACACATTGATATAAATTAATATTAGTTAAAATCTAGTACGAATCTTGAATGTTATTTTCTTTTCTATAGAGTCCCAGTAGGCACTACGTAGTTCGTGATACTCCTGAGCGTAGTTACCGCACATCTGAGCAGAATTACTCGTACTCCTACAATTCCAACGTGGACTCTTCCTCCAACCGGTTAGTTCAAACAATAGATCATCAAGTTACTGTTATGCTGTAGTAGTTTCTATGTTCATGAAGTCTCTTGGTTATGTATTTTCAAGGTACTTTCGGACGTATGGAAATGACACTTAAATAATTCCTTCAATTTGCATTATTACTTCGTAAAGAATCAAGTAAAATGTACCTAATCTTCTATCTAATTGGTGGAGGTTCACACGAATGTCGACGGACTGCGGTTGCGTCGTGGTTAATTGAAATCACATATTGATAAATAAGGAAGCTTTACTAACGTTTCTGATTATTGTGGTTATCAGAGTTTGTTCCTGAGATGTTGAAAATAATCAAAATATCACAGAAAAAATATAGATGATTTGATTTTCGTGAAATTGAATAGTTGAGGGGAAACGTCCAATTCAGCACTTAAAAGATACTTTTGGGAAGCAGGCCACAGATTAAAATGGGAACAAGCTTATATACTACATAAAAAAGCAATGACAAAAGGAAGGTGAATAAATCTGCCTTTATATAAATGAATCATCTCAGTGTTAAGTTGTTTAGTTGGATTTATCAACAATCCAAACCATAGTCTGTATTTTAGTTTTTCACAACAGATATTGAAAATAAATCCTGGGGAAACAGTAAATGTGTCCCTATGGTTTAATTTTTTTTATGCTGTTTTGATGAAGGCTGTCTAAGCAGTCGAAACGTTAGTGAGTTATTTCTTTAAGCGTATGTAAATTGAATTAAAGGGCCTTCCAAATATAAAATGAAACATCGAGACAACCACAGCATGACTTTCAGAAAATTAAATTAATTAACAGGAAGGAATCTATAATTTAGTTCACCTTGCTACGTCAAAAAGTATTTAAAATCGAAGAACTCATTTCGGGAAAACAACTAATAAAAACAATAATTGAAATCTGACTAATTATTTTCTTTTTGCCATATCGTTTCAAGCCTAGTCTAGTTTCTGGTTGTGCCGAGCTTCTTTCTTTGGTAGTCAACAGCTTTGTTCCAACAGAAGAGCGTATGCGACACAATTCATATACGCAAACATAAAATAGAACATTCTGGAGGTTTCTGCTTGCAAAGATCATTTGAGAAAAGTGAAAGCAGTGGCAGCGTAGTTAGGGGGATGCTCCCGAAAAAAATGATTTTATTCTTTGATACAAGCATGAATACCTAAATGTTAGGGATATGACCAATTTTCGTACATGACTTTGATAACAAATAACCACAGAATAAGAAGTTGAATTATTTTAGATCTAATATCAAACATTGCCCAAGCAATTTTGACATCCTTTAACTACAAACTGATAGTGCCCACTAAAATAATCTTAATTCTTGATTCTTGGTGTGCCCAAAAGTTTTATATTCTCATCACTAGATTCGGTCAACGTCATCCTCCAACCCAAAATCACTCATTTCAAATCTGCAGGACTCCAGACTGCAATACTGAAATTAAAAATGATTTGCTGGAAGTGATTTGACTGAAAAATAACCTAACCTAGAATACGCAACTAAAATACTCATACCTTTGTTTTGATGTCACATTGCGTCTTTCCACTTGCCCGGATGATCTTCCTTTTATTTCTCACTCAGAACCAAAAATTGATTCAACCGTCGTAGAAGCTGTTTCTGTGGGAACGATCTTAGAATTGATTCAGAAAAAATTCTACTTGGAACGACGGTTCCGAACTGTTCGCAGCTCTGTTGGAACAAAGCATTCGTGTACGCTTCTAATGCCGCGTCTACACTTTAGGTATGGTGACCCTTATGGCCCGTCAAACCGGTCTTACACGTCCAGCGAAAGTGTGAGCCGCTCTAACACTGGCGGTCCAGGAGGTTACAGCTACTCTACAGAGCGTAGCACGCGTTCCCGCGGAGACGGAGTTCCTGGAGGATACAGCTCCAGCTACAGCACCACGTCTAGCGGAAGGTTGCCTGGTGGAACCACTTACAGGCACTATTCCTATCGCGTCTAAACGAGGCTTTCGTTGATAGTCCAGTCAATAGAGATTTTTCATGGTAATAAAAGGGAATGCCTGAGTTTGGAAGTTTTTATTATACAACGAAATATTGAATACAACACAAAAACTAAAAACTGTCTAAAATCGTAACTTTTTCTGTTTTTACTGTTTATAAAAAAGCGCAAAACAAATTTTGGTAATATTTTAGGATTCATATGTCTATAGTGCACGTATTTTGTTGTTCAATTTAGCAACAATCAGCATTTTTTTTATTGGCTGGACTAGTAATAATCCATGTTAATGGTTCTAAAATGTGACAAGAAAGGTTCAGCAACTTTAGAATTTTCTGAAAATTCCAGCACTTGCCAAAAAATAAATGAAGTTTCAAAAATATATTAGATCCAGCTGTCCTTTTGGAAAAGTGGCAGGAAAATTGTGGGAATGGTTTGTTATCGAAAAGTAAAACAAAAATATATTTTTGTTTATTCTAAATTTAACTCATAACAAATCATGAACTTATTTACAATAAAAACAGATAAATATGTATAAGATAAGCCAACTGAAAGTCGAAAATAATGAATAAAAGTCAAACAGGACAGACCAAAGCATTGGTTTGGTGAGTCATATCACCATTAGAATAGGGTAATTACTGAATATATCTACAAAAAATAAAGACAGAACCACTTTTGATATTTCATGAAGCATGCTTTGAAACAGAGTTTCTTTCCTACAATTTTCCAAGTTTACAATTCACTACTCGATACAATGAAAAACCGCTGGCCCTTTCCAAGTCTTGGCTTCAAATAACATTGTACTTATTTCAAATCCATTAATGCATAGCAAAACTGAATCTAACCTGCTTCTTATAGTTTCTGTGTATCATATAATAGCTAAAACGTTTTCAAGCTAGACTGGCCAGATCCGTTTTTTAAAATGTATAAGTTGATTGTTCACCAATGATTAAAACATCTATTTTAATGGATGGTGTATTGATTTACAATAAATATATACAGTTTGGATAATTTTAAAATTTGATATGTTAAACGAGCTAACGTAAGACAAAAGAGAGTTAGCAAATCGCAGAGTGAAAGAAAAATGGCCAGCGAAAGCTTCAGCCTCTGACATATAGTATGATTCAACTTAGTAAAATAATAATATTAATTAATTATTAAGACAAATGTATTGAAGAAGCTTTCAATGAACTGCACAAATGCACCCCTTAGAACAGAGATGCACAATTCTGTTACTTCCATTATACTCAAACCACATTACTCTGTTAGTTGTTGCCAGTGGGTCTGTGACAGTGCTGTCAAGTGTCAAAATGTTTTGTTGTTAACACACATTAATAGCAGTTGTAAAAAGACAATTGCATAGTTCTACACAGAACAGCACAATTTCAGTGTAGCAAGGTGCACAATTCAAAAATCCCCAATTATAATCCTGTCATCTATCTTATAACGAACTGTGTGCAGAATAAAATACTTCTCAGGGGACATGAGTATTTTGAAATGCTTCATTGTTGCTTCCATCTAGGCTTTAGATTTTGCGCAATCCTAAATGAATGCTCTTTTCTTTGTCTTTCGTTAATACGTAACTGTCTTAACTCAATGCGAAAAGATAAATGCATCAACATGCATGATCTATTTTTTCGCAATGTGTCCATAGTATTTGAAGAACCCTTGATTGTAACCCTCCACTCATACATATAATGACAATTACTTAATAACACTTATTGTTCGTAGGTTTAACCACTTATAGTTCGCAATAATAAAAATAAACATTTATATTTTTACATTCTACGAAAGTTCTGCTGAAATACTAAATACAAAATATACTCTGTATAGCTTTTTTAATTTGATTTTCTGGAATATTGTGATATTTGTTGTAATATATATACCTCTCATAAATGAACCGATTTTATTCCAAGCCTTTTTGAATATTCAAATACCATGTCCTGACCTACAATCCTTTTTACTAAACAATTTATTGTATATGTGTATTTTTATGTGTAAAAACATGGTTGTTGGAGTTTGTTTTTCATACACCAGTCTTACGTAGTATCATATTTGCCAAGAATTTGTGAAGAATTTCCTTCGGTCTGTCTGTCTGGTTGTCTGTATTCTATCTGGTAATACTTGGGGAAAGTATTGTTTTGAATTCATTGAATCTTTGACACTAACAAAAACGCTCATACTTTGTTTTTGGACATTTCTGATGATTCCTAAAAATTTTGGAAGAGGGGGGGGGGGTGGTATTTGAAAAAATAGGTGTTGTTAGAAGGCGAGTCTATACAAATTTCACTCCGGAAGTACGTGGCAGCAGAGTAATAGGTACTGAAGCTACATATTCTTATAACAGCGCGCCATATTTTTGTTGTACATTCTCAGTCAACCGTTTTAGCGATACTGACGAACAGTCTGAATCGAAGTCTATAAATATAATACAGATAGACTCTCCCGGCTTGTCAGGTTGCTACGTTTTACTTATACTACTATACTTTAATTTGCTTCTGTTTCAACAACTGCTACTACTACAGATTAGTACTGCATTTTACCTGAAAAAATATGAAATTAGTCTTCAGAAAATATCATCAAGTAGGTGGACTGTGTATTTCAAGTGCAGTGATATCAGTTCACTAAACATTCTTATCGAATTTCAGAACTGTTAATCCAGCTGAGACTTGGAAATTTTGGAAAAGAATTGAAATTTCTGGAATTTTTAAATCAATGAATCAAGATGTTTCAGTAGTTTCAATATTTTTTTATTAAAACTCGGAAGGATCATCAACTACAAATTCAATTAAAAAACTTTATTTCTGAAGTGATACCATCATGTGGGAAATACAGCGTCAACGTACTTGACATCATTTTCTCCACTGTTAAGTAACTCAAAATTATGTCTATATAAATATATGCATATATAGCTCTTTCTACCAATTCTGACCGCTACCAGTCCACATAGTGGAAGGCCCGACTCAATATTTTGCGTGTTATTGGGCGAGACCTTGTGTCCAAGCACTTTTTCACCCACCTTTTTTCTCTCCCTTTCTCTCCCTAATTTAACGTGGAAGGTAGATACTACGTAATCTGACGCAGCTAGGGTTACTTCAATGATGAAACAGTCAAACAAGAACAAAGTAGCTGCTTTATAGTTTCATCTTCCCGTGCTCATATACAGGATGGTGAAAGGCATAATTATTTCTTGTTAAAGAACTTTTCGAAAAAATCCAGAAACACGTCAAATTTGTTTTTCAGGATGACGAAAACCATTGCAAACCCTACAACTCCCTAAGAGCGATCCACCATTTTGTTTAAAATGAGAATGAAACGGGCTTTTATTTTCATATAGACTGAAATCACAAAAAAACGATTTTGGAGAAGTGCAAAAATCGGTCGAATTGATACTTGAAAATTTACTCTATTGGTCAAGTCCCATCCCCATACAACCCCACGATATTCATTCACGCAGGTCTTCCAGTATATCAGGCAGAGTGCTGAAGACTTGACATTCATTCCCATTTGATTTTATTTTGTGTTGAAGGGTTTGCAATGGCTCAAGAACAATAATAATGTGTTTTTTTCAATAGTAATGTGTAAGAATACCGATGCTGTCGATTTTCTAGGCAACCTCAGAAGTGCTGATACTAAATTACCATTTTTTCCAAATTGATAGTAAACAACCTTAAGATTTAACAAAAAGTTGAAGAAAGGTTATATTGAAATTTTTTTCTCTTGTGCGATTTCACCGTCACAGTCGTCAGTAAAAATCAAAGTGGCAACCCTGTCTCGACACCTAAACAAATCCCTTATATTGCTGAGATACCCTCTTGCCCTACAATGTAAGTAGAGTCGCAATTCCAGCGAACTACACAGATTTCAACGTTGAATGTGGGAAAACAAAAAATACGTATTTCATCACTGGTAAAAACAGAATCGGAGTATAAAAATGTGCATGGTTAATTTGAATGACCCACCCAGTGAAATTAGTGACCTTACATTAGGTATTTGTTACATTATTGGAATTACTAGGAAGTATAAATCAGTCTTACAAGTTCAATCTGGATTTGAAGATTTCTATAATGAATATGATTGTAGAGATTATCAAACCAAGCTAATAAACAAAAAAGTGTGCACCATGATAGAAATAAAAATGTCAGCCTATCCTATCTACAAAAAACAAGTTGGTGAGAGTATCCGAGAAATCATTTGAATTATTGTGAAATCATAATAATAATGCAGATGAAAAGATTGTGTAATTAAGAGGCAGTTTCACCAATAAAACTATTTTTCTTTCAGTGACGCGTTTCGATTTATATTTAAATCATCGTCAGACTGCCGGATGTGACTGCTAACAGGGCTATCCGGATTATTTGTCAATTAACAGAACATTTTGAATGCGATGGTTAAGGTTTTGTAAGGGTTTCCATTAACACTAATATAAATGCACTCCCAAACAAATATTTCCCCAAGACAGACACCAGAAAGGAAGAAATAATTTAATAGAAAAATATACAGGATAAATAGTATGCAAGATTTGAGAGCTCTAGTTTTGTATCCATGATAGGATCTAGTTAGTTAGTTGGCAAGTCATTTGGTTAGCCTTGTTATCTGACAGTCCGTCGATGATTTGAATATAAATCAAAACGCGTCACTGAAAGAAAAAGAGTTTTATCTGTGAAACTGTGTGTTTATTACAGCATCTTTTTATCTGCATGATGGAAGAGTTTTACCAAGTAAGAGCATCTACAAATTAAATTAATAATAACAATTTTTATTGCAAAAATAATTTAGAACTAAATTTATCCTTAAACTTAAAACAATATCATCACCATTTATTTTCTTCTTGCCTGAGCAACCGTTCAAGCAGCATTTTTTGAAAGAAAAAATAGACAAATGCAGGTGGTTCTCTACATGATTCAAGTGAAAAGACGCAAGATATGAGAAGCTACCCTTAAATTTATTGGTTTGATGCTTGGGAATTGTGAAGGAATTTGTCCTTATGGGTATCAGAGCGTCTAAAGATGGACTCAAGTAGGTAATCTGGTATTCTATTTCTAACCAGTTTATAATTAGTAGTATTTATAAGATGTACACCAGTAATAGCAGTTAGTACCACATATTTATGCTCGGGTAAGTACATATTAAACCTACAGAGACATTTTACATGACCACCTTTGAAATTTGAAGGTTTTTGGTATGATTATCCGATTCATCAAAAAGTGAATACAAAATTCTCAGTCCAGTACTTGTATACTATGAGTGTATTTTGGAATCATCAAGTTCAAATATGGTCATCTGAAACTCCAGGCAGGTTTAATATGGACTTGAATATGTGAAACTAAATAACGATTTAGTTTTTCTTCTCCTTTCAATTGTGGCGAGAGATCTAGTACGAATGAGTAGATCTTCTGATGACGACATGCTCAATTAATCACAATTTATTTCAAAATGACGGATAATTATATCTAGCTGAAAGGCTGAACAAAATCATCATGTATTGATTGACACATGAATGTATTATTTGACTTAAAAAAGTCTGAGAGATTGCGTTATCACAATGTATAATATGGGGTGAAGCTTTTATCAATGATTGGGCATATTACATACTTTGAATACTATCGTCATTGTATGTCACGTACAAACTGGTCAAGGAGGGGAGGGGACCGGATTTTACCAAGGGGGATTATGCGCATATTCTTTCGAGATAAAATCCGGACCCCGGGAGGAAAGCATCTGGAATGCGGATCGCAAACCTGAAATAAATAGAAAATGGCACGACAAAAAATCGTAAAATTTCACAAAGCCTTCCTTATTTGGACACTTTTCAAACATCCAGATGCCTTTGAAAAATCCGCCCCCCTCTTGACACATATCTACTTATATGTTACTGATTTTTTTCCGTTCTAATATGCCCGTACTTATTTGGCTTCCAGGGTCCTTCTAGACAAGTGAGAGTTCTACCGGGTTTGGGCAAGGTAAGTGTCTATTTTTTCATGAACATTGGAAAAAAGGACAATTACTAGCTGTGGGAATTTAAGTATATTGTGATCATTTCCCTAGAGTGGGCGCTAAATTTATTAAATTAAATTATGTATAGACATTTCACTGATTCCGAACTTCACCATACTAGCAAAATACAGTAAATGTTTATTAAATTCAGAGTGGTATTGTCACCGACAGGCCAACGAAAATTTGTGAAATGGTATTTAAAATCTAAAATTTTACGCGAGTATAAAACTTGCCTGCCTATTGGCATGGGAAATCAAAGGAGAATTGAATTAGAAATGTTAGTATTGCTCATTGCATGATTATTAAATAAAGAGGATTGTGTACTTAACACACGAATCTAGGAATAAAACTTTTTCTTTCAGTGGCGCGTTTCGATTTATATTTAAATCATCGTCAGACTAACATACGGCCAACTAACTTACTAGATCCAGTCATGGATACAAAACTAGAGCTCTCGAATCGAGCATACCATTTATCCTGTCTAGCTATTTTGTTATTAAATTATTTTTTCTTTCTTTTTGTCTCAGGGAGAACATTTTTTTTGGCGATTCCATTTGCATTAGTGTTGAAGGAAACCCTTACAAAACCTTAACACCTTAAAACCTTATCGCCGTCAAAATGTCCTTAAGATATTTCCTGTGAGAAACTATTTTATTTCTTACGGTAGTTCACGTTTGAGATATTTTATTTCTCAAGCTATTTCAATTTCCTCAATATATTTTATTAATTAATATATTTCAAGAGTAAGTTAGCATAGGATACAATAATATGGAAACTTATAGTGGTGTATCTATAAAAATTGAGTTTAAATGATCAGTCTGTTCATTTGCTCAGTATTTATCGTTTCAATACTATAAGTTTCTATATATTTGTAATCTATGTTATCTTACTCTTGAAATATCTTAAGTCATAAAATGTATCAAGAAGAATGAAATAGCTTAAGGAATAAATTATCTTAAAAAATGAAATATCTTAAGGACATTTTGACAGTGATGGTTAAGATTTTGTAGGGATTTCCCTTAACACTAGTCTAAATGCACTCGCAAAAAATGTTGCCCTAAGACAGACAAAAGAAAGAAAAAATTACTTAATAGTAAAATAGCCAGACAGAATAAATAGTATGCTAGATTTGAGAGCTCTAGTTTTGTGTCCATTATAGCATCTAGTTAGTTAGTTGGCAAGTAATCTGGCCTTGGTAGCAGTCAAATCTGACAGTCCGGCGATGATTCAAATATGAATTGAAATGCGTCACTAAAATAAAAGAGTTTTATTTGTGAAACTGTGTGTTAAGTACACAAACTTTTTATCTGCATAACGGAAGAGTATCTGCAATCTCCATGATTAGTATTTATAATCCTTCATTCCAATGTAAACTATGGCATAGTTCACGAAATAAAATATAAGTGGAGTAATTGGGCTCAGATCTTTGAATGTGTTAACATTGAATGCATCGCTCTTTTTATGTCCACCGACAATGCCGACAAAGGTCAGTGGTTGACTTCTCGTTGCGTCGGGCCCATCAATACTGAGCACTGGAGAATAATTTATATTTTATTCCGTGAACTTTCATCATTGTACCTATCTATCGATTTGTCATCACTGTAGTGCCTTCGATCATCCGCAAGCATCATCAGCATACAAGCATCAGTAGCGCTTACATCAGTGTCCAGTTATGAATGGCAAGTTGATATTCAAATGTTTGGTAGTAAAAAAATGCACAATACCCGGATAACTTGATTTCAATTTTTTCCATTTTTTGAAAATTTACGAAACGAGCCTACACTCAAAAAATATTTTTAGTTGAGTGAGGAAAATAAATGTATCAACGATATTTTCTATTATCATCTTACAGGTCAGATAATCATTAAGAGAGCATATTAAGGTAGCAGATATATATGCTATATGAAAAGTATAAAATAAATATAGAATTAAAGTTCGTTTTAGTAGCAAATATCTGAATATTAGCTTTCGCTAAACTAACTGGACTATTCACCATATATTATATAATAAGTAATCAGTGTATATGAGTTGTATAATTATATTATATTAAACTAAAATTATCCATTGCTGCTACTACTACCATGTTATATTATATACTATCATAATTTATGTAAACAAATCCGGCTCTAACATGCTTTTCAGAAAGGCTTTGTGATATTTACATAGTACTACTATGATATAGCAAAGCGAAACTTCCATGATACAGTGAAAAAGATTGTGTAATTAACATACAGTTTCACAAATAAAACTCTTTTTCTTTCAGTGACGCGTTTCGATTTATAATAAATCATCTGACAGTCCGACGATGATTTGAATATAAATCGAATCGCGTCACACTGAAAGAAAAAGAGTTGTATTTCTGAAACTGTGTGTTAATTACACAATCTTTTTATCCGCATTTCATAATTGAGACTGCACATAAACATACCTCACCTTAATTCATATGTTATAATTAAATAAACGAAAGAAGATCCCGTTTTCATGACTATCAACAATGACGTTAATATAGATTCTCACATCTGCCACTGTTTGGCTAGATAATTTTCGCTTCAAACCATAAACATTTCCAAAGAAAAAGGTATAAAAGTGTGAAAGTTAAGCTGACTAACCAACTGCAATACCCTGTGTGGACCTTCCATCAGCTGCTTGACCATCGCATTGCTTCTAGATCGCTTGGTAACACCATGCTTCACAGAGAACCAAATCCAGGACTAAATTCTGTCGCTTTCTCTCCCCCACCCAGGTGCACGTGTCATATTCGTACGACCGCCACGTGCCGTACGTGGGCCACAAGCGGCTGACCGTCGTGACACCGCCGCGAGTCTACGCGACCGGAGCCGCCGTCCTCCATAAGGAATTCGAGCGGATCGAGAACAAGCTGCGGCCGTGGTATGCGTACTCCGCCACCAACAGATACCTCAATTCCGACTCCGCCGTGGTAAGACTTTGCTGGAATGGAGCTTGATCATTATTGGCCGCTTTTGCTCTAGCATTCTAGCATATTGTGGGTCTTTGTATGAACTAACAATTTGGTAACCATGTAACTTAGTGCGGTCCGCAGAATTGAAAAGGAAGTTGATGAAATGGCTAGATTTTGACGATTTACAAGTGAAATCGAGATGATCTTGTTAGGGAATGATTTTTTTTTCGCAGCCGATGCTCAAAAAGTCATCAATACATTTGTAGGCTAGGTATATAAAATTCTGCTTCGTCTGTATTTAGATATATTTTCGGCAGAAACTCTCAGAAAGCTGGCCGATATGGAAAATCTGACATATGTCCCTCAAACAGCGAACTAGATTGCGACGTTGCCAAATGTGTTTTTTGCAATAACTGAATAATAGACGCTTAGCAAATCTGAGGAATTTGTAAAAATCTGTAAATCCGACAACACCGCGCGACTATTGACGTTTGTGTTAGTGGCATTTGTTTTATATTCCTCAGTCTAGATACTGGTTTTGATTGATTTCGTGGTTTATTTGAAAGTGAATACTGGAATATGTTAGGATTCCACGTGTATATCAAAATATTACACGAAAACACATTGTAGCTCCAGAGCCTTACAAGTGCCTTGAAGTATATATAGTAGTCAACCTGCGTACAGTGTTTTCGTGCGTAAATGGTGGGAAAATATCTTATATGGCTGATTAGCAGGGGTTAATAGTGTCCGATAAAAAATTGTAAGTACAGTAAAAAATGCAAAAGTATACGTTTCCTATAATTACATGTTTTGTCAGAAATTCTTTTCTTCTCACGAAAGCATGAATAAAGTAATTATCATATGAGAAACCTCTAAATTTATATTAACAGATGTTCAAACTGATACCCGCCAACTTCGAAACACTTATCAATCCATGTTATAATGTTTTCGTGACACTCAAGGAGAGTTTCTTTATTGATTGCTTTAAAGGAATATCTTATGGGTTACATTATTATTACATTACATTATTTTCCAATATAGTGGGAGCTTGTTCAATAAACAGCTTCTTTTAGATGGCCCAATAAAAAGAAGTGTAGAGGGGTTAAATCTGGTGACCTAGCAGGCCACATTATCCGATCCATCGATTGGGGTATTCCCGAACCAGCACTCCTCTGAAAATTCTGACATAATGAGCACAACAGCCATCATGCTGAAACCATATACCTGCCCTTTCTTGAATCGGTATATCGTCTATTAGGTCTGGTAAATGGTGTTGTAGAAAGACTGGATATTTTTGCCCATCCAATGAAATATGGACCGATCAACCTGTCATCAATATTTCCGCACCATACATTCACCAACGCTGATGTTCCACTTCTCTCAACCATCGCGGATTTTCCTCACTCCAATAGTGCATAATATGTCGATTCATTTCACCATGGTTTGTAAAACCAGATAAGAACCAGAACTATATGGCTTGAAAATGTCGTAAAAATAAATGTCATACAATGTTAATATTTTTCCACAGGACTTTCAGAATTTAAGCCTGAAATGCAATTGTTTGTGCTAACCTGTATTACAACATATCAGTGTATACTGTTTATAATATCGATATCAGAACATGATGAGGACGAAATCATATGCAACTTGTCAAATAAGTTATTAAAATTGCTAAAAAGACATAAAAGTTATTTGAGATTGAACTCAAGCAATTTTTTTCCGTCTGGTTAATCTTGCAGTCTTATGTACATAATGCTTAATGCTTGCTACCAGCACTTTTGTTCAAAATAGTACCTTACCTTGTACCTTGAGGAACAACCAAGAATAAAGACCTAAGACCGGATTCTGGGGCACAGTTCGCCTTCATTTTGATATTTTGATGGTTCTCAAAACTTGAAAGAGTGATATAATAGCAATCGGTGAATTTTATTACATATAAATGGTAACTTAATCCTAAGGTAACTAGTTTGAACAAAAGTGATGTAATTGGGAATAGCAGCACTTGTATACAACATTTTAATCACACTGATGTCGAATCAAGAAAGTCGCGTTGCCTCTTACATCGTAACAAAAAGCTTCCAGCTTTATACATATTTCATTTTACGTGCATTTAAATATAATTTTATAAAGTTTACTGATCTCAAAGATAAATCTCTCAACATCTTCGATCTCCGAACATACGGTGGGACATAGGACCTTCTTCCTAGGGAGTATCAGATGAAGAAATGTTTTAATGTTTTGCCTTTGAAAAAATCATAAGGAATAAGTCAACTTTTTTTCATCCTAAACCTGTAGAGGGCGCTGACTGGAACCACTTGTGACCGAATAAATATTTACTAGCGAACATATTTGTTTGATTGCTTGGACATTTTATTAAATATTAAAATGATACTGGCTGCATATAAAATGATATATTTATGATACACAAAACGATATTCTGGCAAATGTATGCAGCAGATTGTTTACATGAACAATTTTATTGTGAATATGTCGAACATTTCAAGCTGGGGGAAATGAAAATACCGATCGATTGCGTCCTATTTTCGAGTAGAGATGATTTGAGAGGTTTGAAGCGCAGTAAATGCAGAAGCAGATGGCTTCTGTTCAGAAATGTGTAGAAGGTTACCACCGTTTTGCAAGAACGAATACATAAAAACACTAAAATATGATAAAAAAACTGTTGCAAATGTATTCACAACAAAATCCACGTATATGAAACTGCAATTTTCTTCACATTATTCTGAAGACTAGACATTTTTTCCTAAATATACATATCTGGACTTTTATGATACTAAATCCTAGAAACTGGGAGTATTAGGCCAACCTTTTTTCAAGTTTACACGAACAGCCAGAGAGATTCAGTAGAAGGGATTTAATTGCTCTTCTGTCCTCAAGAAAAAGTCTAGAAAAAACTCTATTTTTTATATGCGAAGTAGAACTATATAATGATCTTATATTTTTTAATAATATATAAATGATGTCTGCAAGGTATATAAATGTAGTTTTTTAAGTGAGAAGTTTAGTGTACATGATAGATTCAGTATCCAGTAGGTGCTGCTATTATGATCTTTTTACTCGATTAATACAAAAATTAGATCAGAAACGATTGAATGTCTGGAACTGCTGAACACGCTAAAACGGACTGAAAATATTGTGAAATTATTCGTAAAATTGTATTCGGAATATTATTTGCACCGGGTTAGGGGTTGATATAAATGGCAGATGATTCAAATAATGGTAAAACAGTCAATAAAATACTATGAAATGTATGTTACTCATGTACTGTTAAATTAAGTATACCTACCACAATTATGGATAACGTTTAGCAAAAATTAAACGTATATATCTTCTTCATCTGTTTTTGAAGGCGAAATTCTACTTAGAAATATAAATTATAATTTTTTTAAATATATGAAGTTTTGCTAATCACTCCTCCATCAAATTTCATCAAAATCGATACAGTACCAACAGACCGACAAAAATTTCATCATGAAGTAAAGGCTATGTTTCAGATGTTTTTGAAATTTTAATAAAACAAGCTAGAAGCAAAATTTGAACAAATTCTAGTTGCTTCAATTCAATTGGATTTTGCAAATTCATGTCCCCCAAGATCTCCTGATCGTCACCCAGCAGAATATTAGGGAGCAACTTGAGGAAATCAAAAAGTAATCGAATTCTTTCACATCCCGTTAACTCCATTTATTAAAAATACATATGTAATAATCTTAAATAAATTCCTTAGTGTATGATAACATTGTATATTTTCTTGAAGAAGGCACAAAACTTCGATAAAACTTATTACCTCAAATTCAAAAATATACGCGCTCACAAAAAATATTTCCTGATCAGTGCTACGAAAAAAAACCCGTTAGGCAATGGCAGGTTATCTGGAGCAAAACCCAATTCATTCATAACATTCTTCCAGCAAACATCCACTCATGGCATCCGATCCTCCATCAGGTGTACTAACAAGATTTGCCACTGTTCTTATTTGATGGCTCACAACATTTCTGGCAGCCATACGTTTTTTGTTCCGTTCTTGTCCAACCCACACTTTGATTTCAGTAAACATCGCGCTTCTCGCTTCATCCTGTCCTAACACATCACCATCAATCTGGTTCATCTCAACACTCTTCCAGCCGATTTGACCAGTTATGTTTTCTTTCAGAGAACCTACTACTACGCTAGTTACCCCACTTCCTACTACGGTTTCTATGACTCTATTAACCTACCCAGTTCTCCCTATTCAAAGACGTACAGATGGTACTACTCCTGGCCCAAGCAGTATTCTTCCTACTGGCCCTACTACTATCCGTCATTTTCGTACTACTGGCCCAGCTATAGGCCCTATCTCAGCAGGTGAGTCGATCTTCCACATTTTGCTTGATTTTCGTCATGCGTTCGCTTTCAATCGAATCTGCTTGTCTTCTCCATATCAAAAGCAAACGGAGATGTCGTTATACTAGATAGAGTGATGTCCCAGAGCCGCCAGACCTGCGTTAGTTATTGTAATAATGCTGATATTTTGGCCATAAGTAGGGCACTATGTGTATGCTCTCCACTATGCATCAGACCTGCCATGCATGTTTCGTCTTCAGCCTAGACTCGTCAGTATAGCCTGGCGGTCTGACTGTAGAGAACAATGGATCTGATAGCAACATTAACTCATCTCCAAGTGTCGCCCTCTATGGAGACGCCCATTGGCAACTTACGAAGTCAAAGGTCCTAACACCTGGCCTGCTTTGAAGCGGCAACAGATGTCAACAAGGGTGAGGTGATTTATAGCGACATCCCTTGTTCTTTATAATCACTTTCACGATGTAGCGTTATCTAGGCTCATTCGATAACGATACAACGTGAATAGTGTTTACAAAGAACAAGGGATGTCGCTATAAATCACTTCACCCTTGTTGACATCTGTTGCCTCTGCAAGGCAGTCCAGGTGTTAGGAACTTTGACTTCGTGAGTTGCTAATGGGCGTCTACATAGAGGGCGACACTTGGAGATGAGTTGAGGGCACTATGTGTAATTGAGAGCTCAACCAAATTTGTTTGTTTTGAACCGGCGACCTTTAGGGAAAAAATTGAAACAAAAGGTGCAAGAAACCAGAGTAGAAGTATAATAGCTGTTAAAATATTATCAGACAATCGTCACATCCATTTCGCGCGAGTGATCTTGAAAATTTTCGAATTTGAGGTACCTAATGTGTATTATAAACACTTCACGAAAATATAATCAACTCAATTCCATCATTCCATTTGTCTGTCGGTGGATTGGTTTGTCGGTCCGTTGGTCTGTCCATTTTGATAAAGTGTGTCATTATTTTGACACGTAATAGGCCCTCATACAGGTCTGCAACAGGTATCAGTTATTCTCGAAGATCTCTCTAAAGGACAAAAAATAGTCAATCGAAAGAAGTTTGAGATAACTCATAATTTGAGGAGTGCAACTTTATGCTTTAAATATTACGTCTATTAAATATCCTCCTTGAGCGTTTATGCAGAACTGCAGCCTTTTCTTCAAATTTTCCATCATTCGTCCAGCAATACTGGATTAACAGTTTCCGGAAATGTACAGCTTAAGGTCTTGTAGAATTTGTAGACGTCTTACGCAGATTTTTTGATATTTCCGAAATATGAATATAATGTTCAGAATCAAAGGTAACCACTAAATAATTTTCTTCAAGAAAATATGGTCCCACAAAATCAAACGCTGCAGCTCCAAACTAAGCGGTGACTCTAAGATCGTGCAATGGTCTTTTGTGAAGCTGTTGTGGATTTTCCTTAGTCTAGTGAAGGTGATATTGTTCATTAACAAATCCAGTCAAATGATGAAGGAAATGAGCCTTGTTTACCATCAATAAAAAATTTAATTGATTGACATCATGTTCAAGAATGAGCAAAAACTTCCTGCAGAAAACCACACAGATAATTTTGTCGTTCTCTTTCAACCTGTGAACTACTTGGATTTTATATGGGTGAAAGTCCAAATGTGAAGGCAGAATAAGCTTCTTTCAGAAATCGGCAGTGCCATTGAATGTCTCAGTCTTGATCGCTGTGTTGCGATTACTTCGGGGGTTCTTATTGTGCATACCCTACTTCTTAACTTTGCGTTGACATTTAACTGTATCAACAGCCTTTCACCTCGTTATTATTTGCCGGGGTGGAATGTAAGATTAAATCCGCGACGCAACTGCATTTGAACTTCCACAATTAACTTGCTATGAACCGTTTAATTAAATTAATATATGGATTAATCGTAAACTTATCAACCATTGATTAAATGGAATTGATTGGGGCACATACAACTGACAATAGAATCAGCAGCAAAATATAGAATCGACTATGGCCTACTCGAAATAGGTGATACCTGTTGCAGAATCCTCTACTTTCTTTTTCAAATTGAGGCATTGATGAGGAAGGATTAAATAAAAACCAAGAAACGTCCAGAAGCACCTTGAAGTTCGAGTCTTATGTTTCTTGATTTTCAAATCATTTTGGGAGGCTCCAAATAGTCCAAACCTCGTTTTGAAATATTTTCCAAGTAGTGTCTGTTTTTCTGTCAGTTGATATTCTTGTTATTGCATCATCGGTTAGCATTTTTGGTGCAATTGAAGTGCAAATTAATATGTCGTGGGCCAAGAACATCGCTTTATTTGGAGAAAAAACATCAACGTAAAACAAGATGTCCTTTTTTGAGGTAATGCGAGGTCTTGATAAAAATCATAATAAAGTTGCTTCTAGACGGGCAATATTTTTACTGTAATATGTGGCTGCAATAGAGTGGCCAGCAATAAATAGCTAGACTTGAATATTCTCAGTATGGCTCGGTCATATAGCCACACATGTTTGGTATTTCCGATACATTTTTATGTGTTGCAGGCACATGGCCGGAGGATCGCTAGGCTAGCGAAAACACTATTGCAATATTGTTTTGTTTCGATGTTTGTTTGTTGTTGTTTTGGAAAATTTCGAGGGTTGAAATGTTTAATACTTGGACGAATGAGATGATTATTGAATTCGTTAATGAAATACATGCACACCCTGAGTTGTGAAATATTGAAACTTCAATATATAAAGATAGAAATGCCCCAAGAAAATGGATGGGGTTTTATTGCTGGAAAATTTGTATTCGGAAAGTGAGGAGATCTACAAAAAATATATGGGCTTGAGGACTTACGCAAAGAATGAGGAGAAAATGAAGATTAGAATTGGTAGTTCTAGCAGTAAATCAGTGTAATGGTTTTCTTTTGATACGATTTGGTTCATTTTAACCCTGAATACTTTTCTATTTTTTTTTCGTCTTCTGCCCGGTTGTGTAGCTCGTCTATGAAACAAATGTATGGGCCATACTGTTGAAGACAATATTGCTGAGCCATAAGCTGCGTTAAAATGTTGTCATGATGGCTGAGATATAGTAGCCAATATTGTAGCCACATATTGCAGTAGAAATGTTGCCCGTTTAGAATCACCTTAACAAACACTACAGAGTTTTACCACTCACCGAACCACTTTCAAAAAAATATCCGACACGTATCATGCTAACACTTTTGCATTTTTAGGAGAAGATTAAATATTTCAGAAAATTCAGTTTTTCACTATACAAACTTTCATAATTATTTTATACCAAAGGATTCAACTATTTAACTAGCAACTACGCAAACGCAGAATATTAGCTTTATTACAAGGTCGTTGGTCTGGCGGCTCCAAGACCTTGGGTCAGTTTAGGTGTAGGACTATTGATTATATCATGACATCCATTTAATAACCTTGAATAGTATTCATATGTATTCAACTATGAGTACTTATATGAGTACTCGAAGCTAATGAGTACTTATGAAAAAATTATAGAGAATTCGTATAAAATGGGTAACCTGTACGAGTAGTATGAATAAAGACTTCATGATAGTACGAAGGTATTAATTGATCAAAGAGCAACAGTAACAGTAGGGATATAAATCAGATTTCGGGTAATAAAACGTTCCAAGTATAAATATTGGTTCAACGGACTTTATATACGCCTTCAGTGAGGTGCGTTATAATAAAAAAGGCATGAAATAACTATATATAAGGATGTCAAACATATAATGAATTTCCTATAAACCATACAATTTTTGACATTTATAATTCAGGTTCTGTATTATTCTTTTGAGCACCAGAACTATGCTTTGCATAAGCAAAATATGTCCCGATAATTTCGTTGGGATAGTGCGTCATGTGGGGAGCTTTGCTCTCAATATTTAACTCAACACAGCAAAATTAGATACAGCTGTGTAGAAACTGTATCAGTAAGTGTACCTGTCACAGACCTAGAAAGCTCATCGTGTTCCAAAAGCGCTGTGAGAGGATGGAAGTCAACGCGTCGACTTTCATTGTCAACAATACGTCGAACTAGAACGAATAAAAAATTATAAATGTCAAAAATATACCCAACTTGAGGCATATAAGTAGTACAACCGGAGTATAAAACTGTACGTCTGTCGGCAGCTATCTGAGAAGCCTCTATTTTAACGACTATTGGCCCAGTTCAACTTACCGGAGCACCTACTGGCCCTACTACCGTTCACTGGACTACGAATTTAGCGACCTTGAGGACAAGATCAGTAACCTGAGAGTGAGTAAAGTGTGAAGATGCTTGTTCTGATGGTGCCTTTGGTGTTTGCCTTTTCAGGCTGAACCATCCCAGTCACGTAGGCGAAAATGTCAATATTACGAATAATTTCGAATCATTATTCGAAATCGTCTGTATGATATAACATACTGGATATTCATTATGATATTCCAGTTTCAGCTTGAATGAATGAAAATGAATTAGAATGTATTTATATATTTTATTTTTTTATATTTTGGGGTTTGGTAAAGATGGCCCAGGCATCGAAACGTTAGGAAATATATTCAACTTTATGTGGTTCTAATAATGAATTGGAATGTGGTGTGTGGCGCGTTTCCGAATGACTGACTTAAATCAATAAATGAGGTTGGCTCTGTCTGGCTGAGGTTCTGCCAAAAGAGACGAAGTGAAGTGAACGCTTATAAAGAAAACCAGCTCTGATGGTTATTTCAGTTTATACAACGTGGTGTTAAGAGTTGGATTATACTCAATAAAATGTTTATCCAACAAACAAACAAAAAATGGTCGCACACGCAAAACAACAATTTTTTATTGCACTTTTTTGACAGATTCTTTAACTACTGGTTACGTTATCGATGTTTTTGATATTATCTCATTGACATACTTTATGAATAGCAAAACTATTTTTATTGCACCATTTGAAACTAAGTACTTAATATGTTACATAAACAATTGAATAATGAAAAGTATAATAATTGAAATATTAATAATAATTAGTTCACCAAATTCAATACAATTTCTATACCTATATTTTAGAAAGTTTGCTTTTGGCAGACTTCATATTTGCTACTGCTGCGTAAATTACAATACCATCTTTTGGAAAGCTATAATTTAATACATAATGCGTAATATCGTTGAAGTTATTACATGATTATTATGGTTTTCATTTTCCTCACTATTGTGTTACACACCTCATCTGTATAAACCGTGAGTTGAGTATAAAATTGCTAGAGGTAAGTTCGTAAATATACCGACACAAATACTTATTTATATCAAAGTGTTTGTGCAATTATCGCTGTATATATAAAATGCTACGAATAATAATTGATTTCTCAAATTTGAAACCAGCAACCTTTCAACACAAGCCAGATGTGTAATTTCAAAGTTGCTGAACCACAGCTTCTGTTTTTGGTCAGCTTTTCACGTATTCCGTCCACTGTGCATAGTAATTACAGCATAAACCACATTTTCTATGGTTAAGGGTGGGGAATGTTTTATATTCATAACTATCAGGGAGATTAAGGGGCATTCTCCAAGTAATGCTACGTACTAACGTCTTACGAATGATGGCAATTATTTACATCCCTTGTGTGTTCGTACTTTTACGTCGAGATGAACTGATGAATTTTATTTATACTTTAAAAGACATATATTTTTGTGTCCCACATCTCCAATTTCGGTTCTGTATTTAATCGGAGTGAACTGATGTAACAAGAATCATATGTTGCATCCATACCATATCGAGTTTAAATCTATATCTATGCGCGATTTATTCGTTTCTAATATTTTCTCTAGAAAACCAAAATGCAAAAAGCATGTATTGTCGAACTGTGTAAACACTGAGACAGTCCAAATATAATAGTATCGGGTTATAATGATAGCTGAACGTTTTGATGCTATAACAAGGGGTCGTTAAAGGCAAGATTTTTGCAGGTTCCATTTTTTCAGATCAGAAATACGATATTCTGAAAGGTAAATCAGATAAATACACACATTTCTTAATATGCCGGACCATATATATTTTTGAGACGTGGTTCATAAATAGCACAATTTTATGTCACAAATGGAAGACTTTAACCTAGTGAGTGCATCAACTCTCTACTTGTTTTCTACTGCCTGACATTTAATCAAATTGAGTAAAGAATCTTTTGATGGTGTATACTATAGATTTACGCATATGGGTCATACTGAATACGGTCGTATGAAAAGGGAACGTTGAGTAGCAGGTAACAGCTTGTCATACACACGTGCTAATTGATTTTCGGAACTACGCCATGCCATGCCTTTGAGGATAAACGCCGCACCTGTTGTTTTCTAACACGATACCGACAGTAGTCGACATATTTTTTCTGTGTGCGAATCCTCCTATTTTTTTTTTTTACTCAGATCTCCAGCTTACTGTAACTTATCAGTCATAGCAGTTGTTCTTGGGATCAGGATGAATTTAATTCTTTGTTTTTGTCCTTCGCTTCATTGTTGATTCTTTATTGATCTTGATCATGCATATACAAACGGTTTTACATTTACACGAATAATTAATCTAACGCCTTTTCTTGGGGAGTGGCTTTTTAGCAATGATAAAAATCACATATTATTGAGTCAAAAAATAGCGAGTAAAAGATGCTTTACAACCATATTATCTACATTCTATAAGTACACTGCATTAATAACTATAAATGCGATATTTTAGATGATTTATTTTTTAGAATTATCCATCAACATTGAAAATATTAACAATTTTCATTAAGATTAATGCACATTTCCTGAAATATCTAAAAGAAAATTATGTGACTAATCTAGTAAAATATTCCACCACGTTCTATCCCAAGACTTTCTTCATCCTCCTTACCTTTTAAAATAGAAAAATATAAATGTATATCCTAACTATTTCTTTAAAAAAAAAATTTGGTAAGATTATTTTTACATAAGTGGGGAAACTCTTTATAGTATTCAATATCGTTTTTTTTTTTAAGTTAACCGACATTGTCTTCAAGTGTATGTTCTCCACTATGCACCAGACCTGCTATAGACATGCATGTTTCGTCTTTAGCCTAGACTGGTCGGTATAGCCTGGCGGACTAACTGTAGACTTCATAAGTTGCCAATGGGCGTCCCCATAGAGGACGACACTTGGGGATGAGTTGAAATTGTCTTTGTTGAAAATATATGTATTTAACAGTGTGAATTCAATTTTCAAGTAGAATTTGAATGCTCTTTTATTGTAATATTAATAACAACCACGCACAAACGAACTCACATTAAACAAGTCAACACTGGATAACAAAATATGAATGACAATTTTAAAACCATTAGATTATCGCAGTACTTCGGAGTCCAGAAGTTCAAGCAGTGTTGTCATAATTTCTTCTTTTTCGTATTTATTTAAAATGTTCTATACGAGGGTCACGCTGAAAGTTTTCAGATACAGAAAAACTACAAGGTTTTTCAAAAAAACTTTATTATGTTTTTTCTACATATTCTCCCCCTACCTCAATACATTTACACATTCGGTAAAACCACTTGTCAAATTCTTGTGACCAACGTTCTTTTGAAAGGTTGCCGATTTCCTCCTCAAATGCAGCGATTGCCTCTTCATCGGTGGAAAAATGGCGACCTCGTAACTTTTCTTTGATTTTAGGGTATAAAAAGGGGTGGGTGAGTTGTCATGGTGCCATTGAATACCCTACAGACCAGACTTTCGACGGCTCTAGCATAGTTCTTGGAAGGCCACAGGAACACATTTGGTTATATACCATTCAGGAGTAACTGTCCTTTGATTTTCCAAGGCTACCGTTGTGATGTATCCACTTTTAGAAAAAAAAGATGCGACCATTTTCTTTCCAACACTCATGGAACGACGAATTTTCATTGGAGGCTGCTCACTTCCAAAGCATCAAACCTAAAAGCCTAAAAGTAACTAACTAAACTTTCGTGACATTCCGCTAGTTTTAGTCCCGTTTTATAGTCATACAAAATCATGGCTCAAAAATCGCGACTATCCGGTTCCATTTTCACGTTAAAATTCGGCCAAAACTCGAGACCGTAACAAGGCAACTACTGAACGATTCAAACGCTGCCTTTGCGTGTAAGCACTTACAACTTTAGACAAAATAGCTGCGTGCTCAAACTTGTTCAGACTTGTATAGATTAGGAATATCTAAAGACTTTCAGCGTGACCCTCGTATGTATTCGGTGGCGTACCCGTACATTTGGCAACCATGGTATGATTAAAGGTTGCTCTTAAATGTAAACAGTAGTGTCTTTCTCTTTTCTCTGTTAAATAGTATAAGGTACCTACCATACATATTGATGGGAAGTTGAGGCTATACTTTATCATTATCACTATAATTAATCTGCCACCTGTTGCTGACAGTTTTATTGCGCTGATACGAACTGATGTTTACTTTAAAATGTGAAAACATTTGGATGATGGGACCGTCTATTTTCGGAATACCGAAACATCGAATAAAAATGCACGAGTGCCAACTATAAACGGGTTTGTGTAGCGCTTAGTCACCGTTTTGAGAAGTTGGGATTGTTTTCGCATACATTTTGGACAACTCCCAAAAGACTGCGTTCGAAATGATTCATAAATGTGCTGGTGTAGGTGCGAATATCGTTTAGTCCGACTCCGACTGTTCGACTGTGATACAAGGTAAACTCAAAGGTAAGTAGATAAATAACACGATTACTCTTCAGCTCAAATCATAATTCTTGATTCTAGATTCAGTTATTCTTCCATATATAATAATTTGCGTCACTCATATGTAACCTTTGGTTCCCTTTCTGATTCATCATGGACTAATCTGATAACGGATCTCTATACTATATAAAGAAGGTAACAATTTCTAAAGGAGGATCGCATAATCTGCTTCGATCAAGCTGAATCATCATTGTTTTACTTTTCATAGACATATGTTCTCTATACCTTCAGGTGGACCATATATTTTGTCGTCCCGCTTTCTTTAGGGCTTTTTCCTTTCCTACGTCCAACGTAATATCTGTATTAGCAATGCAGCCTTTAGGCTTATTGTGTTTAAGCTACCATTCCAGCAGCATTTAACCCTGTACTGAACTCTATTGGTTCTATCCTTGGCCTCTGAAAGAGGTGCTGCATCTTGTGATATAGTGCATGGCACTCACAGACTATTTAATTCCCGCATTGTCTGCAGTCGAGGGCTCAGCTATGAAGCCCTAGTTTGTTCAGGTGCTTCCTCAGGAAGACAGTGTCCTCTGAGAAGGGAGCTGGTTCCCTTTCCAAGAAATTAGTCATCTCTTTTGAATCTGGTGCTTTAATGAATTGTTCGTCGTGGCTGCGTCCAGTCATCATGTTCCAATAGTCCTTGTGCTAAAGTGATTCCTTGACTTAGTGTTCCTTACTGCGTTTTTGAACAGTTTGCTTAGATATTGTTGACATCCTTCAACAAATGCAAACGGCACTATGAGACCTTCTAATGCCCTGACTGTCGACTGTTTGGATCCTGATGGATTATCTTTAAGACAGCATGCGGTATGCTATATCTAGAGTTGTGCTCTCTACCACAGATTTCTGGCCTATGTTTCTTGTTCGGACTATGTTTTTCAAGATTCCTTCGATCTCTTATTATATATTATATATTATACCGATCTCGAAATGATGTGGTCTGTTGTGCTTGTTGAAGATGCTTACCTACTTACGAAATCCGATAACGGGATACGAATATTCCTTCTGGCCCGATGCGAAATTTTTCTACCACTACAAGATCTACAGACCGCTCAGTTACCATGTAGATTGGCCGATCACGTCCAGGGAGTGGTATCCACGGTATTGGCCCAGCTACAGATCATACTGGCACTACCTCAGGGATACTCCCAGCGAAGAAGCCTTCCGGCAACTCCGGGTGAGTTAAGATGACCAAACAGTATGGTCAACCTTTCATTTTTAAATGGAACACAATGTATAGTTAAATGAAATTCCGTTCGCCTCCTCCTTCTTCATTCGTCATCAGATTATCAAATTTTCTTCTAGCCACCAAACCAAAAATATTTTGGCTCAAAGAATATTTTTCATCATAATTATTTTAATACTGTGAATTAATCATGTCATTAGGTATTTGTATTTTATTAGCCATGATCCACGTAATTCGATAGCCGCTCTCAATATTCACCCCTTTAACCTTTTTTTATTTTCCAGATCAGTTCATGGAATAGATCTTACTTGAAATGTAGCGATCGGTATTACTTACATTGCAGGTCCAATATGTCTTTTCGATTTTGAAAAGGTTATTAATTGTTGTTTATTTTTGCACGGAATGTCCTTTTATACTTTGCATGCATTTTTTATGAGACGTGCTTTGTTGCATACTGTACTTTGATACTCATACAGATAGCATGATTTCAATTTGTTCTGTACTTTTTCTCTAGTCTTATTCCTAGTTGGAATTTAATTCCTTCAGCTATTTGTCGAGTAGTCATACTCTAAAGCAGTGATCAATTGATTAATAATTTATTATTTTTGGTGTTCAGTGTTCGGTGTTTCAATATGGCATTTCGAAATCCAACCGAATGGATTGTTGTAGACCTAACTGAAAAAAATGACGTTTGGCACTATACTTCCAATCAGAACGCAGAACCTTCAATAGTTGGAATTGACTGTTGTTTGAAACTTGTAGACAAGGTGGATTTATCAAAAGTTTGATTTCGGACTTCCATTGTCTATAAAATTTTGAGTATCACGACGTTTCGATTGATGTGCTATCTTCAATCGAAACGTCGTGATACTCAGAATTTTATAGACAATGGAAGTCCGAAATCAAACTTTTGATAGTTGGAATTGAGCTAAAAAGATACACTGAAAACTCTGTCAGTTACTGACTATTCTTTCCAATTACTGAAACCTCGTTTCCGGATTTGTAGACTTGTGCCAAATCATTTTCAAAGGTGACATATAACACGTGAAATAAAAGCCTTTGATACAATGATCTAGTCTCAGAGTCCTCGTTGTCACTGTAGTTCAACGAAACTCGACCACTTTAAACCTTATTTACTTCACTAATAGAGGCATTTTTCTGTTTCAGGTGAAAAATGATCTGTACTGGTCCGATACGAGAATTGCATAAGCGATAATGGATTGAGAAGTGCGTGATACTATTTTCTTTATAATTGTTATGTATATAAGTTTAAAATATATATGTATATTTTTGTATAAATAAAAGATATATTTATTTCATGCTATTTTATGATCAAGGATGATAACCAGAATGAAGTTTTAATTTTTTATTTAGTGATATGGAGCATACTTATTATAGTTTGCTAACGATTGCTTGTCATGTTTGACAAAGACTTTATAAATAGTCAATTTCGACTGAGTTATGATGATTTAAATATTAAATCGGAACGCGTCACAGAACAGTTTTATGTAGTATGTGGAAATTTGAACTATTGATAGGCTTTACAAGAATTTGACGAAAAATAATTAGGTTAGGTTAGGTTTAGGTAATTCAAGGGCCCTAATGGGGAACCGGCCAATTTTATGTGGTTCGAACCATAGAGGCGCCTGGGAGCATATTTTTATTATATAACGACAGAGTTGAAATATTGAATCTGAATCTCATCATTAAAAAAGCCTAACATGTTATGGGGTGCCCATTTGCAGGATGGGCAAGCAGTAAAATGGATCAAACTGGCTTCCCTGGTATCTCTTGGGACCCACTCACATCCAGCGCAGAAAAGGAGGCAAGATTCGTGATTGGCGTCCCAGAATTACTCAGAAAAGGAGCTTTGAAAATGTTTGAAAAACATTTTTGCACCCTTCTTCGCAAATGCATTTTCTCAGAAAATAATATTTTCTGGGAAAACCGAATATCATAGCGCAAATCTGATAACACCGTTGGATTCAGACGAAAATTTTACATCGGATAGTCCACCAATAAGAGATGAATCTGTTTTCCGCTTCGACATGGGTATCAAAATCGAACGTTTGAAAATCCTTAAGGAATTCTAAGAAAAAAAAATAGAATTCCTTTAAACAAGACAAAAAATCTTTTCCTGGGTGATTGAGGGACGCTGATTACGAATCCGGCCTCACTTTTCCTCGAATGGAGTCCAACAATAAGAGGTGAAACTATTTTTCACCCCGACATGAGGGTCAAAAGTCGGGGTTCAATAATGTTGAAAATCAATAAGGTATGTGCTTCAAAAAATGGCCTCAAATAGTTTGACGTTTACATCTCACACAATCGTTTCAGGTTATAAATAAGGATTGTGATAGAATTTTAGAATTGTTGATAAACATGCAATTTAAATTGCAATATTTCCAAAATTTTGTTCAAGTGGATCAGAAGCTCCAAAATCAGATCAAAACCTTCAATAACTGATGAACAGGCATGTGAAATATAGAGTCAATCTACGCAAATTGTTCCGCCTTGTTTGTTTCCTCGTGCTTGTGATACAAGCAACACAAAAGGATGAGATTTCATCATCGATGAGTAAGAATTGACGTGGGAAGTAAAATATTATGTTTCATGAACAAGACAAACACCGTTTCTTGGATAATTTGATGGTGATAATTACAGATCCCGCCGCCATTGGTAACCGGTATCTAATGGGCGCCTGGGGGCATTCGGGAGGTTTACCCTCCTCGAAATGTATCCCGTGGCCTGTTATGCCTTTCTAATTAATGTACTCGTATTCACATTCAGTGCCCCTAAATACATTTAAGTACCGTAGGGCCCGGTAAGAATATCTCCAGTTGTTGCGGTACTCCATTTTTAGCATCAAATTTTGAACGGCCTCATCTTGTTAATACACAAGTGTGAAAGAAAAAACTAGGTTTTATCGTCGATAACTCCTGATATGACAACAAATATTTGGATCAATATTTATGGTTCAATTTGTGGCGTTTGTCTGGTCTGCGACTCGTCGTGGGGAAATTCCAAGATTTTGCCAGAAAAACTTGTTATGAAATTTGCTAAATCCGCGTTCGAACCTCAAGGCGAATAATTTATAGGGTCGTAGTAATTAAAGCGGTTAAAAGTGGGAGAATGAAAGTAGACGTGTCGCGAAATTGGTTTAGTGAATTCTGCGATAAACTTCAAAATATAAAAAAATACTCAAATTTATCTTATTTACCAATCGTAGTATCGTTCCCCACCATTTATGATCTGAAAACATGGAAAATTTCGCCGATATCGTCATCGTTACAGTGTCAAAAAATATGCGGTCACATGAATGCGGTTATCGCCGAGTTGTTTTATTATTTCAATCGTCTTCAGGTGAATTGACGACTGAACATAGTCAATCAATCAATCGAAACATCGTGACATTCAAAAATTTTATAGAGAATTAAAGTCCGAATCGCTACTTTTGGAATATTCACATTGTCTAAAAATGTCAAACATAAAGTATAATATACTTGTGAACAATTCAGAAAAGGCTTGTGTATATTAAAAGTTTCCAAATATTCTTAGTCATGACAGAAAACTTCACTATCTATATAAGCACTTGGAACTTTAGACAAAATAGTTGCGTGCTCAAACTTGTTTAAACTTGTCTCGTATAATAACTCAAAAAAATGCTAGTGCAGCAAATACTAGAGGAGCTTCTCGGGCGCATCCTCACCAGGTGGAGCTTACAACTTCTCAAACAAGCTTTTTCCAAAACTAATTCTTTTGGAGAACCTCGACGTTGCGGAATGAGCTATCGGGAACTTTGTTCCCTGATGGTTATAAGCTACAGCGTTATAATATAAATGTGAATATAAATTTATCCTCACGCAGTGGTTATGAAGCGCTATAAAGCTATCTGCCTTTGGAGGTGAATGTGAGTGGATGTCTTATTATTGCACAGCGCTTCTGGAGCGTGATAGGATTCCTGCCTTTGTGATAGATTATCTGTAAGAAAACTGGCATTGTTAGATTAGTCCAAGTATGACAACTGTTTTGTTTATTGAAAGTATTTTGGCGAGCTGTAAATGCGAGTCTGACACACATGAATAATTCGTTCTAAAAAAAGTTTATTTTGAAAAACTTTGTGTCATTACGTCACTACTGCCCACATTCATAGCAACGTCATCTCATATCATCGATTACGCAAAAGCTTTACAGACATGTCAATACATCCATTTTTATGTCAGTTATTCGATTACATCAACACGTATGTTTACAATTTTTGTCGACATACTAGACATTACGTAATCGAAATTCGGGAAAATATAATAGATCGCATATTATAATATATAATTATGTACTTTCCAGAAACTGTATCCTAAATTATCCAACAAAAATAAATCGAGTAATACAAGGTACGTGTGTGCGTAAACTTTTGGCAACAATTTTAAGGTGGGACTGGATTGTGTTTGGCAGTGAAGTTGATGATAAGATTTTGTAACAATCCTGCGTTAGCCATTATCTGTGTGAATAGTGACATAGGCAGCAAATCTGAGTTGTAACACGTAAGGTGAGTTGAGCTATTTCTTTATAAATTATTTGGAGGCTTTGTATAAAAATTAAGGAACGATATACCTAAAATATATTGAGTGGATCTTATTCGTAGCGTCGTAGTAATTATTCAAGAAGTTAGCTTTCATTCGATTTGGTTTGATTATAAACTCTATAGCAATAGAATTGACATAGTTCATTTTTTGTTATGTTTTTGGAGACACATCAGTCCATGGTGAGATCTTAAATATAGTGTCAACGTAAAGGGTATTAATCATTATTACAAAACAAAAGCTGCACTTTAGGATCCATTGGTAATGAACTACAGATAATATCTAAAAATAACACAAAATTAATACACCTAATTAAAATATGTGAAAATGTATATATAAAATGAAATTTGGGATCCTCATAAAATTTTTTTTCTAGAATTGAGGAGAGGGCGCTTTGAAAACTTATTTTTAAACCACAATTCAATCTCTCTCTCTCTCTTTTTTACAACAGAATAATATATAATTATCCCCAACTAAATGACAGATAGCTGTAAAGTTTCGAAGACTACACACAAATCCACTTTAATGTTTAAAGAGCATGACGAAAATGGCCCATATACGATAATACTAGCCTTGTTTTTTAGATGATCAAGCTAAAATACGATTCATACTATGGTAGCAGGGTACTTTACTATCCAGAAAGCAGATATTATAACGACGATACGATGGGAAGGTACTGGTCACCAAAATTCGCGTTTTCTAGACTGCCCAGATATTGGCCCATTTATATGATGGACCTATGGCCCACTGAACATCACATGAGACAAATCAGGGTTAGTATTAGTAGAACATTGTCAAAGAAGGTGTTCTCGATTGCTATTTTTAGTCCAGTTACTCTATTCCTTGAAGAAGTTTGTCGATGTTAATTAAAAACTTTTATATAGCTGTTGAGTTTATAAAACATGAAGTTATTATTTCAAGTCAAACATTTTATTGGTTGAAATTAGAAAAATATTATAGAGAACACGTTATGTCAGATTTTTTTTTATTACAGGTTCGAAACAATCTATATTATACTCCCATTAGCGCTTAGATAATGGAAACATAGTAAACGAACATATTTATGATTGTATATGTATGCTGCTGTAAGTTCAAAAGATTAAAATAAATATATTTTACTATATACGCTTTCCTATTCATTTTGCCACCCCATTTCGTTTTAATCTATCCACAAGAATGTTTATAAAAGGATTCCTACGGATTTTACTCCTCTAAATTGACACCAAAATCATTCCTGACGCATTTTCGGGATATGCAGATTAAGCTTCCTCATATACATACGAGGGTCACGCTGAAAGTTTTTAGATACAGCAAAAGTACAAGGTTTTTTAAAAAAAAACCATTCTGTTTTTTCAACATATTCTCCCCCTACCTCAATACATTTACATATTCGATAAAACCACTTGTCAAATTCTTGAGACCAACGTTCTTTTGAAATGTTACTAATTTCCTCCTCAAATGCAGCGATTGCCTCATCATCGGTGGAAAAATGGCGACCTCGTAACTTTTCTTTGATCATAAGGAATAAGAAGAAGTCGCACGGAGCTAGGTCCGGAGAATAAGGTGGGTGAGGCAACAGTTTGACACCCTGTTGAGCAAAAAAATCGATTGTTCTAGCGGCGCTGTGGGCTGGTGCGGTTGTCATGGTACTATTGGATACCCCGCAAACCAATCTTTGGACGGCTCTTGCATAGTTCGTGGAAAACTACAGGAACACATTTGGTTATATACCATTCAAAAGTAACTGTCCTTTGATTTTCCAAGGCTACAGTTGTGATTTATTCACTTTTAGAATAAAAAGATGCGCCCATTTTTTTCCAACACTCTTGGAACGACAAATTTTCGTTGGAGGCTGCTCATTTTGAATGCATCAAACTAATGACTGCTGTTTAGTTTCGGGATCATAATGATATAACCATGTTTCGTCTCCGGTTACGATATTGTAAGTGTTTTTACTGTGCCCATTATCAAATTTTTCATAAACTTAGCCCAATCAACTCTTGTTGCTTTTTGCTCACTGGTCAACAAATGTGGCACCCATCTGGAACACCGCTTTCTTAGGCGAAGGTGATCATGAATGATTGTTCGGACCGCTGCCGATCCAATCCCTAGAGAAGCCTCAATCTCGGTGTAGGTTATATGTCGATCTTTTTTTACCATATTTTGCACAGCTGCTATAGTTTCCGGAGTAACAGCAGTGGGCGGTCGACCTGTGCGAGGTTCATCATCGAGTGAGACCCGGCCCCTTTAAACTCAGCAAACCAAACCCCAAAGCAACTCACTAAACTTTCGTGACATTCCGCTTGTCTTAGTCCCTTTTTATAGTCATATAAAGTCATGGCTCGAACATCGGGACTACCCGGTTCCATTTTCACGTTAAAATTCGGCCAACACTTAGATGCATTCGAGACCGTGGCAAGGCAACTACTGAATGATTCAAACGCTGCCTTTGCGTGTAAGCACTTACAACTTTAGACAAAATAGCTGCGTGCTCAAACTTGTTTAAACTTGTATAGATTAGGAATATCTAAAGACTATCAGCGAGACCCTCGTAAGTGTACTATTTTGCGTTTGCTCAAGACTGGCAACTTGGCATTGACACTGATGAATGGAATCTCTCACACTGCAGAATCTCCATGGCACTCCAAGATGGAACAGTACTTGTCATACATTTCACATTTGATCAACGACTGTTGATATTTCATTTTTATTCTGATGACGACAGACAGATGACAGACAAATGTATATGCCTATGAACTGTTGACTAAACAATTGCTAGAATTCTTCTTCACCTATGGTATGGGAAGTGAAACATGTTATCCATGAGCTACGTGTCTATGATTAGTGAATAATGATGTATTATGAGAAATATTAACTAATTTGAAAGAAAAATAAACGTTTTCCATTTACGTCATATGTATCAAAAGTATGTCATATACGATTTGGTAAGCTGCCAAGAATCGGGTTTAAAGGTTTGTGAAAAGCGTTCTTTTTCGCATACAAGTCGAAGTGGTGAATCGAGTCAGGTAGACATTGTTTAATTTAGTTTCACAGACAAGGTGAGTATTAGGGTCAATAAGATATTTATATATATTTTTGTATATGTAATATGAATATGAAAGGAGGTACATCAAGCGTTCTTGATAAAATAAAAATATGGTAATTTGACAAACTTTTTGCTAAATGATATACATTATTTTATTCCTGTACACTGAATACTCTATTTTAGATCAAATCATTAGACCACTGACCTTAAAAAAAATCTAGATCATATTTATATTGTGAAAGCTGTTCCTTTCGCAGCTACGTCATCAAATATGTGACGTCACCATCCGATATTTATAATCAACAATAGTTACACACTAGCAATGACGTACTGTCAATAAACTTTCAATAGCCTGACTAAAAATAAATGGAAACAAAATTATATAAGGAAAATAGAGACAACATAAAAATAATAGAACAATACGCCTGAAGTCATACTTTATTTCTGAATGCAACCCTGTCAAAAATGATAATGACTAAACTGTTACGCCAATGGCATTTTAGAAACAATGCTGACTCTTCAATACGACCCGTCATACGGAAGCCGATACGATTACCTTTGGATGCCGTCCTACAAATACTCATGGAACTATAACAAATACGATTCCAGAAACCCTTTGTCCAGATTCGAACCATCCAGACATTGTTATTGGTACCCATATTACTGGCCAGCTCATCTTATGGAAAACACACCCACTGCTAGCTCTCTTCGAGAAGTTAGAGTGAGTCAACCATTTTTTATATTATGATTCCAAGAGTTACGAGGGGCACGCTGAAAGTTTTCAGATACAGAAAAACTACAAGGTTTTTCAAAAAACTTTATTCCTTTTTTTTCAACATATTCTCCCTCTACTTCAATACATTTACGCATTCGGTAAAACCACTTAGCAAATTCTTGTGACCAACGTTCTTCTAAATGGTTGCTAATTTCTTCCTTAAATGCAACGATTGCCTCTTCATCCGTGGAAACATGGCGACCTCATAACTTTCTTTGATCTTAGGGAATAAGAAGTCGCACGGAGTTAGGTCCGGAGAATAAGGTGGGTGAGGCAACAGTTTGACACCCTGTTCAGCGAAAAAATCGAGTGTTCTAGCGGCGTTGTTGGCGGGTGCGTCGTCATGGTCCCATTGAATACCCTGCAGATCAGTCTTTGGACGGCTCTTGCATAGTTCTTGGAAGACTACGGGAACTCATTTGGTTATATACCATTCAGAAGTAACTGTCCTTTGATTTTCCAAGGCTACCGTTGTGATGTATCCACTTTCAGAAAAAAGCAGCAGCAGTAGCTTCTACAGTTTCCGGAGTAACAGCAGTGGGCGGTCGACCTGCGCGAGGTTCATCATCGAGTGAGACCCGGACCCTTTTAAATCCAGTAAACCAATTAAGAACCGTAGCCCTAGAAGGGGCAGAGTCCACAAAGCAACTCACTGAACTTTCGTAACATTCCGCTTGTTTCAGTCCTTTTTAATAGTCATACAAAACGATTCAAACGCTGCCTTCGCGTGTAAGCACTTACAACTTTAGCTGCGTGCTCAAACTTGTTTAAACTTGTATAGATTAGGAATATCTGAAGACTTTCAGCGTGATCCTCGTATATGCAAAAAATGCACCCCTACCCGCCCCTTAACAACAAAATGGATGTAGCTCCCACTAGTACCTAGTAAATAGGTGGTAAAAGGGAGGAAAACGTGTGGAGTTCCCAAATTGATACACAGTACAATCTACATAAATCTACACCTGACGCTTTTGAGGCATCCATTCTGTTAGTTCTAAATTTAAAGCAACATGATGTGTTTCTATAATTACAGCTGCGCCACAACCTGTACTATTTACGTCCCTGAGCAATCGGATGGTAATTAGGGTGGAATGATGTACTGCGTTTAACCACGACAAGGGTATATAATTATATTGTGATATTTATATATTATACATGATTGTGTCTAATAAACTTTATGTGCTTATCGAATATTTGTTTCCTATGTATTGAGACGTATTTTAAAATTCATCTGACTTATGAACATTGTGAGTATTTATGCAATAAACTATCCCGTCATTGACAAAAAGTTCCACAATTTCCACAAGGCTTTTTGTGATGAGTTAACCATTCGACAATTTGGTGAACTTGCCACAAAATATCAAAGATATTATGTAGATTGTAGATGCTCTTACTTGGTGAAACTCTTCCATCATGCAGATACAAAGATTGTGTAATTAACACACAGTTTCACAGATAAAACTTTTTCTTTTGTGACGCATTTTGATTTATATTCAAATCATCGTCGGACTGGCAGATTTGACTGCTAACAAGGCTACCCAGATTACTAGGCAACTAATTAACTAGATCCTAAAATGGATACAAAACTAGAGCTCTCGAATCTAGCATACTATTCATCCTGTCTAGCTATTTTTCTATTAAATGTTTTTCCTTTTTTGTGTCTGTCTTAGGGAAAATATTTTTTGGCGACTGCATTTACACTAGTGTTAAGGGAAACCCCTACATAACCTTAACCATCGCCGTCAAAATGTCGTTAATATATTTCATGTTATAAACTAGTTTATTCTTTAAGCTATTTCATTCTACTTAATACATTCTATAACTTAAGATATTTCAAGAGAAACTCAACCTAGAATAATAATAATGATAGAAATAATTTAATAGGAAAATAGTTAGACAGGATAAATAGTATGCTAGATTTGTGAGCTCTAGTTTTGTATCCATGATGAGATCTAGTTAGTTAGTACTGTGGGTAGCCTTTGTTAACAGTCAAATCCGACAGTCTGATGATGATTTAAATATAAATCGAAACGCGTCACCGAAGAAAAATAATTTTATTTGTGAAACTGTGTGTTAATTACTCAATCCTTTTATCTGCATGAAAAACATATTTTATATTAAGTTTAAACTGGGGCCTATGATTCTGTTAGGCGGCCTTCCAGGTCACCTGATCTTACTCCAATTTTGCATATTGAAATAATTCCAGATAATGAAGTATGAAATGCTAGTTTGGGCATCTAATAGCGTAATGATTTCTTTGTTCGCAAAATCACTATATCGACTGTATTAAATTATTAGTGATTTTCAGATTTTCTGAGCCTGAATCAAATGATCAAAAAGTGAAAGCCTGAAGAATATAACTAATGCTAACGAAGATAAATATGTTTTTCTAAACGAACGGACTTAATAAGGAAGCGATGCAATCGTTATTAATTCAACATTGAAAAACAACCAGTTTTCCCTGTCCTATTGAAAAGGTCATTTATCATTCCACGTGGGGGTTTCCGCTTTTTTTAGCTATTAATTAAGAACAACCTAACTGCCGCTCTTACTATTCTTTCCTCTGTTATTTTTTACCAATTTCGGTGGTGTCGGATATACAAAAGCAATCAAGAGCAATAGGGTTTATCAAGTATAATTGGTGTGGGCGGATCCAGTGGCGTAGGGCATCCTTTTTTTTAGTATCCACTGACGCATATGTTACGAAAGCGAGTCTGGTGATTAAACCCAGCCCTTATTTCCATTACAATTATTTAGTTTGGTAGCCATCCACCCCCCAACCATGAAGGAGGTTTTCATACATGATTTGTGATCATTCAAATTTCCCGCCAGTACGCTTACGTAATCATTAATATGATTATGATACTTGAACTGACTTTATGATCAAATTGACACTTCCGGAGATGAATGAATCGGTTGTAATATGATACTCTGGGTTCAGATTTCTTAGTGAAGTACCTACCTGCTCAGAAAGCAGCACTAATTATATAAATAAGCACCTTTCTCCAATGTTCAATCCTGGGTTCGACTCCGTCATGTCGATTGGTAATAAGTAATTCTTTATTTGTTGAATCAAGTAATTGGATTGAAGCTTGAGTCCACCGAATAAAGTTCTTAGAAAACGTAAATTGAATTTAATGATTGGGTTTATGCATATGATTCCGCTTTTCGAACTTTCAAACGTAGTTTGTGTTATATAATTGTAGCGCAAAAAAAACAACATTTCTATTGCAATATTTAAAATGAGTTCTATCCCAAATAAACAACATTTGCGGGAAGTAATGTTACATTACTTTGTTGCGAAGAAAAGTGCGGCCGAAATATATCGTTTGGTCAGTGAAGTTTACGGTGAACATTCTTCGTCCGAAACAACTTCTGAAGAATGGTTCCGTCGGTTTAAAATTGGCGCTTTTGATGTTAAGGACATAGAACACGGAAAACCACCAACAAAAGTTGAAGATGCAGAGTTAGAAGAATAACTCGATCAGGACCCGTGTCAAACGCAAAAAGTGCTCGCAAAATCATCACATGTTGATCAATCAACCATTTCCAGACGTTTAAAGGCCCTTGGATTCATCCAGAAACTCGGAAATGGGGTACCACATGATTTGAAGCCAAGAGATGTGGGAAGGCGGTTTTGCATGTCGGAAATGCTCCTCCAGCGCTACAAAAAGAAGAGTTTTTTGTACCGGATTGTGACTGGTGATTTGAAATGGATTCATTACGATAATCTGAACGAAAAAAAAATTATGTGAAGCCCCGCCAACCGGCAAAATCAACGCCATAGCGCCAAAGTGATGTTTTATTTGGTGGGATCAAAAGGGTATCCTGTATTATGAGCTGCTAAAGTCGGGTGAAACAATCACAGGAGAACGCTATCGACAACAACTCATCAAACTGGAGCGAGCAATTAATGAAAAACGGCCAGAATATGCAACCAGACACGAAGCCATAATTTTCCATCATGACAACGCTCAGCCTCATATAAAAATTGGTTCGATTCGTGTTCGGCCTCAAAAAATGAGGAATTCTATTGGCGCGGAATTCATCTCTCACCCGAGAGATGGGAAACATTTATAGCTAGCGATCGCCAATACTTTGAATAAATTGTTTTTTCATTCTCCAATTAAATAAACTGTTATTATCATCGAGAAAAAGGCGGAATCATATCTGTATATATTTCAATTTGCACTTTTGCACCAGAATCCGATGATATACAAAGTGACCCATCTTCCTGTGTCGTCCGGCATACAAATACCTCGTCGGAAAATCTATAAGGAATTACAGGGAATGACGTGATTCCCGTAAACATTCCGGCTAGAATTCTGTGCGAATTCTCGGAAAGAGCTTCTGTGCCAGTAGGTGAGAACAAATATGTGCATGTTATAGTGATCCGAATGCTTGGCAGTTTCTAATTTTAAGAGAGTCGTCGGCGACCGCTCGCCGAAAATTTGGCCACGGCCCAATGGTTTCGCTTTTGTCCAGACTGACTGAATTGTTTGTGTAACGTTTGAGGCACTGCGAGAAGATATTCTGCACTTATTTATTCAAAAATGTAAGTATTCTTTTGATATATTTCTCTTAAACTAAATTTCATTGACCATTACAACAAAATATTGAATAATAATGAATGGCTGCAGTTCGCAGGTTATTTTTGTACAATGATTTATTATACAGTATGGAGTCGTGTGGCAGTTATGGCCTAATCAGTTTACTTCCAAAATATATTTTATTCAAATGTACACCGATATTCAATTGAAGCTGCAACTCACGTTTGTGGAGGGTAAAGTATTATCAGTGCAAGGAAATTTAGAAGCGAATGTTTTTCCTAGTTATATTGGCTTAAATTATTGACCCTAATCGTAAATAGGGATATAACTTTTCAAAAAGTCAATTCACCTTAATGTCGCCCTCTATGGGGACGCTCATTGACATCTTACGTCGTAAGAGACATCTGTTGCCGCTTTAAGGCAGTCCAGGTGTAAGGACCTTTGACTTCGTAAGTTTCCAATAAACGTCCCCATAGAGGGCGACACTTGGAGATGAGTTGATGTTGCTATCACACTCTTAACTGGGTTACGTATATACTACCCGATTGCGCTCTACACTTAGACCTCCAGGCTATACTGACGAGTCTAGGCTAAAGACGAAACATGCATGTCTATAGCAGGTCTGATGCATTGTGGAAGAGCATAATTTTCAAACAGTACCAAGCTCCAGTGTTGTATGTAGGTCAAACTCATTTGAGGAAAAGCTAAATTCTTCTTGAAGCTTCAAAATTCAAATTGTTAATTGTTTCAAACCTCATTTTGTTTATTTCTGGAGAACCTACTCATTCTTAGTTATAAAATAGCTTAAACACTTCCAGGACTGGACCTTGTTGTTTTCTAGCTTTTAACAATTTTGAAAGCTAAGTTCAGGTGTAGTGAGTTTAAAAATTTCTTTAGATCCCATATTTTTTGAAGCATGTGTAAAGACAAGTACAAGACAAAGAACTGATCAAATTCAGGAAGGCAGATTCAGTCATTTTATTATGTTTCCTTTACAAAACCTTTCTATGAATGCAGATGCTGCAAATAAAGTATTACCGAGGAGAGGGATACAACCTTCAGTACATGCCAGATTATAGATTTTACTGTGACGAGAAAATACTGAGACCTTTAAGTTCCTATTACGACTATCCGTTTCGAACTAGAGTTTGGGTGCCATATGGAAAATGGAGGGTATATTCTGACTACCTGCCATTTAGAACCCCCTTCAGAGAACAAAGGGTGAGTATTTAAGAATGTATTACAGTTCAATGACACCTTCAGTTGTCTTGAGGATTTGAGTTTCACAACTCTTCGATTGCTGTAATATCTACAATCCTATTCACCCTAATCGTCTGGTCTTTGATTGGGCCAGCTAAAGCAGTGACTCCATCGAACGGATTGGCGTCTTCTCCAGTTGGTTCGACTGGTGATGATGACTCATACTGATGGGATGATGCGTATGCGCCGCCATATATCGTTGAGGTTCATGCTAGATCTGTTTAACTTAGCCAGCGTCATACACAGAGAGCCGCATTTGTATCACAGAAAGCTCAAGGGAGCGAACGTTATTTCTAGCAACAATAACATGTATAGCAGACCTAGTGTGAAAATCAAATCTTTATGGTGGCCAATAATAGTCAACATCCATATAGACCGAATATAATCAGCCTCTCATACACATCAGTCTAATTCAGACGAATTAGATACCGTACGGGGAGGTAATAATAATGCTATTTCTGTTTCAGATAAGAAGGGTGATGTATAATATACCGCAAACTCTGGAACCTTGTTATCCATACAATTTGTAAAACTGATTAGGTATTTATTGTCTGTTGATTTTGAATAAATAATTCCTAAAAACCTTGTTTTATTTCAAGTACGCTATTCAGCGAAACATTCTAGTTCCTATAATCAATATGATAACGAAACGAACAGATTGCATAACTATAATTTAGAGATTTGAAGGTTTATAGATCGCGGATTTCTGCTGACAGTTGCCAAATGCTTTCCGAATCTGCGATCCTTGGAATGTTAGTAAGTGGACTTTTTTGCTATGCAAACGTGTAAGCTCAAGACGACGCAGGCGTCTGGCAGTCACCAACTGCTATTGACAGATCAACGAATGAAAACAATATAATCTTTTAATTACATGTTTTCTTTCTCCACGAATAATCTCAAATGCACCCTTACTGGAGTTTTTTATTATGAACATCATTAGTATGATACGTAATAGCAAATATACAATATGTGGTACGATTTTTACCGCCCTGGTATATTAAGTATATCTGACAAGTGTCACTGACTTAGTTTGTAAACGACAGCCAGATTGAAATGTCAAAAAACATTTTTTGCAAAAATACCATTGCCTACTTGAGATAGGCTCAGCAAAGGGAAAAACAAGCTTTATGGATGAAGCGATTTCCCTATTATGATGTAACTAGAGGCGTATCAAAAGTAATCTCTTAAATTCCTACGGGATTATTTGTACCTCCTTTAAAAGTTAATTATATAAATCTTCGGAGTAATCAAAGACGATAAACCTTTTGTTGTATGGTCTTAATACAAAGCACAAAGAAGATTATACCTGACGAAGAAGTTGGCGAGCTTCTAAGCCTGAATTTATTATCTAGGATAATGGCTTGTTGATGCTTGCCATATTCAGGGTATTGTTAAGATAGATGTTAGCTTGGGGGGGATGAGAGTAAAGTATAATACTGCGAAGGAGTTTGCCTTGTTGACTTCAAGTTTAAGTTCCAGTGAATGTGGGTGGGATAAGGATATAGTTATACCGGTCGAACAGAGATCCAGATCAACAGGTTTTATAAATATAACTTCTCGCAAAGGCAGAAAGTGTATCTCGCTCCATATGCGCTGCGAGAGGAACATGTTCATGCATATTTGCCTCAAAACGCTGTAAATTCAAATCATCTAGAAACAAAGTCCCCGCCAGCTCATTCCACAATGCTGAAGTTCTCCATGAGAAAAGGCTTTTTCGAGGCGTTGGAAGTTCGATCCATTGGGCTCCTACAGCGTTTGATGCACTGGCGACTCTTGAAACTGATATCCTACCTACATGACCCAATTTATCAAGAGCATAATGACACTTTCATAAATATTCATGGTCTTTATTCACTTGAAATGTATTTAAACAATTCAATAAACTATCACTTGATGTTTCAAATTACGATTCTGTCAGATATTCATGCAAATTATTTTTGATAAATTTTCGTTATGAAGTCATCTTTAATTCTTTCTACCCAATGTTTATAATCGTCCATTTTCTATTGATAACTATATTTGATAAATGGTGAATGTGGCACGGTCTTTAGTCATACACATCCACCATTATTATGAATAGTATCTGCTTTGTTACCCGGATCACTACTGTAGATTTGCTTTCAAGAATGAGCAATTTGTCTTCAGTGAAAATTAAAAGTATTTTCGGTTGCATGATATTTTGAGTGGCAATGGCTGTTGACACTCCCGATTCAAGGGTTGAATAACCATAATATGACAGCGGAACAAAATATAAAATTGTTGTATTCTGCAACCATAAACCGAGCCCAATTATTTAGCCTAGCAATTTATATACTATATGAATAATGATACAATAACAATGACACTTCAATTCGGTTAAATATGGCAGACGTATATAAATATATCTTTCTGCTGACCTAAAAAGCATCGAAATATGCAAAACATAACACGATTATACATAATACTGCTAAAATTAAACATTCGTGAGTAACATCGGTTGGTGAAATCAGAAATTATTTCGGAATCATTTTTAGGATTATATTTAGAAATCGGACTATTAAATTTATAATTCCATAGTCGTATATATTTGGATGATTTGGAAAAAGATAAAGAAGATAAGTCACTTGAAACATTGACATCATATTGTTAGCGAAGTATGAAATTAGTTTTAACTTTAACCGACGTTTCGTAATAATGATGTCAATAATGTTAATAATTAATGTTATTTATGCTGAATATTTGAATTGCTTGTACTGCCTTCGAGATCTCATTATTTATCTAATTTAATGATACAGATAAGTCGATGATTCTGTATGATTCCATAACAAAACATGCTAAGTTCACCAATTAATTATGATAATAGTTCAGTGTTTTGATAAATTTTATTTAAAATTATTCAATTATTCAAACTATTTTCTAAAATCTTTTCAATATTTGATCATTGTATCATCATCGGTTCTTCATACGTGTGCAAATTCCCAAATCAATCAGGCATCTTGGAGAGTGAAAAATATGTTCAAAGAAAGCGTGGCAAAAAGAACTACAAATTTCAACGCTCCTCAAGACTCAAGGGTTTAAACTGGTCGTATCCAAGCCCTTCTTTGAGTTCGCCATCGAACAATCCTAGAGAACGCGGTCAGAGATATTTACTGTCCCAAAACATTGGCACGGTTTCTAAGGGTACCTAAAAGAAGCGTTTGGATCTAATGAGTAACTCAATTGGCAGAGCGTCTGTTCTGCAAACAGAAGACGCGCGGTTCAAGTCTTGCCGTAGACCAAGTTTATGCAGACACTAAATCTGAATATGTGTATTTCCTTATATTTTTCTTTATTTGTTGTTTGATGAACGTTCATTTTTCTCGTTTTTAATCCACCTCCTAGCAACTAAGCTTTTTCTGACTCAAGATGACGTCGTATATTTTGATATTCCACCTACGCCTCTGGTTGCGGCTGCTTCTCAATTCCCCGTCTACCCACGGGACGCCGACGGGAGCATAACAGTGTTCGACATAACACACTCAGACTGGCTGTTGTTTAAGTGAGTGGCATCCTATTTCTAACCGTAAGTAGATTCGATTTGCAGATAAATTGAGGTGGGTCCGAAACAAGCAGCTGTTGATAAGGGATAATCAACCAATTTATATACAAAAATTTATTTATTCATGTCTGTATTCATACTACGAGTATGTTATATTGATGCTTATACATATATGTCTACTTTTTACAGTTTTACTTAAAGTATTGGAATTTTGTGTATCTGTTGATTACTTTTGAATTCAGAGCATAACAGAAAATAATCAAGGGTGCAGCCAAATTTCATTTTAGAGGGTATTTAACGTTTCTGGGTATTGTTGTATTGGTTTTAAATAATTGATCACTTCTAGGGACAGACAGTGTCATATGATTTTCTTAAAAGTTTATGGCAAATAATAAAAAATATTCATATTCATTTTTTTCAAACAATTTGAGTGACAACTGCGAATGATTGAAAAGTATCGAAACGTAAAATACAGAGAATTGGAGGTACGAATTTTCTTGTTATTTGCAACAAACAGTATCTTACTAGATACTATTCTGTATGGCTTATCATGATGAAAAATCTGGTAGCAATTAATTCATTAAATCTAAAACTCAATATATCTTATTATGGATGGGTAGAAAATCAAAAGACAAGAAAATGTATGTCAAACTCTATTTTAATTTTTTGGCAAAATGTCGAGTGTGCCCTGAATTTGAATGAAAAATAATTGTAAGGCTTCAGTTGTTTTTTAGATGCTTCACAAATAAAACGCCTTTTTGTTTCAGCGACGCGTTTCGATTTATATTTAAATCATCGCGTCACTGAAAGGAAAAGGTTTTTGATTTGTGAAACTGTGTAATAAGTACAAAATCTTCTATCTGCATTAGCTGTATGTTTCCAGACCAACCGTACATAAGTACCCTAAACCCTTCTTACGTTCCTAATTTATCATGATTGTAGATGCCGCTGCAAATAAAATACGATCCAGTCCATGGCTTTGATTACGTCAACCGCTTCATGGATCCATTCATACCTGATTACAGGGTGCACAGATCCTACGACTATTACGATTGGCCATGGAGGCTACGCATATGGTATCCCAACAGACACTTCAGGAGATACTTTAACAAAGAGTACAGTGTACGTATACATACGAGGTGTGATAAAAAAATAAGGTGAATTTTCAAATGTAGCGGGCTACATCCGTTCGATCTTCGATGTTTTTATTTGGTTATGTCGGTACACTCGTCTTGAACATATGTTCCAAATTTCAGCTATGTAGCATATCTAGTTTGTTTGTGAGAGGCATAAAGGTGGGAGGTGTTTTGCATGCTCCAGGATTTTCTGCTGTCGAAAAACATGGATCAAGGAGTTTGCAGTAAATTTTGTGTGAAAAATGGGATCAAGTGCTCCAAAACACTTGAAATGTTGAAAGTGACATACGAGGAGTCTACTTTAAGACAAAAAAATGTTTACAAGTGGTATAAACTATTCCAAAGAGCCCTAGATGACACCAATGACGAACCTCGCTCTGGACGCCCCAGCACGTCAACAATTGATAAGAACGTTGAAGAAGTAAAGAAAATAGTGTTGGGGAATCGTCGAATTACCATAAGAGAAATTGCTGATTATATCGGCATCTTGTTTGGTTCGTGGCAAGCAATTTTAACGGGTGTTTTGGACATGAGACGTCCGAATTTGTGGAAGAACAAAAATTGGCTTTTGCACCATGATAACGCTCCTACTCACACATCGTTGCTTGTGCGCGAATTTTTGGCTCAAACCAACACACTAATGATGCCGCAAGCACCGTATTCCCCAGACCTGTCCCCCTGTGACTTCTTCTTGTTCTCGAAACTGAAGAGGCCCATGAAAGGACGGCGTTTTGCAACGATTGAGGAGATCAAGACGGCATCGAAGGAGGAGCTGAACAAGATCACAAAAAATAATTTTTTGAAATGCTTTGAGGATTGGAAAAAGCGTTGGCACTGATGCATCATATCCGAGGGGGATTACTTTGGAGGGGACAAAATATAAATTGATGAATAAATAGATATTCCTCGAGAAAAATGAAAATTCACCTTATTTTTTGATCACACTTGTACATCTCAAGTCATTCTGCAGCTAGTTACAAAACAATACCAGACAAAGAATGTAGTCGTACAAAAACAGATTTTTGGAATGATCATTACTGTTGATAAATAGATGGATAGATATATAAGGTCAAATAGAATAGATATACTTTTTATCGATAACCTCCCGCAAGCAAGCTTAACGCGCTCCAAAAGCGCTGCGAGATTGTACATGTCTATCCACATTGACCTTAAAACGCTATAGATTATAACCAGCTGGGAAGAAAGTCTTGGTTAGCTCATTCCACAATGCGGAGGTTCTCTAAAAGGATGGCGTTTGGTAAAGGCTCTTTCAAGGTGTTGGTAGTTTGATCTGGTGAGGATATACCATCCAGCGTTTGCTGTACTTGCAGTTACTATGTGAGACAGCTCAGTCAAACATCTGCCATGGTATCTATAGAATAAAGACAGACCGGCCACCCTTTTCCGACGTTCTGGACTGTGAAGGACCTTTGTGCATATAGATGCAAACAGCACTTCAACTTGATCTGAGTGTTGTAGAGTCGCAGTTGTCCCGGGTTCGGAAGAGAACTTTGAGCTTCTGAGACGCCGAACCAGCGAGACTGGCAACATGATTGTTCCATAACATGTTATTGTTGATGGATGGTTCCATGCAAGATATGATCTCCAAAACTGTAGATGATATTGGATGTGAGTTCTGATAGTTAAACAGTAGATGCATAGATAGATTACATAGATAGATAACTCCATACATAGTTTGAGCACATCATCATAACCAAAAATGGGAAAATTCAGGTATTTGTCGAGCAGCATGTATAAATGAAGACAAACCAATCATCTGAGGTGAACAACATGATATCAACCTTAATGTCTGTCATCTCTAATTCAGTGTTCAGGCAAGATGATGGTATCTCATTTTGAAACGGGACGTCGAGATGTCGTAGAAAGAAAATTAGGTGCGTGTTTACCTAGAGCGGCTTTCCCAGAAGCCTGAGGTAAAATACGTCGGCGTCCCTTAAAGAAAGAAAATGAGACGAGGGAACCGTAATTGAATGTTACTTACATCGTGGGCTTGGACAAAGATACAGGAAAGGGAGTAGAATAATTTAATTTCCAAGAGAGATGTTTAGGTATCTATAATGAAGGCGTGTATATTTAATGCACACAGTAAGAAATTCCATTTGTGAGAATTTACTTTGCATGTCTATAATTTTTTCATAAATACATTCTCGCAAAGGCTCTACAAGCACTGCGAGACGAAAATGTCTATTCACAATCACCTTAAAGGGCTGTAATTGTTACTGGAAAGGTCTACGTATATCAATAAACTGTTTGTCGTTGCCTCAATATTTGATCGTGAGGATAACTTTGTAACTGGTGTTGTTTGATGTATTGAAAAGTATTTTCTTGTAATAAACTATATGCATTTATCCGAATAATAACTAAATGCTTTTTTTGTTACAGTTGAGAGACGGGATCTATATGTATTAAACGATGGAAGTTTATTTCATTCTTGTTTGTTATATTAGTTTTTAATATATATTATGTGCACAGGCATTTAACGCAATTGGTGTATATTTCAATGCAATAAAAATTAAAACCACAGGTTGCACGTTTTATTACATCATCACCTTTAACACGAAGGCCAGATTCCCGTTTGACTTTGAAACAAGTTTATATCGGAACATGGCTTTTTTCCGGAGAACCGAATGTTGTACCGAATCTGAGCACACCATTGGATTCCGCGAAAACTTTTACATTGTATAGAGTCCAATATTAAGTGTGGAATCCGCTTTTCTCCTTGATATAGGCGTCAAAAGACGACCTTCGAAAATCGTAAAACTTCCAAGGGCTTTGGAATATTTTCCGAGAACGAAGGAGTGTGAGGTCACCGACTTGAAGGATCCTCGACACAAACTTGAATTTGAAGGCGCTGAATCCAAATATGAGCATTAAGAGACCCTAACATGTCGTGGAGGGTCCATTTGCAGGCGGATCAAGCACTAAAATGAATCAAATTGGCTTCCCCCGTCTCTCCTCGGGTTCACTCACATTCGGCGCGGTGAAGGAAGCCAGATTCGTGATTTTAGCGCTCCAGAATCACCTAGAAAACGAGTGCACCCTCCTTCGTATATGAATTTTCACAGAAAAATATTTTTTCGGAAAACCAAACGACGTAGCGCAAATCTGACAACATCGTTGGATTCAGCGGAAAATTATACATCCGATAGAGTCCACCAGTAAGAAATTAAAATGGTTTCTGCCTCGACATGGGTATCAAAAGTGGACGTTCTGAAATCGTTAAAAATCGAAAGGAGGATACCTTAAGGAATTTTAAGTGAAAAAAATTGAATTTCTTTAAACTAGACGGAAAATCTTTTCCTGGGTAATTTCCGGCTTCAATTTGAGGCCCGGACTGAAGGGAGAGACCTTGGTGAGGCTCTGCTCACTGACCTGACAGCTGACGTTTGTGCTTCGGAGCACATTCCCTAACATGCAAGGACATTTTCAACTTAACTTTCAGTAACTACGTTAAATAATTATTTTATATGTTTTACTCCCAGTTTCTTACCGCAACTTCAAGCATTTAGTTATTTTAACACAGGACTAGATCTAGTCTCATATCAACAAACTATTTATTCCTCGATCCACACACTGTACTTCGAGAACTATGCCCGCAATTATTATAATTTGAAGAGGGTACACAAACTGCGTATACTTTATTTACAAGAAATATTCTCCTGCTTATATATTCGTATGGAGTTGACGTTTGATGAAAAGCTCACTCTTTCCGTTGAGCCTAAGCATTATATATTTATAATGAAAGATGTTTTAAGTATTGGATCTCCCTCCATCTTCACTGCTGGCAGAGTAGCATGAGACTTCTTTGTCAGGGATGGTGTCTGAGTCTTCTGCTTGTTGAACTGAACTCCGTTTATACATCCCAATTATACAATTCTCTCTTCTCTCAATGTCCTCATCTATCTGAACACCGGAATACGGTATCTCTTGATGGTAGTGGTTTGCACGGTTTCATGCAGGAAATAAGGGTGCATTTGGGAAAGGACGGATCCTTGAGTAACACCCGAATTGTTGGTGAGTACATCGGAAGCAACTTGTTGCACAGAAACGGTGCAGCTCACAAGCTCGATCAAATGCCTCTCATGCCACACCCTATCGAAAGCCTCCAATATATCGAGTGAGATGACTTGAGACTCTCCATGAAGCTCAATTGCTCTGCTCCACATGTGTGGCAGGAACCAGAAGATCTCCCGTGGATCTATGTTTGCGGAAACCATATTGACGATCGTTAATGATATTATCTTTGTCCAGATACTTCACAAGGTGCACGTTGATAACAGTCTCCGTAACCTTGGCCATGAGGCAGAGCACAGTCACAGCTCTATAGTTGCTGCTATGAAACTTCAAGTGGGTCTTTGATTCTGAAATGAAATTAGAATCCTCAATTGAATAGTTCAATTATCACTTACCTCATTATTGATAGTCCCTTCAATTGAATTGCAGTAATCTGTAGTAAGAGTTGCTAAAACAGAAACGGAACAAATCAGCCTCATCTGCAGAAATGTTGCCATAATTCGAATTCGAAATTTTTTGTGGTTACAATACTTGCCCACCTATTGGCAAGGAAAGTAAAATGACAGGTTTACATAATATTGAATTCAATAGTATTATTGAGCAGAGTATATAAATTACAGAAGAAAAACGATTTTCATATAAATGTTTAACGAGCAATAGATGTACATAGTATATCAATTAATTGTTGTAGAGCATTTTTCTCAAAACTTTTCCTTATGCAATAATACCTTATAATAATAATATATTATTATATCAGTCTGGTTCCATTTCCACTGACGTGTTTGTTATTTCTGCCAAATAAGAATAATGATATAATATAATCAATATAGTTAAAATCTATTTCGGTCAAGTATTTATGTCTATCATATCGATTTACTCCTCATCTGTATCACAGCTGCATTGAATATTGAATTGCATTTTTCCAATATTCAGTTTCAGTAACGTTATTACTTCCACTCATATTATCATTGATTTTAATCATAATTAATCGCTTGGATTAATAAGAAAATCATAGAGACCACGACACGCGATTTTCCTTGGGAGCAAAAATAGAATTTCGGATATTTAAAATCGCAACAGGTTATGGCTGGAAGTCTGCCAGAAAGTTTCGTGTATCTCAGTCGCCTTTTATAATATCATGTTAGTACCACAAAAACTGTTATTTCTGATACATATCTCTTGTATATTATCTTCGAAATCGGCTGTGTATTAAATTTGTAAGTACGTTTTTAATTTTGTAATCATTACTTATTTCACATCACACACTTCTTTTGTACACTATTTGTTTGACAGTTTGGAATTTGATATTTTAATAATCATGGCGATCAGACAAATGAAGAAGGCCAAGGCGACTGATATTTATTTTTAAAATTCAGCTGTCATTTATCGTATTTTTTCGTAGACCTTCAAGGTTTGAGGAAACCTGTGTGAAATCCCAGTTGATCACTTCAAAAATCATGTCAATCGAGACAAGTTTAAGGTTATGATACCCGATGTAAAAGAAGAATAGTTGCCTATTTGCCAAAACATTGATTGACTTCACGCGTCAGTGTATTTTAACTAATATGTTGCGTTATGAAATGATTGCTGATTGATTTTATACTTTAATCTGTTTGCTCAATTCAATATATCTGAGTTAAAGATATGATATGATCGATTGGTGAGGTAATATATTTGTTTTTGAATGGCTGGAATAGCATCAAGGAGAAAGTGTGGATACATATGAAAAAATGTAAGAAAAAAACAAAATCTGAAGAATTGGAAAATTATTGAATTTCCACGTCCTCTTAGAAATTAAGTATTTGAAAAGGAAATTTTATGTTCGATATATGAAAATCAACAATAATGCCTGGAAACGTCCAAAACAGTTTTGTTGTGCCCCTGTTTGCAATAAAAATAACCAGCTGGAATTTACAATGCACGCATTTCTGTTCAATGTTGGAAGTGGTACGTTATCTTGAAAATCAATGCATATTCGCAAGGGAAACATTAAAATATGCTCGTTTGATTGGTGAAGATCATTTTCCCAACTATAGAATGACAAAAGGTAAAATTTATTAAAAAAATCATCTTTGCCAAAGTTTGCAAATCTGCAGTTGTTCTACACCGTTGTTGGAATATTGTTGCATAGGTCTCCAAGATGTGACAAAACATTTATAATAAAAATTTATGTGAAACTTTTCGGTGACGTGTCTGTATGATATAAAATATAATTCTTAAAGAGATGTGATTTTGATAACGGCTCTCAAGAAGTTGTTACATTGGTAATGTTTTTAGTTGGGCATCTAATCTGAAATCACCGCCTATAACTAATTTAACTAACTGGGAATATGATATTCCACATGCTTAAGTCTTATCAGTCACTGTAAAACTGAATGATTAGTTATGAAAAGAACTTTTATCCGACAATAATTAACGGAAGTTATCAATTCCTCCCACCAAATTCTACAATCCTTTTATGATCGTATATTACAACAGCTTCTGATGTTTTGTGCAACGATTTGTTGTAATAACCAATCACCATGTGAAATTTATGATACAGCCAATAAAAATTACGTAATTGGATTTTTTGTGAGATTGATATTATTAATAATAATGAAATTAATTGTATTAATAATGTTAATAATATCAATAATGTTAATGGTAATTAATGAGCGTGGATAGGTGCGGATTTGACGTAACCCTATTTCGTTTCACAAATCCATAAGAGCCTTTATTATTGTTTGGAAATTTGATCTGTGTTGTGACTGCGACCCGGTTTAACTGAGCATGTTTCAGGAAATAATCAAATCGATATTATCAAAGCTTACAAATGGACCATAAGTTCTATCTTCACATTCAATTGTGGTTTGCTGCTTCATTCCAAATAAAGGAATTTTGATTTGTTGTCTTGCGTAGTTTTCGAAATTGCTCTCGTCGTCGTCGTCGTTCTGATGTATTAAAACATTATTTCCCTCATCTTGGATTTATCAACAATGTGAATGGTTCTAGTTCTTCGTGATAGTTCATTCAAAAATAAATTGCTTATTTTGTTACTTTCGTTTTCTCAATACTTGAACTTTTTTAAAGAGATACATGAATATATCTCTTCGATCCAATGTGGTTTCAATTAGTGGCCAATATAAATTGACAGTAGGACGATATCTGACGCTCCACATTCTGACATCTGATTTGTTCCTCCTGATTGCAGCACCACGATCCATCAGGATGCGTTCATTGGTGCCAGTACAGCTGAGGTATGACCTCCAACCCGTACAGATAGCGGAGCGTCAGGTGATCGACTACGAACACGTGCCGCGCACCAAGTACCCCACCGCATTGTTGCCAAATTATTCGTGGAACCGCCCTCTGGATCGGTACGACTATTGGCCCAAATGGTACGGCGCGCATACCTATATGCCCGAATTCCGACACTACCTTAATAACTTGCTAATGAGGGATTTTGGGGTAAGAGATGAGAATATGGTGTATGGCTAGTCCGGTCTTGATGAATAGTGACGAATTGTCGACATCGATAGACCAATGGAATGACGCGAGTACCACCGGTTTGACGGACTGACGGTGGACCGATGGACCAATGGTTTGACGGACAACGCAATTCACTGACAGATTGATGGATGGAGCAACGGATTGACAAACTGATGGACCGACAAACTCATGTACCAATGAACTGAAGGATTGACAGACAGATCGATATGGATAGATCGATAGTCCGGCGACCGACAGACAGAACGATGGACATAAGTGACATGACATGAAAGGACAACGGGAAAAGACGCCTATTGACCTTGAAACACCTTAAGTAAAGACTAGGACTAACATACACACATAGTATTAACACTATCAAGGTTGTGGAAACGATTTGAGTTTTTATTTTAGGTAAGAAGACATAGGTTCGTACATACTTACTGGTGATTGATTGCAGATGATACATTACTCGAATTTATGACGACGTTACGGACTCCTATGGTACTAAACTTTGCTTTTGTTACCTAATAGTATTCACATTTAGACTGAATAGTACATTCAGTTGTCTGAAATCAATATTTTTTTGGGTATTTACGTTTTATAGTTCTTGATAACATTCAACCTAATGTAATTGCATTTTTTATTTAAACACCAGTCACTATGTAACAATAGATCTACATTGCTAAGAAAATAAAATATTATTTTTACATGTGGTTTTAATCCTCAGTTGATATGTGAGAATTCATTATTTATCAAATATTAAACTCGTAGATAAATGTTTGATTCACCATAATACAATTTTAATTCTTCCCTGAAGATGTCAACTTAATTAGCGAAACACGTATCGGTTTTTTATTCAAAGTGGTTTGGTGCGTGGTCAAACGGGGCAGTGTTTGTGGTTGTTTTGCAAAATTAATTAGTGTTACATTTTGTTATCAAAATACTATCAAATCAGAAATGTAATTCACTGGTATCTTAATAAATCAAATATAAGTTTATGAAATATTTAGGTTGTAGTGGCCGTTAATTAAAACCACATATAGTTATCGAGCATTTCTATACTCCACTTCATTTACATATACAAATTACTGCGTGTTCATAGGTGGTTAAACATTTTGATTAATGGGTGTCTTATTAACTGAAAACAGGATTTTTGTGTCTTGAAATTTAAAAAGTACATAAAAAATATACTTTTTTATCCAATCTTTTGGAACACGACCGTGAATAGGTGGTTCCATCTACACGAATCTGTAATACGCTGAAGCAAAAAATTGATCAATTGATCGACCTATATTGTGATTGTTTTAATTTGTAAATATTGAATCAGTAACAATACTTCTACGCTATCGGCATGAAACAAAGTAGTAGTAGTAATGGAGAGGCAAAGCCTGGCAAGTAGCCCACGTGTGGCCCTTTTTGCCGACCCCAAAGACCCCCAAGACCACCACTAGAACTATGGCCGACATGGTAGTTCCTTAGTGTCGAACCATCCAGACCTTTTAATAAAGGTCATGATGTCCGACCATTCCGCTAAGTAGAACTCTTCCCTGTCAAACTCTGCTATGCCGATCACCTCAGCCCTAAGGCCGCTCTGTAGGGCACACTCACCCAGGAAGTGGAACGAGGTCTCGTTCTCCTCCCAGCACTTCTGACAGATTGGGTCTTTGACCACTCCTATGAGTGTCAGGTGCCTGTTAAATCTGCAGTGACCTGTGAGGATCCCTACTAACAAGTGGAGTGAATCCCTCCTCCGTTTCAATAGCCATAGCTCCCTACGTTTGTTGGGGCCTGCTATGAATCTCTTGGACTGCCTGCAGTCATCTCTCTCCAACCATGCTTTCGTAAGTTCGTTATACGTCTAATCATCTAGGGCATCACTGACCTGGCCTCATGTGCCCCTTGCTCCTATCCTCGCCAGGCAGTCTGCTTTCTCGTTACCTGGCACCCCGCTGTGACCACCGACCCAGATGAGGGTCACGTTCTTGGATCGGGCAAAGCGTTGGTGGGCGGCGCTGCATTCCTGGACCAGTGATGATCTGATCTAAGGAGATGCTACCGTTCTTGCATAGAACAAAAGTCCCCGCATTATTTTAATCAATAGGCCAGGTGCTCTGGCTTTATTAGGTAAGATCTTGTTATTGATAGGATTTATACACGGTTAGATATAAACATTCTGTGTCATAAGGTGTATTGAAACGCTTCCAATATTTTTTCCCGTACGCATGCGACTGTTGTGTTGTTATTTTCACACTTAAACTTTCGACATTGAAACATCGTGTGTAGTGCAGCTCCGAAAGCAGACAAATCGAGCGACCCGTTCCGTCCCTGTTTAACTCAGTAAGTTTTCCGAAAGTTTCCGAAGCTATTTTTGACTGGTGGTAGTTTGTAATACATTGGATTGTTTTTATTGCACAACATAGTTTACTGAAAATAAGAAAGTGACTTCAATTTGGGGTCCTGACACGTTAAAGGGCTTGCCAGTTGGAAAGGCTGATGATAATATATATTTCGTAGAGTATTCTTCAAATTAATTTGAATTATTTGGTATTAGATATGATATAAAAGTTGTACATGCAGGTACAGTTTCCAATATCAGTAACGCAGATAAAAAATTGTATAATTAACATAGTTTCCCGAATAATATTCTTTTTCTTTCAGTGACGCGTTTCGATTTATATTCAAATCATCGTCGGGCTGTCAGATTTGACAGCTAACAAGGCCACCCAGATTACTTGCCAACTAGCTAACTAGATACTATCATGAATACAAGACTAGAGCTCTCAAATCTAGCATACTATTCAACCTGTCTAGCTATTTTTCTATTATATTATTTTTTCCTTTCTTGTGTCTGTCTTAGGGGAAATATTTTTTGGCGACTGCATTTACTAGTGTTAAGGATAGGATTTAGTTAAGTAGTTAGTTGGCAAATTATCAGGGTAGCCTTGTTAGCAGTCAAATCTGACAGTCCGATCCTGTTTCAAATATAAATCCAAACGCGTCACTGAAAGAAAAAGAGTTTTATTTGTGAGGTTGTATGTTAATTACACAATCTTTTTATCTGCATGATGGAAGAGTAACACCAAGTGAGAGCATCTACAATCTGCATGAATATCAATAACGTTAGTAAATGTATTTCTTCCATGGCATATGATTTCAATTAGTATCTAGATGCTGAGTATCAGGAGTTAAATTACCAACAGTTTAAAGATAGCTGGTGTTGAGTTACGAAGCATAAGATTAACAATGAGATACTTGTAGATCCGAACAAAATGCTGGGTCTTCAGTATGAGCCATCATTCGGTGTTTCCGACTACGAAGCTTGGCCGCATTCGAAATACATCCCTGTTGACATCCCAAATTATAGAGTGACTAAACCACTTGATTATTACGAAAGCTGGCCTTCATACTACCCTATCTATTATCCAATCAGGGAATTCAGGACGTACTTGAACAGGTTACTCGCTAGAGATTTGAGGGTAAGATTACGTAGACTTTAGTAAGGGTGAAATTTATACAGCAGTCCATATATCCAGTAGAATTTAACTGAAGCAAAACACACATTACTTATTTATTGCCGAATTTATTTTACATTGTCCACGAATATGATACAAAATACTGATTGAATTTGATATTGTAGGTGAGCAAAACGAAATACGTACATACCTATTGGTAATCTTCGAGGACTGGCCAACGTGCTGATTACGATATAGAAATAAATATTCAATATGTTTTGTAATACTTATTCAATCTGAAGCTGCAAATATAACGATATCATTTATAGGACTAATTTTTTAGCATTGCATTCCTGCGTAAGGTATGATTAGATCATCAATTACTACCCTTCGGCGTTTGGTGCACAAATGGACATTTGGGGGATGATTATTATAGCATATATTCAACTTAATTAGAGCTTTTCGTGGAACTTTGCTTTTAGAACTTTTGGTACATCAACAAATCGTAAAATTTGCCTACAACGTTGGAAGGTATTTAAATCATCGTCAGACTGTTAGATTTGAATATCTATATCTTGAATTACGAACTTCGTTTATTCGTAAATGCTGACCAAGCAAGATTAAGATCATCCACAAGGTACATAATGGAAGTTCCTATTCTGAATATTATTTCTCCTCTTGTAAATACTGTTTCTATGCCCTGGTCGACAAAATGGAAATCCGGAATGTAAAAATGCAATTTGAAACATAAATGCGTAGCAGTTTTGAATAGGAGGAAAGAGCTTGAGTGCTTTCCTTGAATTATGCACGCCTTTTTGAATTTTTAACGTGTAACTGCTGAATTTCTATATTACAATATGATTGCACTATATAAGAAAGGAGCATCAAATGTATTCGTATAAAATTTCAAAGCAAAAGAAGGAGAAAATATATTAATCGATGAAATGACAAAACGCGAACAAATGTAAATTATGTATTATTAAATAAACTTCAATGATTCAATTTTTTCATATGAAATTTGTGAAAGATAGAGACGCAGTGTTGGAAACCGGATCGATAATAATTGAATACGTCTGAAATTGTGGTTTGACAAATTGTTGTGGACGTGAAGCTATATGCGAGAGAGACTTATCGGAAAAATTGAGACATTCAATACGTATGTATATATAAAATATACTGCGTGTGTGTCAAATTTTATATTGGTGAGTTTTATGGATCTATAAAGTGTCGAATAAAAAACAGTTATATAACTACGAATAAAAGGAAAACGTCAAAAGCCTCGGTGAATATGTTTAGCAAACGGAACATAGTCTTTTCTTTGAAACAGTTAAAAAAGTCAATAAATATATTTCATCATTCTCAAGTGGCTTCAAGGGAAATAAATGCTAGAATTTGTTCAATTACTGTGGATTTTGTGAACCGTTCAACTTACGAGTACAGGTGTGAACATAGTACATTTTCAATTCATTTCTAAAGTCTAAAGTCTAAAATCATTTGATTTCTTCCATCTACTGTTTTTTAGCGGCTTTCTTTCTAAGTAGGAATGATGAATAATCATGAAAGTGATATTTATCTTTTGAACAAAAGACGTCAAGTAAGGTGACTCGGTATTTTGTGTCCCAATCTATCCTTTTATTGATTATTGTGTTCGAACTTTATATTTGATTATCCGCTTGAATTAAATTGAAAAATGTGTGAATTTTTTTCATTATAAAAGATTTTGTTTTTCAATATCCCTTAAATCAATTCCAACTATCGACAGTTCTGCCGGGACAGCCGAAAGCGTCAATGAAGCATAAAGTCATACTATTAAACATCTGGGTTCAATTAGCAACCATTTAAATATAAGATGACATACTAGATTGAAACCTCCCACATACATGTTTACCATTCCAACGCTTTAGCATCATCGATTTGAATTCAGGGCAGCAAATGCACAGAAAGCCATAAACGTTGCGTTCCACATTTACGAAAATACTCCTCCTCGCAACAGCGTCCTATTTTTATCGCACGTTCGCCGTGGCGGCCTATTCGAGTATAAAAAAATCTTAGTCAGAACGTTGAATGCGTGCCGAAAACGGAGGAGGCGTTGAGAGTATGTTACCTACACAAACAACACCTTGACAGGCAGATATTCGCGCTTATTCGAATCTGTGAGTAAGTGGCATGGCATCATTCCAACTGCTCTTTGTATATCTCTGAATATTGTCCCCGACTTCATCGCAGATTCAGATAGCACGTACAGAACGTGTCAGTGCAACTACAGCTTTAAAGCAACGACTCTAGGTAAGTATATGGATGAAGTGACTTGGATTTCTTAAGCTTCCCAGTTTTTTACATGTTAGTTCGTTGAACATTTCCAAATGTAGTTGCTCGCTTATTTCATTTAGGTGCTCCGAAAGGGACATTTTAGGTTTCATTCTGGACACTTTGTCTCCTGATGATGTTTTGCTTCATCGTTTATATATTTTGCAAGCGATTGAGTAACTTTTAGTGTTTCGACTGCCTTTATCAATGTATAAGAGACGGAAAATTAAAATTTGTTATTATATTGAGATTGAATTTTTCGTTCTATATTTTGCTTTGATAAAAACAGCCGAGGCAGCAGAAATATTAGTTAAGATCGCATGTGGTTTCAATATAAGATGATTACATCCATTTTGAACAATACTTATGGATCAAATATGGTCGTCTTGAACAGTATCATGTTGATTATAACTTTAATTTACCATAAAAGGTTGAATAACGAAATTTATTTTGTCCAACAATGTTTGTTTAAATTATTCAGCAATTCTGGTGGAAGTACAGCAATTTGTTCACTAATAGGATTTAAATTCTTCCAGAGTCGTTAGTCAAATTTCTAACACAGGGTGTCTTAAAATTCCGTGGATATTTTAATAGAAACTAAAAGAACAGAACGCTGTTTAGTGAAAGGTGAATACGAATAACCTTACTTTAGATTTTGTTTTCTGTACGTCTTCGGAAATAAAATCGCGAAAAGAAACGTTCTTGACTGATTCAAATCTAGAGTAACTTTTTGTCAACGGAATTTCAGGACACCCTGTATACTCAGACAATCATATCCGGTTTTGATTAATGACCGGTAGAAAATATAATTTGAACTAATGCCTACTTTCAAGGCATCAGTAAATTGTCTTCCTCACATCTGTCATGCGATAAAGACCTACTAATACACTAGTAAATATCATGTGTCAAACTTACCCTATATTTGTTTTTTATACTAATACATAACTAAAGTCCTCCCCAGAAATGCCCAATTTACTTTTTTATTTTTAGAAAATGCTTGGGCGTATCGAAAACAGATTCGACCCCTTCTCAGGGTACGGTTACACTTACTGGCCCGACTCGAAATACTTCAGAAACTACAAGTTCTCACCGCCAATCTCTGTGTGGGATGATTGGTCTTATAGATCTCGAGTGTGGTTCCCCTACTACTGGTCCACGCGTAGATTATTCAACCATTACATGGACTATCACCCATCAGACAAGTCGATCAGAGAACTACGTGTAAGTAATGGCAAATATTAATGGCCAAACGTACGTGATTTCAAGAAAGCTGATATTTTATTTTTCAAATGGAAGTGATTTATGATTTGCTACTTTGAAGAAGGGCCTAATCAGTGGCGGATCGAGAATTCACGTTTGGGGGGAGTGTTAAAATATCTAGTTCGTCTTCTAGTGTGGGGATAAGCTGTATATATTGAAAATACTACGATTTTTTCAGGTGAGAAACAACTTATACTTTTGAAATGACGAACCTACGTGAAACAGTGAGCCGAAAAATTTAATGTTTCAGCAGGTTTCAGTAATAGGAATCCATGGAAGGTTCTGGATTAAACAAAAAAACAACGATACATTTTTACATATTATACTGTATATTTTGAAGCCAAAGATTTATTTTTGTACTTAACCTCAATAAATCTGTTTTACATATTATACTGTATATTTTAAGGCCAAATATTTATTTTTGTACTCAACCTCAATAGATATGTTTATGTGATTATTGCATGAGTTTTCGATGCGGTGGGAGTTTGCAGTGGATTCTTTTCTATTTTTTAAATGAATAACCTCACTCAACGGCAGAAAGCCTATCACGCTTCATAAGCGCTGCGAGAGGATGGATAACTCCGAGGTTCTCTGAAAGAACGACTGTCAGAAAATGGTTGTGACCCTTCCTTGATGTTCTAGTCTGTGGATGTCTTTAGCATGGTGAGGTGCGTCTACTAGTACTGCTCATGTCTCAATTACAGATTATTATTTAATTGGAAAATGAAAAAACAATTTATTCAGAGTATTGGCCATCGCTAGCTATAACTTTTTCCCATCTTTCGGGTAAGAGATACATTCTGCTCCAATAGAATTCCTCATTTTTTGTGGCCAAAAACGACCAATGTTTGATGCCCTGTTCCGGAGTAAAGCGTATTCCAGTGAGCGCGTTTTGCATCGATCTAAATAAATGGAAATCAGACGGGGCCAAGTCTGGGCTATAAGGCGGCTGAAGCAAAACTTCCCATCCGCTGTTTGACAAATAGTTTTCAACCAGTTACGCAAACGTATGATGTATGCTTGATTTAAAGGCGCCAGTAGGCAAGTGAAGTATAGTAATTGCGAACATTTCCGAGACACATCTTTTAAGCTTTATGACCGTAGACTCGAAATTATTACAAACTTATTCATTTATGAGAAGAAACCGTAATATAATTATCAATTATAGATGGTATTAATATATCTAAAGTACACACCACATTCCACACATAGACATTCATTATATGTTCCACGTTCATACAACGTTTGAAACGCCTGTTTTGTGATCTAGGGTGGGTGACTACAACTACAATAAATAAACAAAGTTGCATTTGGAATACAATGATTCACACAGTGGTAAGTATTCGGTGCTTCCCCTTGCTATTCCAAGCACCTGGTATGGAAATTAGGGTTGATTCAACAATCAGATTGGTAAAACCGACACCTCCTCAAACTACTAATGCCCTTCACGAATGATGTTTTACAGTAATATTATTAATACAACTGTTACAGCACTCTGAAATAAATGCCTTGCACAATCTACTGAGGCAATATAATATATAATAAATATTTGTTTATAGGGTGTTCGATCAGAAATTTAGTTTTTTGAGACGGAAATCTGTTTTTGCATATCACAATCTACAAACAAATCATCTATATTACAGGCATAAATAGTTGTGAAACTATTATATGTAAATATTGGGACTCAATTGGAAGAAAAAATAATTCCATTTACTAAAATCTAGCTTCATATCTTTTAACACAATATGTATAGAAATTATTGACCAAACGCTGACAAACACAGTTTTGAACTCATTCGTTGCTACAGTTATTATGTTTTCTACTCAAATTTTTGACAAATAGTTTGGATTTCATGAGCAAAATTCAGGAATATCATCTAAATATCTATACATAATTTCATATAATAAAAATATAAATAGGGAGTTTTTATATCAGTGGTTTTCACGTGACTGGGAAAGTTGCAACGCCACCATCTGGCACCAAAAGAGGCACCATTTGAGAAATTATATTAGTTAATAACGCAACGTAAAGGTTCAGAGGCTGCGTTGAACCATAGAGCGATTTTAGTTATACAAGGCTACTTAGAATAAAGTGTTTCTGTTCTACATGGTTTCGTTTGATGGCGAGGGAAGAATTTTATTCGGAAATGCAGCCAAATTAAAGGATATTGATAGCCCATTGCACCAACATCTGTTAAAGGAGAGAATGCTAAAGATATTCTTAAAATTAGAACTTCACAGCATCTTAGCAACTGAAATTGTGTACTTAAAAACTCATTAACGCGTTTCTTAGAAATATTTGTGCTATCGAGCATAAATCGACTTTCTGAGCTGATTCATAAAATCGAATGGATTGAAAACGTTTTGCTTGAATTATCCAAAAATAATTGGCGAGACTAAAGGCACTCACAAATATATTTTTTTAATCTGGCTAGAATTTGACGCCATCTGCGCTGCCTGACAAGTACTTTCAGAAGTATCGCTAAAAACTCTTCCTCATTATTGGACACCATGTAGAGATCATAGCACTAAGCAAACTGCACATTATGTACACGTTGCCTCTGAACTAAAACTATAATATGATCTTTCGTAATACAACAACGTTCACTTCAGGCATAACGCCAATGCTTCAAACTGACAGAAGTATTTGATACTTTCCAGAAAAACGTTTACTTAGACTACCCATACCCGATTAAGGCTGTAGATTATTCGTACTACCCAAGCACCCCGCGGCACTACAGGCCTCTAACTCTCTACTACGATTACTACTGGCCTATTAGTAGTCTCAATAAATATTCCAGTTCCTGGCCATACTATCCGTACTATAGGTACCTGTATTATAAGTACACGTTGCCCTCAGACAGGTACTATCATCTGAAGGGAGTAAGTATTGCGATGAAGGCGGTATTTTGGGTTTTGGACAAGTGGTAATGATTGGATTGGTTGCTAGTTTAAGAGGGATAAACAGTTGATGCTACCATAGATTGCTGGATTTGATCGGTACAAATGGAACAGTCCGAATACTTGACGTTGTTTTAAGGCTTCTCAGAGAAAGATATTGAGCAAGGAATTTCATAAAAGGTGATGCTGAATTTTTCAGCCATATAAATTATTAGCAAAATTGCACTATTTTATTTTTGTTTGTGGAAAAGATATATTTGTTAATAAACGAAACAGATAGATATGATTTTCATCGTTATCCTGTTTACCTCTTATTCATAGCACTATTGCCACAAATTGTTTTTCGCTTGCTTTGAAGTATCAGTGCTGATTTCGCTTGAAAGTATTGCTTATGGAGCAGTGAATGATAATTGTGGGTTTTGACATAAATTTGTAACAAAGCTGCACATAAATAATGGTACAATGATATTTGTTATTGACGGCGATGATGAATGTTTAAGAATGTTAGTCATTCGCAGCTAGTGGAACATGTCGTTTTCCTCATGTCTTGATAAAATAGACCGCACTTCAAAGTTAAAAATACACGCTGTCCATATGTCTACAACACGGAAAATGTAATCACATTACATCTGGAGTATAAGAACTAAATGGGCTTAATATGTACGGTCTCTGGCAACAAATTGGTATGAAAGCACAACCATTGAGCAGGAAATGCAGAATTTCCTGCACTACTAATTTTCACACGTTCGAACGCTATTAAGGCATCCTATATGAATGAGTCTTATCTGACGATTAATCAGCAATCATTTTATCAATTGGCAACTATTCAATTTGGAAGATTTTGAGGTTGATTTATGAGAGGTTTAACACAGGTTATTTATCAAATCAGAACGATATATCAAATCCCATACAGTAAATCTAATTCTTCTATAAAAGGAGTATATATGTTTCCAACTGAAAACGTAAAAATGAAAATCTCATTCAAAGATCAGGACCACCCTTCTTGATCCTCATACAATTCATAAATCTAAAGGTTGGCTGATGTAACTGAGATGGGCTAAAACTGTTCTTTTGTTTGAGAATGATGGGCATGGATAAAACTCCTTGTATAGCTAGAGTTACATGTTACAAACTGTATTCTTATGGAAATATGGAATTTTGCGATCTGTACTAAGAATTTTAAAATACATAATTCTAGTCGTAGGGCTCATACACCATCCTATCCCCATCATCTGTTGTCAGATGTAAAGTTCCTTAGCTTACAGATACAAGTTAGTTGACTTTCAAACGCTTTAAATTATGAATATCGGACAATGCAGGTGGCACATTTCTTGTTTGATGTTTGGAAGTTTGATCTGGCGAGAATTGGCCCATTAGCCTATCATAGTTTTTGTTTACTGTTGGATCTTTGTGATATCAGTCCAATAGCTTCCCAGCGCATTCCCACACATTGAGCAGTACTCCTGAGATGGTCTGATCCGGGCCTTGTGAGTAGCAGTAGTTGTTACGGTAGATACAACTTTCTGAAGCGGAAGAAAACTCCCAGCTTCTGAAGCTAGCTGGAAAATGACTCAAGTATTGGGTGTCTATCCTTTTCCACAGTTGGTCAGTCGCCATCTTTTTACATACGAAAGTACTACCTTGTATTATTCACTAGCTACTGAACATCAGACGACAAATGATGACTGCAGAATGGCTGATGGATTTTTATATGTGTAAAAACTTTCAGAAAATGACCTACCTCAGAGACCCTTACACAATCCGGTGGACAGAATACAGGATAGTTACGACACCTCCACTATGGAGGCATAGAGTGTACAAGCCTTTGAGTCTGTATTACGATTACTACTATCCAATTAGGTCATTGTTTTCCACGTCTTCATATTGGCCGAGGTATTTTAATGTCGTAAAGCTGGCTTGCTCCTGAGTACTTGAAAGTGGGTGTACTATTTTCAGCAAATAATCAAATATATGATGATGAGGAATTTAATAAAATAAAAAGTACGAATTTATTTGTAGTCAATGGTTCCACAGTTAACACAGTAGTATGATTTTGTTTACAAAATTTATTGAAAAAATTTCATTACCTACTAAATGGTATCAGTTTAGAAATTACAATATTTGAACAGAATTCTGGAGCTGTTGATCTTTTGTTATATGTAAATGTGATAAGTTTGGGTGTTCTTCACTTTTAATTACGACAAACTGTTTATCGTAAATAAAAATGCCCACAAAGTAAAACACATTTTTTCGTTATATATATGCAAGTAAGGGCATCTACATCGATGTATGATCTACATACATCATACATATTCTGTCACCACAGCTGAAAAATGGTTTATTTGTAGCGATTTATGTTCTCACTGCAAGTACTCATGAGTAAAGTATACTTTATATTATGCTCATTTATTTCACATTACTACCAGGTATGTTCCAATAAGTTCATTCCGAAATCAAATCAATGAAGGACAAGGATGGAGGTTACAGAAAGTAAGTAGGACTATATCACAGCTGCACTTCTAACGTATTTCTTATATTTCATTGAAATATGTCATGCAGATAAAAAAGTTGTGTGCTTAACACAGTTTTATAAATAAAACCCATTTTATTTCAGTGACACGTTTCGATTCAATTTTAAAACATCATCGGACTGTCAGATTTGACTGTCAGCAAAAGCTACCCATATTACTAACTAATTAGATCCCATCATGGATACAAAACTAGAGCTGTCAAATCTAGCTTCTAACTACTTTTATATTGAAATATTTTTTCTTTCTTTTGTCTGTCTTAGGGAAAATATTTTATGACGAAGGAAACTTATAGTAGTGTATCGATAAGAATTGTGTTTAAAAGAGCAGTTTGTTCATTTACTACAATGAAATCAAATGTTTACATTAAGTTTAAATCATATATTTTGTTACAAGTATAAAGTACACTCATTATATTTCCGTTGCCAACTTTATTATTAGTATCTAGTAAGAGTTTGGAAGAATTTTATCTACCTGGATTTTGGTCTTTGAACGCACTTATATGTTCTCTGTATCTTGTTGTAAACGCTCTAGCTATTTTACCAACATGGACATCTTCACAGAAGCCTTTGTTAGAAGTCAAATCTGACAGTCCGACTGATGATTTAAATATGAATCGGAACACGTCACTGAAAGAAAAGAGTTTTATTTGTGAAACTGTATGTTAAGTACACAATCTTTTTATCTACTTGAAATATATCATAAATTTGAAATTGTTCGAATATAAACTATAGCATCATAGCGATATATGTTCTCTAGGATCCATTTCATTCACAAAATCCGTCTTTGAATGAAACAGAATTATATCAGAATACTTCATGGAGCAGTTATAATATAGTTAGCAAATATTGATAATTTCAACTTAATAATATGTTTTCCAGATGCTTTATATTGTCATTTGCCACGTTGAGTTCTGAAACCGTTTTCTTGATTTAGTGTGATCAGATTTATTTACAAAATGACTTAACAGGCCATTTTTTCTTCAGAAGCGCTGTGAGAGTTCAAATGTCTTTTCACATTGACCTTAAAGGGCTGTAAGTGTAAACTACAATTATCGCTGAATAAACTTTCCGAAAGTTCCTTATAATCCCTTTAATACTTTTGTAATCGGCAACACTAAGTCCCTTCCTATTTCTATCCTTTTAGTCCAGCATAGCCTCAATCTCACGTGGACTGTTGATGTAGTTTTTTGCAAAGAATTTTATACAAAAGGGTCGGTTACGTAAAATGAAGTTTGCGGAAAGATATATGAAAAGTATCCAGGCCATGACTGAAGTTATAAAAAAGACAAACAGTCAGACCTACAGAGTGAAGGCGGCGTTGTCACATTTCGTAGTGACACTCAAAAGTGGTCTACTCTATTTTTCGATAGAAAAACGGAAAAAACAAGTCTTACACCAAGCAAGACAATTCACAATCTACACGATTTCGTAGATGATTATTGAGTCTTTCTGTTGTTCAGTTATTTATGATTGATTACTCCTTGGACTAACCATCTCTTATTCACGAAAGGGGAATGTTCTACGTGAAATACCGTTATTTTCTATTTGGAAGCTTAAGGGCATTCCGAGTGCTAATTGACATTCATCCGGTTCATTCACAAAACTCCGGCTTTCCAGAGTGAAGTAATTTCGATGCGAGATAAAGAAAGTTTCTGTTGGAAGTTTGTTGTTTACTTTGTGTAGCTGGGTAACTGACTGAATTTAATTAACACAGTTCTAGAACGTAAGATATTGAAAGACTCTATTAGATAACGGTTCGAGAATGAACACATTGAAAATTTAATTATTTAAGCAATCGAATTCTCTTTCATTCCTGTTGTGAACTTTATTTGTGTGGAATTTATAATAAGCTGAAAATACTTACTACGTAAGCTTATAGTAGTGCTGATTGCAGAGAGTGTATAGTCTTTGTGAGCTGCATCAACGCATTATAGTATCTAAAAAGTGCAGTTCAACAATTTTGTGCTTTGGGTTGTACTGTTTTATGCTCTATTTTAACGCTACCTATAATGCTTCAGCTGTTTCTTGAAGCAGCTTGCTTGTTTTTGATACAAACTATATTTACGTCAATCTAGGTTGTATTACTCATCATTCATCTTTCCGGATAGATGAAAACAAAAGACAAACTGTTGTCATAATCAATTCACTTTGTTTGTATACTATTTCATTTCCCATTACTTTTTCTGGTAAACCATTCACCGCAATTTTACACTAGATCATACCTCAAAAGCTCAAATATACAACTTGCACTTTGCATCTTCTGATACTTATTCGTTATTTTTTTTTTCGCCTTTTTGTTTATAAATAATTTCAAATAGGATTTGTAGTCACTGACCTTAACACCTAATAAAACAAAATTTTCTACAATTCAGATGATATTTCGAGGAAGTTTTAGCTATTTTGACACCAAATCTGTAACTAGTAACTTCAAAAGCTCAAAGTTATAAAATTTTCTGTCATTTTATTCATAGATAATTTTCCACGAGATTCGTAATCAGCGACTTTTGCAGACTAAATTATATCTTCATCAGACAAAAAAATCTGTTTTTACAACTTTTTTTGGATAATTTCCCTTTGTGAAATGACGTACTGGCCAAAATGTTCATTCTTTTATTTTATACTATTCGTGCGACAATCTTACGAAACATCGATGAATATGCATTTTTCTCGAATAAATTACAACCTAAAAGTAAAGTACCCAGTATGTTTGAAGAGCTTGTAAATAAGTAGAATGTACAATTCATGTAGCTTTTGTGCTCACTCGCAGTAAAGGATTCACTTGGAGTCATTTTCACTTAGATTGCTGTGCCCGATATTTGTGTTCAACAAATGAAACATTGAAAGATGTATGCAAACCTTAGGAATGAACCCTAAAAAGGGCGGGATGTGATAAGTTAATGAAAATTGCTCCAAGGATTTTAACAATAAAACCTCTTTTGTCTGACAGATATTGTTTCACAATTGAACATGCAAAAGATGATGCTTTGCGCTAATAGTTATATCGTAAATCCTTTCTAATGGGGGATTTATCGTGAAGCCTGTTTTTCAGTTGACAGATCATGCGTGGTAACGTCAAACTGTCATTAAACTTTGACTCAGTATTTTGTACCATTTAATCACGAAAATACTTCTATCCGAACAGCGTCTTCAAATTGAGGAACCTCATTACGAAAATCAGCATTCTTTTAAAAATAATTTACTGCACTTTGAGCAACTTATGGTCGAAATAATCGATCTACCGATCGCGCAATTGCCAGTACAATTCAAAAATTTCGGAACCAATTTTCATCATTGAACAACCAGCTAATGAATAGACCTTGTGAAGCGTATTTTTTCCTTCATATATAACCTCATGCAAAGGCAGATGACCTATCGTGCTTCATGAGCACTGCGCGAGGATAAATTGCTATTCACATCGACCTCAAAACGCTGTAACCATCGGGGAACAAAGTTCCCGGTAGCTCATTCCACAACGCTGAGGTTCTCCAAGAGAATGACTTTTGGAACAGGCTTGTTCGAGGCGTTGTAAGCTCGATCCGGTGAGGTGGTGAGGTATTTGCTGCACGAGCGACTCTTGCTAGGTCGAACATCTGCCATGATGATATCTCTAGAATTGGGACAGAGCAGCCACCCTTCTTGAATTTTCGAAACTGTTGTGGTCATTTGTGAGGTCAGGCGTATTCACCAGACGTATTGCCCGCTTCTGGATTGTGTTCAGGGAGTGCTTTGGGACGCATCCCGATACATGCGACTAGTACTGCATTGGTGGTCTGATCTGAGAACCCCCACCATCTGGGACTCCAATCTTGCGAGGCCAGCAACATGATCATGCCATTTCATGTTATTGTTGAAGAAGAAGCTTGATGGAAGATGATTCAAGTATTGGGTGTCCTCCATCTCCACTGCTAGCAGACCAGCGGCCAGTCGCGGCTGACATTCGATCAAGATACAATATTCAAGAAATAAACGGCATCGACTATACTGCCGGATCTAAATGAAATTTGAATAATTTGATTCAGTTATACATCTTTTAATAATGATAATTTGAAGAATACTTCCACGATGAATCGTCCATTACATTTGCTCATTTATTGTTTCAGATAAATAGATAAGATATTAATATATGAAATTTCTTTTTAGATATTCGACGATGAAACGCGATTGATCCGCGCGCAGACGGCGTCTCTCCTAAGACGGATTCATGACCCGGTACCGCGAGTGAAGTACACCTGGCCCTCGCCCTGCCCCGTTAAGTAAGTATATCACCCACAAACATATCACAAATAAATAAACAGCTGTACTATTCTCTAACTACTTGTATATTCAGGTGAAGATTTAAACTAAAATATTACCTACAACTATTGTTTGTCTTATATAGGTGTCGTTTGCTATCAACTGTAACATTCATCAGCGTTTCTTACATGTCAGAAGGACAGGTCAGGCTGAAACGTCATCTTCAGAAGAAGCTAACGCAAATCTAAGGCTCCTAGGGTTAAGAATTCATCCATATTCATTACATTATTTTCTTCGCTATATCTGGGCTCTCGTAAGAGTCCGGCTTCTTGAAGTTCACAACACTAGGAACTAATGTTAAATTACTTAAATATATCTGATGTTCACAAATGAATATGTGATCTGCTAAACTACCATATGCTAAATGCTTCTTGAATCTAGCACTAATAGATCTCTTAGTTTCTCCTGGGTAACATTTGTTACAGTCACTACAGTTAATTTCTTATTCTCTACTCCGACCAAGTTTGTCAACTGCAACATTCGAGTTGCCTCAACAATGTTCTGGTTCCTGTAGCCTTAAAGATTCTACTCAAGACCCTTCGTATATTTGGGATCAGTAGTAGTAGTAGTAGTAGTGATGGGGAGGCAAATCCAGGTAATTAGGCAACCTTTGGCCCTTTTTGCTGACTCCGATGACCATCACTAGAACTATGGCAGACATGGTAGTTTCGTCATCCTCCCAGCACTTCTGACAGATTGGGTCTTTGACCACTCCTATGAGTGTTAGGTGCCTGTTCAATCTGCAGTGACCTGTGAGGATCCCTACTGACAAGTGGAGTGAATTTCTCATCCAGTTCAATAGCCATAGCTCCCTACGTTTGTTGGGGCCTGCTATGAACCTCTTGTACTGCCTGCACTCATCTCTCTCCAACCATGCCTTCGCAAGTTCGTTATACGCCCAAGCATCTAGGGCAATACCGACCTCGCCTTCGCTAAGACCCAGCAAGGGTTCGAGGCCAATGCATGTGCCCCTTTCTCCCATCCATCGCCATCGGGATTGATATACGAGGTGTGAAAAAAATAAGGTGAATTTTCATTTTTCTCAAAGAATATTTATTCATTCATCAATTTCTATTTTGTTCCCTTCAAAGTAATCCCCTTCGGATATAATGCACTTATGCCAACGCTTTTCACAATCCTCAAAGCATTTCAAAAGATATTTTTTTGTGATTTTGTTCAGCTCCTCCTTCGATGCCGTCTTTATCTCCTCAATCGTTGCAAAACGCCGTCTTTTCATGGGCCTCTTCAGTTTCGGGAACAAGAAGAAGTCACAGAGGACCAGGTCTGCAAAATACGGTGCTTGCGGCATCATCAGTATGTTGGATTTAGTCAAAAATTCGCGCACAAGCAACGATGTGTGAGCAGGAGCGTTCTCATGGTGCAGAAGCCAATTTTAGTTCTTCCACAAATTCGGACGTCTCATGTCCAAAACACCCGTTGAAATTTCTTGCCACGAACCAAACGAGATGCCGATATCATCAGCAATTTCTCTAATGGTAATTCGACGATTCCCCAACACTATTTTCTTTACTTCTTCAACGTTCTCATCAGTTGTTGAGGTGCTGGGGCGTCCAGAGCGAGGTTCGTCATTGGTGTCTTCTCGGCCTCCTTGGCATAGTTTATACCACTTGTAAACATTTTTTTGCCTTAAAGTAGATTCACCGTATGCCACTTCCAACATTTCAAGTGTTTTAGAGCACTTGATTCCATTTTTCACACAAAATTTAATGCAAACTCCTTGATCCATGTTTTTCGACAGTAGAAAATCGTGGAGCACGCAAAACACCTCCAACCTTTATGCCTCTCACAAACAAACTAAACATGCTACATAGCTGAAATTTGGAACATATGTTCGAGACGAGTGTATCAACATAACCAAATAATAATCGAAGATCGAACGGATGTAGCCCGCTACATTCGAAAATTCACCTTATTTTTTGATCACACCTCGTATTCCTGATGTCTCATTTCAACTTGGTTCAGAGATGCGCCCTTGAAATTACGGTCTATCATTGAATAACGCTGTGTATTTCTTGTTTTCCAGATATATCGATAACGGTCTACCGGCGCGTTTAACAAATGACTACTACATTCATAAAATGCTAACGTCGTCGCCAAGAAATCCGAACGTATCTTACACGACCTACTATACGGAGCCAATCAGGAGATATATCGGTGAGTCCAGAGACTGCTCCGTCTGCAAGGAATGCTATACTCCACTATGCTTTTCTGATGACTCTGATATCGATTGAACACTGTTGAGACACCCAGACATACATTAGTATCATATTAATGCGAATAGGATTTTGTTAGATCGTTTACATTCATCTAGCGTCGAATGCTGCGTATCGTTTTCTGGAGGAATAAACGTATTTATCTGATTTTAAAGGATCAACAGTATTCAAGCGAATCGAGTGCCTCTTCACCACGTCACTGTGGACTTACTGCCTGCTTGTATTCTTATTTTTCCATATCGTATGTACATTTGTATAAAGCAATGTAAAGTAATTTTATAGCTGCATACATTTGAATATTGCTGTAAATAAAAGCTTGTATTTGCGATTGAGTTTTTTACCTAGTCGCCAAGCTTTCTGTCTGCTCATTTACTACGCATTGTTGCGCTTTTATGCTGAGGATAACTGAGAACTTCTAAGTGCACGATGAATAAATGTAAGCCTCAGGGTTGAGGAATCTTATTGACTGGACCGGAATCCAAAGCGCAGAACAACTCTTTAGACCCGCCGAAGACAGAGCACAGCTCGCCATTGTGATTGCCGAAATCAGGTGGACCTGATATTGCACGAATAGAAGAAATAATATTGTTGGCTGTCATCCACCAGAAGCGACGCTATGAACACAGCGCCGCCGCTGGACTGACGCTGACTACGTCATTATCATTTTATTCCCTCGATTCAAAATATGGGCGTGCGGAAAGGTACAAACCGATTGTGTAAGTCGGGAGTATCGAGAAATTCAAAGTTCACATCTATTTAATAAACCATATCTCATATTTAAAGGTAAACCATCATGTACTTCTGACAAGTACGGTTTATTGATGACGGAACTTCTTCAAGCAACGCTAAAAATTAATATTGTGGTGTCTTCTCCTCCTAATTTTGTTGATCCCTCCAAGGAAATTTAAACAAATATCTTTTGTTAACAAAGTATTGAAATCCGATTGCAACTTAAGTAGATAAAAAATACAATATTTATTTTTTTCAATAAATTTTCCACTAATCACTTCGTTTATTAGAAATGATTTTCTTCTAACGACAGCATAAATTACGAAATTATCGTAATATTGTATTGAATGCGCTACAGACATTTCTCATGCGTTACATGATATTTTCCAATGTAGTGGGAGCTTCTCGAATAGACAACCTTTTTCAGATGGCCCCATTAAAAGAAGTTGAGAGGGGTTAAATTTGGTGACCTAGCAGGCCACATCACGGGGCCACCTTATCAGATCCATCGATTAGGGTATTCCCCATCCAGAACTTCCCGGAAAATTATGGCATAATGAGCAGCGTAGCCATCATGTTGAAACTACATGGTGAAACCAGATTCATGTTCCCATTGAAAAAAACATGGTTGACCTTGAAAAAACCTTGAAAACGCTGTCAATGTCGAAAACAAAAGTCTGTCAATGTCAATGTCTCAAGTTAAACGGACCACCCAGTGTAAGACTTCATAATAAATGTATTCTTTACTGCAAGATGCCTCACTCTTTCTGTGATGCACAGTAATACTACAAATATTGAAATTCATAATTGAGAAGAATAATGAGAGAAGTTGTCGACGTTTGTATCAAGCAGTTCAAAAATGAAACTCGATCCATAAAAGTTAACCTCACCTGAGTTTGTACACTATACTCCTCGTTAATAATTTTCCAGTCGTCTGTTGGAAACTCACAAGAACTAACTAATTTCAGTTCCTATTCACATGCCTTTTACAGCACCGGCCGGAGTTTCCTTTTTGCTCGCTTTAATTACCTAACTTCGTTCATGAATACTTAAACAGTCGTGAACTTTCCCCGGCAGAGCAACGTTATTAAAAAATAAACTCACAAAAAAATCTCAGCACATGGTAAACCTTGTCAAACAGAAAAACTCCTTCTTGTGTGACAGAAGATCCTGTTTTCGATGACGATTTATTCATGATTGGAAGACAATGCTTTCATGAAGATTCTAGATGGTCTCAGTTGGTCAAACTCTCTCATCATTCAGATGAAACTTGTGTTATTGACAAAATTGACTGCATGCTACTTGTCAACCAGCTAACTAGCTTTCATTGGAAATAGGTACAATTTTCATTTAAATGAGCTCAACTGCTTACTAGACGATTTGAATATCGTCTTATTTGCTTCTTGACAGTGACAGCGATTTTCTAGCCAGAGAAGGTTTGGAATCCTGTTCTGCGAATAACAAGGAGATTACACGTTGTTGCACCGACCTTAGCCCTGCACTTTTCCTCGCATGAAGTGACTTTGGAATGCGCTTGAACTTGCCGCTGTCGTTGGAGGTCAAGGACACCTCAAATGTCGGCATGTGTGCCCTGGAGGCGAAATGGAAACGGAACTCGATATTTATAGCACAGTATAAAGGGAAAAACACCAGCTCCATCCGTCGTATTTACCCGATACAATTTTCATAGGCGTTTTAACGCGGAAAATACCACCAGGATGTCGTCTTGTGCGTTTTAAATACGAGGGTTGTTTTTCTGTTGACCTAGTATCATAAAACATATTTTATTCACACAAAAAACATTTGATTATAATTTTTAAAAATATCCTCGCTGGAGTTCTGCTCGCATGTGTGTTTCGAACCTGCGTTGAAATTCATGGGTAATCAAGATTTTTCAGAGACTTTTAACAGTGTAGAATGTTTGATAGCATTTTTCAATCCGCTTACATGATCGATCAATCGTCTGATGTTGTTGAAATCAACCCTTAATGTTATAAACTAGGCTAAGGCTACATAAAGTGAACATGTGGAATGCAGTATAAAAGAAAAATCAAGGAAAAAAAAATAACATCAAGAAAATATTAAAAAATACTCCAGCAGCAGAAAGAAATACATTTTTTGATTTGTCAAAATCGTTTGATACAATTTATCCCCCCATTGTTCAAGGAAAGTTGCATAGCATGGGATGTCGTGGAAATATACACCTGAATAACTATACCAACAGATCAATATGATGTTCCACAAGGGTCAATTCTGGGCTCTTTAATATTCAAACTTTTCATCAGCCATTTGCCATGATACTATGGATGAGCTTCAATCAAATATGCATAAAGTACTAGCTGATTTTACAGCACGTTGCAAGAGAAATTCTCTTATAGTCGATACCAGCAAAAACGTGTGAATACAATTTTTTTCAAGACTCATGCCGATAATGTACATATCCTTATCAATTCAGATATTCGTGTTGTTACCCCACCAAATTCCTTGGACTACATCTTGACAGTGAGATGAGTTGGACTACTCATATCGATCTATTCTATCTGTAAGAAACGTGTAGAAATTATTATGTCATACTTCACTTGAAGGGTTGTTTCAAAATTTCGCAATTGCTGAATGTTTATTTGGCGATGGATTATTCTTATATATCATAGCATGTGATATTGTGGGGTTACTCATCTTTGGCCAAACGCTCAAAAGAGAATAATTCGTTTGATATTCAGTTTCAAATCAACAGAATCGTGCCGACCTTATTTTAAAACATACAAAATACTTACTTTGCCATAAATATACATCTCTAAGAATGCATCACTTTTGCCAGAACTTCTATAAATACTTACGAAAAGAATTGTGATCTGCATAGCTATGATACCAGGAGTAGTAGTCATCTATAACCACTCAAACTTGGAACATCATTATACGAAAACAGTCCTTTCTACAAGGGCCACAAGCTTCTCAATTCTTTGCCCTCATCCATGCAAAATATAACAAATGATAAGAGTTTTAAGGTCTCATTGAAACAGTACCTCCAGGACAATTGTTTCTATTCAATACAGGAGTATTTAAATTTTTGAATGTGTGTTCCAAGGTTGTTTGTTTATATACATTGTTTGTGTGTAACTTACTGTAATGACGTGTCCAATATCTGTAATATGATCTGATGGATGAATAAATCATTATCATTATTAGAATTATTATTAAATGGCATTTTTTGACCTGTTAAGTGATTTTCGACACTTTTATGAAAAAAGTGACACATTTCTTAATAAGAGGAGAAGAGGTTATGTTTTGACCGATTCGCTTAAAATATTAGCTTTCCGAACATAATGTTCTTATAGCTATGGAGGCACGGGATTGCTTTAATGGAGGATTCTACCTAGAATCACAGACGGTTCGCATGGGTTTCCAATATTCGGAATCCAGCTCTCATTTTTCAAGATAATAGAATGATTTTATTGAAAATAATAGAGAAAGCTTGTTTCTATTCTTTTGCGAACCCCTTTCATGCAATTTTTTTATAAATTTTTTTAGATATTTTCACATTATTATTCACATGTTTTGACTCGTTCCGGATGTATTTTCAACGTTTTTGTAACCAAATTAACCAAAATATCAAGGAAAGGACTACGTACGGGTATACAGCCGTCCTTTTTCTATGATCTTCATAAAAACCTTTTCAACATATTCAAAATCAAGCGCTTCAAACGAGATATTGTGGCACCCTACATGAACATACTGTCGACCTCTGATACGAGCGCCCTTGCGACAATATCTAAAATCTTGTATCAAAAATTGAAAAACGGGCTTCGCCGCAACCTTTTTGTATTGTTTTCAAACAAAAATCGTTCCATTACCTTGAAAAATGAGCGTACCAAATGAAAGATCAGAAACCCTTGCAAAACGGGCTTTTATTCTAAGTATAGTCACCTCTTAATGCCCTGACTGGAATATATCAAAATTAAATTGAGATACACAAATTCACTTTATAAGACCCGAGAATAAAACATATCCTTGCCAGTCACAAAACACAATTTTGAAACATGTCGCATTGTGCTGTAAGCAACACCTTCAGACGCCGATCGCTTTATCACCAAGCAATGTGCTTTGTGAGACTGAAGAAGATGCTTCTACGACTAATCGCTGCACCCGCTTCCGCTAGCTTCCGCTTGGTGTTATTCCCGTTGTTTATGGGTCTAATCGTTCAATTGGGATTGATCTGCAGGTCCGGGTCATCTCTCCTGTACCACCTACGCTGGGGGCATGCCCTACAGCCGTAGGTCGCACTTGTACCTCTATGAGGACCCAATGCGCAACGACATCCAGCTGCTCAGCTTCTACATCAACAAGTTCAAGCAAGATAAAGCGATGAGTGGAGAATCGCCGGCTATTGAGCCCTCTAAAGGTAGATATCGGAACCATGGTTGACGTTTTGTTGTATTTTCTGCGCTTGAAGCTAGGGGAATGTTTGCGTTTAAGCTCGATGTTTTTCTCAAGAAACGAACCCATTTATTTTTCAGTCATGAATATTTTGTATTCACTAATGTAGATCGTGATGTTTATGAAAATGATAGTTTGGCGTATCTATCAAATTTTCAAGACCGCGAAAATACGGGAATTTTTTTTGATTACACCGGCACACACAAAAAAAAAGTGTTGCTTGTAACTTGGTAGATAAGGTGGATTTTTCAAAAGTTTGATTTTGGACTTCCATTGTCTATAAAATGTGTTGAGTATCAAGACATTTCGATTGATATGCTATCTTCAATCGTCTTCAGGTGAACTGTTCACAGTTTTATAGACAATGGAAGTTCGAAATCAAACTTTTGAATAAAAAAGTGGTTGGTACATTTGACGCCGCCTACCTACCGACATGGATTTCGATCCGCTGAATCTGAATCTGGAGTCAGTTTGGACCTTGCACCCTCAAAATCTTGAGCAAATTGCAAAACACGTAAAAAATAGCAAAATTTGGGTGTTTTGGTTATAAAAACAATTTTGTCGATATAGACCAAGTATGATTTTCATGAATTCTTGATGAACTGATGCATGAAATACAAGTTTGAAATCTGAAAATGTCAAAAAAATTAAATCCGTAAGAAATTGTTTAGAAACAGAATGAAAATAACGATTTTCATGGATTTCAAACTGTTTTATCGGTTTTTCAAGATTTACTTGAATGTCAGGGAGTTAATGGACCAAGTCAATTTCAGATTTGGATTCATCAGATCAAATTAAATAAAAATCCTACTCGATACGGGTCTACACATTTTTTTGTATTAATATAACCCCAATTTCTTGCAATAAATTTTTTTTTGCAATTTATTTATATCTAAAACGGCTTATGATCCAAATAAATTTCAGATTCGAATTCAGCGGATCAAAATACATGAAAATCATGCTTGGTCTATTTCAAAAAAATTGTTTTCATAACTGAAACACCCAAATTTTGCTATTTTCTACGGTTTTTGCAATTTGATCAAGATTTTGAGGGTGTGCGATCCAAACTGACTCCAGATTCAGATTCTGCGGATCGAATTACATGTCGGTAGGCAGGTGGCCTTAAATGTACAAATCACTTTTTTATTTTTGTGTGCCAGTGTTATTTTCTCAGATTTCATCCCGATATGAGCTTTCTTGAGATAAAATTTAACTTTATAGGAGCAATTTCACAGAAAACTACATATTCATTCGGACGAAAAAAATATATAAATTATAATGTTGTCTGTATGCAGAGTGAGTGACTGAAAGTAAAATGTCTAGCGCTGATCATTACGTTCTAAGCAGCGCCGCTTTGAACGATGAAACAACATGGCAGAGTTTTTCCTTTTTTGTTTCAGGACGAACTATTTTGATTTTTTCACCATCGTCGGTTGTTACACTTTCATACTGCGTCGAGAATTTGTTTATTATGAATCTTGATGAACGGCAATATGGTCCCAACTCTCAAGTTTTGTTACACTTTTATCAGAGATACAGCAAGAAATGTATACCACGCCATAATTGGTAAAATACTAAAATTGTTATCATCCTTAATCGACTGCGTCAAGTAGGTTGATACCGTACTTCCCACGCCAGTGTCCATACACAAATCGAACGTCAGGACTCGTTATAATTGAACACACGAACCTATGCCCCTAGGGAGATTGGAATAAGGAAATGTCAACGCAAAGATAATGAAATTTTCGGTGTCTTCATTCAGAATCCTTCGGGCGACACCGATCACGGATGTTTGTGTATCAGCTCGTGCGGATTTCGAGACGCATGTACATAAATGGTTTGTCCTACACAAGTCAGAATGTGAGCAATGAACCAAACCGTCGTATATTGGTTCATTACATAGACAGAGGTGAAGGGAGGTCGAAAAAGGTCAAAAGCCGCTTATACGAGGTCACGCTGAAAGTTTTTAGATACAAGAAAACTACAAGGTTGTTTTAAAAAACTTTATTCTGTTTTTTCAACATATTCTCTGCCTACCTCGATACATTTACGCATTTGGTAAAATCACTTGTCAAATTCTTGTAACCAACGTTCTTTTGAAAGGTTGCTAATTTCCTCCTGAAATGCAGCGATTGCCTCTTCATCGGTGGAAAAATGGCGACCTCGTAACTTTCCTTCGATCTCAAGGAATAAGAAGAAGTCGCACGGAGCTAGGTCCGCAGAATAAGGTGGGTGAGGCAACAATTTGACACCCTGTTCAGCAAAAAAAAATCGAGTATTCTAGCGGCGCTGTGGGCGAGTGCGTTTTTATGGTGCCATTGAATGCCCCGCACACCAGTCTTTGGACGGCTTTTACATAGTTCTTGGAAGACTACAGAAACACATTTGGTTATATACCATCCAGAAGGAACTGTCCTGTGATTTTCCATTGCTACCATTGTATGTATCCACCTTTATAAAAAAAAGATGCGACCATTTTCTTTCCAACACTCTTGGAACGACGAATTTTCGATGGCGGCTGCTCACTTTCAAAGCACCAAACGAATGACTGCTGTTTAGTTTCGGAATCATAATGATATAACCATGTTTCGTCTCCGGTTACGATATTAAGTGTTTTTACTGTGCCCATTATCAAATTTTTCAAGCATAAACTTAGCCCAATCAACTCTTGTTGCTTTTTGCTCACTGGTCAACAAATGTAGCACCCATCTGGAACACCGCTTCTTTAGGCGAAGGTGATCCTGAATGAATGTTCGGACTGCTGCCGATCCAATCCCCATAGAAGCCTCAATCTCGGTGTAGGTTATATGTCGATCTTTTCCTACCATATTTTGCACAGCTTCTACAGTTTCCGGAGTAACAGCAGTGGGCGGTCGACCTGTGCGAAGTTTATCATCGGGTGAGATCCGGCCCCTTTTAAACTCAGCGAACCAATTAAAAACTCTAGCCCTATAAGGGGCAGAGTCCCCAGAGAAATTCACTAAACTTCCGTGACATTCCACTTGTTTTAGTTCCTTTTTATAGTCATACAAAATCATGCCTCGAAAATCGCGACTACCCGGTTCAATTTTCACGTTAAAATTCGGCCAACACTTAGATACATTCGAGACCGTAGCAAGGCAACTACTGAACGATTCAAACGCTGCCTTCGCTGACTATAGACAAAATAGCTGTGTGCTCAAACTTGTTTAAGCTTGTATAGATTAGGAATATCTAAAGACTTTCAGCATGACCCTCGTACATATAGCGTCATATAGTCTTACAAACTAAGTATCAACCGAGCTCTATTACATGCTGAAAATACTGCCTGCAAGATATGATGGTTATATAGATTAATGTATTTTAATATTAACAATATAATTCATGAATTTCGAAAAGGTCAAATTAAATATTGGCAATATTTAACCACGTCAAACGAAAAATTGACTTTTTTTCACTTTTTGTGACGCGTTTCGATTTTTATTAAAATCATCGTCGGACTTTCAGATTTGACTGTGAACAAGGCTACCCAGATTATCTTCCAACTAGCTAACTAGATATTATCATGGATCCAAAACTAGAGCTATCAAAACTAGGATACTATTTATCCTGTCTGGCTATTTTTCTATTGATTTCTTTTTGTCTGTCTAAGAGGAAATATTTTTTGGCGACTGCATTTGCACTTGTGTTAAGGGAAACCCCTACAAAACCTTAACCATCGCCGTCAAAATGTCCTTTAGATATTAGTTAGCTAGTTGGCAAGTAATCTGGGCAGCCTTTGTTAAAAGTCACATCTCACAGTCTGACGATGATTTAAATATAAATCGAAACACGTCACTGAAAGGAAAGGTTTATTCTATGCTCCGTGCGAGCATAGAATAAACCTGTGCTTATGAGGACAAATTTCGTGAAAATCGTAAAGTAATCATTGCGTATGGGGTATATAATTTATACCGTATCTCTTTGGGCGCATCTCCTGAAAAAATGCCACGGGACTGCCAATTTTCTGGTCAACTTGAGAGTTGGAACCCCGGTGATTCTTTAAAATTTATAGTCAACAACGTTTCGATGCGGTATGAAAGTGTGCACCATCTACAGACTGACGATAACGAGTGTCATCTGATTTTGCACTGTGTATATCATAGTGTCAGAAAAACGTGTTATTACCAATTTCAAGTGATAGGAATCGCTCAAGTTTTTTTAGGTTCTTCCCAAACTAAGGGCTGAAAATATTTTTTTATTTTTGTATTTATGAGATTATTTCGGTACCCGAAATACAGCTTTACTGGTACTTTTTGTCAATTCTTTTGAGCATTCGTCGTGTTTATTTTTCCGTATGGCTTCGACATGGCCTTTTATGCAACTATTTTCTTATTAGATTTTTTGTGATTTGAACCAATCACCTCTGTAGTTCTAAGATTTTTAAACGCGATTTGCATTGCTTGATCATTTATCAGATATTCTGGTGCTTTGCTGGTCTACTTGATTACTCTTCATTGGTGTTCTACTATTTCGTAGGAAAACCAAGTTATTGTCTATATTTTAAATAATGTTTTACAATCGTCAATTCAAAAAAGTTTTGATAAGGAATGTTGCAGCAATTGCTGTCCAGAATCTTATCTATCTTGTTCATCATTTGTATAAAACTACAGATTCTAATTGTCAATACGGTAAAATCTTAATCAAATGAATTAGAATTATTTCTATCAATTAGTATTTACATATTGTTCGTTCTATATATGGAATACTGTTGTAAGAACACCTATAATCTTATTTTGTACTATTGCATTTTATATTGTTTCCTAATAATATTTAAGGTCTTCAAAATAAAATTTTAAGCTTTGATCGCATTTACTTGGATATAAGTACGCTAAGCTTTTTTATGATTATATTCTTAGTGATAATATGTATACCGCCTAGCAGCACAAGCTTCAGCTATATATAGTGTGGTGGTAATAGCTGGAATAGACTTAAATCAAAAATTCAGTCGATCTTTCCGTACATATTTCTATTATTTCCAGGACCAGAATTTTTTGAAGTACATAATTATATTCCAGCTTTTACGTCCACATTATATTATATACATACAAAAAGTAATTTTTGTTGGTGGTACAATCCAATCATAGCTTTATCTTCATTCCCGATGGCATGCAGTCGAACCGATCATCATCTGCTTAAAAATATAGCATCTACGATGTGCACTACTGAACATATTCTTTTCCTTACAGTGAAAAAAACAGAACAGCGATCAGCGAAAGTTGAAAAACACGAGAGTGTTGACAAATCCGAAACGACCGACGAGAAGCCAATAATCACTGAAGTTACCGAATAAACCTACTATCATACTAATATTTTCCCATTTTTTTCATTTTTTCGGCTTATTTTCACCGAATCTTTCACCTACCTTATTATCCATCATTCCTGGCGCATCAACAACACAACCCAATTGCACTCAGTAGCAGGAGGCGCTACCTTTCAGGTTACTCGAAATCAATTCACGCTATCCACAATCCTTCAGTCTCCTCAGTTTTGTCGATTAAATTTTAGTACTACAGAATTGTAATAATAATCTTTTTAAATTCTTTCTATAGGATCTTATACTGTTGAAAATTGAGTGCAATAATTTAACAATATAAAGGCTTTGCATATAACCTTCTTCCCTATACAGCAAAGTTTACGAAGTAAAGGACCACTTCAGCCTCAAATAGTGCCTTCAAAGGCGATTGCTAGCCCGGAACTGGCATGGCTGGTTGAAGTTGTACATCTTTTCTTTATTCCATAAACTTTGCTTTATACGAAAAATATATACCTTGCAAGCATTCCTAGGTCCAATCAATTCCTAAACGATGTTATGGTGGGTGATGTCGTCCAAGTCGACTCATGTATTTATTTCTAATATTTTTTGAAGATTTTATTCACGCTGCCGTGTAACGAATGATTGTACAAATATACATGTTTTACTGTGTTCAATAAAATTTTATTTTGGTAAAGGGGTTGTATCATTTCCTCATATGATTCTTAGTATAAAATGTGTTCCATTGTAATGAATGTATTCTTGTGAAGGAGGTGATGGTTTTTATATCTGACAAAACCTCCATAACTCATCAGATAGTGCATACTAATTAACTTCAATGAATCAACAAGGTAAGAATTAAAGGTAAGTTTATTATTGTAGAAAGTATGCCTATAGTGGAAAAATGTTTTTTAACTGCCGAAAATTCTGGTATGGATGGAATTTCTGGATGTAGGTCCTCGAAGGTGTCTATTTTATTTTAATGAAATGCCAAGTGCTGCGGGCTTATTTTTTAATGTTTTTTTTCATATTCAAAAAATATATTTTGAATAGATTTTTGTTAGGTATAGATATCAATAGCCTCAATAACTATACATACAACAGCGATTTCAGTGATAATTGCTTTGACGAAAGTAAAAAAATCGATAAAAATGTGGTTGCTAGTGCCACCAAAATCTGCCTAATTGAAACCCTGTAATAAATTGTAATTAGAAATCAGTGCCTGAATAATATCAGATAATAGAATGTCGTTTATGGTTGTATTAATATAGCATAAAATGAGTACTCAAATACCTTTAATATCCTGACATGGCCTATAAAGTACCTATAAACAATATAGTGGGCTGTTAATTGAAATAGCATTGTACTTCCTAGGAACGAAAATTTGGTAACGCAGATAATTTTATTGTGAATATTGTCACGATTCTAAAATAAATCAAAAAACTACAGGGCCCTGAAAAATCAAGGTATTAATTAATTATCACAAATACTAATAACATCAAACTGTATGACCTTGAATATTATTCAGATTTCGGTGCTTATGTATCAATATTTAGATTTTAAAACATTCCAAATGTCAAAACATGGAGAATTTATGAGTAATCCTCAATTTGCTCAGCGTGAATAGAAATTATTCCTACAGATGTTAATTTTAAGAATGCTGAACATGAAAAAAGTGCCTAGGAAAGAGTCTCCGTCTTTTGGAGGTTAAATTCATGTTTTAGTGGCAGTTGACCTACTGGTGGGACTTCATCCCTACCTATAGATGTTCGATACGAATCTCAGAGATCTATAATATAACAGGTTGTTTTGTAGGAGTTTCAGTTCCTTTCCACAAAATGTAGACTGGTAAATTAGGTTTGACTATCTTGAAAAAAAACACCCACAATTAACTTTCTGGTTATATTTTACAATATAAATTTGGACAGTGATTCTGACTTCATTTTCATGATAGAGACAACATGTACATGTATTTTTTCAGACAAAATCAGGTTCAATCAATCACCAAATTTCAAACATTGATCATAGTTCGTTACCACAAGCAAATTTTCTACAAATAAAGAAATGCGGCCTAATTTGTTTCTTGGGAGACTAACGACTCAAATTGGAGTGAAAAGAATACAAACAAATGTTGGTCTTAAAGGGAGTGGAGTATACAGGTTCAAGTCCTGTTTGTGCCAAGCATTTTTCTGGTTTTGTCACTCCTCCATTTTTTGTATAGAGAGCCTCACGCAAAGACAGAAAGCCTATCACGCCTCATAGGCGGTGCAAGTCAATAAAGGTCTATTCAAATTGACCTTGAAACGCTGTAGGTTCAACGATTGGGGAACAAACTTCCAAGTAGATATTCTCCAATAGAACGACTTTTGGAAGAGGCTCCTCTAAGGTGTTATTATGCGAGACATCTACCATGATAATATCTATTGAACAGAGACAGACTAGTCGCCCTTCCTGGATGTTCTAGACTATGGAGGTCCTTTGTGAGGTCACGCGCATCAACTAGGCGTATTGCTTGTTTCTGGATTGTGTCCAGATGCTTCGGGAAGTGCTTTGGAGCGCATCTCTATTCATGCAGCGATGGTCTGATCTGGGCCTTGCAACGGACGAGAACCCCAGCTTCTGAGACGCTAACATAGCAAGGCTGGAAGCATGCTTGTAACATAACATGTTATTGTTAATTCCCAGAAGCTTGATGGAAGATATTTCAAGTATTGGGCGTCACTTCATCTCCACGACTGACTTTGTCAGGATTGTTGTCTGAATCTTCAGTGCGTTAAACTGACCATTCCTCACCGAAATGAGGTTTCTGAGGATGGTAGTTTGTCCGGTTCTATGTATGGAATAAGGGTGTTTTCATCTACGGAGCTGTAGATAATATTAAATATTATTTTAAGTATAAGTATCTATTCACATTGAACTTAAGACGCTGTATATTGTAACCATCGGGGAACAAAGTCCCCGGTAGCTCATTCCACAATGCCGAGGTTCTCCAAAAGAACGACTTTTGGAACAGGCTTTTTCGAGGCGTTGTAAGTTCGATCTGGTGAGGTTGCGCCCTATGAGCTCTTCTAGTATTTGCTGTACTAGCCATTCTTGCCCCTATGCCCCTAATATCAGCCACCCTTCTGCGATCTTCCAGACTGTGGAGATCGTTTTTGATCAGGGGCATCCACAAGACGTATTGCTCGCTTCTGGATTGTGGTGTCTAGAAGCTTCAGGGAGTGCTTTGGATCCTGGATCCTGATACATGCGAGCAGTACTCCGCTGATGGTCCTTGTATAGTAGCAATAGCTGTTCCAGATAATATAATTTCCTCGACCGAAAGAGTTTAGTTCTCTGAGGAACACCCGTATTGATGGTAAACACACAATAATGCTAGTCCTCCAGTAAAGTCCACCACGATTTAAGTACAATAGATAGCTGCACTTCAAAAAGATCAAAGGCAGTATTGTCGGTATAAAGATAAGTTCCACAGTTTCAAAGAACGCGATATATAAAAAATGGTTCCTGTTTTTCCAGACCTAACACATTACATACACTAACTTAGTGACTCATAGATAGAGGTCTTACGGACCGCCCTGACAAGACATAACAGTGCCTACATAGTGAAGCTACATCCCTGAAGACTAAAATACTATAAGTACAGCTGCAGTGGCAACTAAATATGAAGGACATTGTCAGTTTGTTGTTTTTATATTTACCTGCACTTGGTATCAAAAGCCTTAAAAGATCAATAGATTCATTTTATTCCTTCCATTATACTCTTAATAGTTTCAGGATAACAGTGATATGGTCTAATATAGCCACAATGTAAGCATCAGTAATTGTGACTTAAACATTATATGCTGATAGATTGTTATCTTGGTTGCAGTACCTCTATCACCTGCTCGCCCCTCTAGAAAATTCACGGCCAGCAAACCACAAGACGATGAGGTGGCGAAAGAGATGCAAAAAATGAGAGAGGCTAGAGCGGCCAGAATGGCTTTCTCAGAAGAAGAAGCCAAACAGGAGAGAAAGTCTGACCTAGCCGCTACCAAGAGACAACGGGAAGAAGAACAGAGAGTAATGGAGGAAGAAGAGAGGGAGCGGGAGGAAAAGAGGAGGAAAGATGAAGGAAAGAGACGAGATGACGAACAAAAGATGGCTGGAGAAAGGTTTGTGCTATCTAAGTCAAGTAGTGGGTTTCTCTAAGTACTATCAACGATCAACTGAGGTTTGCTTCTTATATTTGAGAACAGGGCAGAATGTCCTGTTTTTTTGAAACTGTTTTGGTTCAGTTTTTAAACTTTATGGAGCGATCTCTGTTTTTATGAAAATGATGTTATGGAAAAGGTTGCTATGTAGCTGACTACCACAATTATTATGAGGAATAACAAATTGCTTGCTTTCAATTTCGATCACATATAATGACAGTTTTCCAAACGTAGAGCTGCAGAAGAAGAAGCGAGAAAGAAAGCTCAAGCCAAGAAGGAAGAAGCAGAAAGGAAGGCAGAGCTAGCTAGACAGGAACAACTTGCAGCTAAGGCAGCTGCCGAAAGGGCAGCTGAACTAGAGAGGCAAGCAGAAATAGTACGACAGGAAGAATTAGCTAAACAGGTAATTTTTATTCAACTGTCTGTTATTAAGAAAACACAATATCCCGAAATTTTCCGCGATTACAATATTTTCTTGCCATTAGCGTGACGAAGCTACTCTGACTGGATTAAAATATGGTACGTGCTTTATTTAATATTGTAGGCTGAACTAGAGCAAATGCGCAAAGATGAAGAAGATCGCTTGAGGTTGGAAGAAGAGAAGCGGCTACAAGATGAAGCAAAGGCAGAAGAAGAACGTAAACAATTGGCTCGTTTAGAGGAACTGGCGAAGCAAGCTGAAGAGGAACGAGAGGCTGAACTGGCGCGACAGGCTGAAGAGCTGGCAGAGTTAGCTAGGCAAGAGGCAGAACTATCAGAGCAGGCAAAGAGAGAAGCAGAAGAAGCAGAGCTTAGAAGACAAGAGGAAGAACTAGCTGAATTGGAAAGGTAATAAGCTTACACCAGTGTTCATACATTTGTTGTGGAGATGCCAAATTTTTTCTACAAATCGGACAGAAACTCGTTTCACGAGTAATTCTGATCAAAAATCTGGCCTTTGTTCTCATCCCGAACTCTATCTGTGTCTGATATGGAAATGCTATCATTTTCATTGTTGAGATCATCATATTGAAAATATCAAAGCGCAATTCACTGGATCAATTGTCAAGGGTGTTTCAAAATCTCAATAATCATTTCGGCAACTTACAGGCAAGAGGCAGAATTAGCCGAACTGGAACGAAGGGAAAAAGAGCTCGCTGAACAGGCAAAAAAAGAAGCCGAGGCCGCAAAGCAAGAAGCAGAATTGGCCGAACTAGCTAGACAAGAAGCTGAGTTAGCTGAATTGGAAAGGCAGCAAGCGGAGCTCGATGCCCTCGAAGCTGAAGCTAAGGCCCTTGAAACCGATTACGGTAAGAAAATAATACTTTTGGTTTGTTGTTAGAGTTGAAAATTGTGAACAATGAAATGACGTTTCTTGATTCATCGGAAATGCTCTCGACTTTGTTATCTTGAATGGGATACCTTGTATATATAACTTTTATTGGACTCTAAACATTTCTGAACAACTTTTCAATGACAAAAAGTAATATTATACTCAAAAATATCCGAACAGCGCAAAACACAACAGAAAATGCTGAAGCTGGTGGAAGAGAAGCTGAACTAACAGAGGAGGAAGCTGAGTTAGCTGAGTTGGAAAGGCAACAGGCAGAGCTCGATGCTCTCGAAGCGGAAGCTAAGGCGCTTGAAACTGATTACGGTAATTTAAAAAAGCATATACAGGATGATACGCCGAGTTTTAGTGCAGCCTTGAAAGATATTATTAGTAGCTCGTTTTGCTTTATCTCAGATAATGATAAACTACATTCAAGGCCGTGATCACTTTTGCTTTGATTGCAATTCATAACACGGTAGGATCAGGCTTTAGAGTCAAAATAATTAATCCTGATATTTTGGCCATAGACTCCGCGGTAACTAAGGCCATCAAGTCAATCAAGACAAAGTTAAAGCGTCCTAAAACAGCACTACCCTAAAAAATATACAGTATGTTACATTTAGTCCTGTCAGACTACGAATAATATTAGCTCAAACATATCCGAACAGCACAAAACACAACGGAACAAGACGAAGCTGCTAGAAGAGAAGCTGAGCTAGCAGAGGAAGAAGCTGAGTTAGCTGAGTTGGAAAGGCAACAGGCAGAGCTCGATGCTCTTGAAGCGGAAGCTAAGGCGCTTGAAACTGATTACGGTAATTTAAAAAAGCATATACAGGATGATACGCCGAGTTTTAGTGCAGCCTTGAAAGATATTATTAGTAGCTCGTTTTGCTTTATCTCAGATAATGATAAACTACATTCAAGGCCGTGATCACTTTTGCTTTGATTGTAATTCATGACATGCTATGATCAGGTTTTAGAGTCAAAATAATTAATCCTGATATTTTGGCCATTAACTCCGCGGTAACTAAGGCCACCAAGTCAATCAAGACAAAGTTAAAGCGTCTTAAAACAGCACTACTCTAAAAATATACAGTATGTTACATTTAGTCCTGTCAGACTACGAATAATATTAGCTCAAACATATCCGAACAGCACAAAACACAACGGAACAAGACGAAGCTGCTAGAAGAGAAGCTGAGCTAGCAGAGGAAGAAGCTGAGTTAGCTGAGTTGGAAAGGCAACAGGCAGAGCTCGATGCTCTTGAAGCGGAAGCTAAGGCGCTTGAAACTGATTACGGTAATTTAAAAAAGTATATACAGGATGATACGCCGAGTTTTGGTGCAGCCTTGAAAGACATTATTAGTAGCTCGTTTTGCTTTATCTTAGATAATGATAAACTACATTCAAGGCCGTGATCACTTTTGCTTTGATTGTAATTCATAACACGGTAGGATCAGGTTTCAGAGTCAAAATAATTAATCCTGATATTTTGGCCATAGACTCCGCGGTAACTAAGGCCAGCAAGTCAATCAAGACAAAGTTAAAGCGTCCTAAAACAGCGCTACCCTAAAAAATATACAGTATGTTACATTTAGTCCTGTCAGACTACGAATAATATTAGCTCAAACATATCCGAACAGCACAAAACACAACGGAACAAGACGAAGCTGCTAGAAGAGAAGCTGAGCTAGCAGAGGAAGAAGCTGAGTTAGCCGAATTGGAAAGGCAACAGGCGGCTCTAGACGCCCTCGAAGCTGAGGCGAAAGCACTTGATGCCGATTTCGGTAAATGATTTGTCAAAAAGAAAGCCGCTAAATTTATTACAAAGAACTAATTACGCTTCATCTATAATGATAATCATAAACGTTGAGTAACAAATCGGCTCTAATTTATCGCTCACTTACAAATATACAAAGAGATATAGTCTTTAAAACAGAGTAATTGTGTAATGAAAACATACGTCGACCTAATTGTTCATATTAAGAAAGGTTGCATAATTGTATATGAATAGGCGGTAGTATTAATAATTTTAAAGTTGTTCATTTTAACAAAATTAACCTCATAGAATTATCCCACAATTGATTCTCATAATTGGCAGCTAATCGTGTATTTTTAACAAAGTGAGCTAACAAAAGGATGTGAAAGAATGTGACCAATAGGATCTCTTATACATAACAGTGATTAACGCAAATGTTCGATATGTCGTCCATGTTCCTTCACCAACCCACCTGTCAAACAATCTGTTTCACAGCTATTCTAAGTAGTGGTCGAACAGCCTGACTCCGCTTTCCTCTTCTCTTCTCTGCTCTCATCTTCACTTCTATGCCCTTATCTTCCTTATCTCCTCCTCTCCATTCATTTTCCTCCCTCTTCCCTTTTCCTCTTTTCTCTTGTATTTTATTTTTTGCCAATAAAATTAACCTTGCGAATTATAAACCAGGCGAAGGACAGGTAGAAGGAGATAACGCTGCCGAAAGGGAGGCAGAGTTAGCAGAATTAGCTAGACAGGAAGCTGAGTTAGCTGAACTGGCGGAGCTTGAAAGGCAACAAGCACAACTGGATGCTCTCGAAGCGGAAGCAAAGGCGCTCGATGCGGATTTCGGTGAGCATAAATTTCTAATTAAACTACACAGAGTCGTCGTTTTCCTTACTCCAAGCTCTATTTCTAACTGATTATTTATGTAAGTGTGAAAACAAATAACATGTTTCCTATATACATATAATCATCAATTGGATTAGAATCTTTTTGATATGTATAATTTTTTGAAGGTGAACCAACTACAGAGGAACCAGCCGTTCAAGATGAAATCGTTGCAAGTGAAGCAGCTACCGAAGACGATGAGGATGAAGATGCGAGGAAACAACGGGAAATGGACGAATTGATCCAGCAGAAATTCGAATTGGCTGAATTGGAAAGGTATAAAGTACATTAGAAGAAGAGGATTCTTTCTCAACGTTGTTTTTCTTCAATATACGATACGAACCTTGATTGTGAATGTTCAAAATTGTGTTTTGCAGGCAACAAGCTGAACTAGACGCCTTGGAAGCTGAAGCAAAAGCTTTAGCTGAACCGCTGAACAACAACGACGATTATGATGAACCAGCAATTGCTGAGGACACGCCACTGGGATCAGATGCTGAAGAGTAACAATATTCAGAGTTGTTTACTATTTCCGCGATAGATTTTCATTACAAATATTTAAAAAAATATGCCTTTCAGAATTACATATAACTTTCAAAGCATTTTATAGAAAATGTCTAGATAATGAATACATATTTGAGTACCTACTCATGACCTTCGTATTTGGTTTTCGTATCAAACAATAAATAATCTGTTTATCTTGAAAGTCTGTCGCGAGAAATGTACGCGTGGCATTCGCAGATACCTGAGCTTCACTTCAGATGAGACAAATACAACAGAACTATAGTTCAGTTGGATTATAGTTTGAGGTTGTTGAGGTGTTTCAGTATCAACGGTAATTTCCATTGGAACCTTACTCCAGATGTTTCTGCAAAAACCGAAGACAAACTATTCTGAAACATCATAGTTAAATATTCAAGAATAATTGGACAAGTTCATTCCACATTGAACTCAACTTTTGAACTAGGTACATTAGAACTCTGCGAATCCGTACGCCGGAAAAGGAATTGTATTAATTTGAAGTTGCTCACTTAATTTACTATTTAATAATAATTAGTATAAATATTCATGCTTTGTAACTATCGCATTTACGTTTTGCATTTGTTTTGTTGGTTATTGTTACGGTTACGAAGGAACCACGTTTTTGTTATTTATTCTTCGAAATACAATGTTAGAAGCAATTTTGATTGTTATTAATTTGAATCGAAAAATTTTGAATGAAATTTGAAAATATATTTTCAATATTCGGAAAAAAAATAATTTTCAAAATGAATATTGTTAAATGGGTATATGTGAAGTTCAGTTTTATGCTCAGAAGACTCAGACAACAACCCTGACAAAGAAGTCGCATGCCTGCCAGCCGTGGAGATGAGAGGATGCCCAATACTTGAATCATTCTCTATAAAGATTCTGAGAATTAACATCAACATAAACATGTCATGGCACCATCATGTTACTGGCCTCCCAGCAGCTCAGGTTTCTCTTCCGCTCCAGGTTTAAATATCTATAGTTACTGCACTGCACCCCGAAACAGTCTCTGCTTGTGGACATGAACTGGATGATCAACAAGCGAGCAATACGTCTAGTGGATGCACCTGAGCTCAAAAACGACCACCACAGTCTGGAACATCGGTAGCTAATACAGCAAATACTAGATAAGCTCATGGGGTGCATCTTCACCAGCTTACAACACCTTCAAGAAGCCTTTTCCAAAAGTCGATGGATGTGTTTACCATCACTACGTGTGTTCCTCAGAGATCTAAACTCTTTCGGTCCAGGAAATTTTGTTCTCTGGAACAGCTACTGTTACTATATCAATGGAGTACTGCTTGCATGTATCAGGGTCCAGGACCCAAAGCACTCCCTGAAGCTTCTGGACACAATCCAGAAGCGGGCAATACGTCTTGCGGATGCCCTTGATCAAAAACGATCTCCACAGCCTGGAATATCGCAGAAGGGTGGCTGATATGCCCCTATCCTAAAGATATTATCATGGCAGAAGTTCTACTAAACTGTCTCGCATAATAACTCCAAGAATGGCTAGTACAGCAAATACTAGAAGAGCTCATAGACCTCACCAGATCGAACTTACAACGCCTCGAAAAAGCCTGTTCCAATAGTCGTTCTTTTGGTGAACCTCGGCGTTGTGGAATGAGCTATCGAGGATTTTGTTCCCCGATGGTTACAATCTACAGCGTCAATGTGAACAGAAATTTATCCTCACGTAGTGCCTATGAAGCCTTTTGGTGAGGTTACCTATAAAAAAATCAGAGGACACTGTCTTCCTGAGGGAGAACCTGAACTGGGGCTTTACAACGGCGACCTGGACTGCAGACAATGCGAGGAAGGCACAGAGTGAGCCTTTCACGCCCTCTGTGAGTGGCATGCACTACATCATCAAGAGGAAACGCCTCTTTGGGAAGCATAGACTAGAAGCAATACAGTTCAGTATAGTACGTGTAGTACCAGCAGGGAAACTGTACAAACTGGTACAGGGTTCAATGCTGCTGGAATGGATGCTGTAAGAAATAAGAGTGAAAGCAGAGTAAGCCTGAAGGCTGCAGTACTAATGGAGACATTACGTCAGACGGTTCCTAGGGAACGAAAAAAAGTGAAAGGTGGAATAGAAGCTTTCGAAAAGAAAAGTTATAAGTAGTTACAAACTGTTGCTTGAAACTTGTAGACAAGGTGGATTTTTCAAAAGTTCGATTTCGGACTCCCATTGTCTATAAAATTTTTGAGTATCACAACGTTTCGTTTGATATACTATCTTCAATCGTCTTCAGGTGAACCGATTACAAAATTCTTCTTTTCCACGTTAGACTGTCTTTTTCTTCTTTTGACTGTAATACTAAGACCGCGCGCATTCCTAAGTACTGGTCGACACCATCCAGATAATCATCATTCAATTGACCTCTTACGAACTTAATTAAGCGATAATCAAGCCGAGCGTTCGTCTTGATTGCGCAATACACAACACAATAACATCGTGAATTTAACGATACGCGAACCGACGGCGACGACGACGCGCACTCGCAACGCAGTCACTGTTTTGATTAGGAGTGGTAGTAGTGCAAGTGAAAACCTTCAACTTCAACGATAATTAACTTCCAGCTAGGATTCAATAAGAGGAAACACAGCTGGTCTGATTGCAGGTGAGTCTCGTTTGTTCCTTTTGCAATTATTAAGTATTAATTCAGTACTGATTGTGGCTTGTAGCGTAGGCGTAGTACGTACAGCTGTTCAGTGTGGTACTTGAATCATTTAGAATGAGAGCTTGCCGCTGAAAACCTGGCCGATCGAATAATCAAATGCTTTTTGACAGGATTTTATTAGCTTGAAATATAAAGCTGAATCTTCCAACGTCATTTTCACCTTTTTTATAGTTATTGCGCCCCAGAAACACTGCGAGATGATAAATGTTTACTTGTGGTCATTTGTGAGATCAGACGCATCGACTAGATGTATTACTCGTTTTTGGATCATGTCCAGAAGCTTCAGGGACTGCTTCTGGGCGCATCCCCATACAAGCGAACACTATTCCAGCAATGGTCCAATCTAGGCCTTGTACAGCAACAATAGCTGTTCCGGAGAATATAATTTCCTGGAGCGGGAGAAAACCAACCAGCTTTGGGACGCCGATATTGTTGATGTTAATGCCCAGAACCTTTAGAGAATGATTCAAGTATTGGGTGTCTCTCCATTTCCAGGGCTGGCAGTCCAGCATGAGACTTTTTTCAGAGTTGTTGTATTCAGTATGTTAGCTTGGACTCCATTTGCAGATCCCCATTCGAAAATCCTTTCGATGTCTTCATTGATCTGAGACACATGTTGTTCTCGTCGAAGTAAGATCTCTCTGGATGGCTGTGGCTTGCCTGGTTCCATGCAGGAAACAAGGGTGCTGTCATCCAATTGGATTGGATGGAAAAGAGCGTTGGAGACAGGACAGGCTCCTGTGGAACACCAGCGTTGATGGTACCTACCACTACCACATAGAAGGATCGGTCCCTGACGGAACTATCCAACCAGTAGCACAGATCCAGTGGCAGCAAATTTGATCAGAACTACACCCTATCGAAAGCCTTCGATATATCGAGCGCGATGACTCGAGACTCTCCATGAGGTTCATTGGGTTCTGCTCCACATATGTGTGGCGTAAGCCAGAAGATCCCCCGTGGATCTTTGCTTACCTACATGAAAATGTCGGTTATATTTGAAATCTCCATTCTGGAATCAGTTCCAGGCTATCCGCTGACCAAGACAATTGACCTTCTGTTACTATTACATAGAAGTTTTTTTATCGACAACCTCACGCAAAGGCATAAAGCATACCAGAAGCGAGATAGGTTTTCTGGTGTAAACGCTGTAACTTGTAACCATCGAGAAAGACGACTTTTGGAAGGGTCTCGCTAAAGGTGTTATGAGTTCCACCTGGTGACAATGCACCCATTGGGTTCCTCTAATATTTGCTGCGACCCTAGGAGTTATTATGTGAGATCTAAAAAACGTATTAGCCATACCACCCTTGTTTTCGCGTGAAAGATAAAAGTATCGAATAAAAAAAAAATGGGCTTCTTCAGTTAGTTTACATTTATGATTCGTTCTACCTGGATATCGAATAATTGCGATATCAGCACATTTTTTGATATACAAGGCCATTGACTGATAAGGTATGCCAATAAAACACTCCTCACTGTCCTGAAACGGGTTTATGTTAGTAAAGTGAACTTAGCTCAATATAATAAATAATAATAACAGCAAATTCAAATGAATCAAGCATCATGGCGTTTTTCCAATATACATAAAAAATACTCGTACAGCGTTATTTCAGGATATAGATTTTCTTACCGGCATATTTTTGAGATTTATTGAAAATTAGAGATGTCTTCACGGTAATTCATAATCTACTTATCGTATAAAAAAATGGAATGCATGTACATTATATAAATTACTGCGTTGTGCATATTCCAAATTTTTCTGATTTGAATTAAAAAAATTTATATATTTTACTGCTATTTATTGGGATTACACAAGACTTCAGATAAAAAATAACAAAATACGTCAGTTTCAAAATAAGCATTTGTATCAGATTTTGGAGCTGTCGACTGAATTTCAATTAGAATAAAAAACATTGGAACAACTAAACAACCTTCAATCTTTGGTGACTTAAAAATCGTCAACAATTCGAAATTTTAAAAAATTTCAACTTGGTTAACAATATTCAGTGAACATTTATCACTGCACTCCAATACTGAGCCAGATATTTGTTACATTGATAAATACAAACATAAATGCAGATCAAGCTGATAAGAGCGGATTAAAAGCAGCACATGTCATAAATAAACTTTCTTGTAAATTTCTCTGCGTGTCTACAACTCATTCACTTTTCGAGCGATTCAAGTTACGATCGCGTAATTGACGACGCAAATTAAGTCCTTCAGGACAACGAGCGATATGGTTTAATTAAATGTTCAACAAATTTGTGAGTTTCATACAAACTGAAATATGATCGCGTGGTCTGGTGGCGTACCTGCCTTCATTAGCAAAATTAAGCATACGTTCTCATTAAAATTTGTCTCACGAACTAAACTGCCTACCAATAAGGAAGGTTACGACTGGCATTGTATTTATGATATCATCTTTTGTATGTCTGTAGAGCAGAATTTGTTGTCGTGAACATGATGAAGGCTAATTCGTATTCCGAGTGCACAGTCGTAGAATTAACGCTAGGAGTGAATTAAATATGTGTTGTAAGTAGGTTTTCATGTACTCTCGGCGAGATGTGATTTCATGTGTACTTTGTGTTTTATTTAGATTGTAGATGCTCTCACCTAGTTATTCACTGCTAAATTTGTTTTAAGCCTAGACTCGTCAGTATAGCCTGGTCAAACTGTAGAGAACAATCGTGTGGTATATACGTAACCAAGTCAAGGGTGTGATAGCAACATCAACTCATCTCCAAGTGTCGCCCTCTGTGGGGACGTCCATTGGCAACTTACGAAGTCAAAGGTCCTAAAACTTGGACTGCCTTGAAGCGGCAACATATGTCTCTAACGACATCTGTCAACAAGAGTGAACTAATTTACAGCGACATCCCTTGTTCTTGGTAAACACTTTTACTATGTACCGTTATCTCATGCTCTCCACTATGCCTCAGACCTGCTATAGACATGAATGTTTCGTCTTCAGCTTAGACTCGTCAGTAGAGCCTGGAGGTCTGACTGTGGAGAGCAATCGGTTGGTAACCCAGTCAAGGGAGTGATAGCAACATTGACTCATCTCCAAGTATCGCCCTCTATCGTAAAAGTGTTTACGAAGAACAAGGGATGTCGCTGTAAATCAGTTCACCCTTGTTGACAGATGTCGTAAGAGATATCTGTTGCCGCTTCAAGGCAGTCCAGGTGTTAGGACCTTTAACTTCGTAGGCTGCCAATAGAGGGCGCAACTTAGAGACGAGTTGACGTTGCTATCACTCCCTTGACTGGGTTAGGTATTTATCACCCGATTGCTCTTTACAGTTGGACTGCCAGGCTATACTAACGAGTCTAGGCTGAAGACGAAACATGCATATCTATAGCAGGTCTGATGCATAGTGGAGAGCATTCACTTAACTCCTAAATATGTTTGTTATGTGCTCCAATCTGGGTCAAAAGGATACTACTACGTCTTATATTATTCAATCCATATTTAAATACACAATACGCGGTGATAAATCTTCAACAATCATCAATATGATAAAAGCTAGAAGGACCCAATGGAGATATTTTCACTAGGTCGAAAAAATAATTACCTTTCCTTAGTAAAACCAGTTTGAATATAATATTTTCACGGACGCCTCTGTTCGTTCTGACGTGTCCAAGCTGATTAACCAGGGTCACTTTTAATCTAATTTAGAAGATAACTAAACAAAACACCCTTTGTTTGGATGTGTTTCCGTTGTCTGTAGTATTTTGGATGGAAAATGAATTCTAAATATCCTGGAAAATCAGCCGTTCCCCTATAAATCGGGAGTATCCACGGAAATGGTATACAATAGTGAGATCCCACGATATGTTAGTACATATGTTGTTTTTACACAGAATATCCGTGCTAGCTCAATTTTTTTTGTCAATACACATAATGACACTACATTTATTTCAGTGTTTTGTTTAAGGAACTCCCATTTAGTTGTTGGATGGGAGTAGGTCGTTGTAACTCCGCATCTGGACAGCCAGTGTTGATGGAGAGACGTCCAATATTTAAAAATTATTCCATCAAGCTTCTGGGGATTAACATCAACAATAACATATTCAAGTTGCCAGCGTCGCTATCGCTATATCTGCGTCCCAGAAGCTGGGGATTCTCCGCTACAGAAAACTGTATTCTCTAGAACAGCAACAAGGTCCAGATCAGACCATCGCTGAAGTTCTGCTTGCAGGTGTAAGGATGCGCTTCAAAGCACTCCCTAAACATTCTGGAAACAATCCAGAAACAAGCAATGATTCTAGTGGATGCGCCTGACCTTACAACTGACCCCACAGTCTGGAACATCGATTTGTTTCTATTCTATAGACATTATCATGGCAGATGTTTGACCAGGAGTCGCAACTTCAGCAAACACTACAGGATACTTACAATTTATAGCGTTCTGACATCAATGTGAATAGACATTTGTTCTCGCTGGCAATATAATCATTAATTTTCCCAGCTTTTTGTTCAAGGATCAAGTCGTTTCTCCATATCTTAGTTAGTAATCCATTGAACTGTTTGGATTACTCTTTATGTTGATGTATTGTTCATTCTTTCATGATTTGATTTTAGGTAAAAATATCACCATGGGTGCTCTATGGAGTATACTCGGCTATAGGCGCTCTGAACTAAGAGACGACGATCCAGACTCAATAACCACCCTGACATCAAAAGACAAATATATCATTCGATCTTCTTGGGGTAGAATCATGAAGAACCCCGTGGAAAACGGGATAGCATTGTTGACTTTGTAAGTGAGTGTCCACTAATGATAAGAAATGATAGCAAATCGATATCTACATCCAACTGCATCAATATTATATTCCATAAGACTAGTCGGACGAATCAGCAGCGGCTCTAACTTTGTGAATATAGGAATGGTTATCGTCGTATATATTCTATTGATATTCGTGATCATTTTTGATGGTATTAAGTTTCTGAAGCAACTAATAGACCAGTAAACGCTTTCATTTTTCAAAAGTTTGATTTCGAACCTGAAGACGATTGAAGATAGAATATCAATCGAAACGTCGTGATACTCAAAATTTTATAGACAATGGAAGTTCGAAATCAAACTTTTGATAAATCCACCTTGTCTACAAGTTTCAAACAACAGCTTTCATTTTTAGCTTATTCGCTGTTTATTGTGAAATGTTTTCAATTGTAATTAACAGTGCTATTAAAAAAAAATCTATTGGCACTGCATCTCGGAAAGTAAGATAGATTAGCACTTGGAATTTCATCATCAACAACCGTTACCTTACAGTTTTTTTAGACATACGAGGGTCACGCTGACAGTTTTTAGATACAGAAAAACTACAAGTTTTTTTTAAAAAACTATTCTGTTTTCTGAACATACATTTACGCATTTGGTAAAACCACTTGTCAAATTCTTGTGACCAACGTTCTTTTGATAGGTTGCTAATTTCCTCCTCAAATGCAGCGATTGTCCGGAGAATAAGGTGGGTGAGGCAACAGTTTTACACACTGTTCAGCAAAAAAATTGAGTGTTCTAGCGGCGCTGTGGGCGAAGGCGTTGTTATGGTGCCATTGAATACCCCACAGACCAGTCTTTGGACGGCTCTTGCTTAGTTTTTGGAAGACTACAGGAACACATTGATTTTCCAAGGCTACCGTTATGATGTATCCACTTTTAGAAAAAAAGATGCGACCATTTTCTTTCCAACACTCTTGGAACGACGAAATTTCTTTGAAGGCTGCTCACTTTCTAAGCACCAAACTAATGACTGCTGTTTAGTTTCGGAATCATAATGATATAACCATGTTTCGACTCCGGTTACGATATTAAAAGTGTTTTTACTGTGCCCATTATTAAATTTTTCAAGCATAAACTTAGCCAAATCAACTCTTGTTGCTTTTTGCTCACTGGTCAACAAATGTGGCACCCATCTGGAACAACGCTTCCTTAGGCGAAGGTCATCATGAATGATTATTCGGACTGCAGCCGATCCAATCCCCAGAGAAGCATCAATCTCGGTGTAGGTTATATGTCGATCTTTTTCCACCATATTTTGCACAGCTTCTACAGTTTCCGGAGTAACAGCAGCGAGCGGTCGACCTGTGCGAGGTTCATCATCGAGTGAGACCCGGCCGCTTTTAAACTCAGCAAACCAATTGAAAACTGTAGCCCTAGAAGGGGCAGAGTCCCTAAAGCAACTCACTAAACTTTCGTGACATTCCTCTTGTTTTAGTCCCTTTTTATAGTCATACAGCATCATAGCTCGAAAATCGCGACTACCCGTTTCCGTTTTCACGTTAAAATTTGGCACATTCGAGACAGTTTCACAAATTAAACTCTTGTTCTTTCAGAGACCCGACAATGTCAAATCTGACAGTCCGACGATGATTTAAATGTAAATCGAAACGCTTCATTGGAAGAAGCAGAGTTTTATTTGTGAAACTGTCTGTTACTTGCATAGTCTTATTATCTGCATGATGTAAGAGTTTCACTAAATAAGAGCATCTACAACCTACATGTTCAAATTTTATGTTCACACGAAAAATACTTTTGGAGGTATTGAGCCGATTCTACACATGAACACGTTGGAATTGATATTTTCTTTACTTTTTTGCATTTTTGATCAGAGTAATTCACTTGCAGGTTCTTTGAAGACTATCCCCAGTATAAAAAACTGTTTCCATTCAAAGACGTACCTACCAAAGATTTATCACAGAACAAACGGTTTCAAGCGCATTGTAGCGCTGTCATGTACGCTTTGGCTTCAGTCGTGGATGCAGTCGATAAACCAGACCTTTTGGTGGAGATTTTGACGAAAGTTGGACGTGATCATGTCCCTAGAGGAGTTAGTGAAGAAGCACAGCTGGTAAACAAATATGCTTAAAATGATTCAGATCAGGGGTCACCGATTTGTTTGATTTACAAATTCATCGAATGCCAATTGTCTAGCATTTTCTCTAATTGTTTCACATATTTCAGCACCTGAAAGCGACACTCATTAAGTTGTTTTCGACTATAATGAGTGAAGAAGAGGTAAATGCTTGGAAGAAGGCTGGAACTGTTATTTTCGATGTAATACTCAGCGGTGCACGTGCCAACAGCACACAAAAAGCTCAATAGAGTTTTAAGCGTACTTAATACAGGTCTCGTAACGTTACCTTCAACATTTCTTACACATTTTTTTATAAAAAAATATTAATAAAGTCAAATTATACATTTTTAATTTTTTGTTGTCTTACTTGGTATACCACTCAAGATAAATTGTGTACAAATGGGGTTAAAGTTTCTTATTTTTACACACTGAAATTGAAATACTGCTGATTGATATTTCTTGTCATTGTTGGTGTTTATAGATATTTTGATAAAACGGCAACAGACCGACAAACAGTGCAACAAAAAGATAGGCAGATGGTCAGACCGACAGACCTACAGCCCGACACACCTGATTAACTTTTTGCAATTTCAGTTCAATAGAAACAAACTGAATGGATTCAAATATAATACAAGCTCTATAATTATCGATTGCCTCAAAAAATAGATAGTTTCCGTATAATCTTACGATTCACATCATCGATACTAATCGGACTTTGTTGAAGACAGAAAAAGTTTCCATAAAAGTTTAGATGAGTGGATGTTTTCCGAAGCTTTTCCCCTTTCTCTTTTTATTAATTCGCTGTGGAAGTAGAATAAAGACAAGCACTATTGAAAAACTAGTTTAATTAAAATTCGATCACTATACATACATACATCAATCACATGCATATCAATTTTCTACAATTATGTCTGGAATTTTTTAGGAAAAATAGTGGTCCACTTTTCTATATGCGTCTCAGCTTCAATACATATCCTATAGATTTCATAAGTTGTGATTCAGACTTCCTTTGTCTATAGACTTTTGAGTTTCAGCTCGTTACACTCAAAGTTATATAGATAATGGAATCCCTAAAAACACCATTTTTACTCTACGTTAAAATTTTAAACCAACATCGTATCATATAGTCAGAGTTTGAGTACTTCAATTTTTTTTGTTAGGCATTGAGGCAATATAAGTCCATGCCATAACTACAAAGTTGCAATATCTTATTTTTTCTGGAATGGAAATTGGCACGAATAAAATTACGTCTATTGGATTCGGTTGATAAACAATGCTCAGTTTGGTGGCTGCTGGGGCAGGCGACATACTCTTCTAGTTTTGACTATACACTGAAACCACAAAAGCAACACAGTTTTACCAGTTCAGAAGACTGACAACAAAATCTCTTGCATGGACAATATACATTTATCTTTTCTTTCTGCCTTTGTGAGAGGTTATCTATAAAGAAACCCGCCAATCCAATGTTTGATACCTGATAGGTGTTTCGCTAACTTGGATAGCATATCCACTTGACTTAACGTTCGTTGCATGTCAGTAGGGCACGTCACAACGCCACATTATTTATTTTAATCATTTCCTTTTTGAAACCTTTCTTGGCTCGAAGGGAAATTGACCAGTCGATGTACCAGGAAAGAAACTAGTCATTTCATGTTGACATTTAGGTTGGTCGGTAGCGAATGGTATCTAGTATAATGCAATCCAAGGATTTCGTCCTGATCTTCCGTCGTATGCTCGACTGGATTGATGGTTGGTGAAGCTGTGTAATGTTTGTGGTTCCAGTATCACATAAATTATACCCTAAAGATATCATAGTCATAGGAGATGTGAGGAAATAATTCTAATGTAGTTTGCATTTCCTTAGCACCCTGTAAAATTCGTTTTGTTTCGTCATGAAGTTATTGGTAATTTTGAAAATAAAAATTCATTTATTGACCCCGAAAACGCTTTTTGGCTTTTACGACCTGGAATAACATTATAATATATAAAAAAATTAAATTTGGCCACTCTTTAAAATGCCGAGCCTAAGAAAATGTTTGATGCTACGGCCGAAAGTTATCAAAACACGTAAAATGAACTTTGAAATAGATTTGATGCAGTCGTTTGTCTTTTGGCAACTAATCGGTCTCAGAACTTTTATGTCCAACTCCGTGGAAAACAATTTTACGTTCATGAGACTTTTTCAAAAACCACTGTGAAATCCTTGTGAAATTTAAGCGAAAATAAAATAAATATAACATTTAGGGAAACACAAAAGCTCGGCTGTAATCAGTATATTGAGAATGAAAGGAAGATTTCACAAATTAATTCACTTTAATTGAAATTTTCAAGGTAGTTGAAATTGTGGCGAAAGAGCTTCATCGAAAAGGAATATTAAATTCAAATTTAGGTGAAATTGTTCTTAATTCAGGCGAGTAATATTTCACAGTAAAACTGATGGCATAAAAAAATATTCCAACCTCATTCATATCACAAATAGACTTCTGTTTTTGTTTATTATCACTTTTGCTTGAGAACCTTACAAAAATCGAAAAATTGTTGCACCAGTTGTGTGAATTTTCATATGATTTCTAAATAAAAGTTAGGTACCATCTGAAACGTCCAAAAATTATCTTTGAGCAGACAATTGCCACGAATTGTCACAGAATTGAAAACACAAACTGCGAATTATCAGTAAACTGGATAATCACAATCATTGTTCATTAATTTACGAGATAAAAAATCCTTAGGCACAGATGTCAAAATTTAGTAGGTTTTTAAAATTTCGGTAGAAAAGTTACAGCACTGCAGTAGAGCTGCCATTTTGTTTCTTCTTGACGCGTAGCTTTCAAATCATTTTCGATCGGGTTCGAGAGGGCTGACATCTGGATCTTATGTTTTCTCAAGATCAAATAAATACATCAAGACTACTACATCATGCATCATCACAGAATCCATGAATGGGTTTTCATATGCTTGGCAAAAGCTTCATATGAGGATTGCACTCTTTCCGCTGAGCCTATCTAGTGCGCGATGATATTTTTCCAACAAATTTTGTCTGGCGTTTCAGTCTAGTTGCAGCAGGCTGTGTTTTTACAAGCTTCTAATCAACTTGCAGTGTATGTATGTAGGTAACTATGTTTGTTCGGTGGAATCGTGAAACGCAATTTTGATGTATATATCGTCAAACGAGTGAGGTGAAATTTTGTATACACGTTTAGTTTGGATGACAATGTATGGTTAACTGTGTGACGTCATTCTGAATCCAATATGGCGGAACACGCAAGATGGCGGACTAGTAGTTTTTAATGCACTCCTACAATATGGGTATCAAATGGAAGGGTATGCTGAGAATACGAATGAGAGTTGAAAAAAGATGGTGATCATGAACTTACCCCAATCCGTCTGAAATTTTGGTGTACTGAGGTTTTTACAGACCTATCGAGCGATAACTAAAAAGTAAAAATTAAATTAAAAGAAAAAACTTTTTTAAAAATAAGCTTTTATTTAAATGCGCTAAAAACAATAAAATCAACTTTTCATTTAAAACTTCTTTTATCAACTTATACCGTATTTAAACAATTCATATGATATAAAAGCTTGTCGCGAGATTCACTTGTGTGAATAAATAAGTTAATTAAATAACTTGATCTTATTGATTTTAATTATTAAAATTTTAAACTAAGTAAATAAGTTAAGTTATAAATATATATAATAATGATTTGTGAAACTGTTTGATAACTGCACAACTTTTTATCTACATGATGGGAGAGTTTTACCAAGTAAGAGTATCTAAATGTTTTGAAGGAAAAGTTTATTATAGCCTTTTTAGCCCATTTAAATAACAGTTTGTTTTTATAAAGTTCTTGTACTTTTGATTTATTTACAATTTAATGCGTGGCTTGAACCGTAAACAATATTTATGTTACCGTAAAGCGGTGGAACAATGGACTTCAACTTCGTCGAGCTTGCTTGAAGAGCTCTCAAACCAAAAACGCCAGTTACAGAACAAAATATTGATCAGTTTCGGGACATGATTAAAGATGACCGGAACATTACTGTCATAACATTCAACAGACTTTGAATATTGGTGTGTAAATGATTTTACAGAAACATTTTAAAGCCCGTATCGTAGTTCCCGGTTGATTCGCCAAATATTGACTTCAGCTCTCAAAGGAGATCGTGTGAAATGGTACAGATTTACACTAAATCGTTTTAACCGTGTATCATCTAATTCGGTGTATATCATTATAAGTTAAGACCCGAACAAAAAACAACAATGATTAGTTTGGTTGTGAATCAATCGGCTCCAACCCTTCGGCCCACACTGCTGTTTAAACAAATGAGTATTCGAATGCACAAAACCTAAAAATAATGCGTCATTAGCCGTAGAATCTGCAAAACTAGCATCTATTGACTCCTTATTATCGCGGATGCAAAAAGGCATTGACCGCGAAATACTCTGAATATATATTTTCAAATGTGTCTTGCCTTACTAGGTTCAGCAAAACCAGAACAGTCCTCATATAAGATCGAGAAAACAACCAATACACAAAACATTTCATTCATATCACACTTGTACCATGCTTCATCCCTCCAATGGTTATAATAACGTTTGCTCCCTTCCTCTTGGCGATGGTTTCCACCATACTCCTGGATGTCCTGAGCACTCTCACCGAGTCCGATATCACAGTCCTAGCACAATCAGATACACTGGAACTTTCCGGCCTGGCCATAGGGACCAGCAGAAAATCCCCCGGTGCCTTCCAATCCCCCAGGCTCCTCGCCAATGGGTCGCCCCCATGTTGCACATGGTCGATAAAAGATCCCACATCTCCGACTGTGGCTGCCGCGCTAGGCGCCGCAGCTGGAGATGATACCGCTTGGCTGCGGTAAGTGAAGCCCAAGGCTGTCAAGAGGTCGTCCACTATCTGAAACAAACATAATGTGTGATAATATTTGTCGAATTGCACTGCTTTGGACTTGCATTGTCTTAAGGTCATTTTCGGTGAAACTGGAAACGATATACAATTACGAGGGTCACGCTGAAAGTCTTTAAGATACAGAAAACTCCAAGGTTTTTTAAAAAACTTTATTCTGTTTTTCGACATATTCTCCCCCTACCTCAATACATTTATGCATTCGGTAAAACCACTTGTCAACTTCTTGTGACCAACGTTCTTTTGAAAGGTTGCTAATTTCCTCCTCAAATGCAGCGATTGCCTCTTCATCGGTGGAAAAATGGCGACCTCGTAACTTTCCTTTGATCTTAGGGAATAAGAAGAAGTCGCACGGAGCTAGGTCCGGAAAATAAGGTGGGTGAGGCAACAGTTTGACACCTTGCTTAGCAAAATCTAGTGTTCTAGCGGCGCTGTTGGCGGGTGCGTTGTCATGGTGCCATTGAATACCACACAGACCAGTCTTTGGACGGCTCTTGCATAGTTCTTGAAAGATTACAGGAACACATTTGGTTACATACCATTCAGAAGTAACTGTCCTTCGATTTTCCAAGGCTACCGTTGTGATGTATCCACTTTTAGAAATAAAAGATGCGACCATTTTCTTTCCAACACTCTTGGAATGACGAATTTTCGTTGGAGGCTGCTTACTTTCAAAGCACCAAACTAATGACAGCTGTTTAGTTTCGGGATCATAATGATATAACCATGATTCGTCTCCGGTTACGATATTAGAGGTGTTTTTACTGTGCCCATTATCAAATTTTTCAAGCATAAACTTAGCCCAATCAACTCTTGTTGCTTTTCGCTCACTGCTCAACAAATGTGGCTCCCATCTAGAACACCGCCTCCTTAGACAAAGGTGATCATGAATGATTTTTCGGACCGCTATTGATCCAATCCCCATAGAAGCATCAATCTCAGTGTAGGTTGTATGTCGATCTTTTTTTACCATATTTTGCACAGCTTCTACAGTTTCCGTAGTAACAGCAATGGGCGGTCGACCAGTGCGAGGTTCATCATCGAGTGAGACCCGGCCCCTTTTAAACTCAGCAAACCAATAAAAAACTGTAGCCCTAGAGGGGACAGAGTCCTCAGAGCAACTCACTAAACTCTCTTGACATTCCGCTTGTTTTAGTCCCTTTTTATAGTCATACATAATCATGGCTCGAAAATCGTGACTACCCGGTTCCACTTTCACGTTAAAATTCGACCAACTTCCATGCATTCGAGACCGTGGCAAGGCAGCTACTGAACGATTCAAACGCTGCCTTTGCGTATAAGCACTTACAACTTCAGACAAAATAGCTGCGTGCTCAAACTTGTTTAAACTTGTATAGATTCGTAATATCTAAAGACTTTCTGTGTGACCCTCGTAAGTGTAATAAAAGACAGTAATAAAGTAGCTTACCCTTCTAACAGCGCATCTTAACTCCGCGTTTCTGTAACCATACACCCAAGGATTCGCAGCGCTGCTGGCTAAAATGGGCAGTGCCAAGTAGATCGACATCCATGCAGTCAGAATGCTGGTGTTGAAGAAGACATCTGACAACATGCATATCTGCCATGAAGAACAGTCTACTTTAGATACTATGTAATGCCTCAGACATGCATATATTTAAGTTGAAGTGGCAACAGTGCTGAATTGCTCACGTCTTTCTGGCAATTCTGTGATTTGCTACAGGAAACACTTGACAGGTCTATCCTTGGTTAGAGATAATTGATCTCAACGAATCAAAGACAGCATCTTAATTATAATAATTTATCTTCCAAAGTGGTTTATCTAAGACAATATCTTACCTGGAATGGCGCCCAAAGTATTAGAAACATTCCAGCTGTGATGGCGAGTGCCAAACCGTACTTTGCTTGATGATGATGCACCGTCTGATGTCCAGATAGGTGCCTGTGATGTGGAGCTCGTTGCTGGATGCTGGAATGCCTGGCCTCGTGCCTGATCGCCCGCGCGTGGCCACGGGCCACTAGGTACACGTAGCCATAGCAGAAGAGCAGCACCAACATGCTGGGGCCGTATACCGCGCAAAACATGAACAGTTGCACCGGTTTCGCTACCAGTTGGCTGAACGAACAGTCCTCTGAACTGAAATTGAAGGAAATAACTTCATAGTAGGCCTAAAATTACCATCAGTATCATGGAAATTAAGGGAATTTCATTGGTTCTTCGTTTTTTGCCATTGCACGGCGGTCAAAAATCGAAAGAAAGTGGTCAAAATATTCTGAAAATATATTACAGTAGTTTCTTTTGTTTTCATTTCAAAAGAAGTTTTGTCATCTATAAATGTTTGACCCTTATAATCCACCCAAATTGTCACAAAAATATGCAATATAGAGTACGCGTACAGCGTTTACAGATATAAGTGCAAAAAACAACAACAGACCACCTCACAGACCGACATACAGACATATCAACAGGCCGACAGGCAGGCAGACCGACAGACAGACAGACCGATCGACAGACTGCCGCAAAAATACATTTAGACCATTCACATTGTTGTTAGGAATAATACCATTTTTGGTGACCATAATACTGAACGTGAATGATGCCATTTTCAAAATACAAAATATGGAAAACAAATATTTGAATTTGAAAAAATGAATTTTTGACTGCTTCAAAAGGAACAGTTTTTGTTCCACGAATACCATACTTCTCATTGGCGTGACTTCTATACTATGTAGATTGTAGATGCTCTTACTAGGTGAAACTCTTTCATTATGTAGATAAAAAGTAGTGGAATTATCACACAGTTTCACAAATGTGACGCGTCACTGAAAGAAACAGTTTTATTTGTGAAACTGTGTGATAATTACACAACTTTCCTTCTACATTTCTATACTAGTTGCAGTGTTCACAGACTCTACTGTCGATATTATTCATAGCGGTCAGTTTGTATGGGCAGTAAAACGACCGAGGGTTCATTCTATAGAGAGTTGCTTCATGATCCATTACACATTACAGGACCCGACGATCCAAGGAGGAGGCGATGAAGTTCGATTTCTAAGTTCAATTCCCGGAAAACGAGCCTTTGTTAACAGTCCTCTCGAACACACAAGAACGTGTTCCCGTTTGCCAATTTATCGGAGCGGGTTTAACTAGGATCGTAAACTCGTTATTCACAGCAGATACAAAGCGACCCTGCGGTGAGGCAAAATCCAGCATGTGTTTCGGACTTAGTCTATTTAACAGAGAAATGAATTTTTGTTTACATTTAAAAGCAATCCATCATCAAACAGTGGTTGCCAAATTACGAAAAACAAATAATTATGAATGCTTGGACTTGTCAAATATGACGTACTACGATTCATATTTTGCTAACTAGTATTGACTAGTTTGATATGAGTTCGTTTGGTATGGTTGTGTGTGTCTGTGTGTGTGTGCATAATTACTTAAGCAGGGTTAGTAAAACTTATAAATAAGGTTATATTAATCTGTTGCTAGTCAAGGGGTATATAAACGACGTGTGTTTTATAAGTTAGGTAGAAGATGCTAAAAGAATTCCAAATAGGACACTGTAAAGTTTGTTCTGGCTCTGTACGTCGTCACTGGAGATTTGCAGGAAAAGTGAATAGATGAAATCTATCAAAACATCGATCGAATAGGCGAGGGAAGTTTTATTCGAACGCTGTGCTGGCGTTGGTTCGTAAAAGGGAAACGACACCAAACGATGAAAATGTATTTGTTGTTTGTATATTTAACTGTAATCACCATTAGTCCTCAACTCGTGTGGAAATTTTCAAATTATTCAGACGTCTTGTAATCGGTGAATAAATCATTCTCAACAACCCTCTTTAATTCGACGTATTTCCAAGTAACCCGTTGTCTAAGAGCCATGCATTATTAAAACCACTTTCCAAAATGTTACCCACAGGTAGAGTTTTACGACTAGCAATTTAATTTATCGCAGTGTGCCTGTTTATATTAAATAACCTTTATAGCAAAACATCTCTACTTTTAGCCCAGTCTGGTTGGTTGTGGAATATTTTGTTTACATAGAATTTTAGCCTTGCAATTAATTATGTCAATATTATCCAGCTTCCTTAACTTCTCACGACGAAAATCGGAAGTAATGGATAAAGATGTTTAGCTCAAAGGCCTTTTCTGAAGCTTCAATCTCTCTTTCCTAAAATATATCAATATTTAAAAGGTAAACACGTGGTATTGCTTATGTTTAAGCATTGATCCAAATAATCCTCAGTTTAAGCCACACGAATAATAAATACAAGCAAAGTAAAGCTTTCATATATTGTATGCTCTCTACAATGCACCAAACCTGCTATAGACATGCATGTTTCGTCTTTAGCCTAGACCCCTCAGTATAACTTGGCGGTGTGACTGTAGAGAGCAATCGGGTGGTATATACGTAACCCAGTCAAGGCTGTGATAGCAACATCGACTCATCTCCAAGTGTCGCCCTCTATCGTAAAAGGGTTTACAAAGAACAAGGGATGTCGCTGTAAATCAGTTCACCCTTGCTGACAGATGTCGTGAGAGACATCTGTTGCCGCTTCAAGGCAGTCAAGGTGTTAGGACCGTTGGCTTCGTAAGATTTCAATAGGCGTCCCCATAGAGGGCGACACTTATATGAGTTGATCTTTTATATTGTGTTGTATAGCGTAGGGGCGAAGCGTGAGTACAGTTCACAAACTTACCTATGATCAGGTTGTTGCACGACAGAGTATCCCAAAGGGGTGAATCCCACTAGGCTCGAATACGCCCAGAATACAACGATGTACCTCTCCACAGCTGAGTGGGTAATTAAATTGTTATACCTGTAATAAGATCAAGTGGATGAGTACTTTCCAACTGTTTCATAGCTCATGAAATATAAACAACTGCTGAAATTACTAAAATAATGTGATGAGCGTACCTGAGCGGCTTTGCTAGCGAGGTGAACCTATCAACGGCGATGGCGACCATCACGAGGACAGACACACAACAGAGGGTGATGGCCACTCCGTAACTGATGAGACATACTCTCACGCTGGTGAAGTGTTGAGCCCATCCTCCCAGCTCCAGATACATACCTACAGGCATGTACATCCCGATGCCCAGGTCGGAAGTCGCCAGAGACATGAACAGGTAGTTGCTGGGGGTACGGAGACGTTTGAACCTGCACATGGCGACGAGGAAGAGCGAGTTGCCTATAAGGATCATCGGCGAGAAGATGAACACCTGCAACAAATTTATTTACATTACAAATCATCGGATTCTACCACACTAATAACAAGAAAAATATGAAGAACCAGAACCTTCTGCATTTCAGGCAGTTCGCCATAGCTGCATGCAGGAGGTTGTAGGTTCGATCCCCATCGGCGACACATTTATCTTTCAGGGCAAATGTTAGACTCACCAGAAGCACTGCTATGGTGACAGCCCAGGGTGAGGTGAGTCTGGACAGCGACCTGGTGATGTTCACCTCGGAAATGGACAGGTTCTCAACGAGTAGCGTCGGTGTGAAGTCGCCATGGTTTCTGCTGTAGAAGGTGCGATTGGGGCCAAGGTGATGAGTGTGGTTGAGCAGGAGGGTGACAGCCTCGTCCATGGGCGGCACTCATCGGGGGGCAGGCCGCCGACGCACACCTCGGCCCTTCGGAAACTGAGCAAGCAGCTGAAATAAAGGAATGGCTTCAAGTACATTGACGATGGGATTCCCACGCAGTCGCATTATTTTTCAGGAACTGATAATTTTGGCAACATCGCAGTATAAATCTGTCTTCAACCTGGATCATGCTGATTCAGTCTCGTTTAAGTAGTAAGTTGGGATGTATCACGCGTTGTTATATGGATACGTAGTTCTGTGTGACAGTTCGGTATAACTGAATGGTTAAAGCGTCTGCCTAGAATGCAGGAGGTTTTGGGTTCGATCACCACTGGCGACATATTTTTCTTTCGAATTTTCTTAATTATTGGATCTTAAATATTGAATGATTTCAAATATTTCAAACAATTCAAAGAATGGGCGTTGCTCCTAAGAACGAGACGACATTGGCTGTTTCTTGTATGTTATCAGCCCACAAAACAGATTCCGGAACGAAAGTAAACGCGAAGTCATTACACGTGTCGCATGGCTAATGCTGATGGCTTAGGTCTAGTTAGCTTATTGCCGTGAAGCTAAATTGCTACTATCCTCTGTTAACGTTTCTGCATTTACTGGTCCTTTCACCTGCAGTTGACTGCTCGTGTTATTGGTGGTTCATTTTACTTAGGAATTACTTTACATCCCACGTCAATTCTAGCATATTCATAAAACTTTGCTTCCGGTGATTCTCCGTACCTCTAAAACATAGATGCTCATTCGTACTTTTACCTATGAAAAAATGCATTCAAATATATAAATTATTCTAAATGTATATAGCAAATCCTTGACCCATTCTAAATAACATAACTACTTAACGCTATTTTTGAAAGACTAAATTTCACTTTTCGAATGATTCATTACTGAACAAACTACAGTGTTAAAGTAAACGTGGCAACCTGATAAAAGCCGGGAGCGTCTAACTATATTATATTTATAGTCTTCTGATCCGACCGTATGTTAGTATCGCTTGAACGGTAGACATGCTGTATCGCGCGTTGTCGTATAGATGATACTCTTCTGCCACTGGATCGATATCCCAAAATGTACGAAATACAACCGGGGTCAGAATTTTGTATCATAGATTGGCCAGCATTTAATTTTTACAGATGTTTCGAATTCGATTAGCGTGGGAAGTGGCCTTGCTGAATGCCCTGACCAGCCGGAAAAGATTCAAAGCCGTCCCAAAAATGGAATACACGGATTACATCTTTTTCCATCTAATAAGTAATTCCATCATGGTTGACAGACATGCGTCACGTCACGCCGCCAACATTTTGTTCATTCATCCCCAACGCCAGTCTTGCACGACTGCCGCGCGAGGTCGTTGCCACTCACTTCGCTCAGATTTTCAAGTAGGCAGAGCAATCAATAGATATTACGGTTTTTCTGAGGTACGGGAATATCCTTGTATTATTTCTGTATTGGAAGAAAGGTAATATCTGCCAAGATAACAGCTTTCAGGTCCCATTGGGTCCGTTGTACGACTTCCTCAGAGATTGCACAAAACTGGGTATTCAGTCACGCCAAACTGGTGAATAATGTGGATCATCCATAGTGAGTATGCGGTCCCCCAGAATGGATTCTTGGATTGATAGGATAGCATGTTGCCGTTCACGACCTCCTGGGGTGTTTCACTCATCCTCATATTGAGGAGGAAGCGTTTCCCCAGGTGATATTGTTTCTAGGATCAGATCACTGCTGGTTCAAGGATGCAGCGCTTAGCCCAATCCAACGAGGTGACCCTCATGTGTGTCCCTGGTCACAGCGGGATGCCAGGGACACACATGAGGAGAAAGCAGACTGCCTGGCGAGGATGGGAACACATGCATAGGGCCCGAACCCTTGCTGGGCATTTGCAGAGGCCAGGTCAGTAATCTCCTAGATGATTAGGAGTATATCGGACTTGCGAAAGCATGGTTGGAGAGAGAGAGACTGCAGGCAGTCCAAGAGGTTCATATCAGGCCCCAACAAACGTAGGGAGCTATGGCTATTAAACTGGAGGAGGGATTCACTCCACTTGTTAGTAGGAATCCTCACAGGTCACTGCAGATAGAACAGGCATCTGACACTCATAGGAGCAGTCAAAGACCCAATCTGTCAGAAGTTCTGGGAGGAGGACGAGACCTTGTTCCACTTCCTGGGTGAGTGTGTCGTATACAGCGACCTTAGGGCTGAGGTGTTTGGCACAGCAGAGTTTGACAGGGAAAAGTGCTATTTAGCGGAATGGTCGGACATCATGACCTTTATTAAAAGGTCTGAAAGGTTCGACACTAGGGAGTTACCAGGTCTGCCATAGTTTTAGTGATGGTCTTCGGGGGCGACAAAAAGGGCCAAGGGCCTACTTGCCTGGCTTTGCCTTCAAAGTACTACTACAAGTTGATAGTGTCCTGTCGTTATGCCAGTAGCAAAGCGCATTTGCTGTCTGGACATGGACAGATAACATTTTGCTACTTCTTCACTAGGATAACCGGAGAATTCTCCAGTTTCAACTATAAAATATTATGATAAATACATTACATATTGTATAAACTTACGTAGCAGTAGGAGATGCTATGTATTGACCAGATCGGTATGTATTTTTTTTATTCTCTTTCGGCATTAGAGCTGTAATAAACCGTATTTGTTACTGAGTAACGAATCGTTGGTGAAACTCAATATACCGAATCCTTACTTGCGGATATGTTTCGTTACTCGTTACTTGCATCGTCTGATTACATTGCAGTTGCGCACGGAGGCGCTGCCCATTGGCTGAAGGCGAATCATGCAGGTCTGATGCATAGTGGAGAGCAGACATGTTATCGTCGTATCGCGCGTCTTTGATCATCGGCATTGTTGTGTTCGATACACCGAGTTAGCATCAGTTCATGTGCAAGATATACAGTATTTGTTGTCTGCTCTCTGTGCATATTGCAATTTGGTGCAATAAATTTAATGGTAGGTACTATACTTTTATTGGCTACCATGTTCTTATCTCTTACATCATAATTATCGTTGCTACTCAGTTTTACGAGTATGATGATATATCTGAATGTCTTATTTTTGAATAAATTATGTTTGGATTATCTCCTTATCCAATTTCCCGTTTCCATGTCATATATGAAAAATATAGTACACATGAGCATAATTCGTCCCTGTCCAATGTCCATCGAAATTGGTGCTAGAAAATAAGTAGGTCAATGTCGCCGCCCTATCTCTCTAGGATTTATGAAGGCTCTCTGGTGTAGTGAATCAGTCGAAGGAAATTGCATTTTATTCATTTATGATAACGTTGGATAAAGCTTTAAACTTTGTTAATATCCGGACTTGAGGGTGAGTATTGATTAATGTAACTCTTCTGCTTATGCCTCTCACATCAATAGAGTCAATTTTTTGGTGTTAATGTACGAGATGAGCCACTCTAGATCGATGTTATGAGCTGTGGAGGTCCTTTGTAATGTCAGGAACACACCACTAAACGTATTGTTCGCTTTTTGATTGCTAACATAATTATGTGGTATTCAGTGTCTTAATAAATGGCGTCAAGTATGATCAATCTGTATTTCACTTACAGCTCATTAAACCGTTTGGTGATATTTTAGAACTGTTGTTCTTGTTGAAGTAATTATTCTAGATTTGGATGACGATGCATGATGACGTCATTCTGAATCCAACATGGCGGAACAACCAAGAGTTTTAATGTACTCCTCCAATATGGGTATCAAATGAATGATGGGTTTGCTGAGAATCACTGGAAAAATCAAGTGACGTCACTCTAAATCCAATATGGTGGACTTTTAAAGATGGCGGACAAAGTTTTGTAAGTTATCCTTGCTGAGAATACGAATGAGGGTAAAAAACAATATGGTGATCATAAACTCGGTTGCTCTAATCCTTATGAAATTTTGTTTGTAGCGAGTTTTACCTGAGTAGATAAAAAAGTAAATCAAATAACTTCATCTGATTTATTTTGATTTTAAAAATTCTCAAATTAAGTAAATACGAGTACTTGAAGCTCGCGACAAGCTTTTACATAATTTATAGTGCTTGTTTTTACAAAAGTTCTTCCACTTTTATTTATTAAGTTACCAAACAGTCTACGTTTTTCAAAACAATATTTCCTAAATTCAGTTCTAAAGGATCAAGAGCTACAAAATTAGATCAAAATCTTTGTTTCTAAGCCATAATTCCAACGTGTGGGAAGTACGGTATCAGCCTACTTGACGCCATCCTTTATATTTTCGAACATCGTCTCTGTTTCTCCATCGAGTGTCTCCCTAAACAAATGTATAAGAATCCCTCAAGTGTCAAGCAAGTCAATTCCGTTAAATCCAGATTGATGGGTCGCACACGTGTATGAACAGATTACGTGTTTTCTCTAAGTGATCAATGAAAAAAGACATTTCACACATACGAGTATACAGGAAAGCTATTTTCAACTTTCGTTCAGGACATCAAGGTAGATTGAAATTGAAATTTAATGAATAATTTATAGTGTGCTGCGTGTATCGATCTGTTTCCATGAGTTGTTTGTTGGTTCGTGTAATTTTCTAAATATTCCAGTAATTTATAGAGTATTTTCAACGTTGGATATTTCCATATGCATTTAATAAGAAATATCGGATGCAACTAAAGCAACTTTGCCTATCGTTTGGGATTTGTATTTCCACCGCGTTTCTTCAACTTCAACTGTTTGAAGTATCACTCTCATTTTATCTTCCCTTATTCTTGCAATCCACTACCATCCCTTCAGCGGGGACAGCATTATGTCCAGACTGATGAGAATATCAGAAGAATGATTGAAAGGAGTTCAGTTCAAGTCAGAGAAGACTCAGATAAGTGAACTGGCTAAGAAATGATGTGCTGGACTGCTAGCCGTGGAGATAGAGGTATTCCCTTAATCTTCTGAACATAATTCAGGAATGAGCAGTACGTCTAGTGGACGCACCTGGCCTTGCAAAGAACACAGTCTGGAACATCGAATGAGGGTGACTGATCTGTCCCTTTTCTATAGATATCATCATGACAGATGGTCGACCGAGCTGTCGCACAATAACTCCAAAAGTCGCCAGTACAGCGAATACTAGAGGAGATCATAGGGCGCATCCTCACCAGGTCGGGCTTACAAGGCCTCGAAAAGTCTGTTCCAAAAGTCGTTTTTCTGGAGAACCTCGGCGTTGTGGAATGAGCTGCTGGGTTGTTTGATCTCCCGTGGTTACAATTTGCAGCGTTTTGATGTCAATGTAAATAGGCATTTGTCCTTTCGCAGCGCTTATGGAGCGTGATAGGCTGTCTGCCTTCGCGAGATTAAGTATCTATAAATATAGGGATGTACTTCAAGGTTGAAGGAATAATTTTAAGGAATCATATAGAGAAGAAAGTAGTCTCGACTGACCAGACTGACTGAGTATGTTACAAAAAACATCTTTTTTTTCTAGTAAATCTTAAAGGAGACAATGAACATTTTTGATACCTTGACCTTAACAAAAATTCACTCTTCTTATTCGTCCTACACTCTTAGACTGCAACCTGACAATTTTTGAGCTTCAATACAGATATTTCCAATAGTTACGTTTGAATTTTTTGAATATCTCTTAGTGACAAGCTACTCGACAGATTTTTTTCATTTTCCTGATAATATCCTCACCGTTTCTAAGTGGACAGGCCCGTCCAACAATTCAAGTCTTCATAAGGTGAGGGATCCAGTCAACACTGTAACAATATCGCCACACCTCTCTCAGAGTTGTCCTCGAACTATTGAAGGTTACCGCGAGTCCCGCAGCGATATCCGACGACCGCCGTTGTGCCACAGTTGGCCATGACGTTGCGTCCGTTACGTCAACGAATGCAGACTGACAGAGCGCCGCGACGCTCTCGACGATGCGGTGGCGGCGTTCGCCGTCAGCACGGCTAGACGGACGCGCGTTGCGCGATGGATGAGAGCATATGCGGTCGCTATCCGCTCTTCCTTCTGAACCACTAATTCGTCGAGAAGGAACCAGCATCACCGTAAGGTTTGTTCCAACAGAACTGCAAACAATTCGGGATCAGTTCGGAACATGCGCAAATCGGAACCGACGAAAGCAGAGTTGATGTATCGTCTGATTTTGTCCTGTGGTTCATCCTATTTTTTATTGCCCACTGATCAGAAGGATGACGTCTACAGTTGTTTTGGAATGTCAACAAGAACTGAGTAAACTAGACTTACTTGGATCAGTAGATTTAAAATTTCAATGGTTTTAGTTTGGATGGTGAGGAGATGTAAAAAAATTAGTATTTTTAGTGGACTTTCCATCATCCATTAAACTTTGAATCCAGTAGGACTTCGTACTTTTGAGGTACCCATGTAGTGGCAACAGAGGTGTAGCTAGGGTAGGGTAAGCAGGGCCCGCGCACCCTGGTATTGTGTGTATGGGACAGAATATGCTTTCAGTGTTGCTCTTTAGGTTTCTCGCAGATGGTAAATGTCTAAAAAGTTAGGAAATGGTTTTAGTAATTATTTTTGAACTTAAGTTAATAGTTTATCTGGGGAGGAAGAAAAGCTATGTCCACAAGGACATAAATTACGGAACTTTCCCTATGCGCGACAGTCCCTAGCTACGACACAGCATCATACTTATGTTGAAGGTACCAATATAACATCGTGCGACATATCTGGCGAACATTCCCAATCTACCGTTCAAGCGATACTGACAAACAGTCGTTTTAGATGTAGATATAGACATTCCAGATCTTTGTCAGGTCACAACGATAACTGTAACACTCTAGTTTGTCATGTTTCTGTTTCAACAACTGCTAGCACTAAACATCACTATACTCAACCTGAAAAGGTTAATCAATAATAACTGTAATATTTGGCCTTTAAAAAAAGATTCAAGTGAGTTTACTCTCTATTTCACGTATAGTGATATCAGCTTAAATGAATGTGAGAAATTTTTTAAATTTTGAAATTTTTCAAATCATTAAGATTTAAAGCAGTTCCATTATATTTTTTTACTGAAATTAAAAAATCAACAGCTCCAAAATCCAATTAATTTTTTTATAGATAACCTCTAGCAAAGGCGTACAGCCCAGCGTGTTTCATAAGCACTGCGCGAGGTTAAACGCCTATTCACGATGACCTTGAAACGCTTTTCCCCAGGGGAACTAAGTCCACGGTAGCTCATCCACAACGCCGTGAATCTGTAGATGACAAGAGATAATATTTCGCACAAATCATTGACGAACAGCAAGAATAGCGTTGGAGGAAGAATAGTTCCTTCCACTACCCCAAATAAAGGGCGATCCCTGAAAGAACTATCCAACCAGTAGGACAGACCCGGTGGCAGCCAATTGGCAGCAAGCTTGACCAAAAGCCTCTCATTCACCCTTAAGAAAGGTTTTGGTATATCGAGTAGGACGACTCAAGCCTCTCCATGAAGCTCAATTTCTCTGCTCCACATATCTTCCACCCAGTAGGGAACACTCCTCGCTGGTAGGAGAGTTCAAATTGTAGGAAAGCTGTAAGTATGCAGCATAGCGTTTTAGGAGACTTGCTGGTGCAGATTTGTATTTCGAATTTCCAATTGAGAGGTACAGCGTCAACCTACTTGACGGCATGTTTTCATCTGGATCGCGTGGGTGCTATACACACAAACACATAAACACTGTAATATCGCCTATAGATCAATTATCGCTTCAAAGCCATGTCGTACAGCGAATCACGATTTCCTGACTGTCAACAAATTCAGTGCGCATGTCTGTCTGTCTACCCTAACTGATAGCGCTGGCGAACCCCATCCTATCCTCATAAAGCTCACCTCATGCCCCACAGGTCGTCGAACGGGTTCTTCGCGTCAGTGTTCACCGTGTAAGTGGAACGCGTCATACATCGTCGTTTATGTTGAAGTGGCGGTTTAGATGTACAGTCCAGAAAAACATCCAGATTGCATTCATATCGATTGAAGTGACATCATTGATATTTTATAGGTAATGTATGATGCAGATCATTGAACAGGCCTCTGCTTCCCATGCCTATGGCCGACCAAGTGTTGTAATTGCGAAACATTTTGTTCTCTTGATGTTTTATGACATATAAACGCATAAAATTAAATTCTTCAATCAGGAATTGCAAGATAAGAATATCTATTCTGTTCTCACCACTAAGATAATTTGAGAACATCACGGGTTATCCACTCGCAAAAAATGTAATTTACTTCACAACTAGTTTCAACAAGTATTCCATATGTTTTAGTAAGTATCATATTCTTTGCAACAGAGCCTCATATTTTCTTCCTTTAAGAATAGAATCGTCTTGGAAATATCAAAACCTCCATCAACAATATGATAGTCTTTGTTCGAAAATATACGTTGCTTTCTAAGTAATTCACTTATTTTACATCGTCATCCTCGTCAACGACATTCCAACGGTACGCGTCTTCTATTTCATATCTGTTTCTAGGATATGCTCAATTTAAGTTTTTGTAATTCTTACTTAATTTTTTCCCAGGTTTGTAAATATTTACTCAAGCTGACCCTATATGATCAAAAATATAGAATTGTTACTTCAGGATCATCATAGCTTTCCGCATATAGGAAGATATGGTATATTTGAATGAAACCGCATATGCTTCCTCTGAAAATTTACTTCATTTGTAATGATTTGGATAGATATCACTTTTTTATTATTTATTATCATTACTCAGGTGGAATGCGTTAATGTGTAGTATTAGCAGTTGTTCAAACATAAACAGAACAAAATAGAGTAAACCTGATGACCCAGGAACGTCAGAACGGACAGACAGACCAACGGAAACGAGTGACAAGGTTTTGCGTGATGTGCATGTCATCAAAAAAACAAAATATTTATCTTGGATTCGAAATGTTTCACGATTACACTACTTTCCCGCCAATTGGCGTGGGAAATAAATAAATGCTGGACCCAAACTTCCCACACATCCCTGTTTCTGACAATGCGTAGCAACACCTTAATTTGCTTGTATTTGAAGTTTTATGAGGCCCCTTCTTATCTATCATTAGACGTCCTTTGTTGTTCGTTGTAGATGTTTTGACATGTGTGGTAGGGTTTTAATATTGTATACAAAACTGTTTGGGCCATAAGGAATGTAAAGCAGTCACCAAGTAAAAGTATTAATGCAGTTTGATTGATTAAAGCATTTTGAGACCATTAAAATATTATCTTTAACTACGATTGAAATTCAAGAGACAGAAAAATGAAGTTTGGAGATATTTTAATAACTTTTGGTCAAAATCGACTAATAATAGTTAGGAATCTCCATTTTTGTACATCGACTTCGAAAATAATGAGTGAAATATCTATCTGTAAGAATATACGCGATATAGTTTGTGTGGATAATCGATACATCATGCAGTTGTTTTGTTCCCTTCTATAAAAGCATGATGACCATTAGGCAGGCGTTCATTAAAAGTAATATATTTCCCAATTTCCACCTGTATTGCGTACAAAATCAATAACTTATTTCTCTTCTGTGGAGTACGGTAATAAAATATTGATCCGTTCTTCGTATGTACATATGTATCCAATCTAATTACCTTTTTTTTAATAGACAACCTCTCACAAAGGTAGACCCTAACCCTATCGCGCTCTAGAAACGATGTTGAAGGATTAATGGTTATTCACATTAACCTTAAAACGCTACACTGTAACTATCAGAGAGTCAACTCCCGGCAGCATGGTCTATAACCGTAAGGTTCTTTGAAAAAGTTACTTGGAAGCAGCTCGTTTGTCGACATGCTAGTGGTTGTAGTAATAATGGGGAGGCAAAGCCTGGCAATTAGGCCATATTTGGCCCTTTTGCCCGACCCTGAGGACCCCCAAGACCATCACTAGAACTATGGTAGACATGGTAACTCCCTAGTTTCGAACCTTCCAGACCTTTTAATGAAGGTCATGATGTCCGACCATTCCACTAAGTAGCACTCTTCCATGTCAAACTCTGCTGTGCCGAACACATCAGCCCTAAGGTCACTGTATATGGCACACTCACCCAGAAAGTGGGACGAGGTCTCGTCCTCCTCCCAGCACTTCTGACAGATTGGGTCTTTGACCACTCTGATGACTGAAATGTGCCTGTTCAATCTGCAGTGACCTGTGAGGATCCCTACTAACAAGTGAAGTAAATCCCTCCTCCAGTTCAATAGCCATAGCTTCTTAGGCTTGTTGGGGCCTGATATGGACCTTTTGGACTGACTGCAGTCGTCTCTCTCGAACCATACTTTCGCAAGTTCGTTATAGCATCTAGGACATATGCCCAGCAAGGGTTCAGGGCCAATGCATGTCCTCCATGCTCCTATCCTCGCCAGGCAGTCTGCTTTCTCGTTACCTAGCACCCCGCTGTGCCCAGGGACCCACATCAGAGTCACGTTCTTGGATTGGGCTAAGCGTTGGAGGGCGGCGCTGCATTCCTGGACCAGTGGTGATCTGATCCTAGTAAATACTACCACTCTTAAAGCTACCTGACTGTCCTACTTCGTGCACTGTTGTACCTCTGCTGAATATCCCACCTTAAGGATGGCAAATATCTTCGCCTGAAAAACTGACATGTGGGTTCCCGGGGCTACAATTCCCTCCACCTTCCTTCCTTCCAGACACATTCCCGCGCTACTGTTTCCCATCTCTTTCGACCGAGATCGTCGTCGACATACTAAGGATGAGCCCGTTTCATTCCTCTAGTACTTGTTGCAGTTATGATTCTTAATGTTATTATTAGAGACAGTTCTATCGAACAATTGCCATAGGAGAAACTATAATATACAAGGGACATATCCTTCTAATGTCCACTATAATGTTCAACGTTGATTATTGTTGCCTAACCTATAGCGCTCTTTTTAATTATAGATCTGCTTTACCTACACATTGTTGCTAGCAATAAAACCCATATCCTACTGTGCCTCACCATGTATAATTATAGCGTCCTCCCAGACCATCCTATGGTATTCGGCCCATACATGATCCAGTATTCCAGTAACAGCTGAAACTAAGATATATAAATTGCTGAGACATCAACATTACTGATATTTTTTAAATTCGATCTAAAATTTCAAAATTCAAATCAAGTTTTAATTTGTAAAACGAATATTATTAGTTTTATTTATCTATGGGCTATCCTTGGGCTCCTAGTACTGGTAGTTTGTTGTTCAGCTTGATAGAATGATCTCTATTGATTGGACTAACCTGAAACAAAATCAATTATATTTGCTGACTTTCAGCATGGGTTGTAATTCCACCAAGAACCTGACAGTAGAACCTTTTAACGGTCATATATCTGACAGTCATACACAGACAAGAAGAGCTTTAACAGGACACCCATCCAACATTCCTCCACTGGAAGCTGAAGATCTGCAAGAAGAACTTCTAGAAAACGGCACAGTCAATAACGTACAAAGGGCTAGTAAGTTATCTGTTTTATAAGAACATGCATTGCCTTATCCATATCCTTATTCTATAGTATTCTTTTAATAGCAAACGGCCTAGCATTCGAAATAGCCTTCCAAGAAGATGACGATGGCGTTATCAAAAAACATCCACCGAGGCGAATACAGGAGCGACTGGAGGGTGAAAGGGCGACCAGTCCGGTGACATTGGATAAACTCCAAGAAAAACTAGGCGAGGCGGAGCTCAGAAGAAACCAGGTAAAATTATACATAAGTACATGTATAATAAATGTACTAGGGTCACGATGAAAGTTTTTAGATACAGAAAAACTACATGTGTTTTTTAAACTTTATTCTGTTTTTTCAATATATTCACAATTGCACGATGACAATGCACCTGCCTACAGCGCCACTAGAACACTCAATTTTTTTGCTGAACAGGGTGTCAAACTGTTGCCTTACCCACCTTATTCTCCGGACTTAGCTCCGTGTGACTTCTTCTTATTCCCTAAGATCAAAGAAAAGATACGAGGTGGCTATTTTTCCACCAGTGAAGAGACAATCGCTTCATTTGAGGGTGAAATTAGCAACCTTTTAAAAAAACGTTGGTCACAAGAATTTGACAAGTGGTTTTACCGAATGCGTAAATGAAAACAGGATAACGTTTTTTACAAAACCTTGTAGTTTTTCTGTATCTAAAAACTTTCAGCGTGACTCTAGTATGGGCACTCTTGGAGTGTGGTGAGCTGTTTGGAAATTCTTATTTAGAAGTAAAAGTAGTCTGTAATTGGATCGCGAAAAGGTAACTCGCCAATCGAGTTGAAGTTCTTATACTGAGATTTCTCAAGTATTTATATATTTGTTTCAGATACTAGCCCAAAGGGTACAATCTGCTAAGAATAGGACAGAGAAGATGATTGCTAGATTCGTACAAGACGAGAACTGTCTTACTATTCCTCCAGAAAAGCTTCCAGATCCGTCAGAATAATGCAAATTGTATTTATATTAAATTGATTTCAATCTTTTGATTTTTAGTTTGATACATATTCAACAGCTAAATTGTGTGATGTAAAACTAGTATAATATGAATAGTATACGCTTATATACAACTTATATATAGATTGTAATTATAACGGAAGGGTGCTTTGCCAAAATGTTTGTCTTTTTTCTCTTCCAGCTGATTAATCTAGAAAACCGTTCATTTCAGCGGTGAATTGCAAAGGAAAAATAGTTTTACGGACCAACTTTACTCAGGATCTAGCTGGTTTAAAGTCAAAAAAGTAGTGAAAGATATTAATACTGTGAAAAAATCAAGTTGCTTTGCAATTTTTTTCGAATACTCACATAATAAGTAGAACTTTTACATTTTGCCTAGACATATAACTTTTTTAGTATGAAAAATCATCACACAAAAGTTCATTAATTGTTGAATTTTTTTCAGGAAATAGTTGTTTATACCATAAATCAGTATACAATTTAATTACGAGAGATTTTCTTTGCAATTTTTCTCTCAAATGAATAGTTTCTTGGATATACCAGCTAACAAAAAAAACACAACACAACATTTTGAAGATTTTTCAATAATTTTTTTAATAAAAATTGATGCTGACGTTTTCGAACACGCTATATTGACATGATCATTTATGGTAATACTTTGCAGTCATTAAAAAAATCCTGATCATATGGAAAATATCCAAAAGCTCCACCACCACTTCTTTTAAACAGAACAATACTTACCAAAATACAATTTTCATAATGTTGAACCCAATCCTAGTACAGTTGATCGGAAGGTTAAATTCAAATCATCTAATCTTGTTATCAGTTGATTAAATCAAACTTTATTATATTATCTCAGTATTATACAATGACTTTATTAACATTATATTTAGGATACCCGTAAATGATTTCTGATGTAACCCTAGAGAAACGTACAATGTTGCAAGATGGTGCTATCCACTAGGTCAAGCAGAGATCAGGAAATGAATAATAATAATAAATAAACAAACTCAGACGCTAAGTTTCGAGTTAATTTGTAGGTACTTCATTATTCCATTGAAGAAATATATAACTTGAGAATGGGACTCAATAATGTATTTCGGTGAGCATCTTTGAAACGTCCTTCAATAGCATCATCCGCGTGAATTTCTCCAGGGTTGTACTGGGATATTTTAATAAAATTTATTTATTATGTAGTATATAAAACAACGTTTTATTCATTAACATCATTTACAAACTAACTTTATCTGGAATGGTACATTTTACAAAAGTCTCTTCCACGAATCAATTCATTTTTATTTTCCTCATTATACAAATTCTATAATGTGCATTCATACAATTATTATTCTCAATTATTATTGGACTTTGGAGCTTACAATTTGGGGCAGTCAAGTCTTTCGGGGACTAATAAGAAAATTTGAGATTTTGGTGAACATCGAATACATGAAAGTCATGTATAATTGTTGGAAAATGTAATTTTACGAATCCGAAAAACTCGCAGACCAGTTGAAAAACTCAATCAGTTTCTTCGATTTAGATTTGCATTACAGATTTAGTTGCCAAATCTTACAGAACGTGTAAAAGATGACTAACTTTCCTCGATTATGTTGCATTTACCAAATCGAATGCAACTACATCCACTTGTTCGAAAAATCATATGACCGCACGCGAAGCCTGTCAATTTTATTCGAATTTCACTAAAAGCTCAAATGCATAATAGCTACATATGACATAGGTACACAGATTACACTCAAGTGTTCGATAGTAGAAAAGCAATTGAACCACAAATAAACCGGCATCACATGCATTTTTTAGAGATCGAACTGCAAATATGTATCTAAGACATCTAAGAAAAACTGAAGGATTGTTTTCCAATTACGAGGGTCACGCTGAAAGTCTTTAGATATTCCTTATCTATACAAGTTTAAACAAGTTTGAGCAGGCAGCTGAGTGCTTACACGCAAAGGCAGCGTTTGAATCGTTCAGTAGTTGCCTTGCCATTGTCTCGAATGCATCGAAGTGTTGGCCGAATTTTAACGTGAAAATGGAACAGGGTCATGATTTTCTATGACTATAAAAAGGGACTAAAACAAGCGGAATGTCACGAAAGTTTAGTGAGTTGCTTTGGGGACTCTGCCCCTTCTAGGGCTACAGTTTTTAATTGGTTTGCTGAGTTAAAAAGGGCCACTTCTCACTAGATGATGATCCTCACACAGGTTGACCGCCCACTGCTGTTACTCTGGAAACTGTAGACGCTGTGCAAAACATAGGATAAAAGATCGACATACGAGTATAACCTACACCGAAATTGAGGCTTCTCTGGGGATTGGATCGGCAGCGGTCCGAACAATCATTCATGATCACCTGCGCCTAAGAAAGTGGTGTTCTGGTTAGGTCCCACATTTGTTGACCAGTGAGCAAAAAGCAACAAGAGTTGATCGGGCTAAGTGTATGCTTGAAAAATTTGATAATGGGACGTTAAAAACACTTTCAATATAGTAACAGGGTGTCAAACTGTTGCCTCACCCATATTATTCTCCGGACTCCGTGCGACTCCTTCTTGTTCCCTAAGATCAAAGAAAAGTTATGAGGTCACCATTTTTCCACCGATGAAGAGGCAATCGCAGCATTTGAGGAGGAAATTAGCAACCTTTCAAAAGAACGTTGGTCACAAGAATTTGACCAGTAGTTTTTCCGAATGCGTAAATGTATTGAAGTAGGCGGAAAATATGTTGAAAAAACAGGATTAAGTTTCTTAAAAAACCTTGTAGTTTTTCTGTATCTGAACACTTTCAGCGTGACCCTTTGTAAGATCATTGATTGTTATTCATAAAACTGAATACAAAAAAAACGTTAATAGCGTCCCTTAGTTTATATTTCTTCCTCTGCTTTGATAAATATGAAGATTATACCTGGAACCCTGTCTAGAGTAATCAATAACGAAATGTGAAATTCTTCTCGAACAGGAAAAAAAATTTCTCACATTTCTATTTGTTTATTTTTCTGTTTTTACCATTTTTGTTTTATTATTTGGCTTTTCTGATCATGATACAAAATGCAGTTGCCGGCGCTTTTCAAGATTTGTGATATACATGATTCTATTATTAAACCTGGTTCGCAATACATTTTGGAATGTGTCCGTCAATAACAATTCCTCAAAAGCAATTCTAGGGTATATCGAGACGATATCGACAGTTGGATGTTAGGAAAAAATGATATCATATCCATCTGCCGTTTTTAGAAGTCAATCATCATTACTCAGTAATAGGTAATACACTTTTTATATACATATATTATATTCTTTACAAAATCATTTATAAATATAATAATGTGTAATCTCAGCTTTATGTGATAAATTACACAAGATTTCTCGGCATTTAGGGGAGCTGTTTCGCTACAAAAAATTGTATAGCACACCATATTTTTGAATATCCAAAGCCTTGATGTGATCGAGCGTTTCTGTAGCTGCTAAATTTGGATTTTCCACAGAAAATTACGTCGAAAATTGCTGTTTATGTTTTTGTTTGTTGTTTCCTTCCATTTTTGTGGGTTTGAGCTTTCCAATAGCCCCATAGATCTCATATACCTGGCCAGACTGCACAGTAGATAAAATTAACCAGTTTTGGGTATATATTTTAAAATTTCGCACTCACTTCTCCAAATGCTTCTTGAAAATGGAAACAGCAGATATTCACATAAAATTAAAAAATAAGAAAATAATATTATTTTTAAAATGAGTTAAATAATTCAACTAGTTTAACTGATTCTACATAATCATAGACAATCTAGATGTCAGTGCAGTACAGTCCCTAATGCTATCCACACGTCAGTGGAGGATTTACCCCATACTTCAAAAATAGATCCGAAATCCGTATTGAAAATCATAATATGTTGAACTACAAAAAAACCTCTACTTAATCCATTTTCCGCCCTTTCAGCTCACGATCCTGCGCCCCTAATGCAGGCCCCGGTCGCCCTGCCCTAGCTACAATGCTTTTGCCAACCGTTCATTATACCTACATCGAAGCTACATTTTCCATTACTGTTGAGTTAGTTTTTAATCGGTATTGTACTGGACTGTATATCATATATATTACAATGTCCAAATGTTTCAATCAATTTATTATTGGTCTTACCACGAATAGATAGAACTAAATCTAACACACAGCCTCTATATTATGTATAAATATCATTTTTTGTTGAGTTACAGTTACAGTATTGTTTCTACATTATTTTCAGTAATATACATACAAGGTGCTGGCGAGGAGGCCATCGGCCATCGTCCCATGGAAATACTAGGATATTGATCATGATGATAAATACATGGAAAGGATATTGAGGACACAAAAACTGCTTTAAAAAAAATACGGTGTGGATGGGACTTGAACCCGGAACACGGACTTGAACATGGAATGCTATAAACACCAGTTCGAGTCGCGTTCACACGGACTCTTTCCCTAGGTTTTTCTCACTCACTTAACTACTAGTTGAAATGACAATCATAAGTAGAGGCCGTATTTTTTTTGTAAATATTACAAGCAACTGTTAGACAACTTGAAATATTGAAGGATTAGACAAAAAAAACAAAAAAAGCACGGTTTATAATGCTTATTTTGCTTTTTTTTAATTTTATCAATTTTTTATGGTTTGTGCTGATTTAGAGTCTTTTATTAGATTTTTTGTACATAGTGCGAAAGCTTTGGAAAAAGTGTATTAATATCGCACAACGTTGTGATTTTCTTTATTGCTTTAAAATGCCGAAAGTAAAACATTCTGTAAATGAGCTGATTAAAGACCACAAAGATTTAACATATGAGGTTGGTAGATTGTGTCAGCTCTGTATGTAAAGAAACTATCCAACAAATAAAGGATCTGATTGGAAGTCACTATATTTGGTTTACAGTGGACGAAACCTCGGATGTTTATGGAAGATATGTTGCAAATTTAATTATTGGGGTCCTTGATGAAGAAATTCCTCCCACAGGGTATCTAATATGTTCCCAGGAGCTAGAGCCACAAACAACAATACAGTGTCACGATTTGTAAATGAGATACTAACAAACTTTTACTCATGCTCTCTGACGCAGCAGCATATATGGTTAAAACGGCTACAAATTTAAAAGTATTTCATCCAAATTTATGTCATTGCACTTGGTTGGGTCACATGTTAGATGCCCCATTATATTACGCAGATAATTTTGAAAATTTCTAAAATGTTATATTCGAGCTACCTGAAACAGCTGGCAAAGCAATTGAAGCTTGTCAAATGGTGCTAAATCAAAATGAATTAATGAACAATTTAGCCTATATAAAAGCTAATTTTAGTTATGTCAGTACTACCATAAAGTCCTTGGAGAAACAAAGAATTACATTAGATACCTTGCCTTGTTTGTGCAAATTCCATGCTTTTTGTATAAAATTAGCTTCTTTTCAAGCCCTTATTAGAACTTTTTCATGCTTTTTAATCCGGACTCTAACCATAAGAGATACACTGACCCATGTTTATGTACATACACAATCAACACCCTGTATATTCTAGAGATGCCGATCTTGGCCATACCGTATATAAATCCCTTCCAATCCGTTGGTCTGATGGTCTCCGTTCCAGCACACATTCTACAATCTTTTGCACACACGATTTTACTTGTAACTTTAGAACACGGTTTGAGCGAATACATTTAGAGATATAAAAAACATATGTAGTAAGTAGTTCATGTATATAGTTCGTTGGGATGATTCGAGTATGATACTAGTCACGAGGTTGGCTATGACTGTCGGTTTGGGCGTTTGGGTGCGTTGTATACCTAACCTAGCTTTCGCCGGAGCCGCCGCTTTGCTTCGGAAGCAGTCTAGTGCTAATATCCTTTCGTGTGGAGATAGACAAGAACCGTAGCGTCGTTACGGTTCAATTCTAGTATCTAGTGGCAACAATATGTCGCAATAATTTTACCAATTCCTGATGGAAGAATAGTGTAAAAGCACTAACTGGCGGCAGATATGCGTCAGAATTTCTTAGTCTGGAGTTTGGCAGCCTATCTATAAGATTTTATAGTAAAGCAAGGGTCATATTTCAGATTATTATGCATTTTGAAAAGCAAACAAACAGTGAAACCAATAAAAAAATAGAAAGAGAAGCTTCAATTGTACGCCCAACTAAAACATGCTATTAATGTTTAATTAAATAGTTATAAGGATATTATAGAGAATAAAAGACTTGTGCAGTGTCTTCAAAGGAAAAAATTTAAGCGCAGTCACAGAAAACCAATAAATTCAACGCCTCGTGTTCAAGAGGCAGGCATTGATGTTTCCATAATCAGTTAAAACTTCACCAAAAAGCTTGAAGGATTCATCTCATCAAAATGATTTGCAATATCTAGAAAAATATCTAGAACCTCCAAATCATCTTCTAGAGAATATGAGGTACATCATCTAAATGGTTCGATTTCCAGAGAATAGAAACAGGAAACTGCAAAAAGTATATAAATCAAGAAAAGTAAAACTTCAAACAGCGCTAAGTCCACTTTAAGTCGTCGTTAATGTCTACTTAGTAAAGAAAAACGGTAGTGCAAATAATCATGAGTATTTTTTCTTCTTACTGATAGGCTGTCATTCCGGCAGAAAATGTCTCATATTCACAGAGCTGAATATACATTAAAGGAGTTCAATTGAATTTTTGGGTCAGGAGTCTATGAATATCAAGATAGTTTTGATTTTATAGGATTTGTGTGTATTATATTTGATGAAATCACTCACTTTCTTCAGGCAAATCAGCCCAAAGAGCCGTTATTCCAACATCTTCCAACAGATTCAAATCTCAATAACACACAATTACGACTGCTGGTTCAACCGACCAATGTTCAAAGCCTAGTTTGATACGATCAGTCAAAACGCAGCCTAACGTCCAAACCGATCGTCGCGCCCCGTCTCTGTTAATTGTAGAACCCGCGATTCATCGCCGCACGGTTTCGGTTGTGCCATTTGCACTGCAAGATGCGCAGGTATGTTCTCCTGAAGCTGGCGTTACACAGAGCGTAGCACACCGGGTTGATGGTGGAGTTAATGTAGCACAAGTAGTAGAAAAAGTCCCACAGTTGTGGGGGGATGCGAGCACTCGTAGACGTGACCGGTTTCAACAGCACCAGGATGTTGTAAGGCGTCCAGGTTATGATGAATGTCAACAGGATGGCCGATAGTGTCTTCGCAGCCTGAAATTGATCAGATGATTTCATTATACGGATGATTGGTTTCTATAAGATGCCAGATACATTTTCAACTATGATGAATGAACAGTGGGACCATTTTCAAGAGATTCAATGTTGTATCAAGCAACTTGAGTCCTGATTATATTGCAGAATCCTGAACAGATCGTTTACCGACCAAAGCACTAATCAGACTCTTGAATACGCATATATACCGATCAAGCTCATAAGAGCGTGTGAAAGATACACAAACCTTCTTGTCAGCTTTCTTTTCCTGCGTCTTTTTCTTCTTCTTCACTGGATTTTTCATAGCGACTACATTAGATGCGGATGACGCATTGGCACTGATCAGCTGTTTCCCCCCACCAGCCAATTGCTTAGGAATGATCTTGGCATTGAGGGGAATGCGTATGTCCGGCATCGCAGAAGGTCTTCTGTTCAGGTGGTAATTCGTTTGGTTCTGGAGAATGGTGTAATCGGTGCTGCCATCCACATGGTTCCTTGTTATCTTAAATGCAAAAAAGTACGTTAGTGAAATCATGTTCTGTGATGTTCCTATTCGTATCTATGCAAAGATGCTGGAAAAACTTTAAGTATAGTGTAATTATTTTTTGCCTACAGAAAGTCTTTTTATAGCTAACCTCACGCAAAGGCAGAAAGCCTATCGAAAGAATGACTTTTGAGGGAAGCTCGGCCTTGCCAGGATGCGCCCCTTGGGCTCCTCTATTGTTTGCTGTTCTAGCGTCTCTTGGTGTTATTATGCGAGACAGTCATGATAATGTCTATAGAACAGAAACAGTAACAAAAGGATTGAGACAAGGATGCAGTCTATTTCCAATGCTATTTAAAATATATTTAGATTAAGCTCTAAGACATTGGAGAAAATCATGCCATGGAATGGAAATCAAGTCAAATGATGGTACAACTTTGTGCATCCTACATTTCGCAGATGATCAGATGGTAATTTTGCAGGATAAAGGCGACTTAGATTTTATGGCACGTCGTTTAATATCAGAATATGAAAAGTGGGGATTGACATGCAAAAAACATATTTGTGTAGGCTCGGAGGAAGAGGATTTAAAGTTGCAAGACGGAAGGAGAATAACAGCTACTAAAGAATATACATATTTAGGAACAAAAATTACAACAACCGGCTGAACAGACACAGAAATAGAAGAACGAGAATCATAAAAAGAAAACGGGTTAAATATCAAAGGGAAAGAAGCAACAAATATATAACACGGTCTTCAAGAGTGTAGTTTTATATGGATGTGAGGTTTGGCAACTCATGTCAAGGACAGAGAAAAAACTATTATCCCTAGAAATGGAGTTTTGGTGACGAGCAGCCAAAGGCTTCAACATGTTTCAAATAGTACCATTCGGGAAATGCGAAAACCACCATAACCGAAGAAATACAAAAGAAACAACTGAGATGCCAGCTCATGGCCATCTACAGAGGATAGGTAAGCATAGAACACCAAAAATGATTATGAATTGGAGTCCCATAAGAAAACGTAAGCGAGGTAGACCAAAAATACTCTGGTTAAAGGGTGTGCACAAAGCGATGTCGGAAAGGGACCTCAGACCAGGAGAAGACCGAGAGAAATGGAGCAACACAAGGCGTAAAACGCTATAGAGCGGAGATGAGATTTTAGTCCACTTTTTTACTGATTCTCTGGGACTCTGCACACTAGACCGAATACACATAATCAAAAGATAATATTTCCTTACTTCTGGAATCATCTTGATAGACGCCCCTTCGGTCTGTCCACCACCAGATGTCGCATTGGCTCCCCCTGTTTCAGTCGGTGGCGGGGGTAGCCGTATGAGGATTGTGTAAACGCTGTCGCTGCTCATGGATCTGCCGCCAGGGGTCGCCACAGTCGTCGGGGCTCCCACGCCCGTCTGCATTCGAGCCGCTGCAGGCAAGCTCCTGGTATCGCGGGCAGCCATTCGTTGAGGGGAAGACTGCATGTGCTGAGAGATCGGGCCGCCGATATACGGATCCCTGAAAACAAAAGCGAATCTATGACATAGAACAGCGTTTCTTAAACTGTGTTCCGCGGCGCCCCCAAATACATACACGTTTAGAGTTTACTTTGTTCGTCACCAGGGGGAGCCACTGTGTCTCATTATAACGAAACCTCCGAGAAACTGAACAGTGCAGAGCAAACAATCAAAGTCACGAAAGAAATAGAAAATGGCCAGAATCATCCTTCAAATCTATGTAGATAAGGGATAGTTATGTAGTAGTATTTTATATTAATAAAAAAGTACTTTATATTTTTCTTGTAGGATCAAAAAAAACTATCGGAATTAAACTCGATTATCAATAATATCGTTCGATTAGCATTTTTCTATAGAAAAAAATACACTTTCATAAATGCTGATCGATCAAGTAGAAGCAAACTGTATATCACAGGTACCTACCTGATTACATTCATCGAAGTGCACCTACTAACAGTGCTCTGCAAAGGGGTGTCCAAGGAAACAGGCGTTACACAGCCATGACCCTGTTCACTGGGACTCTCCTCTTCGGTATCAGAAGCATCTTCTCGACCAGAATGCCACCATGCAACACACCACGCCTGGATACGCCAAAGACCGCCTAGTGGACCTCCAAAGCTTCGACGATGGTTCATACGATCCGCCATTAGGATTATCTGAATCACATTCACATTAATGAAACGATTGCTTAAACTATATATTTTCTATTCAATCGACAAGTAGAAGATCAATAAAACCTGGTTGTAACGACAGTCATGGGATCACGAATTTTTCACGCTATTACAAGGTGAGGTTTTCGCAGGTTCTATGTTTTGTAAATAAGATAAATTCACACGTTCTTCTTTCTTACACTTTTGAGCAGTTTGACTATTGCTCATACCATTAATTACTCAAGGTTGATACCAATTTTGAAAATAATGGTAATCTCAGTCAGTTTGCCGTCGAAAGAGACGAAATTGGAATTGAATGTTCTGAACTCCGATCTTCAGATCCTTCGAAAGAGGCTAGAATTGCTGGACTTGCTGGGAGAACATCTGAAAATATCCAATGCATAGATAGATAACAATGTATATTAAAAATATTTATTGATTTTTATAAGTCCCCAACTTCCAGTCGTTAGATCGGCATACACCCTTAAAAAGGCTCGATACTGATTGTACTGTTGAAAATCTGATAACACTGATAACACTGTGACAACCACAATCCAGAAGATTTAATTTTATGTGTTTGCAGCCCTGACGCAAACCAGCACTGGAATTTCGTGTAGGACAACGTCTATTTGATGATGATGTTAAAATTACTAAATATTTTATACTTGATATATTTGTAACACTGCTTTTGACAATATTCTCGCCTAGAAGCAATGTTGTCTCCCAGGCGCAAAATAATGCATGAATGAGTTGGAGAGTATATATTTTTCCATCGTCGTTGGAGTATTCACAGTGTGAGGCACTATAGTGACTTTCCTTAAAGTAAAGTTGCTGTTCAGAAGTAATACATCTCGATTTTGAGTAGGTAATTAGGTCACGCTTAAAGTTTTAACTACTACGTTTTTTAAACTTAATTCTGTTTTTTCAACATATTCAACATATCTCGATACATTTACCCATTCGGTAAAACCACTTGCTAATTTCATCATCAAATGCAGCGATTGCCTTTTCATTGGTGGAAAAATGGCGACCTCGTAACTTTTCTTTGATCTTAGGGAATAAGAAAAAGTCACACGGAGCTAGGTCCGGAGAATAAGGTGGGTGAGCAAACAGGTTGACACCCCTTTTAAACTCAGCAAACCAATTAAAAAGTCTTGTCCTAGAAGCGGCAGAGTCCCCAAAGTAACTCACTAAACTTTCGTGACATTCCGCTTATTTTAGTCCCTTTTTATAGTCATACAAAAATATGGCTCGAAAATCGCGACTAGCCAGTTCCATTTTCACGTTAAAATTCGGCCAACTCTTAGATGCATTCGAGACCGTGGCAAGGCAACTACACTTACAACACAAAATAGCTGCGTGCTCCAACTTGTATAGATTAAGAATATCTAAAGACTTTCAGCGTGACCTAATTATTCATTGATAATACTCTATTGGTAAGGAGTTAATTTTTAGGGCAACAACTGTCGTGGGAAATCCGGTTAGCTTAATATACCATCACTACCCTAAGTGTTGTATTATTCAAAGGTGAAGAGGTACTCACCGGCCGTTTCCTCCTATAGTGATCGACGCAAACTGATCCATGCATGTAGACAGAGTCTGTGTCAGCTCCGGTTGATGACTCCGACCTCGGCCTTCTCCAGTCAACCTCCGGATCGGCGACTGAGCAGGCATTGTTGGCTTCGTCACTGCAGACGAATACACTGTACGGTGGGAGCAAAAGAACCACCCGGGTCAGGTTAATAGTGTGAAATGGGACGAAAAGCACAACACCGAACATCTAAACTCATCAGAAGTGGGATATGGGAATCGGATATCTAGTATATATGTTGTGACACTCTTTCTGATGCAATATCAAAGATTAATTATTACTTAGTCATTTCCGAATTATCGCCATATGCGCCACTCATGAACGTCGCAAAAGAATATTAAAATGTAAAATTGGACCTAGTTCTAATTTTTTAATCTTTTATGATCTCAAAAATTATCAAAACTTTCAAAATTTCGCAAACTTCCACGTGAAATAGTTGGTTGAAATGCAATAGCTTTTACTAAAAGACGCTAATGAGGAAACTGGACGAATAAACAGGAAAAAGATTTATATCGTTTGTTTTGCTTTGAATGCAAATGTTTGAATAGTCATCTATGTATCACAAGTACGGAGAAAAACCAGGGTTAAAAAACGATTCTTTTCAGAATCCGCAATATTTGCATTGATGAAAAAGAATGCAATTGAATGGATAATGAATTGATTTGGTGAATATTATTTCAACGTCCATATGATGGAGGATATTTATACAGGGTGATTCACGAGTCGTGATCAAAGATGAAACATGATACACAGGAGATAAATGTTCAAAAAGACCACCATTCTGACGGATACAAGTGTGGCATCTTTTCAATAAAGAAAAACGTATTTTCGCAAAATTTGTAGTGGCTTCAATTTGATGAAACGCATTATTTATTCTTTCTTGTAACTGATCAACAGTTTTGATTTGTTCGGCATACACTAGTTTCAAAAGCACCCCCCAAAAAGAAATCAAAGGGGCTCGAATCAGGAGACTTTGCAGGCCGTTTCTGCCAATCCATCGTTGTCTAAAATTTTGAAACTAAACATAAGAGTAATTATTTGTAGCAAATTGAAAGTAGAATTCGAAAAATTGCGCGTTTGATAAACACAGTGGCGTACTATTTTTATTTGGAAAAATAATGCCACTAATGACCTGTATCTCCACCACTGATGCACGTTAATTTTGAGTAAGGACTTTAGAATATGGACAATACTCAGTTAAATCCATATACCAAATTTTAGTTCATTCCAGTTGACGGTTTCGAAGATATTAAAATCAAAATTTTTTTATTTTTAAATTTCAACACCCCGTATTTTTTCAATGAAGCTCTCGAGGAAAAAATATCTTAAAATACGTCCCTGTGTACGATGTTTCATTCTTAATCACGACTTGTGAATCACCCTGTATAGTTGAGGCATAGTACTAATAGTAAAATGATGTGTCTTCTATAGAGTATCGAGTCAAACGTCTATTTCACCAATGGCATTTCAGGTTGGATAACGTTATTAGTTTTTGTGATAAATTCACTTTTGTTGATTCTGAAGCGCTAATAACACCCTCCGATTAATCAAAAACACAATCGCCGATTTTAACGAGTCACCGCTCCTGTAGAAAAGACGGCACTGAATGGGATCAATTAAAATATGAGAATCAGATTAATGGAGTCAGATTATGGAACGAGGTCGTAGAAATTCAATGGCGTCTCCCGTCAAAGATTATCCGAGCATTTCCGTTCCGTTGCTGATAATGGAAAAAACAACGAAAGAGAATCGAGATGCCGAAGTTTCTCAAAGATTTAGGTTAGGAAATAATGGCGTCAAGTAGTTTGACACTTACTTCACACACAATGGTTTCAGTTTACAAATAAGGATTTGTATTATCAGTTTAACGCACAAAACACTCAGACAGCAACCCTAACAAAGAAGTGCATGCAGATCTGTCAGCCATGGAGAGGGAGAGAGTCTCAGTCTTCCATGACCGTGTCAGCCCCATTGAGGCCAGGATTGAGGAGGTGGCGGAAAGCAACCTCCCCATTTCCTCACTCAGGGTAGCAAGGGCCGACGATAAGGTAAGGTTCGTTAGGAGATTCTCGCTCGTTCTTCCTTGTAGGAAAGAGTGGACGGGAGGGAAGATAAGATTTCTGCCCCTCATCTTGGTAAGCTACAGCGACGGGTCTCGCTCGAAAGAGATGGGATCCAGTGGCGCGGGAATGTGCCTGGAAGGCAGAGGCGTGGAGAAAAGCGCAGCGCTAGGAACCCATACGTCAGTTTTTTAGGCGGAGATATTTGCCTCCTGATGGTGGCATATTCAGCGGAAGTACAACAGTTCACGGAAGCAGGCCATCTATACATGCTCCGATAGTCAGGCAGTCTTGAGAGCGGTAGCATCTCCTAGGGTCAGATCACCACTGGTCCAGGAATGCAGTGTCGCCTTCCAATGCATGTAGCCCAATCCAAGAACGTGACCCTCATGTGGGTTCCTGGTCACAGCGGGGTGTCAGGTAAGGAGAAAGCGGACTGCCTGGCGAGGATAAGAGCAAGAGAACCCTTGCTGGGCATTAGCAGAGGCCAAGTTAGTAATGCCCTAGATGCCTGGGCATGTAACGAACTTGCGAAAGCAAGGTTGGAGAGAGACGACTGCAGGCAGTCCAAGAGGTTCATAGCAGGCCCCAACAAACGTAGGAAGCTATGGCTACTTAACCGGAAGGGGGATGCATTCCACAGGTCACTGCAGATTGAATAGGCACCTGACACTGATAGGAGTGGTCAAAGACCCAATCTGTCAGAAGTGCTGGGAGGAGGACGAGACCTCGTTCCTTGGTGAGTGTGCCGTATACAGCGGCCTTAGGGCTGAGGTGTTCGGCACAGCAGGGTTTGATAGGTAAGAGTGCTACTTAGTGGAATCATGACCTTCATTAAAAGGTGTGGAAGGTTCGACACTAGGGACTTACCATGTCTGCCATAGTTTTAGTAATGGTCTTAGGGGTCGGCAAAATGGGCCAAAGGTGGCCTACTTGCCAGGCTTTGCCTCTCTATTACTACTACTACTACTAGGATTCTATAGATGCACCGAGATGTCTCGCATAATAATAATAAGGTCAATGTGAGTTTGAAACTAGCTTTTAGATTTATCTACATACCTATATGACTAGTCGCATATGAATGAACTTAATAAAAGCGTATTAAAATTTTTTATAATATTCTCCTCTCGCAATGCTCACGAATCGCTTATTATTGGTGAAAGCACCATTTCAATTGCGTTAAAAGTTGAGATGAATAAATTTTTCCACACATATTTTAAGGACTGTTCATAACGCAATAAATTTGCAGTTAGGGCAAGCCTTTTGCTCCCGGCTGAATGGGCAGAAAATGTTGTCATTGAGGTGGTTTTTTGTTTACTCGTCAGGTTTGTTGTGGATTTTTGAATATTTTGTTGTTGATTTTATTTAAAAAACAGAGGGATGCTCGAAATAAACTGATATAAATATTCCATTGATAGCTATTTGTAAGATTAGAAATAGTATGAAAATATAATGAATATCACGCCACACTTCTTTACACTACAATCAACAAAAAAATCTTATAAACTAAAAATAACTTTCTGTGGTTATTTCTACATATATTTCATCATTTGTGTTCAATTTTTTGTTATGAACATACGACAATGCTAGGGTTTTTCTTGAACTACTAATCTGTACATAAAAGCTTTGATAAACGTGTCGATAAAGAAATGGCACTTAACCTGGAAAAGGTCCATATATTGTTATTGAAATAGGTATCTGAAGGGAATGGAGTACCATAAGGTCACTCTTCATACAGGCGACTCTCTCGTGAGAATGTTAAGTACACTTCTGTAACACTCCTCTCACATCCTGTGTCGATATAATACAGATTTTCACAGCCGACACTGCTTCTATAGAAAAAAAAATGGCGTCAAGTAGGTCGACGCTATACAATGCACATATAATCTAGATTCTTAAACCAGTGTTTTAATTCCCTAACAGACCATTGAGCTGAGGATATGTGATCCTGGCAAAAAGATTTTGTTGCTAGGTGCTTAAAAATCTCAAATATCACTTTGAAATTGATTCTGGTTGCATGAACAGTAATGTCCAGAGCCAAAAAGGGTCCAAAAACCTCCATAAACCTATTGGGACTAAGTTTCGAGATATCTATTCCACAATAAGTTTTTTTGTAATGTTGTCTAGGAACTGTATTAAGATATTCAGTTAATAATCACCTTTTATTAAAACGAAAAAATCTGTATTGGTTGGACTGAATAGTAGATAATTCGTTACGTAGCTTCCAGAAGTTGTGTCACAACAAAATACTTTGAGTAGTGCAAACACCTAAGATGTGAGAAATTCGTGACAATTATTCACTTGCGAACCCGCAAAATGGAAACTAATATATATACAAATTTACATTCAAAAAATCGAATGAATATTTGTCCTACTGTGAGATTCTAACTACACATCTTATGATTGCTGGTTTGACGCTGTGCCAACTAAGCTAAGAAGGCACTCAATCGAATGAACGGCGTTTGTTCGCAAAGACGGAAAACGTATCTTCGTATGGTAAAAAGGAATGTGTTTACAAGGGATGTTCTTTTTTCGCTGAGCCTATCCATCTGGCATTTCAATCTAGTTGTTTACTAGTTTAGTGCTTAGTGACAGTTGATAAATATGTTTATCTGATTGTTTGCATATAACATAAGTTCAGAGTAATAGAGATGAACAAGGTTCAGCACAAAGAGAAAATCCCCGTATCTAACAGACCCCATAACTCAGATTGAAATAATGGTGATTCAGCTAACATCAATAAGCGAATATAAAGGCGTACCTAGAGTTGCTCCTCTTACTACTATCTTTCTTTCCCGCTTGAAGATTGGGCAGATCCTTCTGTCGTTTTTCCGTCTCTCTCCATATCCTCCAATAGAGGAAGCACATGACTGACACTGGCACATAAAAGGCGGCGATGGCTGTACCAAAAGTGATGTAATGGTTCGTTTCGATGAACTGAATGTAACACTCGTCGTTCGGTACAGTTCGTTGGCCTTCGATGTAAGGCCAGCTGTAGATCCAGGGAGGCCAAAGAAGAAGGCTTATGCCCCATGCACATCTGTAATGAGGAAAGGCATGCTGTGTTGTTATACTGATAAATGAATGTAATTATACTATAACAAAATTAAAAATTGGCCTGGGAAGTAAAAAAGTTTGAGGACTGCTCCTCAACATGTTTGTCAATTAAGACGTACTAGAAGTAAGAGGTAGGGTTCTAGTACTTGGTGGCAATCGAGTTTAAACTAATCGAGCAGGAAGTCGATCGAATTCATTATTAACGCCCCTTTTGTGTGTCATCGATGCAAACTGAGCACTCAAGTTCCACAAGTTGTGGGAGTGGGCAGGCAGGTGGCAGTGTTCAACACTTGTGGCCGCCTTTTATCGCCTGCCATCCAGGAACGTAGCGATGGGAGGTGTAGGGGGAAGGCATCTTTCATTTGTGAAACTGTGTGTTCTTTTTAATATGAAATTAAAAAAGTAAAGTAACAAAAATTACACACAACTTAGCAAGACTGTATATTTCGAAGGAACTTACAAACCAGAGAATTCCAAGTACTTCGAGGTAACTCAAAGTCCCTCAAAGTATCTCTCAGTATCTTGGTATTCACCAAGTACCTTGAACTGATGCGAACTAGATGTACCAATATCGCAACTGGCAGTATTACATTATGAAGCAAAAATTACATAAACACAGATCCTGATAAACCTCAGAAAATATTATTGTGCACGCCAATGCGCAAATGACAGCATTTGGCAACTGAATGTATGTAATTTTAGATGGAGGAAATTGAATCGCCTTTTTTTCGCACAAAGATTCGCAGCTCGAGATACCGATCAGATGCGAGTATTATTTGTGATTCTGAATGAACGAATTGCTGATGCTTGACAGTTCAGTTAACATCAATTTAGCCATACATGTAACACGGTCTTTTAATACTTTTGATGATATTTTTGCAACGAATTTTGTATTATTGATATTTCAATCTAGTTGTTTACAAGTTTAGTTAGTGACTGCGGTTTTCAAATATGCCTGATTGTTTGTAAGTTACATAAGTTTAAAGCAATAAACTTTTTGCTATGTAGACGACCTTTTGTGATCTGGAACCATGGAGACGATGAACTAGAAACATTTTTGGAGCTCCTGAATTACATGAGACTTTCAATAGAAGTGGAATGTGCTGAAATCCTTCCTGTTTTCGATGTAGTGATGAATAGAAACAACAACGAAGTACAGATTCACACTATAGCTCAAACCAACTGGTAGCTACGAAAATGGAGGATATACGGACATACATAGATAGAGATATATGATCCCGAAAAAAGCAACAATCATCAATTTGAGTCTTTCAGAATAAGCCCACTCCAACAACAGTTATTCGTGAAAAAAGTTAGAAGCAAAAAGAAGGTTGCCACCTTTTTTGAATTACGGCAAGTTCTCACTGTACTACTAGAGGATATACGTGCTGTTAATTAAGACAGTTACGGTTTGGTTACTTCAGATCCCCCAAAAGGTTCTCAAAAAACTTCCAAGAGTGGTTTTACATAGAGCAAGCGTCGTCCGCAAACTACGAATAACAGTTAAATGCCGAAAGCTGTCCTACCTATAGGTCACATGCTCAGGGGTGATCGTTACAGTATCCTTCAACTTATAATGAAGGGCAAGATAGAAGGCCGTAGAGATAAGCCTCGTGGTTAAGGAATCTTAGAGAATGAACCGGAATTCAAAGCGCAGAACCACTCTTTAGACTCGCCGAAGACAGACCACAGCCCGCCATTGTGATTGCCAACATCAGGTGGACCTGATATGGCACTAAAAGAAGGAGAAGAAAGAAGAAAACAAATAAATAATGAGTTGTTCGCCTTATAGTCCAGACTCAACACCCATTGACTTCTTGTTTCCGCAGATAAAATGATTGAATAGTGTCAGTGTGTTTTTAACAGTTGGATTACTTCTCAAATATACTTTTTTAACAGGATTATTCTAAAATGACTGAACTATCAGGAATCCAAATGAACCCAGACCGGATCAAAAAAGCAGAAATTAATTTGTCCTTAATCTTAACCATCCATTTCAAAAACGTTTGTATATTCTCAGTTTCCTATTCTCTATACTGCTATTCTCTTCTCGACTTTCCAAATTCATTGGTTTTTTGCTGGTCTGTATCAAGTTACGTCTAATGCATCTACGGGAAAATGGAGGAGACTATGTAAATATGAGATCTGTGTACATTTGGAAATACGAGTATAAAGGATGTGTTCGGTAAGAAAATATTTTCAAGAATGAAGGTCAAGCGTAAAGGGCCGGTGACTGAGAAGGTATTCGAGGAGATATTCAACTATAACCATTCCACTTAGATGGATGTTTTGTAATAATTGTAGCTAGCTGCGTTCTGATTGAAAGTTTTCTAATTTTCGTTTTGAAAAACTAGAAAGCTTTTCCGTCCTTGTCATAGTAGCAATCTAATGATCAAAAATATATGAAAACGTATCATCCACCATATTAGATAGATACAATTGCTTGCTTTCAATATATGGTGAAAGTTTTAGTATTAGAAAGATGGCGAATGCAACCAGACTGTTATCACAGAAGTTGTTTGATATTATGCACTGAGTTTTAGTGGGCAGTGGAGTTTAACAAACGCCAGTCATGTTCAGGACGAGAAAATACAAGTGAACATGGAACACCAATATTAGATAGTTTTTGGTTGTGGAAAATTTAAAATATGGTGGGAGTGGCTTTTTTTAGTATTGTATTTACTCAAAAAATGGCGTCAAGTCAACCTACTTCACAAATTCAAAATTATTATCATGATAATAAAATAATAAAGGAACTAGTCTGAAAAAATCCCAAATGCATATAGCACAGATTTTTGGAAAATGCATCTAGAGCATCTCTCTTTCCTTATTAAGAAAGACGACAGCAACTGTCAAGGCGAGTTCCATGCTATATTAGTCTGAACGCTAAGAGTATAGGAGTGAGTTAGACAGCAAGAAAGATAGACAGAAACAGGGAACACAGTGTTGCCACTCCTTGTGACGAACTGATACTATATTAGTAAGAGCGTTTTACTAATGTGGTCAGTAGAAGAACTACCTTAAATATACTCAACTTACGCTATCATGACAGCTGCTCTAGTGGTGGTCCTTTTCGCCCGGTACGTCAGCGGTCTGGTGACCGAGAAGTACCTGTCGAAGCTGATTATCAGCAAATTGAGCACGGAAGCGTTGCTGGCCAAGTAGTCGAGAGCCAACCACGTGTCGCACACGATTGGTCCCAGGGGCCAATACCCCAGCAGAGTGTAGATGGTGAAGAGCGGCATCGAGATGAGGCCAATGGCGAAATCCGCCACGGCCAGCGAGAACAAGAAGTAGTTGCTGATCGTCTGCAATTGCTTGTCAATTTTGAAACTCACCATCACCATTATGTTGCCGACGACGGTGATTATGGACAGGATCACAGCTGGAAAAAAATTGAGTCAAGCGATTGAATTTCAAAACTTTTGATCGGTTAATCTGGGTCTTCTTTTCGGATTTCTAAATGCGAATTTATGTTTCTTTCGATATTTCGTTACCTACTTTAACATTGGTCGTTTCATTGAAGTATATAAAAGCCATTATACGATTATCTTCACTATATATAATTTTATCCTCAAGAAGCTGCATCAGGTTATTAGGATCTGGACATTGTAAAGATGCCGATGGGCAGCGCCACCATACGCTACGCCTGGTGATGAAATTTCATTGTGTATATACTTTTACGTCTGCACTGTATGCAGTATAAGTTAAATGAGTCCCTATAGGTGCTTACCAATGGTTCCAATTAAGACGATCTGTGTGATAGTGTAGTTACCCTCGTTGGGAGCTTCGATCATAGACGTGTTCACCGTCTCAGTAGAGTTCATGGTGTCACAACGACCTCCCACATGCTATGCATGGCCGCATCTTGATGCTCCTTCTCCTTTCTGAAATGTACAGACACACAGTCACATAAATAATATCATAATTTCTTCAAATTATCATCCAAACTGTGGAAGTATTATCTTTCCACCAACTTCAATAGACCGAAGACCGATATCGCTTCACGTTGAATATAAAGTTCACGTCATTTTCTAAGACGCTAAGTAGCATTAACCGCACCCTAAACTGTGAAAAGTGAACATTGTGCAGTCGTTCAGTACGAAAAGATTGCAATCAGAAGTTTATTGTTTATAGTACGTCAAATAAAATTTATATTCGACAAACAAACACGGATTCAGTGTTGAAGGGGGATCAAAGGAGTTCAGTTGAATGCACAAAAGACGCACATAACAACAAAAAATTAGCCGTAGAGATGCAGTGACACTTGAAACTTGAAACATGTTTAATCAAGCTCATTCCTAATCTATACAAGTTTAAACAAGTTTGAGCACGCAGCTATTATATCTGAAATTGTAAGTGCTTACACACAAAGGCAGTGTTTGAATCTTTCACTAGTTGCCTTGCCATGGTCTCAAATGTTGGCCGAATTTTAACGTGAAAATGGAACCGGGTAGTCGCGATTTTCGAGCCATGATTTTCTATGACTATAAAAAGAGACTGAAACAAGCGGAATGTCACGAAATTTTAGTGAATTGTTTTAGGGACTCTGCCCCTTCTAAGGTTACAGTTTTTAATTAGTTTGCTGTGTTTAAAGGGGTTGGGTCTCACTCGATGGTGAACCTCGCACAGGTCGACCGCCCTCTGCTGTTACATCGGAAAATATGGTAAAAAAAAAGATCGACATATAAGCTATACCGGGATTGAGGCTTCTCTGGGGATTGGATCGGCAGCGGTCCGAACAATCATTCATGATCACCTTCGCCTAAGGAAGCGGTGTTCCAGATGGGTGCTACATTTGTTGACCGGTGAGCAAAAAGCAACAAGAGTTGATTGGGTTAAGTTTATGCTTGAAAAATTTGATAATGGGACAGTAAAAACACTTTTAATATCGTAACCGGAGATGAAACATGGTTATATCATTATGATCCCGAAACTAAACAGCAGTGATTAGTTTGGTGCTTTTAAAATGAGTAGCCTCCAACAAATATTTGTCTTTCCAAGAGTGTTGGAGAGAAAATGGTCGCATCTTTTTTTTATAAAAGTGGATACATCACAACGGTAGCCTTGTAAAATCACAGTCTCTTCTGAATGGTATATAACCAAATGTGTTCCTGTAGTCTTCCAAGAACTATGCAAGTGCCGTCCAAAGACTGGTCTGCGGGGTATTCAATGGCACCATGACAATGAACCCGCCCACAGCGCCGCTAAAACACTCAATTTTTTCGCTGAACAGGTTGTCAAACTGTTGCCTCACCCACCTTGTTCTCCGGACCTAGCTCCGTGCGACTTCTTCTTATTCGCTAAGATCAAAAGGTACGAGGTCGCCATTTGTCCACCGATGAAGAGGCAGTCGCTGCATTTGAGGAGGAAATTACCAACCTTTCAAAAGGACGTTAGTCACAAGAATTTGACAAGTGGTTTTACCGAATGCGTAAATGTATTGAGGTAGGGGGAGAATATGTTGAAAAAACAGAATAAAGTTCTGAAAAAGCCTTGTAGTTTATCTGCATCTAAAAACTTTCAACGTGACCCTCGTATTATCATAGCAGATATTCACACTTTTGAGGCGCGATAGGTTTTCTACCTTTATGGGAGATTATAGAAGAGTGTGTCTAGTTATCACAGCTTATCTTTAAACACAATCGTCAAATCGTCGTGAGATCAATTCCGTGTGAATCTATTCTATTACGAATCACGACCGCCACCACGATCATCTTCCTATATTAATCCGAGTAGCAGCGTCAGGCAACTCACACATCGTTAATCAATTTAATGCTCGTTCACCAGAAACAATGGCTGTGTTACGCAAGTGACGATATTTTTACGCCGCTGCCTCTGGCTGTAACACCGACCTTACCTACGGTTAGAACCAGCTTCAAAGATAGATTGCAGCTTGCAATATCGATGTTCTGCATCACTCCGACTTGAAAGGTCTCTCAAAGTGAACTATTTCATAGCCATGAGTCAATTGTATTAAATAGCGATAAAGTATGTACACCAATAACGGTAGCCGCTACATCATTTTTTTCCAAAAAATATGGTGGTTGTAAGATCGTGTAATGAAACTGTTGTGGATTTTTTGCTGTCCAGTTATGTTTATTCGTAAAAATCACAAAAATTGAATTCAAGGAACGTTCAACTCCTCTAAGTCCGCATAAATTCTGATCATTTTCAGACGTACGTGATTATATCTCTTTGTAGGGTGGAGGAACCTGTCCCTTTTTTACTTTATTAGTGATGTGTGCAAATCACGCAAGTTTTTGTAGATACCCCGATGGCACGGATGTGTTAATTCCGAATGTAATCACGACGAAATGTTCTTGATGAAATTGCGAAAGAGTTGCCCATTAAAAGCCCAGTATAAGGTGTGGTTGTTTATTTCACTTTGTGATTGCATGAACACAGCTTTGCTACCTGGCGACTACAGTTGCCTTTTTTGTTTCTCACGCAATAGCGGTTGAAGTATGGATTGAGTGGGATCAATTTTTTTCGAATTTGTGATAATACGTTCTTCAACATGGCACATATTTGTCAGCCATGCCAAGTAGAGAACCGCCTACTACTTGAGTCATCCTCCATCAAGCTTCTGGGCCGGCCTGGCTAGGTTAGCGTCTCAGAAGCTGTGATTTCTTTTCAGCTCCAGAAGATCAACATATAACTTACACCAAGATTGAGGCTTCTCTGTGGATAGGATCGACAATGGTCCGAACAATCATTCATGATCACCTACGACTAAGGACGCGGTGCTCCAGATGGGTGCCACATTTGTTGACCAGTGAGCAAAAAGCAACAAGAGTTGATTGGGTTAAGTTTATGCTTGAAAAATTTGATAATGGGCACATTAAAAACCCTTTTAATATCGTAACCGGAAACGAAACATAGTTATATCATTAGATCCGGAAACTAAACAGCAGTCATTAGTTTGGTGCTTAGAAATTGAGCAGCCTCCAACGAAAATTCGTCGTTCCAAGAGTGTTGGAAAGAAAATGGTCGCATCTTTTTTTCGAAAAGTGGATACATCACAACGGTAGCCTTGGAAAATCGAGGACAGTTACTTCTGAATGGTATATAACCAAATGTGTTTCTGTAGTCTTCCAAGAACTATATAAAAGGCGTCCAAAGACGGGGTATTCAATGGCATCATGACAGCGCACCCCCACAGCACCGCTAGAACACTAGATTTTTTTGCAGAATATGGTGTCAAGCTGTTGCCTCTCCCACCTTATTCTCCGGACTTAGCTCCGTGCGACTTCTTCTTATTCCCTAAGATCAAAGAAAAGTTACGAGGTCGCCATTTTTCCACCGATGAAGAGGCAATCGCTGAATTTGAGATGGAAATTAGCAACCTTTCAAAAGAACGTTGGCCACAAGAATTTGACAAGAGGTTTTACCGAATGCATAAATGTATTGGGGTAGGGGGAGAATATGTTGAAAAAACAGAATAAAGTCGTTCTTTTGAAGAACCCCGGCGTTGTGGAATGAGCTACCGGGAAGTTTGTTTAACGATGGTTACAATCTAACTTGTTTTCAGATCAATGTGAATGGATACTTATTCTTTCGCAGCGCTTATGAAGAGTGATAGGCTTTTCACTATTGCGTGAGGCTACCTATAGAAAACTGGGAAGAAAATGCTTTTGATGTCTAACTGACTAAAACTAAAATCTTCTGACGGTACGGTGGCTGGCTAAGTCCCATCTGCATTGAGTTAAAGGCAAATGTCTGCTTTTGCATGCAACAGGTATACATAAACATTTGCTTTTGCATCTAATGCTAAATTTCAACTGTGAATAACGCCTTCAAAATATCTCTTTATGCACTTGAAAATCTGAAAATCGCATTATTGGAAACCTTTGCATATTGGATTCACGTATAGTTGATATATTTTTTTTTTAAGTCAAATATCGAATGTTGTGATTTGGACTTGTCTATAATTATATTTTTGACTATCTCGATGTTTCGATTGATTTGCTATCTTCAATCGTCTTCAGGTGAAAAGGCGAACATGTTCCTCCACGCCTATTTATCTTTCTCTGGCTGGCGTGTCGTTTGTGTGGCTAGTTCTGATTGGTTCGGACGGCGTTCCGGCTAAGTGACGTAGTTTTCTGCTGCCGTGGTTATTTCTTCTCACATTTGTGTTCAAGTTCGTTCGGTCCAGCTGCAATTTCTCCACTCTTCTTATGAGCGGCTTTCATATCGGTGTTATTTCTACACTAGCTTTGCTATAAAACATGGTCGTTATTGGCGATGAAAACTACCTCCTTGAATTTTCATCGATACCAGTACTAGTCAATGACCTTAGCATCATCCCACAATATTTCATGGTGGTCTGTCCATACGTGGTCAGATATATATTTTCAAACAACAGTCAAATAGTTTCGCAAATGCACGATTCGAATTTGCCATTTTCTGTGGACTTCTAACTATGGAAAGCTTCAATATCAGTCGGATTTCTATCACGTGCTGTGGCTGAGTTTAATACGAGGATGGCCCGTTTCCATACACCGTCAAAATTCATTACGAGGAGACGAAGACTGACTCTGAACAGATATCAACTTGGAAGTGGAGACGCGAAGCTAGCAATGCCACAAGTTTCGGAAGTAATTTCCAAGTGTGACCTCTCTCCTGCATTTCCCATGATCCAATTCGAATGTTGATAATTAATGCTCCATTGACAAATCCTAGCAGAAACACAAATTGATTTAGATTTTCTCGGACATTGCCAATGATAACTGCATCATGTATGATGGATACTGGAACTGCAGAATTTGATTATTGCGATCCGGTTTTGAAACTCACAAAGTGTGGCCTTCTTAGGAAATATATGAGATAGAGAAACGGTTAAATTAGAGAAGGTTTGTATACAATTTTAACTGTATGATTAACTGGATTCTTTCATCTATAAATTTTTGCCACGATAGTTCTCTGTACTTTTTGTAATAACGATCCAGCAGGCGTTAGAAAATTGTCCTGCTTCTATTTCAAGAACTGCTAATATTACACAATATTGCAGGTAGAAACCTGGATAACGATAATGAATAATTAGAAAAGTGATATTTAACCTTCAACAAAGTGTCGTTGTAGTAGTATGTAATCTACAGGTTATGTTTTTATACAATAAATAACAAGGATCTACCAGTGTTAGGAAACTAGGTACTATATACGTTCAAGAAAAGCTATGACAGTTCTTTCAAGTACACAATCCTGCTTCAGGAAGCTAGTGTCAAGATATTTATATATTTTGTTTCGATTCATTTCAAACAAGAATACGCCTGTAACGGATGATGTTTTATATACTGTGTGATCAATATCTCTTCACTAGTATGTATCGATACCGATATATCTACCTCTCTCCTTAATATGGTTTCTTAAAAGTTCCAAGGCTACCGTACTCTATTTATCTATATAACTAACCCTTGTTGCCATCGTCAATTTGACCAAGTAGGAACAACCTTTCAAGATAATGTAGCAGATTCAGAATCTCGCTACAAGTTAACATATTCACTGCAAAATTAAATATCAAACCTCAAATGAATGTATGGAACCATTGTTGAGGTTGCCGATAACAGCAAATCTTGTATATCCTCATCCTACCATACCATATAATGTTGCTAATGCAAATTTCAACTGATTATTGAATCAAGAGTTATAACAACCTTCTTGTAGTTCTTGCTATTGCTTTTATATTGTGATTATATATTTTATTTTGATTTATCTCAAATACAATGCTTTCTTCAGTAATATGCATGTATCAACACCCTTCTAATAGATCAATGAACAACATATATACACACATCTCAGTTTCATATGGTTTTTTGGAAAGTTTCAAGGATACCATACTCTATTTAACCAACCCTTGTTGCCATCGTCAAGTAGGAACAATCTTTAAAGAATATGTAGCTGATTCAGAATCTCGCTACAAGTTAACGCATTCACTGAAAAATTGAATATCAATCCTCAAATGAATATGCGATGCCAAGGCCAATAACAAATTCAGTATATCCTCATTCTAGTTACGCAGTATGTTCTTATATTCGGATACAGGTAGCCTCATACCGCAAAAAGTAAATCGAATATTTTGGAACGCACTGTGACCTACCTCATGTACGATTGCTCTCGCAGTCGTGTAGGGATGCTAGTAGTAGCCGACTGTCGACCGTGTCTGATTTCCAGCCACTAACAACAACACAGTAATATGTCCTGTAGTACGTCGACGTCGCCTCGTCGAGGACGTCGACCAACACGTGCTGGACGGTCGTCATCAGTGGTAGTGACCGCCAGTGGATGAGTCGCGATGCTGCCTGGGACCTGAACGGCCATAGTGGCGGTGCGTGCTCCGGACGACGGATGCCATAGGCGTGGACTGGCGACCGGAGTGGTCCGGGAGCTGAGCGGAGCAACGCCGACGCGCATCCACCGGAGAGGAACCGCGATACCGCCGGTGCACACCCCGACGCTAGGCGTCGTGATCGTACAGAGACGGACTAGGGACGCTCTACCCCATCTACGCAACAAGCGACTCATATTCAATGAATGAAATGTTCATCGTTCGGAAACAGGCAGGTCATAGAATAGTTAGGCTAATAAGTGAGCATGGCGGTATTCCTGAAAATGCTCAGGACTGCTGAAGCAATCTCTTCCAATATCCTCACGTACTCAGGATGGCAAACGCCAATAAAAACATAAGCTTGAACATTTTCACTCGCTTTTACCACTTGCACAGATTGGTGGGAGGTGAGATAAGATTTCCGCAGTATGATATGCTTAACCGAAGTGCGGGAATGTACCTGGAGGAAAACCCAGCGATGGGAACCCTCCCGTCAGTGTTTCATTTGGAAGTACAACAGTGCATGAAGCGAAATATATACATATACTCAGACAGTCAGGCAGCTCTGAAGGCGGTAGCATCTTCGAAGATTGGATCACCCCTGGTTCAGCCCTACAACGCTTAATCCAATCCAAGAACGTGACCCCTGGGGTCCCTGGCCACAGCGGGCTACCAGGAAAAGTGAAACCAGATCGCTTGGCAAGAATTGCGACTAGGGGCTCATGCATTGGCCCTGAATTCATGTTGGGTATTAGTAGAAACCAGGTAAGTAACGCTCTAGACGATTGGGCATACAACGAGGCTGGAGAAAGATGTAGTGGGAGGAAGACGAGACGTCTTTCCATTTATTGTTTTGCTCAAATATAAAAAAAATCTTTTTTTGATTTATTTATCTTACTTAGCAAAATAATACCGTCATATATTTTTCACAGTTTGCATTCAGAGCGTTCATTGAAATTATCGGAATCGTACTTTTCTGTCGTGATAGAAAAAATTAGTAGTTTAAATCAAATTAATAATTTAAAGGAGTTGCCTTTCTTGTAATCTTATATTTTGAAAAATCCATAAGTTGTACCATCCGAAGGTCCTTTTTTCCGAAGGGTTAGAATCTAGATTCAGCCTACGCTTTGTATTTGCACCGACTACAATTTAAGTACATTTCTTTGATTAAAATATAGTTAGTCAAAACAGCCGTATGGTATGTTATATCAATCTTCTTGTTCTGGAATTGTCTACCTAAATAAGTAAATATGCATATAGGGCATTCCATTTAAAAATATAACTGATATGAGCCTCAATAACGACCGTTGGAAGAGGCTCTTTCGAGGTATTGGAGGTTCGACCTGGTACATCAATCTGAGAAACATGTTCCTTCAACTACGATGTACAACTAACGATAAATAGTTCTTTCAAATCTTCTGTCTAGGATTAATACTACAGTAATGAGTCATGGAAATGTTAAATTTGATGAGAAATAACTGTTTTATGCTTTGAAGTATATTTAACAGCACATTCATGATATCGCTGTCAAGGCGACGCTATTTGGTTTGGCAAGCCGTTTATTGTCGTCGTCGTCGTTGTGCCGCCAAAATGCAAGTGCAGCCCTCAACGCACCTCACCTTCCGCGTCCTGTCAGGGTCGGTCCCCTCGTGGGAATGGGAGACAGGAGTTGGGACGCGACCCAGCATCCCGATCTGCCGCTAGCTCGACGTTAAATCAATGAGGGCCATGCGCAGCTTTCTGATCACAGGGGTGGACTTGTAACGTTCAAATGTTTCGTTCGAGTTACTTAAAGTCATTATTTAAGAGGCAGTAGCACATTGATCATTATTCAATATACCTATTCAGTTGAAACGCAGTTATCTGTAGTAAAAGTCGCTGAAACAGAAACCGACAAAATTTCCCCCTTATAAAATTGTCTCTTTCTCCTGTTATGTGGTGTGTACTTCAATGCTTTCTCTGGCCATCTTGTCTCCTCCATTCTCATTACATGTCAGTAGCATAATAATTGCTTTGACTCTACTTTCTCTGCTGTTGTTACTATGCGCCTTTCTTATCTCTTTGTTCCTGACGTGTTGTAGTGTAGAAATATTGCATGATCTCCTCAAAAAAACCATTTCTACCGTTTCTATCATAGTTTTTCCTTTCTCTGTGAGTTGCTAGCATTCACATAGGCTCTACAATAGTTTTGTATAAGAAACGCACTGGTATCGAAGAGAATTCAAGGAGGCGGCATTCATCACCAACAACAGCAACGTGTACAGCAAACCGAGCGTAGAGATTAAACCAATATGGCATCCACTCATAAAGAAGATCAATAGACTACGACTGGACCAGACAACAAACAATGACCGACAAACAGCCACGTCAGCAGACCAGAATACCGCGCATCGGGAACCAATCAGAACAGACCGCGCGCAACGACACGTCACCGGACGGGGTATGAATAGGCATGAAAGGAACGTGTTCGCCAGTTCACCTGAAGACGATTGAAGATAGCATATCAATCGAAACGTGGTGATACTCAAACTTTTATAGACGATGGAAGTCCGAAATCAAACTTTTGAAAAATCCACCTTGTCCACAAGTTTCAAACAACAAAGATCGTCTCATTATATTCTTAGTAATTAACGATAAGTTTTTTGATGTATAAAATATTATACAGACAATACCGACTGATGGTTATCACGGCTATATGAGCAAGATTCAATTTTTCCGTCGACAATATGGATTCATTGTATTCGCCGGGTGTGTGTGTGATTTAAAACAATATAATTCCTTGGTCGCTGTCAATAACAGCTAAACGAGGCGATGTGGCATGAAGCTCGAAGCCGACATAATGTTCGCTAGTGCTCTTTGTTTGTCGTCTGAAAGCGACGACCAAGACTTGAATGTTATCGGCGTGCTTTTGTACCATCACACTCGCATGCAAACGCAAAACAGCCGGACTTATATAGAAAGTCAATCATTCGGCTGTACGGTACGGTTGGAGATACATATATACCTATTTCTGTAGCAATGATTGCTTAGAGCTGTGTACCGCTGCTGTGGCTTATTTAGCTTGCTATTGCTTTTGTTCATCGGTTTCGTATCAACACAGATGAATAAGAATGGCTATGTTGAATTCAGGTTTGGAAGCGCTTTACGTTTATAATACAATACATATACGAGGGTCACGCTGAAAGTTTCTAGATACAGAAAAACTACAAGGTTTTTTAAAATTGAATTAATATATTCTCCCCCTACCTCAATACATTTAAGCATTGGGTGAAACCACTTTTTGTGACCAACGTTCTTTTGGAAGGTTGCTAATTTCCTCCTCAAATGCAGTGATTGCCTCTTCATCAGTGGAAAAATGGCGACCTCGTAACTTTTCTTTGATCTTAGGGAATAAGAAGAAGTCGCACGGAGCTAGGTCCGGAGAATAAAGTGGGTGAGGCAACAGTTTGACACCCTGTTCAGCAAAAAAAATGGCGCTGTGGGCGGGTACGTTGTCGTGGTGCCATTGTATACTACGCAGACCAGTCTTTAGACGGCTCTTGCATAGTTCTTGGAAGACAACAGGAACACATTTGGTTATATACCATTCAGAAGTAACTTTCATTTGATTTTCCAAGGCTTCCATCGTGATGTATCCACTTTTAGAAAAAAAAGATGAGACCATTTTCCTTCCAACACTCTTAGAACGACGAATTTTCGTTGGAGGCTGCTCACTTTCACAGCACCAAACTAATAACTGCTGTTTAGTTTCGGGATCATAATGATATAACCATGTTTCGTCCCCGGTTACGATATTAAAAGTGTTTTTACTGTGCCCATTATCAAATTTTTCAAGCATAAACTTAGCCCAATCAACTCTTGTTGCTTTTTGCTCACTGGTAAACAAATGTGGTACTCCTCTGGAACACCGCTTCCTTAGGCGAAGGTGATCATGAATGATTGTTCGGACCGCTGCCGATCCAACCTCCAGAGAAGCCTCAATCTCGATGTAGGTTATATGTTAATCTTTTTTCACCTATCTACAATTTTCGGAGTAACAGTAGTGGGCGGTCGACCTGTGCGAGGTGCATCATCTAAATCGAAAATCGCGACTACCCGGTACCATTTTCACGTTAAAATTCGGCCAACACTTAGAATCATTCGAGACCGTGGCAAGGACAACTGAACTTTGACTACTTGGACAACTACTGAACGATTCAAACGCTGCCTTTGCGTGTAAGCACTTACAACTTCAAACAAAGTAGCTGCGTGCTCAAACTTGTTTAAACTTGTATAGATTAGGAATATCTAAAGACTTTCAGCGTGACCCTCGTAGGTATTACTACAAAAATTATGAATAAATGATTTTTGCAAATCAAATATGTTTAACTTTACTAGACTCGGTAGAAACAGAACAGTCCTAGTATAAAAATTTGCATTTAGAAACTCAGAAAATATCAGGCCCACAATTAAGGCAGAATTGATTTGAGCCATGTACCTTATGTTTCTGGACAGGCGATTTACCGAATAAGCTATGCAAGGATGTTCCTCAAGCATACGCTGATGTAAGGTATGCCCGCTTAAAAACCCAATTATTCTTCCGAGTTTCAAATCCCACGGATTAACTTTTGTCAAAGAATGTTGAACTGTCGATAATCGACAGAGGTTTCTCCCCGGTTTTCTTTAAAAATGTCGGCGTTTCAAGCTATCCATTCAGTTCAGGAACTGTCAGTCTTGCAAACGCGACCGGCCATTAACGATACCCGATACACAGGTGCAGTTGATTACTTTGTGGTTGAACGGAAGTTTTCGACCGGATACGATGTTTCCCGGAAGTTTACCTATTTAAATACTTATATTCAGTTAAACATTGAGGATCTGGCGAGACAGGAGCGTTTCCTCTGTGATTATATACCACAGAAAAAGAAGGCAAAAAAGTGGTTGATGGCACATACAGTTATAGACGTCATAAGTGAAAGAGCCACTTTGTTAAATCTTTGATATGTTTGGTACTATTCTTTATACACTTCTCGTGATATTTATTGTAATATTAACAGTAACTTTTACTCCTCAAGCCAATTGATGCAAAAATTCGAATTCAAGATGTTGCGCTTTATTGACCTTCCATAACACTGACTATAAACGTATCTTCCATGACATATACATAACAAAAAACATGTCACTCATTTTCGTCGGTTTGTCTGTATGAACTCTGGCGGTAGTCATTGGCGCCTCTTTATCCCGGAAAGTACACTTTTGGATTTGGATGAAACTTTGACACTAGGTTACTGGTGTGACAATGATGAAAAAGCTTTGCAGTTTTAGAAAATCGGTTCAGTGGCGGCGGAATTATCATAAAAAAACTAATAAACCAGTCGGCCAAGCAAATACTCGTCGACAAGCAGGGACGTTTCGACGATCCTTGAACTAGATGATTGCAGCCTCTGATTGCGACATTTACACCTTCATGTCCTGCACGGGATCGAGGTGTTGTAGGTGTTGCAAAACTTGAAAATATTATGAATTTTTCAAATCATACGATATTCGATATTCACAAGGAACATAGTAGATGCTGTTTTAAGAGATTTGTTTTACCGGTGTGGCACGCGCCTAAATAGTCAAACATTTAACAATATAATCTGCTTTCCAGACATGAATTTCGACAGCCAAATCACATATTCCACTTGACATACATGAAGAACTCGATGTTTTGTGCAGACGTTGTCATTTGTTGTATGTGCATTAACATAACCTTCATAAATACCTGATTGTGCCTGATTTATTGTTTTGTGTCGCTTAAATGCTCCCGCCGGTTGTAGCTTTCTTGGTTCGCAGAGTTTTTTTGAATACTGTTACTTTTACTTTTGAGAATCATTTTTAGGATAGTGACGAAACCTATTTGTGATCTTTGTTATGGTCTAGTAAGGTCCAACTCGTACCAAATTCTTCTTTAATTATTCACCTATAACGTTCGTATTATAATCGAAGGTGCATAGAAGAAGAAAAAACAACGCTAACCTGAGATACATCTCACTGAACCTTTTTCTCGACTGGAATTTTATGCACAATGGCCAAGGCTAAAGCAGCACCAAAACGTAAAGCAGCTGCAGGTTACAAACTAGCGGAGTCTTTACCCGTAGGAGAGATATTACAAGACATTGGAAAGACAAAATGGAAACTGGGGCCTTCCATAGGTCATGGAGGTTTCGGCGAAATATATTCTGCCCAAGACGCTTCAAAAAGTGGCAACAAGTATCCCTTTGTCATAAAAATTGTGAGTAGTGTTTCTAATAAATTCAAGCAGTTTTGCAAAGGAAGTTACTTATTATTCAGCATTTTTAGGAACCTCATGCAAATGGTCCTTTATTTGTCGAAATGCACTTTTATATGAGGAATGCAAGATCTTCAGATGGTAAGCATTATGATAAATGCCATTTTGGAACATTCTGTAATTGGCGACCATTATAAAATTGTAACATTACAACTAAGCATCTTTTTGAGGACTCACAATCTGTTTTCTTGATATTTTGTGAGACACACATCTGAGTACTTAGTTAATCCTTGAACTTGCGATATTTTGTTTAGATATTTTTGTATGTCTACTTCAGAAAGATACATTGGAAAAAATAAGTGTTGTTTTCAAACAACTCAAAGTTATATTAACAATTTTAAGAAGAAAAAATTGATAGCAACCAATAAGAAATCTTTTTATCATACATTATGTTCTTCTTTTTCATTAATGATACTATATATTATTGCAGTTGATCTATTTAAAAAGGACCACAACTTGAAACTATTTGGTATGCCAATCTACCATGGCTCAGGATCCCATGAATATAAAGGAGTAAAATACAGGTTCCTTGTGATGGACAAATTTGGAGCAGATATTTGGAAGATATTTCTAGAGAATAACAAAATATTCCCTAAATCTACAGTATTCAAAATTGCCATTCAAATAGTAAGTTGGCATTGAATATATACTATATATTATTTGATGGAGTCTAGTAATAAGGAAAAAAGGATTTTTGTGTAACAATGTTATATAGTGTTGATATTAAACTAAAATAAAATGAGTCTTAATATTTGAAAATGAATAACAGTAGTTATCACCAATCATGGAGAAGAGTATTAAAGTAGTTTACCACTGGTATGGATAGAACAGAGTATTACTGAACAAGTAGGGTCCTTAAATAGGTTCTTCTGAATAGCATATGTAAACATGATATACCCATAGGCTAAATACTTAAGTGTGATGTTTTTCTTTGTTCTTCATCATCTTCCACTTCCCAAAGACAATTCATCATGTGAAAATTATGTATATAACATATGTTTATCTGTCAATCAAAATGGTAACATCTCTTATAAATGTTATCTAGATGCTTTAATAGCAATTTATCATCATACTTTTTTTGACAGTTGGATGTTCTAGAGTACATTCACAGTAAAGGATATGTTCATGCTGATATAAAAGGTGCTAATATCCTGTTGGGTGAAACAAAAGAGAACCAGAACAAACAAGTGTATTTGGTAGATTTTGGTTTAGCTACGAAATATACAACAGAACCAACATTCAAGCCTAATCCAAAGAAGGCTCACGATGGAACCATAGAGTACCTGAGCAGAGACGCACATCACGGAGGTAAGAACTACCATGTGTATAGAAGTTTTCAAAAATAGTTTCAACACGAAATCTAATGTTCAAATTGAATACCCATATCAGAACAATTTGTGTGATAAGATTTATTTCATGGTTTTGTAATATATTGTTTGATGATTGTCTCATTGAATTGGCTCATGATAACGTGTACCATTTGTTCTGAAACTTTTCAATACCATTCATTTCATTCTTGGTACTTAGTTGGTTTACATAAACCTGTGAAGGCATTGTAAACTATCAATTGGATGCTATTAAATCTAGTGAAACTTATCACATATATATCAAAGCTGTATATTGATGGCTTTTCATCATACAAAATTATATATGGATTTGTTTTTGATTGTCTATTAATGTCTAGTGAACATTATTGAGATTTGTATAAATATGAGGTTTCTTAATTGAGATTTGCTTCATTTTAGTGCCAACTAGGAGAGGGGATCTGGAAATCCTAGCTTACAATTTGGTACATTGGCTGGGTGGTAGTCTGCCATGGGAGAAAATGTTAGGTGATCCTAAAGCAGTCCAAAAAAGCAAGGAAGAGTTCATGAATGGTATCCCAAAATCTGTGAAGACTTGCTTTGGCAACAAAGCTCCCCCAGGTATGAATTAAATGACAATTAATTAATTTATACAATGATAATAAAATTCCTATATTTTGGTCCATGTCACAAGAAACTCATATTAAATATTGAATTTATCTCATACCATATATTAGTTGTATTCATGATGATTTCAGCAATATATGTTCGCGGTAGACAGAAATAGTAAAATGGCATTTTCTAGCATGAACTAGAACAGATCCGAATCTATGATATACCAGCGAAGTGTTTTAATATCACTTTTGTCATTCATTTTTACGATATGTGTCCTTACGTTTTATAGGATGACTGCCTCATTTTGCTTCTATAAGATTTGAAGTTACCTGAACCTTGTAAAATCTAGGTGAGAATTCTTTTTTACTTTCAGGTCCTCTACTGGAATATCTAAACTACCTCAAATCTCTAGACTTCAATTCTGCACCAGACTACAAAAAGATACGAAAAATATTCTTATGCGGCGTAGATTCAGATGACAAGTTAGATACACCACTTAAGTTTGCTGAAAGTAATAAGTCGACACAGAAAAGAAAAAGCAGAGGAGAATCACCTGCAAAGAGATCTAATGCGAAATCTCCGAAAGTGAGAACTAGCAGCAGAATTTCTAAAAATGTAAGTGTATTGTGTGATTAATACCTTGAAATAGTACTTGTAAGTTTGATTTCTTTTATAGATAGGCTCACAAAGTCTATCGCGGTTCATATTTGCTGCGAGAGGTTAAATGTCTATTCACATTGACGTTGTAACCATCAGGAACCAAACTCCTCAAGAGCTCATTCCACAACGCCAAGCCTCTCCAAAAGAATGACTTTTAGAAGAGGCTCATTTGAGGCGTTGCAAGCTCGATTTGGTGTGGATCCGCCTGTTGGGCTCCTCTAGTGTTTGCTGTACTGGCGACTCTTGCTGTTATTATGTGGACGAAATCCACAGAGACTGATCAGCCATCCTTCGTTGATGTTCTAGGCTGTGGAGGTCTTAGGTGTTTCTAGATTGTGTCCAGAAGCTTTGTACTCCAGTGATGGTGTAACCTCATCCTTGTAGAGTAGCAGTTACTGTTGCGGAGGATACAATTTCCTGATTTTTTAATATTTTCGTATGAATTGTTCTTGAAATTCCAAGATAATCGATGAAAAAGTATGTTTCTACAGGTAGATTATAATGAAGAGTTGGCTACAGATAGTAAGAATTCTGATATAATAAGTGGGAGTGATGATGAGATACAGACTGTTAAACCAACAAAATCGAGTAAGAAAAAAAAGCATGACCAGATTACTGAGAATGGTGTCAGCGAAGAATCGGATATCGAGACGCTAGTCCAACCGAGAAGGAAGAAGATTCAAAAGGCGGCGCTCGAAAATGGCTATATCGAAATATCAGACGAAGAGACTGCCAAAGCGAAAACTGGTGGGATTCTTAATCGGAATGGCAACGCAACAGACAAAGAAGAAAAGGTGTGTATTATTGTTTGTTTTTCAACTTTGTTAACGTTTATTGATTCAAATATTATTTAAATTTAGAGTTTTCGTGTTTCACGAAACAGGAAAATTTCCGAGTTACAGATTGTTAAACCAAGGGAAGCGAGTAGGAAAAAGAAGCATGACCACATCGCTGAGAGTAGTGAGGAAAGCGGAGAAGAATTTGAGATTGAGACGTTAGTCCAACCTAGAAGGAAGAGGATTCAAAAGGCTGCGCTCGGAAAAAAATCTGAAGAGAAAGCGAATAATGTTAGGTTGAATCAAAACAGCAACGCTACCGACAAAGAAAAGGTTTGTATCAGTGATTCTTTCAACTTGAGTAATCTTTGAAGATCGGAATTTTATCATAATGTAGAGCTTCATGCTTCACAAAAAAGACAAATTCAGATTTGCATTCAAAGACTCTGGCTGGATCAAACCACGCACATTATGTTTGTCGGACAGTCGCTCTGCCAACCGAGTTAGGTAGGCATTCCACACACTCGATTTAAGAATGCCGTGGATGTTATTGTATTTCCTCAACAACGGTTTTTGAGTGGGATACTTTAATTCATGGCTAACTAATCAGCTGTCGTCTGTTGTTTGGAAGTATCCAAGAAAAAAGTCTTATCTGGTAGTCGCAGTTGCTTTGGTGTGGTGTGCAGTGTACTTATCACTTTTCTCAGAAATATATTTTTTATATAGATAACCTCACGCAAAACAAAAAATCTATCACGCTCTATAAGCGTTTCAAGAGGATAAATGTCTCACGTTCTTAGAATGAACGACTTCTGGAAGAGGCTCGTTTGTGGCGTGGGAAACTCAACTTGGTGAGGATGCAGTTGTAGGGCTCCTCTAGTTTTTGCTGTACTGCCGACTTTTGGAGTTATCATCACCTTTCTGTGATGTTCTAGACTGTGGGGGTCCTTCATAAGGTCAGGTGCGTCGATTATGTTGTCTGGATGTTGTCCAGAAGTGTGAGGGTTTGGAATGCATTCACACACATGTGAGCAGTACTCCAGCGATGGCCTTATCTGGGCCTTGTAGAGCAGCAGCAGCTGTTCCAGAGAATACAATTTTCTGGAGTGGAAGTGAACCTCCAGCTTCTATGACACCGACCGAATGAGACTGGTGCCATGACATGTGATCGTTGATGTTAATTCCGAAAAGCTTGATGGACTAAGATAAATATGTTTATTTTGAACGTTTATTGTTTTAGATGGAAGTAAGTGATATGCAAGGATGGACGCAGGCAATGAGAGACATTGCCTTGAAGAAGAAACAACAGCTGGATAAGAAACCAGCAAGGAGTCGCAAGAGACAAGTATAACCATAGACAAAGAGGTGTATACAGCTATGAACATCCTTCAATACTTCACTAAATGTCCAGATGAAAACTACTGTTCCATTCATTCAACATTTGTATAGCTATTTATTTTAATTCCATTTTTATATATATTTTATGGAAAAACATACCAACACTCAATCTGGAAAATTACCATTTCATTTTTTGTATAGTCACTTTGTGTGTGGTTTCCAACAGTACTAAACTTTATTTTAAGTTCGTGATCAGTTTAACAGGAAATATTACTTGGATAGTAGAAATATTAACTCAATTGTGCCTTATAGGACGCAATGTCCAAACGTGTTCCAACAGCAGTTTTATTTGATGTGGCAGCCCTTAGAAACTTCTATACTTCATATACCAAAGTTTATTTTCACGTACATTTTATCACATATTGTTATGTTTGATTTTTGTCCTAAAACATCTACTTCAAACAGGTACTTATATGTATTTTTTGTAGGATTCTTTATATGCATTGGAGTAATGAATATACATTTTTATCAATTTTGTCTTTTATTAAAATATCTTTGTTAGGCTGGTTCCAGATTAGAAATGCAGTGATTTCATTGGTGTAAAGGCTCCTGGGTTGGCGGCTGGGGTTAAGCAGTTAATTTTGAACCAAAAATAACGTCGTTTCACGTTTTTCTATTATACGCTATCAGCGTGTTATGGAAGTTTCATCAAAATCAAAAAAGTATTCCAAATTCGAGAAGTTTCGCGGTACTTCTACGCCTATTATTAGTTAGAAATCACAAAGAATTGGAATAATGAAACAGCATAATGTATTACCATATTTATTAAGTTTGTAAAGGTTAATGTTACAATGGAAACAGCAAAAATATTGTTATTCCGGAGAAGCATTTTAAATGGGAGTTCAACGGCTATCTCCTACGTATATATACATCTTTATCGATAAAACTTGTAACTATAGCACATTATCTCAATGCAAATTACATTTGGCATACAAAATATTTACTTTATCATTAAATAGCTATAATCTATAAAAACCGAATGAAAAACTTCCTCTCTATAAATACTCTCTGTTAAACTATACAACTAAGTTTGTGTATTTTACATCCTGTATTATTACAGAGGGTTTTCCACTCAAAATATAAAAAGAACTTCTTCAGAAAGAAACAGCAACCACTGATTTTTATATATTATATATGGATTTGTTACTAATGTGATTATAAGCAAAATTATGAATATCTTTAGAAATTGCTCCTAAATATGGACTGTTGATATTGGTAATCTTATACAAGTTTAACAACTACCATTAACAAATTTGTTTGGAGAATATTGCATATGTGATAAATCATAAAACTGAATATTTCGATTATAATCTGATCTATACAAATTAGAATAAATCCGATAAGTTAATTAAATATAATTACCTCCATCTGCGATATTGCAATATCTGTCACATGTTATTGAAATTTTGAGTGAAACCCCCTACAATATTTAATCACAACACAGGTGAAGATTCTCTCCAGCGAATACAACATTTAATACAAATTTGTCACGAAAACAACAGATATCAGTAAAAGCAATTTGTAACAAACAACTTGAGGACATAAAATAACTTACTATAATGCGTAAAAATATATATATACAATGTATTTGAAAAAGATTATAAACAATGCGCCTTACAAAAAGTGAATGTAAACAACTAAGTGTTAAAATTGAAACGCAGTGTTTTGTTTCGCTTGACTAGTAGTAATAACTAAAACAAGTGTATGACCCAAAGAAATAGTCGCGCATCTACCTCAAAATTCCTTACTAGGATTAGAATGTGTCAATCATTAGCTTCTTATTGTTGATTGGTTAGGTATGCGTATCGAACTGAAATTAAAAAAATTTGTTTTTCAAATTAAGCCATCGGCCGACATGATCAGATTGCTATCACAGGCAAATGCCCCCTAATATTTCGATCACGTTATGTAAAACCGTACATAAAACAATACATAATTATATTCTACCAGCTGACACTGCCAGAAATACAGTTCAGGGAACATTTAGAATTGAGTTTTCTTTTAGGTGGCTCGAGTTTGTTGTTTGCAAAAACACGAGAATTGCTTCATGTAAAATTTCTGTAGTTTGCAAACAACCAACCTCAGTCATGTAAATTGTAGATGCTCTTAGTTGGTGAAACTCTTCCATCATGCAGATAAAAATATTGTGTAATTAACATACAGTTTCATAAATAAAACTTATTCTTTCAGTGACGCGTCAGAAAGAAAAGTTTTTTTTGTTAAAACTGTGTGTTGATTTGACATCTTTTTATCTGAACTAAACTCAGTTTTGAACAATTCCTGGACGAATAACATCAAATCTATGATGATTTTTCGCATAATTCGCTGACATTTTCATAAGAATGACAATACGGATGCTGTTCACCAGCAAATATAAATATGAGAATATTTTCATAAACTAAATATTATATTGCACATATTTCATCATCATGAAAATGATTTCAATTTGCATAACAGTAAAAGGACCATGTTTCCTTGTATATATGATATGATATATACTCTCAAATTTGATCAGCGATATAGGGTTTTAAGAACAAAAAAAAATTATTTGATACATAAACATATCTCACCATTGAAAGGCGCTTGGGTAAACCTTAGCGCGCCTAAATCACATTTCCTCGTTCAGATTCCTCTCCTACAAGAACGACATAAAAATAATCGCTGACAGATACATTGTAATTGAAAGCTCTCCAGGCATCAAACGGAATTCACTGGCAAAAATAAGTTTGGAAGTGTTCCGGATACGTGCTTTTCAGGAAGATTAAAGACGCAATTTCGAAGTGAGAAATATCCAGATCCAGCGGTTCAAGCAGTCAGACACGGAGTGCTAGGGGTACGGGTTCGACTCCCGCTCGCACATAAAAAATGTTCTGGTTTTTCTCAGTCTAAAATTGTGCTGGTGTCACGGAAGTTTAGATAGTGTCTAATCTGTACTGAATTTCTTTCTCAAAGGCTGACTGTATCCTAGTATTTGATTCAATCCGACCAAATCGAACTTTCGTTTACTCTTGACGTGCTAATGAATAATAGGGAAACGTGGCACCATGGTAGAAAAATAAATTTCTATGTCTTTACTACAAATAACTAGTCAATTTCATTATAAAGGAAATTATAATATTTTCACAATACTTTTCCACGAAAGGAAAGGAGCATGTCCAAATATGTGACATCAGAGTTTCTTGCATTTCATATCTAAGCGATACTTGTGAAGATGAACGAAGTTTTAAAAAAAAATTGAATTAATTTATGAACAAGTTCAAAGAATATAACATGCTGTTTGTGGTGTTTGTAATTCACAAGGAATTTTGATTAATTATGTTTTCAATTTTGATAAAAAATTGCAGTTTTAAATGAAATGCCAATTAGATTTAACAACCAGTATTTATCTGTTCTTGTCAAAAATTTAAAAAGTAATCATTCGATGAACTTCATTGATCATTTTCAGGTATAATCTGCGTTTTCTGAACAAGTCAAACATATGCAATTTCATTGTACAATTAAACCTTCTAGCAATTACCTTATTTCACTCGTTTTGAAATTAAAGTGTACAATTCCGGTTATCACTTAGCGAGTAAAAGTGGAAGTCACGGTTGCCACAAAATTACAAAATCTCAAAGGTTACGAACAGTATTTCTTAAAACAATAATATAATTTGTTTAATTTATAAAGTTAAACTTAATCTGCAATAAAAGGATTCAAAAACGATCAGCTAATGTTAACCATTGTTCATTATATTTTGTACTGGCCACTAATTGTAACCAGATAGGATTGAGCAAAATATCTTCACTAACGTTCCGGATGCCTCGACAGCCAACATGGAATGTTGGTAAAGATCTTTCAGTCAATCATATGTAGTTTCAGTTAGCCGCTAGTAGGAAGATTAAACTATAGAGAAAACCACAGTTCAAGTTATGTTAACGATTGAATTGAACTGTCTTAACAAAAGTCACGAGGATGTCAGGGTGACCACTTTTTTCGTCTTGTATTCCCGGCTTGTTCACGCTCGTTTCTACGAGTTATCGTCATATTGTTCATTGTAAGGTTATAATATATACCATAGCTGACAATTTGGAAATCATGTTCCAATTCATTCAACACACAATTTTTTATCTGAAGTTTGAAAATATTATTGCGCCGTTATTTTCTTTGTAAGTGCGACCATCTGGTTAATTCGTGCTTCTGTAAGCAGTGATATATCTTTTTCAAAGAAGAGGCAATGAGTTAGTCTTTCTTGTATCTCTTAAACAAATATTTTAATCATTCGCGGTACTAAAACAGCAGTCACGTTCGATTGAATTTCCGGTTTATTCCCGGAAAGTGGTCACCCAGTTACCTCCAATCTCTCCAGCAGCGGGATCGCGAGTCCCTATCATTTCCCTTTTTCTGCTAACTAGCATTCCTAATATGATACAACTCATCACTTTACACCCCCAGTTTACGATTAGCTGGTGGTGGCGCTATTTATATTTTTGGGACTGGTCGGAGCTGATGGCATCGTCGCCTGTTGTTCCAACCTACTTATATACAAACGGAGCAGTTTTAACTTGCTGCCAGACAGTAATTTTATATAGGGTTCCATGCGTTCTTCGCCTACTGCTTTGTGAATGGCTACCATGCAGAATATGCTGCTTTTCCTCACGGAGCTCTCATTGTGGTCAGTCCCCTGGAAAAACAAAACCAACATATACCCATTTTTATAAGGAATACTTTTGCAAAATTCGAACACAATTTACTGAGTACTTTTTATTCAAAACAATCCCGAAAAAGTACTTAAAATTTGAAATTCGATGTAAGCAAACCGAAATTTCAAAAAAGCACACTTGAAACATTGCTTACTTTGATCAATCCAGGCATGATCTGCCTCAGATGTTCGTCCGTGACCTCTTTGGGATTGTATTCGATGATCTTTGTGAGCATCTTGATGGCGCCAAGAAGCTGAGGGTAGCTGAGGGTGCGGATCTGAGGAGCCAGGATCTCTACTAGCGTCGTGAACGGACCCACGCTCATCGCTGCTGCGGTCTCTTCGGCTTCTTTCACAACCTGAGGAAAACAATATTAACTGAAAACCATTCAAGTAATCATTAAATACAAAATTGTACATATAAGAGAGGGAAAACAAAATTTTTATCATCGGAATTTTGATGTTTTGAAAATGCTTCTTGAGACATTCAATCAATTTTAATTCTCCTGTGCCAATAGGCGCAGGTATAATTTCATAAAATCATACGACTTATCCGTATCACTAAAGACGTCATTTATTTAATTATGTGTTTTATTTATTTCAAAGTATACCCCCTTTTTACTTGACTCGACTTAACTCTTCAAAAAAATTCATATTTAGAATCCTTGCTTGGTTGTTCTTATCACGAAATATTATTCTATATTGACTGATGTCATAAGACCATATAGACCATATTTTGAATCCAAGTTCGGATGTTTAGAATAGAGTATGGTTTTTACCGGATACAAAACTCAAAACGTTTAAATTCAACTACCAATCATCGTGATACATACCATAATGTTCTCCTTAGAATGTTGATCTCCCTTCGAGAAGGCATCAAAAAATGTATTTTTATCAAAAATGTATCCAAACAAGTCCATACTACATTCTAAACCGGTTTTATATACGTACAGTGCTGCCAGAATTTCCATTAGCACGTGGAATGTTTGTGTAAGTATAAGAGAGAAGATGAAAAGCAAATGTTAGAAAGAGAGAACAAGCATTTAAGTTTACCATTAACAACAGAATCCCACAAAGTGGTCAATGTTTGCATTAGGGAATTCGTGCACTCATTTTAACATTTGTGCTTTATCTTCTGTCTTTCTCTGAAACATCGATTCTACATCCTAAAGGAAATTCTGCCAACACTGTATACAAGAACACAAATGCTCGATACGACTGCAAGGCCATATTAAAGTGAGAGCCAGTGAAACTTAACCTTACGTTATCGCGGATTCAAATAAGAATTACACATGCAGTCTCATTGACTCTCATACTATATGTCGCTCAGCTCGAGAGCAAACGTACGTACGTAATATCATGGTTACATACGGAGAAGCAATATTTATGACAACATTGCTCAAACTTGTAAATTCATACGTACTAAGTTTTCAAGTTGTAACTCATATTTTGTTATCTAACGTTGCCTAGTTCATTACATTTTCTACTGCCATTTAATTGAAACCACATACATACGAACGACTGAAATAGATTTACCAACGTCTCCACAATATTTTACAAAGTGTACAAGAATGAACCCATTAGATTTTGGAATTGTTTCATTTTTGTCATGTGCTCGAGGCCTTCCGTGAAATTAACGTAAAAATTCACAATTACCTCTCTTTTATCAATACAATGTGCCTCCAATATCAGGACCGTAAGTAATTCTACAAAACTGGACCATTGTTCTTTGAGTTGATCGCATCTGAATATGGATCTGAGTGTTTGAAGGACTGGGATCCGAACGATAGGGTCGCCTTCGTTCAGGTTCTCGATCAGCAATTTCAGAATTGGCCTATAATAGAAATTCATATATGAAAAAAATCCGTAAATTGGCACATGGAAAAATATGCTAGCATAACACAACACTAGAACCGGCTGGCATACTAAAGCTGCAAATGAAATGATTCGGAATTCCTATCTGCTAAAACTTACTTGAAATGTTTCTTAACCGGATCTATTTGGCCGGACTTGATGATCACTTCGTTAAGGTGTATTAACAGCTTCCTTTTCTCCTCTCTAGGAGTTGGAGCAGTCACTAGACAACTTTCCAGTATGTTCAATACAAATTGTTCAGAATCATTATCTCCTAAAAACAAAACAAAATTCGTACAAAAAATTTCGATGTTATCCCATCTTTTATTTATTATAATCTATAGGGTACAAAACGATTGAAACAAAATATAGTAGGTTTCGATTTTCTAACTCACCTAAGCTTCTGAATCCATTCGAATTGGATTCTGCAACACCATTAACGGCAGTGTAAGGAAGCGATCTTGATCCTGATCTGAGATTAAAATTCGTTTTTAACGCCAGACCCTCCATTCTGTCTTCGAGAGAGGTGATTTCCCTGCCAATGTCATTACCGACAGACATTTGAGATATGCCTGAATCCTGAGATGCCGTGTCTCTGTCCATATTAGAACCTGCAAATAGATCATCATATAAACAAAATACTGCGGTTTAACTTCTTTCAGTTGTACACATGACTAAATCAAAATTTGCTTTGCTTTGTTAACAAAAAATCGGACTTCACTGTGCGCAATGATGGTTACTTTAGTCACTTTCTCAGTTGCCACTTTGATAATAATTCAAATAAATATCTTCTTTGAAATTCTATTTGCTGTATTATCTACACTGGACTGCAGAATTAACCGGGCAGAAAAAAATCATTGAAATCAATCTCAAATAACTTTTTTAAGTCATTTTAACAATTTTAATAATTTCCAGACAATTTTCATATGCTTTCGTCTTCATCATGTCCTGATATCGAGATTACGAACAGTATACATTGATATGTTGACATACAGGGTAGAAAAAAGAATTGCATTTCACGCTTTACTTCTAAAAGTTCTGTGGAAAAATGTAATAACTGTCTGACGTTTCGTTGTAAGGCATTTCTAAGCCGTATCTTTTCTGAATAATTTGCTTTTTGATTTATACCGATATCTATATTCTTGAAGGAAAAACGCAAGTTTGAAGGATATAATGCAAAAATACTTCTGAATGTCGTCGAAAAATTTTAATAATTGGAGGATGTTTCTCTGTAGAACATTTTTCACATCTTATTCAAAGAATTCATTTTTTGATTCCTACCTATATCTGTAATTTTGAAGAAATTTACAGTAATGCATTATTTACGTTGGACTTGTGTTTTGTAAAGTTCACTTTGTCCTTGTTACTATATTGCTAAGAATTGGAAGTTTCCATAGCACCATGATTTGTCCTAATATCGTTTTTACGAATATTGTGAATGGATATGGATAAATACAATCACGGAACGGTTTCAAAACACAAAAAAGAACCAACAACAACTAACTTGAGAGACGATAGAAGCACGGGAATTAAAAAAATCTGTAAATTGTTGACGATTTTTTTTTGACAATCCACGGTGTCATGGAATCTGCTAATTCTCATACCATCATAACAGAAAGGCAAATTCAACGTTACAGTTTAATTTTTCAATTTTTGGATGCTGACAAAAGAATAATTGAATTATTTTATTCAAACTTTCGGTTTTTTCAAAAAGAATACAGATATCGGTATAAATCAAAAAGCAAATTATTCAGGAAAGATACGACTTGAAAATCAGGTATTCTCATCATCCCTACAGAAAACATAACCAACCAATTTCGAAGCTGTAGTTCTGTATCTCTGCCGTGGTCCTCCTCAAACTCCTGTGCACCTCCTCGTGATCTATGACGTCCCTGTATCCCGGCGAACCGCCGACACCTTTAGGACTACTAGCAGTAGCTCCCGACGAAACTAGGGGGCTCCCTGGCTCGTCCCCGGCTCCACCTTGTGCAGCTCTCATGTGTCCGCGAACAGCAGCCGAGGCCACTTCTTGGGCCTCTGTAGGCAGTTCGGCTAGCAGCATCGTTATCTGAGAGGTGTTGCAATTCCACATGGCGACGATACACGACCTGGCCGTGGCTCGAGTCTCTGCGGACTATGAAAAACAAACATGGTTTTTGTACATTTCGATTACTGAGAACACAATACGAGGATCACGCTGAAGGTCTTTAGATATTCCTAATCTATACAAGTTTGAGCACGCAGCTATTTTGTCTAAAGTTGTGCTTACACGCAAAGGCAGTGTGTCTCGAATTTTAATGTGAAAATGGAACCGGGTGGAACATGATTCTGTATGATTAAAACAAGCCGAATCCCACGAAAGTTTAGTGGGTTGCTTTGGGGACTCTGCCTCTTCTAGAGCTACAGTTTTTATTGGTTTGCTGAGTTTGAAAGGGGCCGACTCTCACTTGATGATGAACCTCGCACAGGTCGACCGCTCACTGCTGTTACTCCGGAAACTGAATATGGTAAAAAAAGATCAACATATAACCTAAACAAGATGTCAAGCTGTTGCCTCACCCACCTTATTCTACGGACCTAGCTCCGTGCGATTTCTTCTTATTCCCTGAGATCAAAGAAAAGTTACGAGGTCGCCATTTTTCCACGATGAAGAGGCAATCGCTGCATTTGAGGAGGAAATTAGCAACCTTTCAAAAGAACGTTGGTCACAAGAATTTGACAAGTGGTTTTACCGGATGCGTAAATGTATTGAGGTAGGGCGAGAATATGTTTAAAAAGCAAAAACCTTTTAGTTTTTCTGTATATAAAAACTTTCATCGTGACACTCGTATCAATAAAGTGCGTGCTGAGGAATGGCCCCCACTCAAAATCTCAAGCTTGTGACTGGTGTCGTTACCTTAGCGTCCTGGGCGTATGTGACGATTTTCATGAGCGCCTGGCCTGCTGAAGGGGCGGCGGCGACGTGTTGTGCTGCCTCCTCGCCGCCCCCGTTGCACAGTTGCGACACGAAATTCAACGCGGTTGCTTTGACGCGTGCGTTCGGCGTCTGAGTCGCGTCGACCAGAAAGCGATACGCGGCTGCGAACAGTGCCGCCATCGGGAAGCTGCTACGGATCAGATCCAAGGTGGCCAGAAGCTTGTGCTGGATTGAGGTCAGAGTTTCGGTGCCGATCTTCAGGAACACCTACAAAAAAGCGACATGGATCACATTTTTACACCAAACGCATTATGGAAATTTCAACTATAAAATATTCACCTTTCAACTAATGTACTCACCCTTTGCAACAAGACATACAGCCACGAGTGCAGTGCATGCTTGTAAGTCTTGATGACCTCGTGCAGTGTATCTAGAAACACACCCAGACCTTTGGTATGAGAATCCATGAACATCTTCGTGAATATTTCGGTGAGATGTTTCAGCTCGCCTGCAGTCAGAAGAATTTCGTTGGCCATGTAGTACTGCAACGAGAGCAGACCGTCTTTCCGTTCTTGCCAAGTCGTACTGGCGCACATTGCTATTATCTGGTTGATATCCTACGGAAAAGGATCACACGTCAAATAAAAATTCATCAGTTAAATTATAATGGCGCCGATCACTTCGCCACAACGACGAATCGTCGTTGCTCCCAGGTTGGAGATCTAGGGCGCACCAAACAGAATAGTCACCGTCAGAGTGGCATCTCTGCGTTCGAGGCGTTGCTTCTGTTTGATCGGAAGACGCTGGTTAGGTGGATTGCTGCCTGTGATGCCAAATTGTGCATAAAATCCTTGAAAGTTATTAGATACATACAAAGAGCTAATTTATTTAATCATTGTTAAGAATGTTGATAAGCATCGCATATGACGTTTTAGCCTGTTAGTCGGTTGACACGGGTTTTTTAAACATTTTTGTCGATTTTGGGACTGGTAAGATAGTGGAAGATAAAAATAATGTTATCAGTGTTAAAAGAGCATGCATTACATTAATGGAACCTAGACAGATGCACTATAACTGTTTTCAGTACATTATTAGGTTGTTATATATAGAAAAATGGGTCATTATCAACTTAATTTACTGTTAAACCAATGAAAGCAACCAGTGAAGCAAAATATAAAAACATAGGCGAACAGAAGTATGAATAAACTATGAGCAACTGTGAAAGGAAGCAGTCACAGAAGATGACACAATGGTGAAGTGTCTTAACATACCTTCGATCAGAAAAATAATAACCCATTTTAAAATACATGAAACAGCGTATCTACTTGAAATTTGATCAGTAATTTTATAGAAGTAAGGAAGAAGCAAAGAGGCGGAGTAGCAAGCGAAAGAAAAAGTTCTAAACTATTACTTACTCGGGATGGTTCCCACATATCCCTGCTACTTAACCTCTGTTGTGAACCGCCCCATGAGTACGACTGATGATGAGCACATAGAACGATATTTCAACATTAGCTGCCGCACACCGACGCTTTTACTAAACTAAATCACATTCACATAAAAAAATTCCAATAGCTCAACACAAAAATTCCAGAGATTTCTCAACAAAAAATATTCACGAGCTTCAAACAACGATTTTTGCACAAACATGCGTTTCGGTAAAGAAGGCAAGCTCAGCTTAGGCAGGAACAACAAGGAAAACATGGTTGATTTTGGATGAATGAATAATGTTATGTTATGAAAATCAACATGGTGAAGCATCTTACCCCAACCAAATTAGTAAAAAAAAACAGATTGAACTAACATTATATGGTACAAAAAAGTGGAATTATTAAAACATGAGTGAATGTTTTTCCATGTAGTTTGTAGATGCTCATACTTGGTGAAACTATTGTATCATGCAGATGAAAAGATTGTTCAAGCAACACACAGTTTCACAAATAAAACTCTTTTTTCTAGTGACGCGTTTGGGTTTATATTTAAATCATAGTCGGACTGTCAGATTTGAGTTTTAACAAAGGCTACCCAAATTACTTACCAACTAACTAACTAGATATAAAATCATGGATACAAAACTGAAGCTCTCGAATCTAACATAGTATTTATCCTTTCTAGCTATTTTACTATTAAATTATGTTTTCTTTATTTTTTCTGTCTCAGGGGAAATATTTTTTTGCGACTGCATTTGCACTAGTTTTGACGGAAACCCCTACAAAACCTTAACCATCGTCGTCAAAATGTCCGTAAGATATTTCCTATGATAAACGATTTTATTTCTTAAGATATTTCAAGAGTAACTTAACATAGAATACAAAAAGATGGAAACTTATAGCAGTGATAATAAGAAGAATGAAATAGCTTAAGGAAAAATATCTTAAAACCTGAATATCTTGAGAAATAAAATAGTTTATTACATGAAATATCTCGAGGACATTTAGACGGCGATGGTTAAGGTTTTTTAGGTGTTTCTCTTAACACTAGTGCAAATGCAGTCGCCAAAAAATGTTTCCATCAAGACAGACAAAAGAAATAGAAAATAATTTAATAGAAAAATGGTTAGACAGGATAAATAGTATACTAGATTCGAGAGCTTTAATTTTGTATCCATGATATGATCGAGTTAGTTAGTTGGCAAGTAATCTGGATAGCCTTTGTTAGCAGAGTCAAATCTGGTAGTCCGACGATGATTTAAATATGAATAAAAACACGTCACTGAAACAACTTTTATTTGTGAAACAGGGTGTAAAGTACACAATCTGTTTATCTGCATGAGTGAGCGTGACAAGTGAGCGTGATGGTGAAAACTTAAAGTCTTCCCAATGGATTGAACTATGCTGAGCAATTAAAAGCTATTCAAAAATGGTGACTCACAATATCACTAAAAAATACATGATTATCCATAAATTATAGTATTCGAGTACTTACATCACACGGTCTTTTGAAATTATCGAACGATCGGTCAGAAGAACGTTCTGAGCAAACGCTCGACGTTTCGGACTCGTCAGAATGGTTTTCCATGGATCGCATATTTCTTCTGGGAGTTCTGAAGTTCTCCGATGAGTTATTCTGTAACACAAAGTGAAAGTTACAAGTACTTTCCAATAAACATCTGAGAATTAAAAGAGCTATTTATTAAAAATAAAATATTAGAAGAAAGCCTGTTATAAATAGGAAATTACCATAAATGGAATGTTGACAAGCCATATTGGTAATTGTGACACAAAGGTGGTTCAACAGCAATGTATTTTTATATGGTAAGGGGATGTTTTTTTATAGATAACCTCGCGCAAAAGACAGAACGTCTTATCACGCTTCATAAACGTAAGAGAGGATAAAGGTTTTTTCACAATGACCTTAAAGCTCTGTAGATTGTAACCATCGGGGAACAAATCCCCCGGTAGCTCATTCTACAACGCCGAAGTTCTCCAAAAGATCGACTTTTAGAAGGGGATTGATCGACCTGGTGAAGATGCGTCGTTTGGGCCCCTCCAGTATTTGCTATACTAGCAAACAATCACCACGATGTACAGAAAAACAACCCATACAGGACGTTATATGATTGTCCTTCCTTCCCTGAAACGTAAGGCATGTTTACTTACGAGCACATCAGCCAGGGCATTTTCTGCCTCCCTACTTTGTTGCAATATTTTCTGAGCCAGAACTGGTCTGGAGGCTGGACTCAATGGCGGTCTTTCGCCACCACTACCGCTGCTTTTTCTAAACCTGTAAATTAAACATTTCGAAGATTAATCTTCAATTGTAGTGAATCCACTAAAATTGACTGAAAATCTTAAAAAATGCGGAGTCAGTAAGTTAATCTGTCTGATGTGGTATTCAATATTACGACAAACAATTTATGAAATAATTGGTACAATAATTTTGAATTCACTAATCCATAATGTATTCACGTTGGCAATAGATTCCAAAAATTAAATATAACATTTTTTTTTTTTTTTTGGAATAAATAATCTCAATCATAACGAATCATATAAAACACACTTTTTGACATATGAACCGAGCGAGTTTATTTTTCAAAATTTCACCTGAACCAAAAATTACCTGCTGATGCACCCCCTAGTCGGACTCGTCTCTCTGGATCCGTCCCTGGAACCTGTCGTCGATCTGGGAATCCCGGAAGGTAATCTTCGTGTTCTCGGTGAATCATGGTCGCCAGTATTTCGTTGATAGATATACGCCAGACGAGAGCTTGGCGATCCTGATCTACTCGTTGCTGGAAATAGAACACTTATTGCATATAAAATGAGCTGAGCATATATTACAAGTTGTCCCCTGAATTTTATTTTTCTCTTTGTCATGTCGATAGGTGCAAGAAAATCATTGGTATTCCATAACAGGAACATTATACGATATAAACGTTGACAATACTTACGTTGAGATTGTGAGCTACGGTTTCTTGTCCTACCGACCCTTTCTGGAGATGCCACTTGATCGGATAATTTCCTTGGGCGAGCTAAACAAACATCGTTTCGTAAAAATTATTTACATCAATTGATTTGAGGAGAAAATGACGCGAATAGCATCCTAGCAAGTGGTTGTTGATTTATTTATCCCTATAATCATCCACTCAGAAGCAGCTCAAAATCAAGTCTTTCGATAAAAGGGGTGAAATTGAATGCTACAATTAAAATCATACATGATCGACTGTATCACTTTACTAACGTTTCGGCTTTAACAATGCAATTTTCCCAACAACAATCACTTGCTCTGTCAGCTATTATTGGAAGTCAGTCTATTCAAATATTTTTAACATAAATATGTTCAATATGTTAATCAGAAACATTATTAGTAGCATAATCGCTGTTTCAATACTTCTCTTTTAATTATGTGAATGATGAACAACTGAAATATTCAACTGAATTATCTTGAAAATCTCAAAAAAATATGTAAATGTTTTAGCCTTCTGGGATGGTATTCCAGAATGATTACGCATTTTACTATGATAGTAAAAAAATATAAATCTGAAACAGCAACAAGTGTAGGATAAAATTATCCTTACGCTAAGATAGAAAAAGTCAAATAGATAAGAGTTAAGCAATCACCAAAATACCAAATGCCTATGTATCTATCTAAAAGTCTCTTTTCAAATGTCTAAGCTAAGCTACGATTCATATGGTTAAATAGTAAGTACCTTGCTGAGCCACTTCACCCTCTATTGTTGTACATGAAAAAGCAAACAAAATGACGGTTAATCAAGTCCACTCGAATACACTAAAATGCATTAATGATATTAATTTTCGTATTTTCCACATATTTCATGTATTCTCCTGGCTTTCAATATGCTTCATAAAACAAACAAAAAATCTGGAGCAAAAAAATGTTTTGTTAATTACAAAGGTCTAAAATGTAAACGTATCTCAATACAGTATAAAGCATGACGATGAAAAAATATTTAGAAACTGTGATATAAAATTGAATAAGGATAACAGAGAAATATGTGAAAAATATGCAATTTCTAATGTTTAGGCATTACACTAAAACTATACATGAAGAAAGCAGAACGATAGTACTACAAATAGCAATGGTTGCATCAACATAGCCATAATAATCACTTCATTTAAGTAATTGAGACTTGAAAGCTATAGAAGTTCAGCTTTAAAATACAAAATAACATTCAATTTTCAGAAAAAAATGAATACATTGGAATAAAAGATGTTTTTTTCAGAAATTACAAAAAATAGGTCAAACTAAAATCGAGGAAGCATTAAATTAAATATTTTCATCTCACAATTTCTTTAACAACTTGAACATGACAGCAATTGGATTCGTTTTATTTCATGACTCATGACACATATGCAGGTCTTTTATACATAGGTGCATATATGAAAGGCATTAAATTGAAACAAGATTAACATATGCAAAACGATTATCCGTACAACCATGTAATGTAAGCAGAAACATTTACTTGGAAGATCAATACATTTGACTACAAGTCTAACTAAAATGACCGTTTAAATATAAGTTATCTCAAACGGCCATACATGCCTCAAAACTATGGGGTCATCATAAAGTAAGGGATAGCGAATTAAGTTAACAACAACATGCGGAAGGAAACCTCAAACTTTGACTATAAATCAGGTCTTCTTGGATACAGCATCCTTGTTGTCAACTTAAGATGGGGACTAGAAATACGACCATGTCTCGAATTATTAAGCAAAACCAAGCAAAAATTACAAATTCCTTACGTAGACTGGCTGTTCCGGACTGTATTTTGTTGCGCGCCATCGCTGCGTATTGAGCTCGAGCTTTGGCCCTTTGAGCTGCCTGCAAATCAATTGCAGAGTTGCTTCGGAAACCCCTTTTGCCCGAATCTGGAAAATGAACGTCCAAAATAGTAGTAGGAAAAATTCACAATTTTATTCATATTCATAACTTTGGCTATATGAAAATATTGGGATTTTTATCACTGTATGACATTATGAAAGAAAGATTAAAATACATAGCAGTGAGTTGTTCGTTATATCTACATACTTTCCCTTGTAAGAACCGGTATTCCACTGCTTCGCCTATAAGTTCTAGGCAGAGATGGAACTCTGTGAAGTCCTCCACTTGCAGCGCAAACATTTTCTGTACTGCCTGACCGTCCAAAGTAAGCATCAATAATAAACATTACAGATTATTCAAATTCGGAAACACTGTAATATGATTAGCCGAATGACTAAATAATTATGGGAAAGATAATCGAATTTAATAACCCAATGCACATCTGAAACTTACCTGTTACACTAGCCACCGCAGATCTACCGTACGATCTGGAAGTCTTCGTGCTACCACAGATGTTGTTCTGTGAAGAACTGGCTGACATCGTCTCTCCTTGCAGAGCTCTTTTGTAGCTGGGGTCCAAGGACTGCAATAGAATTTCAGCCTGATCGGGAAAATGCTCTCTGAAGCTTTTGAATGCCCTGAAACAAGGAACAGACGATAAAAGGTGGGATATGCATATCCCTCTAGATCCCACAGCAAAACAAAACACGATACTAAATAGACATAAGAAATACTGCCAGTCCAGTTCTATATAAATACATTTCTGGCAACATACTGTACAAATACAGCGTCACTTTTCAGGTTAGAGTGACACCTATCAACCATGTCATCCATCAAACCAATCCAACATCGCCGTAGGCTCTAAACATCCACAACATCACGATGATAGTCCCTTGAGTTTTGAGTCAACCTGAGCACATCCAACATCTAAAATGGCGACGGCATTACCGATTGGTCTTCCGGTAGGCATAGACCTGGGTACGACGTACTCTTGCGTAGGGGTATTTCGTAACGGTACCGTGGACATCATCACCAACGAGCAAGGAAATCGAATCACTCCCAGCTGTGTAGCCTTCACGAACACCGAGCGACTCATCGGAGATCCCGCCAAAGGGCAAATGGCCATGAACCCGACAAATACTGTTTACGATGCAAAAAGGTGAGAGCTTTGTATCTTCCTTTTTTCTTACTATTTCATTTTTCAAATTTTGAAGCGCCATTTTATCCCAGAATCCAGAATGCTATTGGCTATCCACGTATTGAGTTATGAAATGGGCCCTAAAAACGTTAAACTGTATGTCGCAACAGCGAACGTTGGTTAATCTGATCAATTCCATTACAGACTAATCGGTAGGCGATTTGATGACCCGATAGTTCAACAAGACATGAAACACTGGTCATTTCAAGTGATCAATGACAAAGGGAAGCCGAAGATTAAGGTGCAGTACAAAGGAGAGACGAAAACCTTCTATCCGGAAGAGATATCGTCCATGGTGTTGAGCAAAATGAAGGAAATTGCAGAGACTTATCTTGCATTTCGTGTATCAAAGGCAGTCGTCACTGTTCCGGCGTACTTCAATGATTCACAGAGACAGGCCACCAAAGATGCGGGTGACGTGATCGATATAAAAACATGAAAAATGGCAACATCAACTAATCTCCAAGTGTCGTAAGGACATCTGTTGCCGCTTCAAGGCAGTCCAGGTGTCAGGACCTTTGACTTCGTAAGTTGTCATTGGGCGTCCCCATAGAGGGCGACACTTGGAGATGAGTTGATGTTGCTACCACACCCTTCACTGGGTCACGTATGTACCATCCGATTGCTCTCTACAGCTCGACCGCCAAGCTATATTGACGAATCTAGGCTAAAGACGGAACATGCATGTCTATAGCAGGTCTGATGCATAGTAGAGAGCATATACTTAATGAAAAATGACGTTAAGTATAAGTAGTGATTAATTTCAGTTGATATTTTTCGTAGAGAGTATGGCATATTAGAGATATCTTCCTAATTGAAATATTTACTTGTTCAGGTACGATAGCAGGACTAGACGTACTTCGTATCATAAATGAACCAACGGCAGCAGCAATAGCTTACGGTTTGGATAAGAAAAGCGATGACGACAGATACGTCCTGATTTTTGACATGGGCGGAGGCACGTTTGACGTGTCGATTTTGCTTATAGCCGGAGGGATATTTGAGGTGAAAGCTACATCCGGAGACACTCATCTCGGTAAGCTATGACATACTCGCTGCGCTTCTGAAGCCCCATAGGTTATCTATAATACGTAATAGACCCAAATTAAATTTATACAAAACACGCTGTTTAGTTATCACATATCAATTCCTTTTGCCATATCGGATGATACTGATTGCATCTGTTATATTTTCTCCTAGGCGGTGAAGATATAGATACACGAATGACGCAGCACTTTGTTGAGGAATTCAAGAGAAAACACAAAATCGACATCAAGGATAATAAAAGAGCGTTGAGGAGATTACAAACCGCATGTGAAAGGGCGAAAAGAACATTGTCGTCTGCTGCACAAGCATCTATCGAGATCGACTCTTTAGCAGAAGGAATTGATCTATATACAGGCATGACCAGGTATAACAGGACTGTACAAGATAAAAATACTTTGAAATATATCAACTAAGGATGAGGGAACGAATCTTTCAGTGGCATTATACAATACAGAATTTTTTTGATAGATAACCTCACACAAAGGCAGATATCGAGCGCGACGACTCGCGACTCTCCATGAGCTCAATTGCTCTGCTCCACATATGTGTGACATAGGTCAGAACCCGTGGATACATGCTTACGGAAACCATATTGGCCATGGTTGGTATTATTTTTGTTCAGATACTTCAGATGCTCGTTAATAACAGTCTCCATAACCGTGGACATGATGCAGAGCAGAGTCACGGGTCTATAGTTGCGGGGTATACTTGTCCTGCCCTTCTTAGTTATAGATTGTACTCGACCAATCTTCCACCAAGTAGGGAACACTTCTCGCTGGTAGGAGAGTTTGGATAGTTTGCAAAGGACAGGTGTAAGCTATGCAGCGTGACATTTTAGGAGCATTGCTGGTATTTGGTCTGCACCACTGCTACCCTGGAGTTCAGTTTTTGGGAAACGCGTCACTGACAGAAAAAGAGTTTCATCTATAAAACTGAGTGTTCCAATAAACAATTTTTTGTTCTCCTATGATTAAACAATGAAAAGTATATTTATTCGAAAAAGTAGTGTAAAAACATGTCGCCCAAAAATAATCTGGACAATGTTTCCAGGGCGACGTTCGAAGAACTGAACAATGACATATTCGTGAGAACGATAGAACCAGTAGACAAAGCCGTCAAAGATGCGAGGTTAACAAAAAATCAGATTCATGACATTGTATTAGTGGGAGGATCAACCAGAATACCAAAAGTACAACAGCTGCTGTTGAACTACTTCAAGGGGAAGGAGTTGAACAAGTCCATCAATCCCGATGAAGCGGTTTGTACATAATATATATAATAATCGAGTCGGTTTAAGGGGGTGATTCAATTGGACCAGTCCAGGTCAAATTTGACCAGAAGGTATTGTGATTTTTTTTGTTCGCTATCATGCCTTGAAACCTTGACCTAATAAAACACCGACTTTCCTCCTAGGTTGCATACGGAGCTGCAATTCAGGCAGCCATTTTGGGCGGCGATAGTCACGATGTGGTCAAAGACGTCTTACTATTGGACGTCACTCCACTCTCATTGGGGATTGAAACAGCCGGCGGTATAATGACGATACTGATCAAGAGAAATAGTACAATTCCGGCTAGGCACACGCAGATATTTTCCACGTTCTCCGATAACCAACCGGGGGTGCTGGTGCAAGTTTATGAAGGGGAACGGATGATGACCAGAGATAACAACATGCTGGGAAGGTTTGAACTGTCAGGGATCATGCCTGCCCCTAGAGGGGTGAGTATAGGAGAAAGAATGGCGTGACTGTATTACTTCTCACGATCAATGATATCATATTCATAATCATTTAGGATGGCTATCAACATTTCTAACAAGTCTGTAACTAGTAACTTTTAAGGATTTTATGCACGACTTGGCATCACAGGCAGCAATCCACCAAACTTGCGTCTGTCGAGCAAACAGGAGCAACGCAACGAACAAAGCGATGACACTGACGGTGACTATAGTTTTAGTGTGCCCTAGACGTCGAACCTGGCGGAGCAATCACGATGCGTCGTTGTGGCGGAGTGATCTGAGTCATTGTAATTTCATTTACGACTAAAAATATGGACGTTCAGCATATTACAAATTAAATAAATTTAATGGAAACGCAATCTATCATTATCATACAAACTATTTGAGTTTCAAACTGGAAAGTTGTTTTTATCAGCGATTTATTTTTCTAAATGATCTGTAAATAGGTGCCGCAAATAGAGGTGTCCTTCGATCTAGATGCCAATGGAATTCTGACAGTGAGTGCTTGTGAGACAGCTACTGGAAAAAAGAGCAACATCACCATCACCAATGACAAAGGAAGGCTCACCAAAGAGGAGATCAAGAAAATCATCGCTGAAGCAGACAAATTCAAGGTAACATAAGCATTATCACAGGAAACAATCACAATACGGTATTTACTAGGAATAAATTTAAATGAAGTCTTCTCCTTCATGTGCTATCCGAAAGTCGAAAGTTGGCAACCATCATGGCTAGTTTTACTTAGCCTATACTGCAATTTACAGTTAGCCATTGTTGATTTCAGGAACAAGACCAAGAAGTCCGGGCGGCCATAACAGCCAAAAACGACCTCGAATCCTACCTGTACTCCATCAGAAACCTGATCAACGACCCAAATGTAGCGAGTAGAATCAACCCCGCGAATATAACCAAACTGAACGACAAAGCGCAAGAGATAAAAGATTGGATTGCAGCCAAGGAAGTGTACACGGAAAGGGATTACGTGATGAAAAAACAGTCCTTGGAGAATCTGTGCAAACCGATCATAATGAATCTGTACAGTTCTGCCACCGCGCCGTCGCAAGAAAGACAATTCGCCGCATCACCAGGTTCGAACAATAACGACAGCGATGATAATCAAGGGCCTATCATTGATGAGGTGGATTAACTGATCACGTAAAATAAATGTCACTCGCTCATGGTAGTTTCATTCAACATAGTTGCAGAATTAAGTACCATTTTCTACTGGGCGCTAATAAAGACTCGATTGACAGAAACATACTCTCTACAAGGAAAGTACAAGTTAATCTTGAGGATGTAATCAAAAGAAGCCTTTTTTTATAGCAGAGGTAGACAGCATAAGCGCTGTAAATTGTAATCATCGAGAAACAAAGTCCACGGTAGCTCATTCCACAACGCCGAGGTTCTCCAAAAGAAAGACTTTTGGACTCGTCTAGTGTATGCTGTATTGACGATTCTTGCAGTTCATGTGCGAGGCATCTAAGTTGAAAGTCTTATAATGATAATATCTATAGAATAGGAACCCTTCTTCGATGTTCTAGACTGTAAGGTTCTTTGTGAGGTCAGGTGCATCCACAAGACGCATTTCTCGTTTGTGGATTGTATCTAGAAGCTTCAGGGAGTGCTTTGGGGCGCATCCTCACACATCCGAGCAGTATTCTAGAGAAGGTCTTACCTGGACCTTGTAGAACAGCAGCAGCTGTTTCGGAGAATACAATTTCCTGGAGCGGAAGACAACCCCCAACTTCTGGAACGCCGATCTAGCGAGGCCTGATAACATTCAGTTTTGAGCAACTCCTTAAGAGGTGCAATTGCTCCTGAATGTGGTGATTCTGACAGACTACATAACCAGAGCCAGTTGAAAAGACCTATTAATAAAAACCGTATTGAAAGACATACCTTCTGGAGCACTGTCTGGCTTCTGGATCGGCATCAGCAATGCCATTCTTCACTGCCTCCTGGAACGTCCCGGCGTGCCTCTCCAACAAATGGCTCGGCCAGTTGCACAGAACGTACTCGACGAACTCGCACGAGGCTTTCCTTATTTCCTTCGACTTCGACTTGATCGCGTTGTACGTTATTATCGGAATCAACCTACTGCTGTGCGTGTTCTGGATGATGAAGCGGACGGCGATCAGACCCGACGTCGCCATAACCTGCGTGCAATGACAAGACGTTCAAAGCAAAAGCAAACAGAAAAAGTGGCGTCAACATTCTACTTGCCTTTGCGGAGTTCTGTATAAGGTTTATCAAATGTTGCAGTAGCACTTCGACGGTCTTCTCGAATCTATTTCCGAGACATTGTGACAGATAAGATACCGTCACGCAAGCCTCCCTGACCACTTGTGATCGTAAATCCTTCAGGGTTCCTTGCAACGGGATGTCCAAATTCCTTATAGCCGTGTAGAACTCCTCGTAGTTCAACGCTCCTGCTATGATCAATGAGCGTATCCGTTTTAGCTGGAAAAAATCAGATTTGTTTTAGAGATTCCTAGAATGATTGGATATGCTGAGTTAGTACTTACAGCATCTACTCTTTTGTTCCAATCCTTATTTGAATCTGATATGATATCTTGTATGGTTTTCAACTGGTCGGTTGCTTCTCTCCATGAAAAAATTTGTACAGTAGGACAGTCTTCGAAGGAATTAATGAAGAAATCTTCATCCATTGCTCCAGCTGAAAGTTGAACACAACGAAAGCATCAGCTGACATGCCAAGCTACCACCTTGCGAAGGTTTTTGCGTTTATGACGCAACGTTGTTTAAGATTAATTCCATTATTTATGGTATATTCGCTTCTTTTTTTTTGATCACCTTAGACACAAATCCTTATTTATATCAAAACTATTCAATATAATGTGCTAGTAAATCAAATTTAAAGCGTTTGTAAGTTTTTTCAACGCGATTCGATTTATCAAGCTTATATACTTTGGATTATTTTCATTAGTTTCATTAGTAGAAGTCGTTCTTTTTTAATACACGATTATAGTTTTCTCTTTGTGATATTCCTAATGACAGATACGCTGTTCGTTGATAATTTACAGGTTTTGAATATGAAAACCGAACTGGTAGAAATCAATCATACCAGAATATGAGCTGCTGGGCGTCGACGTGAGCTTCTGTTTCACTGCACTACCCAGATTGGGCTTTTTCACGGGAACTGCCGGCTTCGGCATCGCTACCCTATCTACGTCGTCTAGGCCTACAGCTGCAAAGAAAAATAATTGATATATAGGAAAGGTCGCACTCGATATAACTTATATTTTTTTATAGATAACCTCTCGCAGGGGCAGACATTCTATCGCGCTCCAGAAGCGCTGTGGGAGGACACATGTCCGTGTAGATTGTAATCAACTAGGAATAGACTCCTCGGCAGCTCATTCTTGATGTTAGTTTCGAGAAATTCGATGATGGAAGATGACTTAAATATAGAATGTCCCTCTCTCTCTCCACGACTAGCAGGTCTGCATGTGATTGTTTTGTTAGGGTAGTTGTCTGAACCTTCCTTGCGTTAAATTGGAGCTTGTTTGTAGATTGTGGATCCCCATTTGACAATGCATAGTCTGAACAGCGACAGAATGCGAGGCAAAAAATGCGAGCAAAAAACCGTGACGTTGTCAGAAGTTTTACGCATGTTGTCTCAAATTATATATTTATGCAATTTTACTAAATGTGCGAGAAAAGTGCTTAACCAACACCATCTCTACTAGTATTTTGTTGAATAATGTATGAGAAATAACACAACACTGACAATAATAAACCTGGGAAACAGTAGAACACCGCGAATAGACTAAAAGTATTTGAGATAAAATAATTTTGCATCTATCGGCAACACTGTCAGACATCTTCGAAGCTCCTGCTTTGACTCGTCTAAACTTGTCCATTGAATGATTATTTTCAGTCACATGGCCGTCGTGGGCGGTACTTAACTTCTCTAATGGCCTTAAACTAACTACTTACCATCACCGACGTTTTTGACAGCGCTGGGCAACAACTCATCGGCCAATCTGGCTTCGTCGAATCTCGCGTTCAGCGCTGGCCATTTCGAAGCGGGAACCACTTGTTTGCGTTGCAAATCGGTCCTCAGCCTGTCTCCGACATGCCTGTACAGGTCCACCAGAGTGTTGAAGGCGGTGTCGCGTACAGACGGCGTCGGATCCGAAAGCAGTCCGGCGATAAGCGGAATGAACTTGGATAGGCTCAACGACTGACTGCCGTATCTGTAAACGAAGAAGTGGATCAACAGCTGTGAAATCCGAGCATTATCCTGGATCAGATCGTAAAACTGCGCGTGAATCATTAGCATTGAGAATAATTTTCTGGAAAGGTTGGCGCACTTGAGATTTTTGCCTACACCGCTTAGCTCCATCTCGCATAATACATCTACTTATTATCTTCATACTCAGAAGATCTTAATTAGCTTGTTCTGTAACATTTTTATCATACGTCAAGAAAGAGGAAAACGGATAATCACTTATTAGAAACTTTGCAATCAATTGCTTCACGTACTGACGCTGGCAATACTATCTGTCTCCGTCTCACTCACAGGGCGATACGCATGGATTAAGAGTTTCTACAGCATCAAAATCATCCATTTCCTGGAATCTACAATCTACAAAGCGTGTTTTTCATTATTTTGAATTGGCATTACCATTAAATTTAATCAAACAAAATTATATGTTGGTGGAACGTCCCCAGAAATAACAAATTTATACAAAACTTTTCTATTTTTTGCTTCAGAGTATGTGATAGACCTTTTAGCCTAAAAAATGATTTTCTAAGTACCAGAGAAAAGTCCAGATTCATGATTGCGCAGGAAATAACTGCTAAAATGTTTAATAAAAATAACTAAACAAATAAGAGACGGTAAGAAAGATAGGAATAGAAAGGGAGCGCTCCTGCTAGTATACTAATACGAATGTTCTACTAATTTAGCCAGTAGAAGAACTTACTTAACTCCCCTTTGAAGAATAAAGCAAACAAAGCCCATTTTACTTACTCGTTGAGTGTGTTGACCAAACACCTGAGCACCTCTTCTCTAACCTTGGCGTTCTTGTGTTGGAAATGAGGTCGCAACTTGTCAAGCAACTGTTGTGGCTGTAGGGCGCCTCTTTCCACCAACTTCAACAGCAACAGCTGAGCTTTCTCCCTAACCGAATCCTTAGCATCACCTAGACGATCTACCGTGTGGGGCAGCACATTCTGTAGATAAGGCCTGAAGTCGCTACCTAAACGGTCTGCCAAGTAGGTAAGAACTTCTATTCCGGTACTGGATACCTACAAAAATATAATAATAATAATATTTATTGAAGCATACATCGTATAGTACATATACCCCAAAAAGCGCTGTTTTCTTTCCAAGGAGCCAATTTAGAAGGCTCCAATAAATTTTGTCTTCTGACATTTCAATCTAGTTGTCATTTAAAAGTTTAGTGTTTGTTATTGAGTTACTCAAGTAATTCTTTCAGCCATAAGTGATGGAAATGAACAAGGAGCATTATCTGACTGTGATATTTTAAAAATTCAATAGTGCCTTAAACCGTAAAGAATAAATGTGACATTCAAAAAGTATCGAATTTACAACTGAATATATAGGTAAGCAATGACTGTTCTTAAATGCATAAGTAGCACCCTATGTAAAAGCGTGACCTAACAAACCTCAACAAGAAACATAACGAAACAATGCAGGTCTTTATGGTACATTTTTTGAGGGATGTGGAGGACAGCCAAGCACTTCACTCTGTAAGTTGTATACAATTCGCGAAACTGGACGCAATATGACTAAATCAGAGCATGATATATCAAATTAATATAGTATGATCGAAAACAATGGTTGCGCATTATAAACGCAGTGATCTGTGACTGAGACACAACTAGTCAGTCTCGCTCAAATAGTCTCAGATTCTTTTTGACCTTGAATAGTCTGCAGGATTTTGATCGAAATGTAAACAAAATCTCTACGGATCAATCGATGTGTCATACTTTCCACGGACTAGCGTTTGCGGAAAAGTTGAAATTTTGGGATAAAATGTTTTTGTAGCTGTTGGATGAAATGTATTATATGTTAAAGTATAATTTAATTTCAAGGAAACTAATAGGCGGTGAAGTATTGTAATCGCAAAAAATTTCGAATTTGAGATGACCTACTTGATTCCATTTACAAGTTGTTACCGTTATGAGACAGTGAAATTACTCCAAAGATGATCATTTAAGTATAATTATTAATTGCATGTGCGTCATCTAAATAAATATAAAATAGCGCAAGGAGTGACTTTAAAGAGGCCCCGTAAATTGGTGACGTTTCTCTCTTCAAAACAATGATAAAAAGTAGGTAGTTATTTCAAATAGTCAGGAATCAGCGGCCTTGAGAAAGTCAATTAAAAAATTATGTCGGGACATTTAGAGGTAGCGCTTGATTGCAAACTATTATTATTATCCTAGATACACGATAATAAATTTGAATTCTTATACTCATTTAATGTTTGATGTGATGTGTTTCTTTTTCGATTCCAGTATTAATGTAGTAATATGTAATATAAATGTCAACATTATAAGGGCGAAAATCCATTTTTACTCTGACACTGAGCATCTTGGGTTTGGAAACTATCACTTAACCGAAGCCGAAAACACGGGTTTTTGCCTGGAAAATAGACGAATATACATTTGATTTTGGACCTTCATAATTGTCCTAAAATTTTTTGTTCAAATTTTGAAAAAACTATATTTTTGATAATTATTCCGTTACACAGATACAGGTGAAGATTATATAAGCGTGTAAAAAAATTTCGATTATATTATGTTTTTTTTAGTTTAAACGTATAAATGAGGTTATGTAAGAACCACAAACTATTCTCATACATACTCAATTACTCACCAACTAAAAATTAAGTTGAACCAACACTATTTCAGCTAAACAATGGTGGTGATGATGACAATCCGGCATTGCCCACCAGTTGAGATCAAGAGAACTGGTGAGCATTTGAAGATGTCGCGTTTCAGTACTTTCGTCCACTAAAAATAAGTCGGCGACTGTTATTTGCGTCCGCAAGGAAAACAGACTAACCACAACAAAAAGTGCATTTCACTCGCGAGACGCTTGCCAAATCGTCGCCGAGCTCCAGCGTCGGACAATCCACCGAGGATGACCTTTCACATGCCCCCGAAGTACATCAGGAACATCCTATCACTGTTTCCGTGTGTCTGGGGACTCTTCTCAGCCCCGCGCGATTTTCACAAGGATTGCTTCAATTTTTAAAATGGTCAAATAACATACTTTCTTTGCTGTCTCGTTTAGTATAAAAAAGTGCATTCAGAATTGATAGCTGGTTTCATTGAACTTCGTAACTTCCAGAACTTGGTCAGTCAAATTATAGTTTACTGTTGAATGATTTGACGATACGGTACCATTTGTTGACCCTTCTTGTCACGAGGGCCATACGAGGGCCACGCTGAAAGTCTTTAGATGTTCCTAATCTATACAAGTTTAAACAAGTTTGAGCACGCAGCTATTTTGTCTAAGGTTGTAAGTGCTTTCACGCAAAGGCAGCGTTTGAATCGTTCAGTAGTTGCCTTGCCACGGTCTCCAATGCATCGAAGTGTTGGCCGAATTTTAACGTGAATATGGAATCGGGTAGTCGCGATTTTCGAGACATGATTTTGTATGACCACAAAAAGGGACTAAAACAAGCGGAATGTCACGAAAGTTTGGTGAATTGCTTTGGAGACTCTGCCCCTTCTAGGGCTACAGTTTTTAATTGATTTGCTGAGCTGAAAAGGGACCGGGTCGCACTCGATGATGAACCCCGCACAGGTCGACCGCCCACCGCTGTTACTCCGGAAACTGTAGAAGCTGTGCAAAATGTGGTAAAAAAAGATCGACATATAAGCTACACTGAGATTGAGGTTTCTCTGGGGATTGGATCGGCAGCGGTCCGAACAATAATGCATGATCACCTTCGCCTAAGGAAGCGGTGTTCCAGATGGGAGCCACATTTGTTGACCAGTGAGCAAAAGGCAACAAGAGGAGATTGGGCTAAGTTTATGCTTGAAAAATTTGATAATGGGCGCAGTAAAAACATTTTTAATATCGTAATCAGTGACGAAACATGGTTATATCATTATGATCCCGTAACTAAACAGCAGTCATTAGTTTGGTGCTCCGAAAATGAGCAGCTTCCAACCAAAATTCGTCGTTCGAAGAGTGTTGGAAAGAAAATGGTCGCAACTTTTTTTTTCTAAAAGTCGATACATTACAACGGTAGCCTTGGAAAATCAAAAGACAGATACTTCTGAATGGTATATAACCAAATGGGTTCCCTTAGTCTATAAAATGGGCACTTTTAATATCGTAACCGAAACTAAACAGCAGTTTGGTGCTTTGAAAGTGAGCAGCCTTCAACGAAAATTCGTCATTCCAAGAGTGCTGGGAAGAAAATGGTCGCATCTTTTTTTCTAAAAGTGGATACATCACAACGGTAGCCTTGGAAGATCAAAGGACAGTTACTTCTGAATGGTATATAAACAGATGTGTTCCTGTAGTCTTTCAAGAATTATGCAAGAGCCGTCCAAAGACTGGTCTGCGGGGTATTCAATGGCACCATGACAACGCACCCGCCCACAACGCCGCTAGAACACTCGATTCTTTTGCTGAACAGGGTGTCAAACTGTTGCCTCGCCCACCTTATTCTCCGGACCTAGCTCCGTGCGACTTCCTCTTATTCCCTAAGATCAAACAGTTACGAGGTCACCATTGTTCCACCGATGAAGAGGCAATCGCTGAATTTGAGGAGGAAATCAGCAACCTTTCAAAAGAACGTTGGTCACAAGAATTTGACAAGTGGTTTTACCGAATACGTAAATGTATTGAGGCAGGGAGGATGCACTGTTGGGCTCTTCTAGTGTTTGCTGTACTGGCGTCTCTTGGTGTTATGAAAGACTGCTCGGTCGAATATCCACCATGTTAGTATCTATAGAAAACTCGAGTAGTATTGGGAGTTTCTCCATCTCCACAGCTAGCAGCCCAACAAGTGATGTTACCGTCAGAGTGGCGAACTATTTGTGACATCTTTCGTCTGCATATTGATTTATACACAGATGTCTACGATGGCAGATCGGAATACAGATAGTGATTCCTTCTGGAATGTTGATCATTCTCTCTTCCTACGTGGCATCAAGTCGTTCGAGATAACGGATATTTGATTAATTATTATAATCTCCGTTAAGTAATCGTAATCTAATATTTTGCGGTTTATAACATATAATAATATATTTATTACTATTCAACAACACCTTCCGATAGATACCGCTTTCGGAACGTGTCTATTTTTGATCCCTATGTGACTTAACAACAGTGTTATCAATGAGTGTTGTCAAGTTCACGGTGATGTAACCGTTTATAAATAGACGGTGCGTTGAAGAAACACGTGATATACCGTCGTCGAATTATTGTTTTTATATCAATTCGAGGGCGCTCGTAATACCGAAACGCATAAAATTGTTGCTTCGTAAACAAGAATGAAAAGGGTAATGGTTCATTGGGATAGGTCATAACCATTTTTTTTCTTCGATAATATCGCATATGATATAGCAAAGTCGTCGCTCTGAATAAAGCTGTAATAGTAGCTTTTCAGGGCGTTTTTTATGCAGTAAATAACAGGTAATAAATGTGCGTCACTTAAATTATTATTTACTTGCTAAAAGTCCTCCATCATAGAAGTAAGTAAACTATTTATGAATGAAACATTTTGTTAAATAGTCGAAGGTTAGAACTTTGACTTTGTAAGATGCCAATGGACAGCGCCACAGAGCGCGCCACTTGGATATAAATTCTAATCCTCGAATGAACAGACTTTGGCAAAACTAGGCAACAAGCAAGATTTCTAATATTTATTTTGTTATCTCTTTTCAATATATTTAATTTTTGTACATAACTGTTCGGTTATTCTGGGATTTGTATATATGTCATAATATAAATAAATGTATAATTTATCATGTTACCTTGTGGTTCATGCTCTGCATCCATGGCACCAGATCGTCGACGAACTGCCCGATGTCTTCGCATTGCACCGAATTCGTCGGCTCTGCCAGATAGGCCAGAAGATCTGCTCCCAGCTGCTGCCTGAAGAGCACATCCTGCCTGGTGAGGTAGGGGGCGAAGCCGTCCAGGTCTTGTGGACGACTGGTGTACGCCATCTTGCCACCCCAACCAGCGCAATGGCGCCACTACTAACCAAAACAATACGTACCGTTAATACTCGCCAATAACATAATATTTGAACATTTGGATGATTCATGACATATACCTCTTCAGTAGACTGGATTGTAAGCATATGCCTATAAGCATTTTTTGAGATTATTGCACATTTTACCAAAAATCTGGCGATAATGCATATTTTCTCTACCATTACTATACTTTTCCAACTCTTCCAACATATGGAATAGTGTATATTTCTCTCAGATACCATTTGAACATGGCAGCCAAAGCCCAAAGTATTTTATCCCAATTTGGTCCACATATGATGATTTGCTCATGAAGTATGTTATGATTAACTAACCAACATCATGTTACATGGAATATCATCCACCATAATATAATTCCAAATATAAGGACATCTAAATATTTCGGTAATAAAAACTAGGAATGGCGATATATTCACTGTCCTGCTGAAATAGGAAATTGACAACAAATTTTTCGTCAGATCTCACTGATAAAATCTATGCCTTATACCACTGAGAGTGAAAGCAAAATGAATCAAAATAGGCACACAATGTTTCTTGACCTAGCTGAGGAACTGAGTGTATACAGGGTGATACAAGGTATTAAGAACTCCAATTCAACAGGCTTGGTAATATTATAATTAACATGATCAAATTCTGTACGCCTTTTTTATAAGACCTAACCTCTCTGAAAGGCAGAACAACCATCGCGCTCCAGAGGCTCTGCGAGCGGTTAAATGTCTATTCAACCTCCCCCTCCCCCCGCCTCCTCAATCGCCAACAGATCGAACGAACTGAGTGTTAACTAACGACGACAGAACACTGATCGTCGTTGGTGTTAACATACTTCAGAAAAAACGTGTTACCTCAAATTCGACATGATATTCGCAATCATAATACTAAGGAAAAGGAAAATATGTTCAATTTGTTCATATTATAAGGAGTAGGACTGATGTTTTCTGACGCCGATTTCCAAGTAAAACTATATTCGGCTTCTTCCATTCCACAGACTTACAAAATTCATCTATGCTCGTCGTCATAGGTTACTGACCTTACATTATGCTATAAATTACACACATAGCATATATATATAAAGTGACAACTAAAAATAGACCTGAGGCTGCATTTCATTTTACCTCTATGCATTTCCCTTAACCCATCTCCCACTTTATCAACGTCAACCATCAAATTGGTATAAAAATAGTACCGTATGCGTACGAGACATAGACGGATAGTCCGCATTTTTTAGAAGAGTCTGATATTTCATATTATTTTTGCAATCGCAACATAAAACACAAATATACATTTAAAAAACGGAAAAAATTGAGGCACGTCTTCCAATGAGGAATTTTTGCCTTCAATCTTGCACCTTAGAAGGTAAATAACGGGCATAGTGGATACTATGAATACAGGGTAGGAATAAAAAGTAGGACTGAATTCATTTTTTTATATAGAACTAATCGGTACAAATCCTTAGTAGTCCTCGAAATAGCACCCTTGAGAACCAACACAATGCATATAATGTGATTCCTTCTGTGCATACGCCTTCTGGAACTGCTCTCCAGGAGCCCCTGATGAGAGATACTATTGCCAATGGCATCCAAATAAAGGGTAGTTCGTTTAATAAGCATCGAAAGTTTTTTAAACAGTCAATGGGGAAATGTATGCTTAATAAAAATTCATTGAAAGTGACTCTCTAATCAGCTGTTGAAAATCAGATCAGATGAAAGTATTGGTGAAATCTTTTTTCTGATTTTAGTGATCAAAGTTATCTTTACCAATCAAATTACCTCAATTTTTCAGTGAGCATGTAGGATAGTTTAAGAGACCTTCTGCAGCCTTTCCAGCAAAATTTTAATTAACTGTACATAATTGTTAGCATTGAGAAAATGTACAAATCCATCATTTTCCATATTTTTTTTTTTTAATTTATGGTCTGACAAAAATAGCAGATTCTTTGGCTTTGAATACTTTTGGGAAAAATTGCTTCAAATATCCAAAAATTCCAGAATTTTATTGAAGAGCATTTACAAATTGTTTCATAAACCCTATTTTATATGCAATATATTTTTAGAATCTACAATCGGCTCCCATTTGATATTATGTGTCAATATCTGGTCATCCATTTGCTGGAGGCCATATATCCTGTTAAGATTTATGAACGTTTCAAATTTATTATCAGTAAAGACAAATCATTACAATTGTTGCAAATGGGCGTTCATTTTTTTTTCATTCAAAATAACATTTATTTACTATTCATGTTAAAAAATATCAGTGCAACACTTTATTAGGTTTTAAATTCTATTTCTTACCTTCTGAAAAATTTAGCAGTTAACACAGGAATAACGAGACCCATTTTTTGTCTCAATTTCAAAGAAGGTTAAAATCAGAATCATAAGCTTTACAAACCTTCAAATTTGTGGTCAAAATAAAATTTATACTTGTAACTTTGATAAATTCAATACAAAAGAAACAAATAGAACAACATCATTATTAGATTGATTTGGAGTCATTTTTTAATTCAGAGACCTCCAGAAATGCTCCCTACAGCAGTGATAGACACATAAATACTCAATGTTAGCTAAAAATCACTTAGATTTAACAATAAAAGACATCAATAGTATCTTTGAGCATTATATGATATTAAATAACAACAAAAAGAATGGAACATCAATATCCATTTCATCAAATGAATAAATTATGCCATTTGCTCTGTTAACCACCTATGTAATTTTGGTATACCTTGAAAAGTATATTACAGACAAAACTATGAATGCTACTGCCCACAATAAAAATTATTTATCACTCCAGGGAATGAGGCACATGACCCTAAAATTCAATTTTAGAATTCTCTTAAAAATTTACAATAAGATACCAGATATGGTATCCTCACTGTTTCAATGTTTTTGTCATGTTGTGCAGCTATAACTTTTTCAATGTACCAGCAATTGATATTTTGTTTATTCATATGATTATGTACGTTAGTACAGAAATTTTCATATTAGGTCTGGCACAACAAAGATATCATTTGAATAGGAAACACCAAACAGGTAGACTCTAAGTACCTAGGATTTTAACTTGAATGCCAGGAAGCACAAAAGTGAATTATAATAAGGTTCAAACAATAACAGTTGTTTCACTTATCATATAAGGCTTGTGGCCTTCACATAAAAAACTCTGCTACATCAGTTGATGTGTACAGTTATTACATGCCCACCTGATTTATCCAGATATATAAGTTAATATATGAACAGCCTTAAGGTATTGTTTTGATGGAAGCAACAATAAAATTATATTTTTGAACATCTGCATAATATTTATTGATGGCAAAAAGAGGGATGGAAGAAGTAGGAAGACGACCAAAGCTTTATTGTTTGAAATAGCTGTTTCACCACCTGGTATAAGGGAAACCGTTATGAAGCCATCCAGGTACCTATTCAATATGAAAAATACGTGGGATGGAGGTCTTTTACTATAAAAATCATGTTAGAACTGACTATAGTTAGTAATAGGTTTGTTGACAGATGAAACTGTGCATACCTTATCAAATCACGGTAGTATGCATCGACCGTACACTACAAAGTTTACACAGAAAACAGCTGAAAAACGTTCACAACACCACGTAACACCAAATGTCACCCTTGATTTCACCACTCGAAATTACCTACATATAATAATGTAATAAATAAAGATTGCCGACATGTCACTTTAGCTTCAACCATAGCTTCAAGGTTTCAACACATGTCATACGCCGTCGCCCCGTCAACCATTTCGCCATTTTATCTTCCACCTCCAGCGTTGCCAAATCCCAACGGAAATGTCGATCTGTCAAGCTCAGTTAGCATCCTGGCCGCAGTCCGACTCTACTTCGTAGTATGAGATCCAATGATATTTGACCTTACGACATCGCAAATTAGAATAAGAATAACACACGCGTTTAGTATGCGTATCTGTGTGGTTAATTGTATGGTAAACTGAGGCCTGGAAACCCGCAACACGCTGCGAGCGCCAACAGACATTGGGTAAACTACTTCGCGGTCAACACCACAGAATATTTAAGGTAAGTCAACACTGTCATTTAATGTATTTAATGTTACCAATGTCATTGACGTCACTCGTCAGCGTCATTTAGTTATTGTTGATACCGCCAAAAGTATGTAACTTAACTATACATTTACACTTGTAATTGTAAAAAGCCGAAGAAGCATCAAATATTAATGACAGTGTTGACCACGAAGTAGTTTACTTGGCTTTGACAACGACCGTTGGCGCTCGCAGCGTGTTGCGGGTTCTCAGGCTTCAGCCTTATATATTCTGTGGACTTCAGTTTACCACACATGCTTTCGGTTGTATTACAGGACTTCAAATGTGATAACTTCCGGCAATTACAATATCAACGGCTTTGAATACAATGAGAAATTCTGCTGGTGCATTGAATAAACAGTATAGACCTACATTAGCGGCTGTGAAAAAAAAGCGTTTTTGAATACGGTAAATTACGCGGTCTCCGTTCCATAATCCCCTATACGCATACTAAACGCGTTGTGTCACTGGCTCTTAGACGAACAACTCTACATCAATCATGTCACAAAGTTCCTGATGTTCGTTCTCATTCTCCCCGTGAAATTATGCGAAAGCCTGAGATTTAGTTCTGTGCTTCTATGTTCGTCTTTGATAGTCGCAAGCGTTTTCCAACGTCCAACGTTTCCCACGGAACGCTTCCTTTTTCCGCATCAGCAGTGATTTCTGTGGTTTCCCTCGCATTGTAGGTTATGTTGTCACAGCGAACATTTTAGATATAAACAAAATGGAAAATGAAGGAAATAACAAACAGGACTCGGTAGAGTTAATAGAAATTAACATTGTGGAAGGTAATGAATCTAAGGATGAGGAAGTACCTGCAAAAACTGCGAAAGACCTTTTCTCGGACTTCAAAGCATCCGATGAATCCGATTATGAACCGGATGATCATGATCCAACAGACACAGATTCCGACGAACCGCTTTCAAAGCGCGTCAAGGTGAAAAAGGAAAAAGGGACCAAATCTAAAAAGGATACCAACGATAATGCTGCTAAGACAAAAAAGGTAAAAGTAAGTAACCATTTCTAGGTGGCACTGAATAGAGTTTGATTTTTTTTAGGAATTAGATACAAAGTAAATAGGCACACGTTTAATTTAACTATTAAAACCAATATTAAATAATAAAATATGATTGTTTCTACTTAACTTTATAATTACTTCCAGAACTATTCGCAGAAGTACAAAAAAGAATGGGAGGCTATACCATCAGTAAGACCTTGGATCTCGGAGAGTGTTCATGGACCACACTACTTTTATTGCAGATTCTGCAAGAAAGATTACAAATGTGGGAAGACAGAAATCTTCAAACACATGAGTGCAATGAAGCACAAAAGACATTTGACTTCCACAACACAAGGAGTTCAGGTAACTGAAAGTGATAAAACAGTACAAGAACTTCAGTCTTATAAAATGAAGTAGGTGACGGTTTTTAAAAAAATGCAATTTCTGGTATTTGGAGAAAATTTAGATTTGTTTATTTTTGATCAAGTTTTGCAGTACTACAGTGATTAATAATTTTTGTTTCTTCCAGCACAAATTCATGTTCAGAGGTCTGTTGTGTCCTGTAGTTACACCGTTTGTTAAATCAAGGTAGTGAATTGAACAAACAGTAAATACATTCTAATAATTGACATGTTTCAGAGCAAAAGAAATAAATTACAAATTGATTAACCCCTATGCCAAGTTTTTGAAGGCTTGTGGCGTGAAAGGAATACTATGTAAGTAAACAATTCTTAAACACTAATTCATTTCAACTGTGTTTGCAATTTCTTCTTTCATGTGAAATGCTCAAGAAAAATGTATACATTCAGAGATCAATCATATTTCTTCACAGTTCTGGTACTAGTTTTCAAATTGTACAGATCTTTGTAAGTAGGAACTTGAAGGCAATCTGTGTTACATTATTTTCTTGAAGACAATAAATATTTCTCCTATAAATTTTAGTATCATGCTTTTTCAGTGAATGATGTAGTTGGAGAAGGTATGTCTCTGACACCTGAAGAAAGGAAATCTCTTACTGAGTACTGGGCTACGCTATGTAAAGAAAAAAATCAATTTCTTATGGTGCAGATTGGAGGGGCACCATTGAAGAGTGTTATTGACATGGTAGGTTATATTCAAAATATCACCAAAAAAGTCAGAATTTTGTTTCCAATGATTCTTTCATTTAAATCTAAAAAATCAACAGCTTCCATATTCTATTGAAACCTTTATCTCCAAACTGATGCCATTGTAAGGAAAGTACTATGTGAACTTAATTGATGCCAGTTCTGATTTTACTATATGACTGTTTCTCTTACAGGCAATACATGCAGAAAAACTGAAAGTGGGCGCCATAGTTTTAATGCCTGATTTATATAATCGTCCAAGAAATCATCTAGATTTGATCAGATATATAAAAATTGTATCGGACTATACAGAAAAAATACCTATTTTGTATCACCATTATCCAAAGTATACAAATCTTACTAACAGTAAGTATTGCCTTTAGTGGATATACCTATAAAAAACTTTGTACAGTTCACAGACATATACTCCAATCTGATCTCCCAGAAAAACTTTATAGTTTTTCCAATATCAATCAAATCAAAAAAAACGTTATCAATCAAATCAAAAAAACGTATTCTTTCTAGTAGTTTTAAGATGTGAATGTACTTTTTCGAGTTACGGAAAGACCACACACTATTGGATAATTGAAATGACTGACAAAGGTTTACTGTAATGTTTATATACCAAAAAAACAATATGTTGAATTTCCTTTTTTCTGTTCTTTCCTAGAAACTGTCTGATGTAATGTCTCCATTAGTACTCCTATTACACTGTATTTGTTTGTACACTTTCCCTGCTTGTACTGTACTGAAGTCGAGCTCAGGCTTTCCAAAAAGCTAATTTCTATTGTGATCTAGCACAGATGACGTGGAAGGTTGACTCTGTTCCTTCCCGCATTGCCTGCAGTCAAGATGTCCATTTTGAGGCACTACCTTGTTCAGGGGCTTCTTCAGGTGACAGTGTCTTGTGAGGAGTCCCAAAACTATACAAAGTACCCATTGATGTGGATGATAATATTGACTTGTTGTGTTCTAGTTTTCCCAATCTAAATTGATACCAATTGATACATTTTTCAGTTGACATGACTGCATTCCTGCTTGATATAACTGGAGAAATTGAAACATTTGTCGGTGTAATATACAGCACTAACGATCTACAAGAGGGACTGACCGCCCTGACGTTGAATCCTGATAAATATGTATGTTTTATGGGAACTGATGAGGTAAGATTTTCCAATTTCAATTAAAATATTATATTGAGTTACCTAGAAACTCAATATGATTCATACATACTGCTCATAGAACAATGGTTTATATAACGCAATACTTATGATAAAAATATCAATATTGTTATGATTCTGTTTTCGATTATCTAAAATCTTCAATTTCTGATTATACTGTGTGGGCCAAAGAGTTCGTAATAAATAGGAAGTTTTTGTGTTATTAATTTCTAGAAGACCATACATTCACCTACCCATGAAGCAATGAATGTGGATTCAAATGAGGTGATTTCTTGCAAAACTTGCTCTGATGACCCATATTTATAAGTTTTACTAACACTGCTCAAGAATTTGTTCAAAAAGACATACAAACCTCGACAATAAACAAACGAACGCACATGAACTGGTCAACACTGGATAGCAAAATATGAATGACAACTTGAAAACAGTTGAGCTATTTATCGGAATACATCGCACTCGAGCAGTGTTATCTTTTTTTTTATTTCAAAATTTACATTTTGGCAACTTACAATTTGATGATTGATTGCTTTGAAATGTTAACGGTTGTGTCTTTCTCTGTTATATGGATTCCTAGTTTCTTGTTAGTGATATAATGGTGCTATTTTAGGTTATGTTGGGAGCTGTAGCTAGCGGGTTCACCTGTATAATGGGAAACAGCATCAATATCTTACCAAAATTAGCAGAATCTATATGTCAATGTATCAAGGATGGAGAGATCAAAAGCGCTCAGGCATCCCAGAATTTGATGAAGAAAGCTTTAGATAATATTTATTGTAACGGTAAGTTGGATATTTTTACAGACGAAGGACAAGGTTGTGACATTCCATAGGGAAACCCAAAGTGTTCTATTTTTTCTAAAATAGCTAAAAACGGTGGTGCTAATGAACGTCGCATTAAGGCAAAAGTTCACTCGCGTCTACTCTATATTAAATTAATTTTTGGACCAATGAAATCGGTTTATCATTGTCAGCAGACTTGATTTTTTTGCAAAAAACGATGCTATAGATTCACTTGAAATTTTGAGGACTTTTTCCACTATCAGTTTATTATGAAAATCTACGGAAAATTAGTTTTATGGAACCACCACTTTAAAGATAACTGCTAGCACAGAAACATGTATAATAGAAAAGGTATGTTAATTATTTATTCATTCTATAATTTCAGGGGATATGGTAGCAACTTTAAAAGCAGCTATCAGTATAGTGACCAATCTGCCTTTGGAAGTGGTACGAGAACCGTTGCAGACAGTGTGGGAAGGCACATACACGAAAATGAGAAATAAACTGCACGAAATCGGAATTATATAGACACAACTTTAGAAAAAAAAAAAAAACATTGATTCTATAACAAGTGTATATATAAGTATCTGGATATAATACATTGAGTTATATCCGTCCGGTATATACATTTGGCATTATTTTCCTGAAGATAGGAAAACACTATTAAACTTTCGAGATTAAAAGAATAAAAATGGTCAAAAAATCGAAAATTGATTGAATTAAATAACGTAAAATTAAAAAATAAAAGGTTACGTGTGATTATCATTTTATTTTTCAACTATTTTCAAAAAGGGAAAATGGCAGAATAATTATAGCTCAACTTCGCTGCAAAAAAAGACGTTTAGCATTATAATATTGAATTTTCACTTCAAAATATAGAAATGTTAATTAGATAGAGTTGTATCCAACCAGATTTATATACCGAATGGATATAAGATTAGTTTTAATTTACTGTGTGTTCTATCAACTTAGTTAACTAGTACACATTATCAGCAATTTGTTGCATTTTATTTTCTAGGAGTTCTTCAAGCCTATAGTTGTGACAGTGTGGAGTGACTTTTATATTACATGTTTTATGGACTGTGCAACGTCAAAGTGCTAAGGAAATGTCTATTTCACTTTTTTCATTATATGTTTAATTTTTAGGTGAATATGGCTTTAATTCGCACCGTCCTATTTCCCTACCTTAGAGTGCTTCACTCAATCACAATGTATCCATTATAATAGTTTGGAATGTATTAAGGTGCCTAAATACGCATACATCATGTTTCCTATGCCAAACCAATTCACAACATAAAACATAGAATAAAAGTTTATTTGCAATTATAATGACCTCAATTCTTCTAACAAAGATCTGCATTTATTCTTAAGTATAGTAACGGCTTCTACAAAGATTTCATCTGGCTGGAGAGCTCCAACAGATTCTATAGTAACTGGAAAAATGGAACCAAAATAAATATTACAATGATTCGTTTTACAAAATGGAAAGGTAATACAATCTCCAATTTGATGGAAGGAGAGACAGTGTGAAACGACTCTAGTTCAGAACTAACAAATATTTTTGTTTTGATCGTTTTATATTGTCTTTCTTTAAAATTTTGCCAATCACATGTTTCTGTTCAAATGTACTTTTATCTAAAAAAGTGTGCATTAGAAAACGATGTTTCAAAAATAAAACTATCATTCAGTGACAACTTTCGATTGATATTTGAATCATGATCGAAATATAAATCGAAACGCGTCGCTGAAAGGAAAGTTGATTTGTGAAACAAATACTTAAGTTTTTATCTAATGAAAGAGTTTGATTAAGTAGAAGCATCTACAATTATATAAGTATACTTTGCTATATTTAAAATTATTCCTCATGATGATACCTTTTAAAACCAAACTCAGTATGTTATTTAGTGTGGTACATCATTGATTTCTGTTTTCTTGAAAGTACTGTAAAATACATACAAGATGAAAAGAAGTACATTGTAGGCAACTACAAAACGTGTTAATCTATGAATTGATTGCATTTAAAAAGAAAATTATTCGATAAGATATAGAGATTTCTATTATCATAATGATACAGAATCCCCCCCCTCATTCCCCTACTTACATATGAAATGACCTTGTATCCTTGACATTACGACAGCATCTTTTAGATCATCGTATCTAAATACATTCCTGCTGCCAGTATCGTATCTTGGACTTTTCAAAACTGCTAATTTCCTGCCATTAGGCTCCTCCTTTATGTCAATGACACCGGCTGAAAAACACTTTTGCAGTCGATATGCAGCATCGCCTTCGATTTCCCTCAGCAGCCTGATATCAGGATGAAGTCTATAGAAAGCAGTAGCTAGAACAAAAACACCTCTATGCAGGGGTTTTGAACAGGAAGATGAGACATTTAAGCATCTGCTGTGTGTCTGGACCTCAGCGGCCAGTGTAAGAGATGTTTTGCTGGGTCTTTGCACTATATTTAAGAATGAGATGGCTGAACACCCCTGGGGACGACATATAATGTACACAGTATGACCTAAATGCTGTTATCTGGTTTAGAAACACAGATTCTGCCATATATCTAAGACACATTTTTTTTACTATAGTACTTCCTCTACCTATAGTTTGTTGTGAAAAGTAAAAAGGTTAAGTACGAGGGTCACGCTGAAAGTTTTTAGATACAGATATTTTTTTAAAAACTTGATTCTGTTTTTTCAACATATTCTCTTTCCAGTTCAATACACTAACACATATCGGTAAAACCATTTGTCAAATGGTAGTGACCAACATTCTTTTGGAAGGTTGCTAATTTCTTCCTCAAATGCAGCGATTGCCTCTTCATCGGTGGGAAAATAGCGACCTCGTAACTTTTCTTTGATCTTAGGGAATAAGAAGAAGTCGCACAAAGCTAGGTCCGGAGAATGAGGTGGGTGAGGCAACAGTTTGACACCCTGTTCAACAAAAAAATCAAGTATTCTAGCGGCGCTGTGAGCAGGTGCGTTGTCAAGGTGCCATTGAATACCCCGCAAACCAGTTTTTGGACGGCTCTTGCCTACAGGATCACATTCGGTTATATACCATTCAGAAGTAACTGTCCTTTGATTTTCCAAAGCTACCATTGTGATGTATCCACTTTAAGATTAAAAGATGTGACAATTTTCTTTCCAACCCTTTTGGAAGGACGAATTTTCGTTGGAGGCTGCTCACTTTCCAAGCACCAGACTAATGACTGCTGTTTAGTTTCGGGATCATAATGATACAACCCTGTTTCGTCTCCAGTTACGATATTAAGTGTTTATATTGGTCAACAAATGTGGCACCCATCTGGAACACCACTTCCTTAGGTGAAGGTGATCAAGAATGATTGTTGGGACCGCTGCCGATCGAATCCCCAGAAAAGCCTCAATCTCTGTGTAGGTTGATCTTTTTTTACCATATTTTTCACAGCTTCTACAGTTTCCATAGTAACAGCAGTGGGCGGTCGACTACCCGGGTCCATTTTCACGTTAAAATTCGGCCAACACTTAGATGCATTCAAGACCATGGCAAGGCAACTACTGAAAGATTCAAACACTGCCTTTGTGTGTAAGCACTTACAACTTTAGACAAAATAGCTGTGTGCTCAAACTTGTTTGAACTTGTATAGATAAGGAATATCTAGACTTTTAGCGTGACCCTCGTACTACTAATTATAATACATGTTTTTATTTACAAAAGGGTTACTTACCAACAGGTGAAAATTTAGCATGATCCTTTCCTATGCCTTTAACAGCTATTAACTTCAAGTCTATTTCATGTCCAGGTCTCAATTTAGCAATAAGAATATCATCATGTATGGGCCCAACATCTTTATCTTTGAATGTATCCTTTTGATGCCCTATGGGTACCCATTTTAAATGTTTTGAAAACACTGTAACAAATAGTACTTATCACTTAAAAATTTGTGGAGTCTTTTGCGAGGAAGTCATTTGGAACTCTCCCATTTTGCTGCCAAATACTAGTATATTATTTTAAAGAAATATTTGTGATTTTTGATTGCCCATTTTTACCAATGGTGTGACTAAAATATACATATATATATTACCAGCTTACCTTTATTGTTTTTGTAAATGTCTTCTGCCCTTGAAGAGTCTTTTTTGTTGGCCTCTTTGTTGTAGCTACATTTTATTTTCAACTCAAATTCTAATGTGTCATTTTCTAAACCTTGCTTTTCTAAAATAGAAATGAAATATTGAAATTAAGCTAATGCACAAATTATAATAACAAAAGTGTCTACTGGAGAGTTTTCATCACAATAATAAGTTCTTAGTTTAAATTTTAGTCATTAAGGAATTTTGTTAGGTCAAGATTATATTTAAGCAGGCTTTTTGTTATGCTATGGGTGATAAAAATTGAAAAATAAAATTTTAACGATTCTTTATGTAAAATTTAAAGGGCTTTAAAACATGACTTTCAACACCCCTCTACCAAATCATTAAAATAATCTAACAGAACTAGGATAGACAAAATTCATTCTCAGCTCTATTGTCATTTAAATGCAATAGAATATGATGAAAATTACCTCCCATTTTGAAATTAAACAGACGAGGATCTGCTTTGAGCGGTATCAATCCCAGCCTATGAGCTAACACTTCATCTTGTATGATAGATGTGTTGTTGTGCATATGAACCTTCTCAATCGCCAAACTGGGTACATCACTGAGCATAAGTCTTCGAAATGTGTTTGCCAATGCTGGATGGATACCAATTAGATCAAACTCCATTTCATAGTTCTCAGCTTCTCTCCGAACTATGACTATTTTGAACAATTTCTTGAACTTTTTCATATCGAAGGTATCAGTGAACAATGTAGGTAAGCTCTGTAAATGAGTGATTCAATAAGAGTTTTCACATAAAGCAAGTGCATTTCCTAATATACCTTTGTAGTTTTGAATTCATTGAGAATAATACGATCTCGTTCATCAGCAGTGTTTGCCATGGTGATTGAATAAAGTGCATACAATTTTATCTACACGTTTTATACCAGTCAAAATCCAAACAAACCCACGTGCAAAACCACAAACTCAAAACATGAAAATCATAGATCAGAATTAAAAATATGACATGACTAGTGATGGGTCTTAGTAATATATGATAAACATCGTATCGATATTTGAACCATCTGCCATCTTAACAATTTTTTTGTAACTAATTCAAAAAATATAGGTAGAGAAAAGATTTCTGCCTCAGCAACAGAGATAGTTAAATCATAAAGTAACAGATGGTGCTTTGATGAGTTTGCAACACACTATACACGTATGCGTAACTTGTGTTGCCTATCCTTGATAAGAACTAAGGACTTCGGTACCAATTAAACGTTGAATCGGACCTAACGTAAGGAATTTTCTTTATATTCTATCAAATAGAAGCAGCTTAAATTATGGTTTTAAAGTAAACGTGGAAACCTGACAGAAGCCGGAAGTCTGTCGTATATTTATAGACTTCGATCCTTACCGTTCGTCATAACTGTTTGCATAGTAGACAGTATATACAAAGTAGTACTGCCGGGGTCCAAAATTAATAAAAACATCAATACAAACAATTTACTATATAAAATATATTTGCCAATACAACACAGACAATGACTAATCATATAGGTCTATCACATGTCGAATTAAACAACACTAAGGTGGTTATACATAACTAAGGATGAAACATGAAAACCACCACTATGCCACATGACGAGAGGATAAATGTAGCAGAAAGAGCAAAAATAATACTCTTTGATTTTCAAGTATACTCTGGAATGTCCTGCAAATGATACAAGTATGAGAGCTCCCAGGTTTTCCCTATAGTTTGATTCCAGAATTTAAGTCATTCCTCAAGGCCTCCTTCAACCTCGAAGAAGCGTTATTGTTGTTTCCCAAACGACGTATTATCAATAAGGCTGTCCTGATAACAATTCAGATCCGTAATGTATCTTTGTTATATAAGAAAAATTGATCAGTCAGATCATTCATTGAGCTCATTCGTATCCATAACAAATCATTCTGACGAAATTAAATAAAGAATGCTAATAATAGAAGAATGGAACAAAATTTCCATTTGAAGCTTTAGCCAACTATGCAAATTATGTTACATGAATAAGTTTTCTTGGAGATTTAAGGACGTCGTAAGGAACTTCTATACATACGACCATTATAATTGAATCTGTTCAAGGAGATTCGGAATTAACAGTTATCTTAATCCATGATTCAGAAACTGAACTGAAAGCTCGTCTTATTATCAATTATTTACATCTGCTTATCTGGAGTCATCCTGAAAACTTACTATGACTACCTAAAGCTTGAACAACTCTATAATATAAAGTTGTATCTTCATTATGGATATTCATCGCACTAGAATTTTACAGATACTGTACATTAAATACTAGTTTGTGAGGCGTTATGAATAGTATACAAATGGATTGTACTGATGCCTATAGTTACCCATTTTTCCACGTTTTTTCTGTCTCACTGGTAGGGGAACATAATGGAGCATGTATCTAGACTCGAACTTATTCACCAAACGTTCAATGGTGCATCTATTTGGACGATGATAATGACCAAAATTGGGAAAAACGTGTGAAAGGCCCATTTGAGATTACCTGTAATTTCAGCGAACGACGACGCGATGATAACTTAGTAGTCAGTGGAATTCACTATTTTCTTAAATTAAAATGCCTCCAGTAGTCATTAACAATTATTTCAAGTTCATTATCGAGCAAATTAGCGCTCTCTTCCTAAACACACACCAGACGGTATTTAATTTGGTTGATCGAAGCTTTCCGCGTTCAAATAATACTGAGCGAGGTTGACATTTGGGTAATGATAGCATCTACTGCTTTTATGTATATACATATATCCTACAATTTACATACAATAAATGCGACAGAAATTGTTTTTGGTCTTCTCGACACGTTGCATTTCATCCGCCTACAGACATTAATAATTTTTTGTTATTTCATCAGCTTTATTAGCGGTCATTCCAAGCCTAAGATGAATTAAAGAGAGAGAGAGAACCACAACATAATTTTCAGAGGTGTCATAATACAAAACGACTGTCGCATTCTGGTACTTTTAATATGTGCTACATAAAAAGTAGCGAATCATTATTTACTAAACAAACCGATCATGCTTATCTCTCTTCCGGTGATCTTTCAGAGACAGAATGGATTTTCTGGTTCTTGTGACACCACGTCAGGGTTTCCAAGGCTTTAGTTTATGCAATTCATCTTCCAAGATAGCGTCCTCCTCATTTGAGGAGGAATATACACGAGGTTGAGGATCGGGCACAGATACTGCCATGTATGCTTTGGGCGGGTTATTTTGGTTCATTGGAGTACCTGAAACAGAACAGTTACACGTTACAGATATAAGGATTTATGTAGTAGTAGTAGTAATGGAAAGACAAAACCTGGCAAATAGGCCACCTGTGGCCCTTTTTGCTGACCCCGAAGACCAACCCTAGAATTTTGCCAGACATGGTAGTTCCTTAGAGTCGAACCTTCCAGACCTTTCAATAAAGGTCACGATGTCCGACCATTCCGCTGAGTAGCTCTCTTTCCTGCTGTGCTGAACACCTCAGCCCTAAGGCCGCTGTATACGGCACACTCACCCAGGAAGTGAAACGAGGTCTCGTCCTCCTCTTAGCACTTCTGACAGATTGGGTCTTTGACCACTCCTATGAGTGTCAGGTGCCTGTTCAATCTGCAGTGACCTGTGAGAATCTCTACTAACAACTTAAGAGTACTTCGGGGGTTCTTACTATTCGTACACCATCTCTAAGCTTTTAACGGACAATATACCGATATTATATCTAACTCACCTCGTCATTCTGACTTGCTATACACTTTTTTACCACATGAATACGTTTAATAATCAGGAACTATCCACAACTAATTGGAACACAACAATTGACGCACTCAAAACTGACAATAGAACTGTCACCAGTGAAATATCATAGCCACCACGGCCTACTGAAAATAGGTGATATCTGTTATGAAACTCTGTATATTTGAAATCCGTGTGCCAACGTGACCACAAGCCATAGACATTCCTTTAGAGCAGCCACCTACAACTGGTGCCATCTATCAACCTCTAGCTCAAATTTTGACCATCGGAAAAATCTTGGAAATGATGAGGAGCCGCAAGAGAACATCTCAATGATGAGTAATTTCTTTTTACTAACCTGTAACTCTGTGATATGCAAAATTCTTCTGATATGGCGATTTCATGAGCTTATTATCTGTCCGTAACTGATTCTCGTCATTTCTATCACTATTGTCTTTCCTAATATTTAAAAACTGTACACTCCTATCACTACTGCTACCGAAAACAGGCCATTGTTTCTCTTTAACTATGCTTGACGAATTTCTTTGCAAGGTCCTGTTTGGCTCTCTGGTTCGTGAAGTATTTCTCGTTCTGTGCTTCTCATCTTTTCTTCTATGATTTTTGGTGGATATTGCTGTTAAGTTAGTCTTTTTGCGATTTATTTTCCTGTTGATCCCTTCTAATTCATCGGTGGCCGTTTCTAACCTTCTAATCACATCTCTTGACGTGATAAGATCATCCTCAATGTTTCCTAAAAAACAAAAAGTCAATTTCGATGAAAAAGGACAATATTTCATCGTCAGGCATTCGATTGAAGGTACATGTTTTACATTTTAAATTGTACATTTTATCCTGGCGATTATCAGAGTTTTCCTTTCCAAAGGCCATCTTTTGGAGAAAATCGGCATTATGGAAAGAGCTTTCTGGGTTCACCCTCAAGGTCGAGGTCATACTCTAGGTCAAATCCGAATTAAGCCCCAAGGTCGAGGTCATACTCAAGGTCAAATTTAACATAGGTCTCAAGGTAATACTCAAAGTTAAATTCGAGTTCACTCTCAAGGTCGAGGGCATAGTCAAGGACAAATCCATAGTAACCCTCAAGGTTGAGGTCATACTCAAGGCCAAGGTTAACATATGTCATTGACCTTCCCCAGAACGTACAATACATATCTACTTATTTGCTCCCGCATTGTTCCAGTAACATGCATCTATTCTTTCCAGCGCTTTTGGAGCGCTATAAATTATCTGCCTTTGTAAACGGTTATTTATAAAAAGAGTTTGTAACTTACGTAATAATTTATTAATTTTGTTCCACTGATCTGGCTGTGCGGAAATCTTCAACATCAGCTCCAAAAGGTCACTGAGAGTTGGGATCTTTTCTTCATACTGCGTTCTGTCGAATGTTCTATTCTGAAAAAAAAATTGATGTTTAGAAATATTTAGGAATCTCGTAAATATTTGTTATTTGTTGTAATATTTGTAGATTTGTAGAAAACGGTTTTTGTTTCAGATAAGAAGAATAATATATTTTGCATAATTTTCTATGTTTCCACCTGAACTCTTGTTGTTTCTACTTTGAATAAGTGGGAAGCACCAAGAGGCTCAGATTTTCAGATATTCTTTTTGAGTTCATTAGTTTTAACGAAGGCAACGCAGTGGTTGTTTGGATTCTAGATCCTGTATAAAGTGCGCTGATTTGCACCAAGCATTTTTAATTGCTTTCTCTTATTAACGGCATGACCTTAATTGGAACGCGGTAGTAGAGAGATGGAAGTTCTGATTGGCTCGAACTGGGGTTTGCGTATACATATGTGGAACGGAGGCAAAATATAGAATTAAGAGGGAAAGACAGAATCAAGGCATCATTCACAGAGTAACAAATCAGGAATGAAAGTCACAGACTAAAATGTTAGTCTTTTTTTCTCTTTCAGCTGATGTATCTAAAGAGCTTTTCATTTTTGAGGAAAGTAGCAAATCATGAAATATTTATTTTTCGATTTTACATAACATCTGTCTGGTTCAACAACAAAAAAAACATTTTTAGTAGTGCAAAAATAATAAATAGTATAAAAAGTATGTGAAAAAATCAAGTATTTTTTTTAGATATTACCGTACCGTACAAACGCTGAATCCAAAGGAAAGTTATTTCGACAGTAGTGGATTACACTCAATTTTATGCAAATAAAAAGATTGTGTAATTAACACACAGTTTCACAAATAAAACTTTTTCTTTCAGTGACGCGTTTCGATTTATATTTAAATCATCGTCGGACTGACCGATTTGACTGCTAACAAGGCTACCCAGATTACTTGCCAACTAACTAACTAGATTCTATCAAGGATACAAAATTAGAGCTCTCAAATCAATTTTATCCTGTCAAGCTATTTTCTTATTCAATTATTTTTTCTTTTCTTGTGTTCGTGAACCCGTACAAAACCTACAACACCTTAACCATCGCCGTCAAAATGTTCTTAAGATATTTCACGTTTTAAGATAGTTTACTCTTTAAGCTATTTCATTTTTCTTAAGACATTCTATAACTTGAGATATTTCAGGAGTAAGTTCACCTACAAGAGAAATAGATGGAAACTTATAGTAGTGTATCGATAAAAATCGAGTTTAAAAGATAAGTCTGTTCATTTACTACAATAAAGTCAGGGTTTCGTAGATATTTTTGAATCTCTATTGTTTCCATGAAGTTTAAATCATGTATTTTATTAAAAGTATGTAGTACACTCATTCTATTTTCGTTGCCAACTTTATGATTAGTATCTAGTAAGTGTTTGGAATAATTTGATCTTTCTGGATGGTGGTTTTTGAAGGCACTAATATGTTCTCTGTACCTTGTTGCAAATGCTCTAGCTGTTTAACCTATTTGTGAAACTGTTTGTTAATTACACAATATTTTTATCTGCATGATGGAGAAGTTTCACCAAGTAAGAGCATCTACAATCTACATGACTGAGTTATATGCTTTATAAAATAATATTTTCAATTTTTGTGTGTTTCCCATTGCATACTATAGTGATATTACGTTGACTGCACTAAGTAACTACAGGTAACACGAACGTCACGTATACCTAATGCATATTCATGATTTGCTGTTGTCTGCCCGTACATAATGAAGTGGATATTTTTCACCGTGTGTTTCCTGGCTTATTTCCATACTGGTTTCTGCGTACAGTACATAATTATCATATGAGATGAGAATATGGTGATATTTTCCTAGAGATTCCGTAAACTTACGTGTAGTGTAATTTTTGAAACTTGTGCGGTCGGTAATTGGAACCGCATGCGATCGCATAAATAACTTCACTCACGTTTCGATTGCCTCGGTAGAACTACAAAAGAGGAAAACATTGAATTTTGGAATTATTATAACATTGACATTTACTGTTTTTAAATAATAATTCCGTTTAATGTATTATGAAGTACTAGAATACAGATGCATCGTTGTTGAATCTGAAATGAGAGGCGTCATAACATTACAAACACAACACTGCTAGTCTAAGGAAAGAAAACGAAACTAAAACAGTGTAATAACAAGGCAACGACACACACATTAAGAGCGATTCATAAAGAAACCTGGAAGCAAAACGTATTATCCATGTGTAAGCTTTTTTCCTGTCCTAGGAACTGTCCAACGTAATATCCCCATTAGAACTGCAGCTTTAAGGTTTATTGCTTACAGAGCCCACTTTAGCATCATTGAACACTGTACTAGTTTGTCCAGTTTCCCTACTGGTACGGTACTGAACTCTTCTTAGTTCTAGCCTAGGCTTCCAAAAAATCTGATTCATCTTTTGATCTAGAACATGGCACTCACAGAGGACGTGGAAGGCTGACTCTATTTCTTCCACATACTGTACTCAGTTAATATCTCTGTTATAAAGTCCTAGTTCGGTTAAGAGTGCCTCCAGGCCACAGTGTCTTGTAAGGAGTCCAGTAACTATACGGAGCTGATTGCTGTATAAATAAATTAGTCCTCTAGCCATTTTAAAGCCTATTGCTTTAATAAACTAGTTCCAACCATTCCTTGACTTGGTTCCTTACTGTGTTTTAGAGACCCCAAAGCTGGGACGAAAATCTCTTTCTTGCAAGCTCATCTGCTCAGTGATTCCTGAGTTCCCTAGTAACCACCCCGTAATTGCTTGTTTGTGTACCGCCAGTTCACTCAGTTCTTGTTTACATCTCCAAACAAGTGCCTTACGTAGTGTGAGATGGCATACACTTCTGCCTATATCTAGAGTTGTGCTCTCTACGACTGTCCTCTTCTTGAGCTTTGACCCATTTGTGAACCAGGTTAGATGCCCCGCCAGATTCCACGTCTAGGGCGCACTTAAAAGAATAGTCACCATCAGAGAGACGACTGCAGGCAGTCTAAGAGATTCATAGCAGGCCCCAACAAACGTATGACTACTGAACCGGAAGAGGGATTCACTCCACTTGTTAGTGGGGATCCTCACAGGTCACTGCAGATTGAAAAGGCACATGACACTCATAGGAGTGGTCAAAGAACGAATCTGTCTGAAGTGCTGCAAGGAGGACGAGACCTCGTTCCACTTCCTGGGCGAGTGTGCCGTATAAAGCGGCCATAGGGCTGAGGTGTTCGGTACAGCAGAGTTGGACAGGGAAGAGAGCTACTTAGCGAAAGGGTCAGACATCAAGACCTTTATTAAAAAGTCTGGAAGGTTCGCCTTTAAGGAACTACCAGGTCTGCCATAGTTTTAGTGATGGTCTTCGAGGTCAGCAAAAGGGCCAAAAGAGGCCTACTTGCTAGGCTTTGCCTCTCCATTACTACTACTACTAGTTCTCTTGCGTCTAGTACGGTGCTACTGGCATGTTCCTCAATGTGGTTGTCTCCAAGGTTTTTATATCAACGAACTGTTGGAACTGAGGGAATCACTACTATGCCGACAGATCTTACATCGGCGAGAGCAACATGTTAACCAAATCAACATAGACATCAATCGAATTGCCGAATAGGGTCAACAAGTACAGTTCAGTTCAACGCACAGAAGATTCGGATAACTACTCTGAGAAGAAAATCAGATGCTGGTCTGCCAATACTAGAATCATCTTCCTTCAAGCCTCTGGGCGTTAAAATCAGCAATGCCCTACAACAATCATGTTGCCGGCTTTACCAAGTCATTATCCCAGAAGCTGAGAGTTCTCTTACGCTCTAGAAAATGTATCCCCTCGCAGCACTTCTGGAGCGTGATGTATTTTCTGCCTTCATCGGTCTCCATCCTATATGATGATGATGATTTTTGTTTATTTTGTTCTACCTGTCTCTATGTAATTGCATCAAAGTGCAATGCGCCAAAATCTAGTCTATATGGATTGCTTTTCAGAGCTGTTCAATAATTCACTCCCAATTCAACGTTTATTATTGACAAACTGTCTGATACATTAGATAGAGCCACAACATCAAATATTCAATTTAATACTGAATATTGTAAATATTCCTAGTTGTACATAAACGTTTAATCCAAGAACGCGGTCGATATGTATTTATTATTTATATATGATAGTTGACCTGCTGTCAATGTTGCGGTCGATGTTGTTACGGATTATTCCGATCTATTATCGCTATATATCCAAGAATGATTGGACATAACTTCTAATACAATGTATACCGTAGACTATTCAACAGAGAAAGATACTACTTTTTACGTTGAATAGCAATTCTTCGTCAAATGGTGTTTAAATACGCAAATAAATAATTCTGACAAAAATCAAGTCCGACGTACCACGAGGATTCAACGGTTTTCAAGTTGTGATTCATATTTTGCCGTCCGAGGTTCTCCAAAAGAACGAGGCTCTACCTGGTGAGGATTGAGCTTCTCTTGTCTTTGAGGTAGTGGCAACTCTTGGTGTTATTTATGCGGGACAGCTCGGTCGAATATCTGCCATGTTGATATCAAAGGAATAGAAACAAATCCGCCACCCTTCTTTGATGTGATAGACTCGTTTTTTGATTCTATCCAGAAGCTTTAGGGTGTGCTTTGGTGCCCATCCCCACACATGCGATGGTCTGATCAAGGATTCAAAATAACGTGTTTAGTGCTCGGTTAAGTTGGCCAGTTTCTATTAGTTGTTAAAAAAATTGTTGTGACATGCTGAATTAATTGTGTGCGCATAAATTTCCCCTATTAATTGAAAACGTTTAAGCCTTCTGAGCTTTTTTCCACAGCTAGGATCGATTCCCGTCTGTCGGCTTTAGAAAAAAATAAACGTTGAAGGATAACCACGTTCTCATAAACAAGGGAAAAGCGGGATATTAAATTATATTTTGAGCCCGCTTAAAACTGACAAGACAGGCGTTAACGATGAAAAAAGTGAATTTGGAATGCCGCTCCGCTGTTTTAAATTCAAAACCGGCAGAGGGCGAAATGGAGTTATGATTAGAATAATTCTTAATATGCTCTGAAAGGCGTTGGACGTATTTTTTTGGGGGAGTGACAGTTTTTCATTTCACGAATGAAAAAAAAAGAAAATAATTTCCTGGTACGTTAATAGTATAGGATTGGATTCTTGATCTCGACTGTTAATCCTGAGGATTGCCAAGCCTGTTAACCTGAAGTTCTGCTGCTCATTCATATCACCACTGACGAGAGCGAAGGGGCACCTTGAGATCCCACTATCAACTGTATAATAAACTTACTAGGAGGCACTCAACCACTATCATCAGCGTAGACTCAGAAATGCCTGAAGTTAAATTTCAACGCCGAGACATAAAACGTTTTGTAAAGCTAGTGATCACCAAAACTTTGTGTCGCAGACCCTCCACCTGTCCTTTGCAAACTATTTAAACTATCCTACAAGTGCTCCTTACTAGGTGGAAGATCGATGGAGTGCAACCTTTACATAAGATAGGCAGGAAAAAAACTCAGCTGCAGAGCTGTAATCTGCTCTGAATCATGTCAAAGATTATGGATCCCTATGAGATCTATCCTTTCTCCAACATCAACTGCTGGAACTCACATCTAATCCTATCTACAGGTTCGCAGATGAGATTTTTCAATGGAGATCTACAAATGGCAATTAATATGAACAATAACACCTCATGGCAAGACCATGTTGCTGGTTTCGCTAGGTCGGCGTCCCAGAAGCTGAGGTTCTCTTCCGATCCAGGAACTACTATATAAGGACCAGATCAGTACTGTAGTACTGACCGCATGTGTGGGAAGGGAGGTATTCAGAAGCACTCCCTAAAGCTTCTGGACACAATCCCTGAAGTGATAAAAAACCTTAACATCCTAGAACATAGAAGGAGGGTAGCTGATCTGTCTCCAATTTATAGATACTATAATGACGAATGTTTGACCGAGCTATCTCTCAGAATAATACCAAGATTCTTCAGTTGAGCAAACACACAAGGGGGCCACACGGGCACATCCTCACCAGGTCTAGTTTCCAACGCTTCGAAAGAGCCTCTACCAAAAGTCGTTCTTCCGAAGAACCTTGACGTTTTGGAATGAGCTACCAGGCAGTCTGATCCCCTATAATTACAAACTACACTGTTTTGAGATGAATGCAAATTGACATTCGCAGCGCTTGTGGAGCACGATATGCTTCCTGCGTTTGCGTGAGGCTATCTATAAAAAAACCATCCACACAGAAACGTCTAACTATCAAATTGCTCACAATGACTGCTTAGTTACATTATACAGTTGCGTATTTGTATTTCATTTGGCGCTTTTGATGTGGCACGATAAACGACATGGTAATACGTGTTTGTTACCGACCAAATAGACAAATAAAGCTAACGTTTTGTCAATATGATATATCTACACATCACGATAGTATGTCAAATATACAAATACGTAAATACGAAAATCCAAATGAGGTGCCAACATTGCAGTTAATTAATTCCGAGGCAGTATAAATTAACGTTTCAGTTAATCTATCTATCAGATATTCAATTAGTTCTGAGCAATATTTATCTGAAATTTTATTTATATGTTTTGGGGAAATGTGTTTCCATGGTCCATCAGCGTCAGCTTGTTTGCACCAGGCGCTTTAAAAACTTGAATTTCCATAATTTGACTCTTAGATACTAAAAAATGTTTGCAAACATTTAATATACAAAATAGATTGTTTTGGAAGAAATTCTATATTGCTAAGTCTCAGGAACACAAAAATTATATAACTAACAAGGAAACACCAGTTGTGGAAACACGACACAGAGTAAAATACGGAAAGTTTCAATATTGCACAAAGGACATTTCAGTTTCAAGACTAATATCAAAGTATCTGCTTTCATAATGTTGAATAATAGTTTTATTTCCAACTCAGACAAGATTGATTTGAGTTTAGCGTCTTTATGTTGTATATCTACTTGGAAACCCATCTTTCATATATTCTCAGCATGCGTCATAAAATTCAAATATATGCCCTGAATAATATTTATTTTTTGAATATATTGTTTGCCTGTGGACATGAGTAATTACTTAGCAGTTTAACAATATAGATTTAGGTTTTTCAGGTCTTAAATATGCCTCTAAAGTCAAGGAGCATATGGTCGAAAATCCAGCAGCTCTTAAATTCCTGGTTTTCCCATGACAGTGGCCCCTGTTGCCAGCTCTTACGTTACATCACACTAAACGCGTCCATCAAACCATTTTCATTACTGTCTTGTTAGCAAGTATTAATTTAAAATTCAAATTCAAATGACACTTGAAAAACAAAAAGATTCTAGATACTATAAAACATATTTAATTGTATTGTGAAAGTTTATCGACAGTACGTGTCATTTTTAAGCCCCTGACATTATTATTGTACATCCACGGAAAATGTGATTCATGTTAGACTCATCTTGAAGGTCCAAAAGGGCGTATGACTCACGACCATGAACCGATGATTAATATGACCTACAGGACGGAGATCGAAGTGACGGTAGCGGGATGTAATTCAAATTGTCTAATTACCTCGCCAAGCCGGGTAGAGTTCCCTTCTAATTAATTCGAAATTAGCAGAGACAGACTTCGGCAGAAGTTTCGCCGCCCGAGTTGAGCTGCGGGATTGCCCGCAGTTTGTCATAATCATAATTGAGCCGGGGTATCTGTTATACATTTTGGGGAGAATGTGGTACGTTGTAGTGCGGCATATAAAAGGTTTATCAAGATTAAGGTTAATTAAGTCCACAGCGGGATGTGGTAAAAGTTTTATTGCTTAAATAATATGGGTTTCTTTATGTCCAACTTTGGTTTACTAAAATGCTCGATATGTATTCATTACAGTTACAACTGGCTGCTAATTGAAACCACATACGAGGGTCACACTGAAAGTCTTTAGATATTCCTAATTTATACAAGTTTAAACAAGTTTGAGCGCGCAGCTATTTTGTCTTAACTTGTAAGTGCTTACACGCCAAAGCAGCGTTTGAATCGTTCAGTAGTTGCCTTGCCATGCTCTCGAAAGCATCGAAGTGTTGGCCAAATTTTAACGTGAAAATGGAACCGGGTAGTCGCGATTATCGAGCCATGATTTTGTATGACTAAAAGGGACTTTAACAAGCGGAATGTCACGTAAGTTTAATGAGTTCCTTTGGGGACTCTGCCCCTTCTAGGGCTACAGTTTTCAATTGGTTTGCTCAGTCTAAAATTGGCCGGCTCTCACTCGATGATGAACCTCACACAGGTCGACCGCCCACTGCTGTTACTCCAGAAACTGTAGAATCTGTGCAATATATTGTAAAAAAAGATCGTCATATAACCTACACCGAGATTGAGGCTTTTCTGGGGATTGGATCGGCAGCGGTCCGAATAATCATTCATGATCATGCGATTCAAAGGTAAAAATACAATATTCCCCCATTTGAGGTTCAAAGACAAACCGTAAGGAAACCTATGGTCCACCTGTGTGTTGATTGATTTTCCTTTGAAACTGGGTCACAGTCTACTGAGGAATCAGAAATACAATCACCGTCCAACTTTATAAAGGCAGATGTTATGATCTGTTATCTTTTTTTGTGTAATATCAAAACTTGCTCTCATTCCACTGCTCACACAATGCTGACTTGAACGTTGTTAGCAGTAAATTTTTGTGAACGCGCCACTGTGCTCATACATATTACATATCAAATTCTGAAAATCTTTTATAAATGCATTTTCCATGGAAGACAGCCAGGTGTTCTTTTCTTAAGAGCTGAAAGTATAGACGCTGTCAAGCCTGATACCTTAAAACGCGATGAAACTTAATATTTTTGGGTGGGAAGCTTTCCATTAGAAGATTCACAGCTGAATCAATTTCGTATATCCCACCACGTGAATCAAGTTAATTCGCCATGATTGAGAAAGGAAGTCGTTGTGCAAAATATCGAGCTATTTATAAACATTTTTGGATGGACTAGTTTAGTGGTGACGTCACAAAGAACATATGACAACACCGCGCACTGTCGTAAAGAAATTGTGGATTTTTTGTTCATTCTATTTTGAACCTCATATACTCTACCCATTAGGATAAAAAAATATCTTGAATTCCTGGTTTTCTCATGACATTGGCCCCTGTTGCCAGCTCTTACGTTTCATCACACTACACGGGTCCATTGAACCATTTCCATTTCTGTATTATTATCAAGTATGAATTTAAAACTAAAATTAAAATGACAATTGAAAAAAAAAGATTCTAGATACTATAAAACATATTTACTTGTACTTTATACGCTCAATAAGTCAATAATCAGCCAACAAATGCTTGTTGATTATCAAAAAAATGTCTACCAACCAAATAGCTAAATATCAGCTTTTTGCTTGAGAAAAATCCACATTCATCAATGCTGACTGGACAGTATAGGAAGTATACCACTTATTTGTTCATACAGTCAGTTGGCTACGAAAATCCTATTAACCATTTTGCTACGATGCGTCGTTCGGCCGTTTATCAACAAAATTACCCCAGAATTCCCGAACGTGCAACCATCAACTGCACACTGTGTCTATTCCGAGCATAAATTCCCGGTACGCGTGTTTATCTGTCAGACAATCCTATAATTTTGCCGAACGCCCCAAATAACGGCATTATTAAATTCCACAAATAAAACACTAGCTTACATACAGACCGCACACATCTATTTGTCACCATACAATATTTTAACTTTTATTTCTATTTGCCTCGCAATTGATCAGATTTACTGGATTGCAATGAGTGGAGGATACGAAGAGGTATCGCCCTTTCTCTTCCAGTTTTATTTTTATAATCAATAGATAGAAATTTTTAGAATTCTCGTATAAAACGTTATGTATTTGTTGACATAAGTTGTCATTGTCAACGTGATAGAAATTTAAATGAAGGTCGAGCTTCCAAAGCCTCAAAAAAGCCCCTCTCAAAAATCGTTCTTCTGGAGATGAGCTACCCGGAGACTTCGTTCCACGATAGTCAAAGTGATAAGACATTTATCCTCTCGCAGCGCTTATGGAGCACGATAGGCTATCTGCCTTCGCGTGAGGTTATCTATAAAAAATACATCTTTAATACCATACCAAAATTTCATTTCTGTATGGGATCCTCGCAAATCCAACTGATAGAAATAGTGTCCAATGGAAACAAGTCCGGAAACAGACATGGACCAGGAGACGCGTACCTCTGAAATGCCGTGGACGAAGATGGTGAAGTGAAATAAATGAACTATTTGGAGCAAATAGAGGTTGTAGTTGGAAAGCAGCGTATATTTACGAACTGAAACTTTCATACAGGTAATGGAGATTTTGCAATTTCCAAGAGGTTTTTTGATCGAAGTAAACGGGGATCAGTTGGAAAATATGATAATCCTACAAATAAAGTAGGGGATACTTGTTATAAAAGTAATGGAATCTCGGTTGTGAAGAAAATTACATTTTTCTTTCGAGTATATTTCGTTCGAATGAATATTGGAATCGAAGGTGTATAAATATCTTGGTTCAAATAAACCATAATTTTCTTATACAGTAAATTGTTTGAGAGTGGGAACAGTTGTTCTTTTCCAGATATATCTCGAATTGAGGATTTCTTTTTATCTGTGCAGATATAAAGGTGTTATTTATTCAGGTTCATGATTAAGATTCCGACACTTGAATATAATTAATTATTCAGGTTTGGTGGTATAGCGCCTTCCGTAATCCATCAAGGAATTATACCTGTTACAACAGAAATGGAGAAATTAGCTAGGGACATATCAGTGTTTACGCTTGGAACAATTCCTTCGCCTACTGGTTTTCACCGACAGCGAGAAGCTAATGTATGGAATAATTAATATACGGACCTAGCTTTCAGTTACTAATTCCTATAAATTCCAATTTTAAGCCTCTCTCGCATAAACCTGTTCGTGCAAACTGTAGAACAAAAATCGATTTGCTTATATATCGGATGATACAGATTTATTATAAGCAATTTCGGATTTTTCGACATAAACATATCGATCCAGTAGCAGCATTCTTCCTCTGTATTGAATGGAGGGTAATCTGTCAAGATCACAATATTTAGGCCCCTTGGGCCCCTGGTACGTTCTCTCTAGGGGTTGATCGCGACTAAAACCACTCATGCAACGGCCAACACTTAGACCGTGGCAAGACAACTACTGAACGATTCAAACGCTGCCTTTGCGTGTAAGCACTTACAATTTTAGACAAAATAGCTGCGTGCTCAAACTTGTTTAAACTTTCATAGATTAGGAATATTTAAAAACTATCAGCGCGACCCTCGTAGAGGCATTCATAAGTGGCAGTCCAGTGCTGATCTGTTCGTTAGTTTGTGACACTTGAGAGTTAGTGATGTCTGTGCAGGTTCCTATGGGTGATTTCACTAGCAGCTATGGTTATACCACCCAATGCTAGCTGTGTTACGTTCTCATGTTTAGCCATGTGTCATTTACTACTATTCATGCGGTGGTTTCTGGAGCATATACTGAAGGATTAAGTGTAAGAATAGCTTTATGCTAAACTTCGCCTTAATAAAGACGTTTATTATTATTATTATTATTATTATTATTATTATTATTATTATTATTATTATTATTATTATTATTATTATTATTATTATTATTATTATTATTATTATTATTATTATTATTATTATTATTATTATTATTATTATTATTATTATTATTATTATTATTATTATTATTATTATTATTATTATTATTATTATTATTATTATTATTATTATTATTATTATTATTATTATTATTATTATTATTATTATTATTATTATTATTATTATTATTATTATTATTATTATTATCATTAATATTATTATTATATACTACAATCAGCCACTGTTTTTAGGAAGTCTCGGTCACTACTTTGTTCCATTTACTTAGTAATAATTTGAAAGCTCTATACATATTTTCATGCATTCTCCCACTCTGCCCGATTAATAAATAATTCGATATTGCACTTTGTATCAGTATAGGATTACAACAGGAACAAGAAAGTGAATTTATTTCCTCGGATGGGAAAAAGAAGCGACGGTGGTGGAATGTACCACGCAATGCCAGTAAAATGTTTAATGCGCATATACATTTCCATTAAATACCAAAGCCGTCTTCTGTTCCAAATTATACACAAGGATACAGAAATTCAAGTCAGTTGCGTTGAAATTTTATCTTCAAAGCATCGAACTGTCAACAATAGCGTCAAGTAGATTGGCTTTGTATTTCTGGTGCAGTCATATCAGTTTATTAAATGTTCCAGAGCTATTAATCCATTTAAACAGTAAGTTTTGGAAATTCCTTAGATCATAAATGATTTAAGGTGTGTCAGCAGTCCCAATGTTGCTTTTATCGAAATTCAAAAGCTCAACAGTTCTAAATCCGATTCAATATTCATTTCGAAAGTGATACCATTTCGTAGGAAGTCTAGCTTCAATCTATTTGACATCATTCTTTATTTGAGCGATGTAATTCCACCCTCATACAGTCCAATGCAGAATATTGAGGAAATGATTTGTGTCGGGGCCAGAAAAGGTTATCCCGATCCCGAAATGGCACCACCAGCAGCAGCACGACAGACAGAGTTGCCAGATTTCACATTTATTCGTGAGATGACACGATTTTGTTTCCATTTTCATTATCAGTCCGACGATGATTTAAATATAAATCGAAACGCGTCATTGAAAGAAACAGAGTTTTATTTGTGAAACTGTGTGTTTATTGCACAATCTTTTTATCTGGATGATGAAAGTAAGAGCATCTACAATTTAATTGGTGAACTTAGTTAATTGGAAAATGTAAAGCATTCGTATATCAAAAATATTGAACAGTAATTTTGTATCGTTTAGCAATTGTCGATCTCACTATTTTTCGTCGTCGAGTTTCACGATTTCTACTTTATATGATCTGGCAACAGTGTCGACAGGCAACACATTTTCCCACATCGCAGTATGTCATGGCAGCTAGCAGCAGCCACTAACAGCCCTCGCACCATCCGCGTTTAATTTCCACCACGTACACGGAAAGAAACATGACCGCAAATGCGAGGGACTGCCGGAGCCGGTGCCGGTGCCGCGCCATGCCATGCCGGTCTCCCTCGCACTCCATGCTTGATGGCAGTTTCGGTTTCGATGAAACATTTTACGCTATTCAGTTATACAGGGTTCTACAACAGATATCTGGTTGAAAGTCTACGCAGTACAACAACCTCTTCCTATAATTTTACTTTACTTGTCCCAACAGTTTTTGCTTAACGTTCTGTATTTCTTCGGAAATGTACAACTCAAGGTCTTGTACTGTTTCGCGTAGATTTTCTGCTTCAGACGGCCACACACAAAAAAAAAATCAGGAGTCGTCATTTTGGGTGAATTTGATGGTCAAGTTACGAGGGTCACGCTGAAAGTCTTTACATATTCCTAATCTATACAAGTTTAAATAAGTTTGAGCACGCAGATATTTTGTCTAAACTTTTAAGTGCTTAGACGCAAAGGCAGCGTTTGAATCATTTAGTAGTTGTCCAAGTAGTCAAAATTCAGTTGTTCTTGCTACGGTCTCGAATGCATCTAAGTGTTGGCCGAATTTTAACGTGAAAATGGAACCGGGTAGTAGCGATTTTCGAGCCATGATTTTGTATGACTATAAAAAGGAACTAAAACAAACGGAATGTCATGAAAGTTTAGTGAGCTGCTTTGGGGACTCTGCTCCTTCTAGAGCTACAGTTTTTAGTTGGTTTGTTGAGTTCAAATGGGTCCGGGTCTCACTCGATGATGAACCCTGCACAGGTCGACCGCCCACTGCTGTTACTGCAGAAACTGTAAAAGCTGTGCAAATTATGGTAAAAAAGATCGACATATAACCTACATCGAGATTGAGGCTTCTCTGGGGACTGAATCGGCAGCAGTCCGAAGAATCATTCATGATCACCTTCACCTAAAGCAGCAGTGTTCCAGATGGGTGCAACATTTGTTGGCCAGTGAGCAAAAAGCAATACGAGTTGATTGGGATAAGTTTATCTTAAAATTTGATAATGGGCACAGTAAAAACACTTTTAATATCGTAGCCGGAGACGAAACATGGTTATATCATTATGATCCCGAAACTAAACAGCAATCATCAGTTTTGGTGCTTTGAAAGTGAGAAGCCTACAACGAAAATTCGTCGTTCTAAGAGTGTTGGAAAGAAAATGGTCGCATCTTATTTCTAAAAGTGGATACATTACAAGGGTAGCCTTGGAAAATCAAAGGACAGTTACTTCTGAATGGCATATAACCAAATCTGTCCCTGTAGTCTTCGAAGAGGCATGCAAGAGCCGTCCAAAGACTGGTCTGCGGGGTATTTAATGACACCCTGACAACGCACCCGCCCACAGCGCCGCTAGAACATTCGATTTTTTTGCTGAACAGGGTATCAAACTGTTACCTAACCCACCTTATTCTCCGGACCTAGCTCCGTGCGTCTTCTTCTTACTCCCTAAGATCAAGGAAAAGTTACAAGGTCGCCATTTTTCCACCGATGAAGAGGCAATTGCTGCATTTGAGGAGAAAATTAGCAACCTTTCAAAAGAACGTTGGCTTCAAGAATTTGACAAGTGATTTTACCGAATGCGTCAATATATTGAAGTAGGAGGAGAATATGTTGGAAGAACGTTTTATAATAATAATATAATAATATAATAAAGTTTTTTAAAAAACCTTGTAGTTTTTCTGTATCTGAAAATTTTCAGCGTGACCCTCGTATGTCACCGAACCTCGACCAGGAAACATATTTTACATCACCATTCTGGTTTATCGTAACGTGTGGCGCCCTGGCACCACTCGGTAATACCATAGTTGATTTTGTCCACTTCTCTGTAATTCATGCTATAACGGAGATTGTGATTAATTAACAAATCCACTTGAATAAAAACGAGCCACGTCTGTGATCAATAAAAAATTTAATTATTGTCATATTGTTCGAGATGTAGTGCCAACCTGGTTTCTGCTAATTAAAACTGGCGTCATTCCAGAGCTTATGTTTTTCTGCATTTGGTAGTATAATTAGAAGCGTAATCATTATTAATACTTTGACTAATAAACTAAGTATAAACAACTAAAAGTGAAAGTGTCTACTAGTCTATAAGAATCTTCAGAAATTCTCGATTTAACGGCAAAGATCCCACAAATGCCAATACGATGAGCGCGATTATATCAGATATGCTCAATAAACTTTCATGACAGCTCATAATCATGTGAATAGCTATAAATTTTCGCTTATTTTCTCGTTAGTTTGCACAGTCCAGTTCGTTGATATATACACAAAGCTACCTTTATAGCAAACAAATAGCAATCAAGATCCAAACAAAGCTATGCTGTTGAATTGGCCATAAATTATTCTACATACCGTGCACACAAGTGTATAGATATTTATAGACGTAGTTCTATTTCATTAAAGACCGATCCTCGAGTTCCAGCAAATAAACTGAAGTTTACGGGAGTATAACTTGTTTAATGTTTACCATGAGAACGCGTTAATAAAATGTTTAATTTGCGAATTGCTCGCGAATGCAGGAAAGATATTAAATTTCTGCATTAAAGTGACGTTTTATTTTGTTATACTTTGTTAAAAGTCTTGCACCGAAGAAGGGTGAGATACAAGGGGAGGCAGATCACTGAGTAAGGGTGCCCAATTTGAATTCGGAAAAAACTCTCACTCCCCCCTGAGGAAACTCTAGAAACCACCTTCATATAAGTAATCATTCCAGATCCAGATCCTCATAGTTACCTTCATCGCCTCCAGAAACCGATTGGGAACCGAATTATAAAAATATTCCAACGATCGATTTTATAGCCACACATTTCGCTATTGTTTTATGGCGCTCAGCCGCAATTCGTTTTATGGTCCTTTTATAGCGGATCACGCAAACTTTGGCTTTTAAACTTCCAATTAACCGCAGATGCGACCAGGTTACGTTCTCAAGTCTGCTCGTGCACGAATGATTGCCTTCTAGAGACCACACTTCATTGCAACAATCCTGCTACGTACAATCCTCTATTCTCTTGAAATGTTGCGATTGCTATGTTTAATTGCATATCGTATAGGAACACAGAGGAAATAATCAAGGGATGCCTTGGGAAACGATTTGGTGAACAACTTGACAGTTGGTATCCACTCGCAGCGCTTATGAAGCACGACAGGCTTTCTACCTTTGGTAGAGGTTATCTATAAAAAACCTTCCATTTAGATTTGTTCCAGTATCAACTGAAAAAGAGGTTGCAGTATAAATCGATATTTGTTTATGATCGAAATAAAAGAATGAGAGACTTCCATTGAATTTGAAAAAAAAAGATGTATAGCTGCATCGAATACAAATTTCAGAGTTTTCCATTAATTTGCCGCAGCTTCATTATCCTTTATGCTTGCGTGGACAAACAGCGGCAGACGAGTTGAATTCGAGAGAAAACTTTAATCCCGATAGCAGAAAAGGAAAAGAAGAAGGCTGCAGTTGGGTAGGTACACGTTCGCAGCAGACTGAAGCTTTTATTTCATTTTAATCGCTGTCTACACATGTAGAATTGGATCTGGAACGGTTTTACCGAACACGTCTAGGTGAATTTCAATCTAGAAACGTTGCTGTATGTTGGCGTAGTTGCAAACATATTGCACCTGAGGGGCGCAGAAGTTGCAGTCTGGCGAGACAAATAGTTCTACGCAGCGTGCAAGCGAAAATGGCGTCTAGTAGGTTGTTGACTTCAGTAGATTTCTACATTTTTGAAAGACTTACCCCGGGCGGATTTGATTTGAGTCAAGTTTGAGTGTATCAACTTGAAGTATTAACCAAGTAGGGCAGCGTTGTCAAAGCTACCTCACTTAATACGAGGGTCACGCTGAAAGTCTTTAGATATTCCTAATCTGTACAAGTTTAAACAAGTTTGAGCACGCAGCTATTTTGTCTTAGGTTTCAAGTGCTTACACGCGAAGGTAGCGTTTGAAGCGTTCAGTAGTTGCCTTGCCACTATCTCGAATGCATCTAAGTGTTGGCCGAATTTTAACGTGAAAATGGAACCGGGTATTCGCGATGTTCGAACCATGACTTTGTATGACTATAAACAAGCGGAATGTCACGAAAGTTTAGTGAGTTGCTTTGGGGACTCTGCCCCTTCTAGGGCTACAGTTGTTAATTGGTTTGCTAAGTTTAAAAGAGGCCGGGTCTCAGTCGATGATGAACCTCGCACAGGTCGACCGCCCACTGCTGTTACTCAGGAAACTGTAGAAGCTGTGCAAAATATGGTAACAAAAGATCTTCATATAACCTACACCGAGATTAAGGCTTCTCTGGGGACTGGATCGGCAGCGGTCCGAACAATCATTCATGATCACCTTCGTCTAAGGAAGCGATGTTCCAGATGGGTGCCACATTTGTTGACCCGTGAGCAAAAAGCAAATAGAATTGATTGGGCTAAGTTTATGCTTTAAAGATTTGATAAGTGGCACAGTAAAACACTTTTAATATCGCAACCGGAGACGAAACATGGTTATATGATTATGATTCAAAAGAACGTTGGTCACAAGAATTTCACAAGAGGTTTTACCGAATGCGTAAATGTATTGAGGTAGGGGGAGAATATGTTGAAAAAACAGAATAGTTTTTTAAAAAACCTTGTAGTTTTTCTGTATCTAAAAGTTTCAGCGTGACCCTCGTTCGTAATTTTTTTTAAAAATATTATCAAGCGAAGACTCTAACTCGGTGCCATGAGGTTTTGTTCATTCAAACTGGACAAAAACTTCTTTTTCTTGGGCCAGCTTTTCAATGCGGATTGCGACAGTAGAGTACAATAAAAGAGACTACAAAACGGACCCCAAACCAAACTAATTGGTGAGCCTTGTTCTGCTCTTTCCGATAGTCTCTGTCTGACATCTGGCTAAGTAGACCTGACAAACCGACAGATTAAAAGACCTTTAACAGAGATCAATAGTGATCTCTGACAGACAATGACAAATTAATCGCAACCCGCGCCAATCGTCAGTCAGTCTGAAGCAGCTCCAATTCCGATGTACGATTCAGCCATTTGCCGCTGCTTTAGATTTGTTAGTTGCGGGATTGAGTTTGTTCGGTGTAATCAATTGCCAAATTGGTTAATCAGCTAATGCTGGATACGCCATTGAGCGATGAGAACCAGTTAATCCGGTTAAGTTTCACAGATGCGCTTATAGTTGGAACTCGCACAACTTGATTCGTGGCATCACTCTACACGATCCACGCCAATTGGCGCAGAAGTATAGTAATCGCGAAAACTTCCGAACTCTAGATATTAAGCTTTCTTGATGTTTTATGACATTGGGTGCGAGGAAGGTATCTCATTTTTTTGACGTTAGACACTCCTACGTCTGTAAATATCTGACCCCCGTAATTGTCAGTACTTTCAAAAATATATGTGAGGTGCCCGTCAGTTGCCAACGCTACAACAATCTGCCGTGGATGCATCGAGAGGTGAGAACAATTGTATTTTTCAGCAGCATTTCAGGGCAGGCACACGATTGATGTACAGTGATGCCAGATCGGATGCTCTTACTGCCATTGGTAATGGTGGTCACAACTTAAATATCACATGAATACCTGTATGAGGTTTTCACAACCACAACAACTCCAACATTTCAATAGCTCATTCATCCTGAAGGGGGCTTGATACAAATAAGAACTAATGCAAAATAATAGGGGTGAAAACAGAAATGCGTACCGATAAAATGCCTTTGACGAAGGTGGTGCCGTGTAATAAATGAATTACTTGGAGCGAATAGAGGTGCACTTGTAAAGCAGTGTTTATTTTAGATCCAACACTATTTATATTATTATATACTGTATTGATTCTGCAATTTCCAAGATGTTTATGTTTTTGATCGGAATAAACGAAGTGCTGTTGAAAAATATGATAACCTTACTGGAAAAATATGGAATAAATGTTAGAAAAGCATTCTTAGTTGTGAAGAAAATTATATTTTTCGTAGGAGAATATTGCTTTATAGTGAGTAGAGTGACATCGAAGATATATTTTCATCGGTTTAAGTAAAGCGCAATTTACTCATCAAGTAAATTGCCTTAGTGAGAACCAACTAATCTGGATACCCATTGTGAGAGATTAAAGGGAAACCCGCCCACTGAAAAACCGGTTATTGTTTGTGAAATCCATCATGGAAATTGCACGATTTTATCTTATGCATTTTCAATTTACATGACTGAAACATTCTGTTCATAGCTCAGATTGCATAAGTTGTTAGATAACTGAAAATGCATCCAGAGCAAGAAGGTAACCAACCAGATATTCCTTTGTCGATCAAAATATGAGAAGCTCTCCAACTTTCACCGTGAAATCCTCATTTGCAAAGGTAGCACGTTCGTATACTTCATGGAAGTTCCATTATGTCTGTACGAGCAGCCTTCTTCATTTTGATATCGTCCTTATTCTGCTCGAACGGCCTTATAACGAGCATTACCTTTCCATTTCCTCGACATTTGGCAGATTCATTCGATATTCCAGGACGGCACTCATCTGCCAGCTTCGAAATTTCCGTAACGATGCTACGATTAACGACGCGATGACGGCGTTTCTTATCAATTACAGTGTAGTTACACACTGTTGCCCAAATCACTGACTAATATTGAGGAATTTATTCATTTCTACTTCCTACTCGACCATCAATAAGTGGGAAAAGTGATAGACATGAATGTATATGTCTAAGATTTGTGTCTTTCGCTAAACTACGTCTATTCATAGATCCCCGTTTAACAATTTATTTGATGTCTCGATCTGGACAGTAAGGTTGCTTCCGCCGATGTCTCTGGGGATGGTAGTGGTTTGCCTCGTTCCATTTACTATACGAGGGTCACGCTGAAAGTCTTTAGATATTTCTAATCTATACAAGTTCAATCCAGTTTGAGCACGTAGCTAATTTGTCTGAAGTTGTAAGTGCTTACATTAAAAGGCAGCGTTTGAATCGTTCAGTAGTTGCCTTGCCACGGTTTCGAATGCATCTAAGTGTTGGCCGCATTTTTACGTCAAAATGGAACAGGGTACTCGCGATTTTCGAGCCATGATTTTGTATGGCTATAAAAAGGGACTAACCCAAGCGGAATGCCACGAAAGTTCAGTGAGTTGCTTTGGGGACTCTGTCCCTTCTAGGGCTACAGTTTTTAATTGGTTTTCTGAGTTTAAAAGGGGCCGGGTCTCACTCGATGATGAACCTCGCACAGGTCAACGGCCCACTGCTGTTACTCCGGAAACTGTAGAAGCTGTGCAAAATACGGTTAAAAAAAGATCGACATATAACCTACACCGAGATTGAAGCTTCTCTGGAGATTGGATCGGCAGCGGTCCGAACAATCATTCATGATCACCTTTGCCTAAGAAAGTGGTGTTCCAGATGGGTGCCACATTTGTTGACCAGTGAGCAAAAAGCAATGAGAGTTGATTGGGCTAAGTTTGTGCTTGAGAAGTTTGATAATGAGCACAGTGAAAACACTTTTAATACCTTAACCGGAGACTAAACATGGTTATATCGTTATGATTCCAAAACTAAACAGCAGTCATTAGTTTGGTGCTTTGAAAGTGGGCAGCCTCCAACGGAAATTCGTCGTTCCAAGAGTGTTGGAAAGAAAATGGTCGCATCTTGTTTTTCTAAAAGTGGATAAATCATAACGGTAGCCTTGGAAAATCGAAGGACATTTACTTCTGAATGGTATATAACCAAATGTGTTCCTGTAGTCTCCCAAGAACTATGCAAGAGCCGTCCAAAGACTGGAATGCGGGGTATTCAATGGCACCATGACAACGCACCCACCCACAGCGCCGCTAGAACACTCGATTTATTTGCTGAACAGGGTGTCAAAACTGTTGACTCACCCACCTTGTTCTCCGGACCTAGCTCCGTGCGACTTCTTATTATTCCCCAAGATCAAAGAAAAGTTTCCACTGATGAAGAGGCAATCGCTGCATTTGAGCAGGAAATTAGCAACCTTTCAAAAGAACGTTGGTCACAAGAATTTGACAAGTGGTTTTACCGAATGCGTAAATGTATTGACACAGACGGAGAATACGTCAAATAAAACAGAATAAAGTTTTTTAAAAAAACCTTGTAGTTTTTCTGTATCTTAAAACTTTCAGCGTGACCCTCGTATATCTGCAAAGCTGTACATAGGATTAGATGTTATTTCCAATATAATGCAACTTCGGAAATCATCCTGTGGTTGCCTTATTGGAAAGATATTTCAGTCAATAGTGAGTGGATTCTCTCAGCGCCCTATGGAAAATATATTTTCCATAGGGCGCTGATATACAGCAACAAGAGCATTAGAGAAACAGATCTATGGAAAATTCATCGGAAGCATATCTATACACCGTCAAGAATAAGTTGTACGGCGTTAATTAAGGCGTTTTTCGCTTCCCAGGAGGTGCCCGACGTAACGTCTGCAACCGTTATGCTTAACGTGCTTCACTCCTATTACTTACAACAGACTCTAGCAATCTTGAGCTCTTAACTAGTTTATACAGTGCAAGGCAATCGCACAGGCAAAGGCAAAGGAAAAGGCTGCTTCCTTCCTCGCATTTTCTGCAGTTAAGATCTTCATTGGTTGTGCAGATGCTCCTTTCACATTTTCTGCAAGGAACCCACCAACTATACGAAGTTGATTTATGCTCTGTTCTACATAGTGTCTTCGTTAGAACTGCAGCCTGTAGGTTTATTATGCTTTTCCTCCCATTTCTTACAGCACCCGTTCTAGCAGTCTTGAACGCTATACTAGATTGTACAGTTTCCCTACCGGTACTATACTGAAGTCTATTGGTTCTAGCCTAGGCCTCCAACGAGCTGTTTCCTCTTGTCATCTAGTGCATGGCACCCACAGAGGACGTGAAAGGCTGACTTTGTTCCTTCCCCGCATAGTTTGCAGTTAAAGTCCCCATCTATAGAACCCTCGCCTGTTCAAGGTGCTCCTTCAGGACACAGTTTCTTCTGAGGAGTCCACTAACGATACGGAGCAGATATCTGTTTAAATAAATTACTCCTCTAGCCGTTCTAGAGCATAATGCTTCAATAAATTGATTCCCATGCCTGCATACAATCAATTTCCAGTAATCTTTGTGCTGGAATCTCATCATTTGGTTGACATGGCTACTTAATGTGTTTTGAGGGACCTTTAAGCCTCGTGCTGGGCCAATGAATAAGGAAGATGATCTCTTTCTTGCAAGCTCATCCGCCTTTTCAATGCCGATACAACCTGAATGCCCTGGCCCTCACTCCAAAATTACTTTGTTCTGTTCCGCCAGTCCACTCAGTCCTTCTTTACATTCCCAAAGAAGTGTAGACGTCACCTTGGGGCCTTCCACCGCCTGCTTCATACGCTTGCTGATAGCTCATCCTTGCAGGTCTTGTTTCTTTCCAGGTTTTGTTTATTCAGTTCCCCTCGATTTCTAATTCTGGTCTCGAACTTCTCTTTAAATGCATATCTAGGAATGGTGGGTTCGTTTCTTGCTTCTAGTATGGTGCTGTACACATATTTCTAAATGTGTTTGTATCCAAGATACTTCTAGATTCGACTTGGTGCTGTTTGCAGCTTGTAGCAATCCATTTTCGCCTCCCCGCATGGTCTGAGCCATAGCTTGTTCAAGGTGCTCCTTCAGGACACAGTTTCCTCTGAGGAGTCCACTAACTATACCGAGCTGATTACTGTTTGAAGAAATTAGTCTCACAGCCGTTTTTGAGCATGGTTTTTTTTATGAGATATTTGATTTGCTTATCCACTTGATGTCCCGGAAATATTGAAACTCAAAAATTTTGGGAAAATAAGATTTATAATATCTATAAATATCTTATATATTCAAATTCAATTTCAAAAGGTCAGTCCGCATTACACGGGGAGTAATTCCGATACGATTTTTTGTGTCAAGCTCAAGGAGAACCTCTACAGTGGCGCCACTGAAATCTAGTCTACTCATCAGGAAATTGTAACATTCGAACATCACTAGCCATAGAGGAAGACATTACTCTGTGAATGGCCCCGCCTAATCCAATCAACAGACCCAATCAATTGGGAGCGTGTGCGAGTCCTTAAGGGATGGTGCCCTTTTACACCTACTTAGCCGTTGTCGAGATTACGTGACGGAAAAAATTGGAATGACGGCAATGTGGGGAGTGTTTGGAATGAAGGTTCAAAGTTTTTTGCGGAACAGGAACTATATATAGCATTCATTCTACGTTGAAAATAACGGCCTGTAATTAAGTGGAAATTGGAAAATTTTGGCTGGTAGTGCTGGTTTTTCTCATGATTTTCTGGAAAGGTTTGTTGTATAGGGATCTTTAATGGGGAATAGTGCCTTGAGGAAGATCAAAAGGAAGCAGGAAAAAGTGACGTCTAGTAACTTTTTTAACAAGAAAAATACTTTACATTTTCCAAATCCCCATAATTTCCAACTTTTAATTTTTTTTATACTTCTAATGTATCGAAACCGGTCATTCATAATCTATATGCGAATCACCATATAAAATAATTTTCAAAACCACAAGATATAAAACCCAATGAACACTTTCAATTATATTCGCACTCACTAGTTATTCAAATTACAGCTTCACGTTATTCAATTCAGTTTTGTTTTGTTTTAATTAATATCATTTCAGAGCACATATATTCACTTCAAATAAAAGCGTAATATGGATGTTGTTAGTTTTTCATATAACATCCCTGAATTACTTCAGAAGTGGGATAGCATTTCATATTTAAATTGGCATGCAACAGTTCTCACTGAAACTTGCGGAAAAACTACCATCTCATTTCCGACAGTTTCTCTGTCTCGGTGGTAATTAATGGCCTCTCTATAACTCAGAAAAGTGATCTGATATAAATGAAATTTTCACGGTACGATAGTATTGGGGGAACGCCGGAAAAGGTTCAGAGTTTTAGACATCGATCCATTGCAATGACGAATGCTATAGCTGACCTAAGGTAAAATGCGATACGAGGGTCACGCTGAAAGTCTTTGGATATTCCTAATCTATAGAAGTTCAAACAAGTTTGAGCACGCAGCTAATTTGTCTAAAGTTGTAAGTGCGTACACGCAAAGGCAGCGTTTGAATCTTTCAGAAGTTGCCTTGCCACGGTCTCGAATGCATCAAAGTGTTGGCCGAATTTTAACGTGGAAATGGAACCGGGTAGTCGCGATTTTCGAGCCATGATTTTGTATGTCCTTAAAAAGGGACTAAAACAAGCGGAATGTCACGGAAGTTTAGTGAGTTGCTTTGGGGACTCTTTCCTCGAGGACTACAGTTTTTAATTGGTTTTCTGAGTCCAAACGGGCCGGGTCTCACTCGATGATGAACATCGAACAGGACGACCGCTCACTGGTGTTACTCCGGAAACTGTAGAAGTTGCTGTGCCAAATATGGTGAAAAAAGATCGATATATAACCTACATCGAGATTGAGGCTTCTCTGGGGATTGGATCGGCAGCGTTCCGAACAATCATTCATGATCACATTTGCCTAAGGAAGCGGTGTTCCAGATGGGTGCCACATTTGTTGACCAGTGAGCAAAAAGCAACCAGGGTTGATTGGGCTAAGTTTATGCTTGAAAAATTTGGGCACAGTAGAAACACTTTCAATATCGTAACCAGAAACAAAACATCAGTCATTAGTTTGGTGCTTTGAAAGTGAGCAGCAGCCTCCAACGAAAATTCATCGTTTCAAGAGTGTTGGATTTGAGATGTTGTTTTGGTGTTGCAAACTGTAACGCCTTTCTGTATAAAATTAACTTAAGATCTGAACCATTCTGTGAATGCGACGGGATATCCTATGGAGACCTCAATCATATGTTTTTTTCTTATCAAAGTAACACTATTGCCATCTCATTCGTGCGTACATTACTAGGTAGATTCAATGCCCTACCAGCAAACAGCATTCCACCAGCATACTTATTGTCTACAAATTCAAAATTCTTGCAAGCATTTCTGTTATTTATCAAACAATCGAAAAAAAGACCGTGAAACACGTGATGATGTTAGACTTCAAAACAGGAAATAATTTTCTATCAATAGATTAGCTATCGTTCCTCTGTTTTAAACCACTTACCCCTACCTTTCCGTGTTGGAAAGAAAATGGTCGCATCTTTTTTTTTTAAAAGTGGATCCATCACAACGGTAGCCTTGGAAAACAAAGGATAGTTACTTCTGAATGGTATATAACCAAATATGTTCCTGTAGTCTTCCAAGAACTATACAAGAGCCGTCCAAAGACTGGTCTGCAGGGTATTCAATCGCACCATGACAACGCACCCGCTGAACAGGGTGTCAAACTGTTGCATCACCCACCTTATTCTCCGGACCTAGCTCCCTGCGACTTCTTTTTATCCCCCAAGATCAAAGAAAAGGTATGAGGTCGCCATTTTTCCACCGATGAAGAGGCAATCGCTGCATTTAAGGAGGAGATCATCAACCTTTCAAAAGAACGTTGATCACAAGGATTTGACAAGTGGTTTTACCGAATGCGTAAATGTATTGAGGTAGGGGGAGAATATGTTGAAAAAACAGAATAAAGTTTAAAAAAAAAACTTGTAGTTTTTCTGTATCTAAAAATCTTAAGCGTGACCTACGTATAAAGTACTGAGAGAATTTCTGTTAGCATGAAAAATCAATGTGTGTAAGAATTTATAGGGTTTCAAGGTCAATGTTAATAAGCATTTCCCTCTCGCAGCGCTTATGGAGTGTGATAGGCTTTCCGCCTTTGCGTGAGGCTATCTATAAAAAAATAAACATAAATACATACATGTTCTCATTAGCGGTTCGTAATTTTGAAGCCGGTGTCACGGTGCAGCTTTTGTTATCATTAGGGCTGATTATACAGAAACGCAATCATTGTTCTCTGTACGATGCGATGCTGAATATGAATGAACTAATTTTGCTGCGGATTACATGACAAATTGTTTCGGTATTTGCGCGAGCCAAAATAATTAGAATTTATTAACTCTGTCCCGCAAAATATTGTACGTACATGATGACACATTGTCCCTGGGGATTTGTCTCAATTTTCGTGCGGCTAGATCAGATCATGTTTCACCGATCGCGTTATTTCCAGAATTGGAATATTTTCCACACCTTTTGTGGAACACACACTCCAATCAGCAGACGCTATCAATTGGGAACGTGTGGAAGACGATCAACGATAACGTGGCTATTGGAAGAAAAAATCAAACGTATTCCCACCCTTCAAAAGGGATGAAAACTCAGGGAAATGTGCCTCACCGATTCTAATTAGGTCAGAATCTTGTCTACTTTTGGCACATTGCTCTAGCCTAACACGATAACAGCTGACTAAGAAGCTTATTAGTTCACCTGTATAGCGTCCTGGCGAACACAGGCAGATGCTATCAGCATATCAGCTTCACGCATGGGAAACAACAGGGATAATAGATAGGCTATGTTACTCCGATGAATGTCGTATTGAATATGCGCTAAATGATGGATAAGCTGCGAATCGCACATTAACGTAATTTGTTGCTGATGTTTATCTTAATGGAGACCCGGTACAGTTAAATTCGAATGATAAACTGGATCAATGATTCAACGATAGAATGCTGATAGCTATATGACAACAAAGCCTATTCTGATTATACTCTCATCAGTAAGCGGGGGACATCTTGTAAACACAAACTCGATGTTACAGAAATCAGAGAGAAAAATGTGGTGGTGGCTGGTCTTGATTCCACATCTCCAGCTGTCCAAATCGTTACCTTGCGAATTAGACCACAATACCTTAGTGGTATATGAATTCAAGGAGGAAGTTCTTCAATTCTCACTTGCAGGGGTCTTTCTGTCTCTCCAACGTATATGTTAGTAGTAATGGGGGAGGCCCCTTGGCCCTTTTGCCGACTCCGAGGATCATCACTAAAACTAGGGCAGACATGGTAGTTCCTTAGTGTCGAACCTTCCAGACCTTTTAATAAAGGTCATGATGTCCCACCATTCCGCTGAGTAGCATTATTGCCTGTCAAACTCTGCTGTCCGGGACACCTCAGCCCTAAGGCCGCTGTACACGGCACACTCACCCAGGAAGTGGAACGAGTTCTCGTCCTCCTTCCAGCACTTCTGACAGATTGGGTCTTTGACCACTCCTATGAGTGACAGGTGCCTGTTCAATCTGCAGTGACATGTGAGGGTCCCTACCAACAAGTGGAGTGAACCCCTGCTCCCATCCTCTCCAAGCAGTCTGCTTTCTAGTTATCTGGCACCCTGCTGTGACCAGGGACCCACATGAGGGACATGTTCTTGGATTGGGCTAAGCGTTGGAGGACGGCAAAGCATTCGTGGAGGGAAGAGCATGTGAGAATCTCCTATCGAATCTTATCTTATCGTTGGCCCTTGCCACCCCGAGTGAGGAGTGAGGTTGCTTTCCGCCTCCTCCTCAATCCTGGCGTGGCCCACCAATAGAGCTAACGCAATCCAGGAACCCCCGTCGAGTATTCTCAGGTAGGTCACCATGGCGCCTCGCTTAATCCAGACGTCCAGAGACGGCCATGGCTGCTTACGGCGTGGTTGTGATTGCTCCCGTAATCCCCAAAGTTGCCATTCCTTAAATCTTGGTCAGCTAGCTGACTACAGTGGTTCTTTGAGTGCAGGTTCACCATACAAAGCACCCGTACTGAATCACCCACCTGCAGAACCAATGCAGTAACAGAGGCTTAAGCCCTCAGGTTCTGCCTTCAACCCGGCATAGCTGCCACATGGTAGCAATTGCCTCGACGTCATCCGCACAAGGCGCCTAGGTCATAGCCTTCTTGGTCTTCGTTCTTGGACTTTCATGAAGCTGTGTTCCTTAAATATTTTGGTTGAATTCTGATTCGTTACCCTATCCTTCTGATCTCATCGGATACTACCTCATAGTATCGCAAAATCAGCAAATGGCTCCCGATCCACTCTTCTGTTGGTAGTTGAACCCCAGGCTGCAGAAGCGCATATTCCTGACCCAATTCTGTATTGCATGTATTGCCCGCTCTATCTACGAGTGTTCGTATAACCCCTTTTTTCTTAGTGACCGGCTGACTTGAGATCTAGTGATCAGTATTTGGGTGTTGTTCCTGTTTACCACTACATCGAGAAAACGAAGGCTGTTGTCACATTCCTCTTGTGAATTTCAAAGTTTAATATTTGGAGGATAATATTTATTTAGCTATTTGACAAGTTACAAGGGTAGCGTTTATAATCAGTCAATTTTGACAGATAGATAGATATTGAATCTACACGCGTCATAAAAAAACTTCTGTTTACATTAATTAATTTTATCTCAAACAACAGTCACGGATCACGGAGGAAAGAAGAAATTCCAAACAAGACGCGTAAGCTTAATGTATATATGTGTAATAAATTCCTCATTGTCCCTTATGCCTCTATCTTTCACCGGTTTGTTTTGAAAGCACCGGCCTTTGCAGCAGGATTTGTCGGCTTCCTGCCACAATAGCCCGACAGCCGAGTGTTGGTTGAAAGACCACGATATTTGCCGCGTATATACATACAGGGTGAATGTACCACAACATAACAGTTGGTTGGATAAAAGGACAGTTTCCATTAGCAATTTTAAAGCTGACCGACTGGCAAAGAGGGCTAGGGAGACCAAACTCTTTGGTCCTGAGTTGGTGTTATGGCGCGTAGCGATACCGTATTGTAATGTTCTTAACAACACTAATTTTATGTCTACTAATAACACAGCGACTTCTAGGCTGATTTATATCCACGTCGTCTGACTCTTGACTGACAAAGTGACTGACTGATACTTGTCATTGATCTACGAGGGTCACGCTAAAAGTCTTTAGATATTCCTAATCTATACAAGTTTAAACAATTGCAACAGTTTGCTATGAATGCTTTTTAAACTTACCTTTCCAGCTGTATCCAGAGTATCTGATTCATTTGTGAGGCCTCCGAGGGTAACTGCAAACAAAGTTATCACCTATTAAGTTAGTTCCAACTAAAGCTGATAATGTATTCGTGCTTGACTCAGTCTGGGCGAAGCCATTTTTATGATTGCATGAACATATTTATGCTTTCATAATAGAATTGTTATTATTATCAGCTTTTGACATGAAAAATGCCATAGGACTTACTTTCATTGTTTTATGATTAATGACAGTTGTCTATTATCGATACACTACTCTAGGTGTCTATCTGTTTATACCTCTATCTATGTTAACTTGCTCTTGAAGTATCTCATGGAATGTATCAAAAGAATGAAATAATTTAAGCAATTAAATATTTTATCACACGAAACAACAGGGCAAAAGAAAAAATAATTTATTAGAACAATAGCTAGACAGGATGAATAGTATGCTACATTTGAGAGCTCTAGTTTTGTATCCATCATAGGATCTAGTTAGCTAATTGGCAAGTGATCTGGGTAGCCTTTGTTGTGAAATTTGACAGTCCGACAATGATTCAAACTAAGAACATTTACAATCTAGATAAGTAAAAAAATGTATGCCGGTATCAAAATGCATTTGTCACCTAACCACATTATTCATAGCCGTTACAGCAATATTGTCATTTCAGTCATCTGTTGCTCTTACATTATTTGAGGAACTTTACAAACAATTCTAATGATGAATTTCGATGTAGCATTTTTTCAAATAAAAATATCATTATTTTTCAATTCAACATATTTTTTTGTATGCATACATACACGTTCTCCATCTATTATTGCTCTGATTCACCTGCTATAAAGGAAACAGCCAAATTTTTGAACCAAAACCTATCATATTAAAAAAGAAACTGAGCTTTCCATCAATACATATCAAGTAAGACTTTCCATAAATCACGAAATACGAGTAATGCATAAAATATGTACTGAACGTACCTTTATCGAGACTGGCTATCGCTATCACCACCGCCAAAAACAAGACACTAGTCGTCATCATCACCCTCAGCATATTCTCTCATTTAAACGAGTACCATTTACATGTTTATCCTGGACAATTGACGATATCTGACCGCACGTGATTTGGAAGCCGGTGAAGATGCGACGAAACACCTTTACTCCTACACGGCAGAACGTGAACTGACTGAAGGAAAGCCTGAAGCTAAAGCTGAAACAGCTGAAGGGCCGTCGGTCGTCGTTATAGCATTGGTGCGAGTTCGGCGTCGGGACTCGGGACATCCTGTTTCCGGCGTTGCCACTTTTAAAGAGTCTATTACTTCCGACTTCAATTTATTGGCGAGGAGGTATTAATTGTAATCGCGAAAAATGTCGAATTCGAGATATTGTCTTTTCTTGATGTTTCATGATGTATTATAGATCACGAAGCATCATGTCCCGCATTTCCGTCGGTCTGTCTGTCTAGTAATATCCCTGGCCCTCTATAAATCGGAACGTATTTTTCGGATTGTGATGACACTTTGACACTAGGTCACTGCTGTGACAAGGACGAAATAATTATGTAATTTTTGAAAATCGATTCAGTGGCGGCGGATGTATCGCCAAAAGAATAAGAAACGTTTTTGGGAATATCTCAGCCCAGATTATTATTCTTTTTTTTTTTGGTGGGGTCAAAAAATTGAGTGGGAAATTGGGCGAGAGAGACAGGCATAATTTATTTTTTAGCGTTGGTAAAATACGTTCGGCCATATACGAGTATAAACCGTAGACATGCCGTATACCTTAAAAAATCCCCGCACTTATTAGACATAAACAATAGTTCGCCTTCAAAAATGATATATGCTTCAAATAGCTGTGAAATTTCTATAGTACGTACATAATAATCGGTGCATTTCAAATCTTTCCCAAGATTTAATCCATTTTATTTGTACAATACTGCATGCCCATAAGGACGCATCGTCGTGGCTCCGCCAGGTTGGACGTCTAGAGCGCACTAAGCCGAATAGTCACCGTCAGACCGTCACCGTTGTGTTCAAGGCGCTGCCTCTGTTTGATCGGTTGTCGCTAGTTTGGTGGATTATTGCCTGTGATGCCAATTCGTGCATAAAAGCGTGAATCTACTGGATAAATACAAAGGGCTAATTTGTTTTACTTGTTAAGAATGTTGATGAGTACATATCATAAATAATTATGAAATTGCGTTATAGCCTCCTAAAAAAATGTAGTTGAATCAGTTTTTTAACATTTTCGAAATATTTTAGGGACTGTTTAAGCATATTTTTTGAATGTGAGGAATTATGAACATTTTCTGAAACGAGAAAATTTTGTGAAATAATGAATTGAGATTCACATATTCGTACATTTATAAGGATTATACATTTTCAAGTACGATTCAAATATTAGCCTAAAGCTATTTTCACAAATTAATTTTTAAAACCAAAGCTGTACTCACTGTTTCCTATAACCAAAGCATAAAAATTTAAACCAGGTTCTACTGTACATTGTGAAGAAACGACCAAATGAAATCAAAAAACTTTTTACTACCATATGGTATACTTTTTCATCCACAGAAATGAAGCGTAATGCGAAATTATAATTAGCGTTAGCTCGGAAAAACATGGGTATGAATCAACCAGCATCCTATTCGTAACTCTGGGATATTTTATGGAAACTAATATGCGCGGCGTCCAACCCGTAAATCCTTTCCATTGGGGTAGTTTTAATTTCCCACACGGATGAGACAAGGCCACAAAAACCGAGTCGGGTTCGCATATTCTTAAAGCAATTAAAGTTGCGCAATGATGCACAACCAAACCTGGTCATTGTAATATGGATGGAACACATTTCAAATTTGATGAAGAGCTTTCTATTATGACACGTAGCAACAACATATATCATGAGATCTTCAGACAGTATTCTTCTTCTTCAAGTGCCATCTTCGAGTAGAAGGTCAGCAACCATCATAGTTATTTTCACTTTGGAAGCAGACGTTTGGTTAGAAGTGCACCTGAATCACTCTCTCAGGTTAGGCAATCATGAGATTCTTCTTATGCATAGGCTGCTTTTTGCTAAATTTCCCTAAGTTTTGCCTTGAAGAATCAATTCAAGATGATATGATATGACCCATATATTCCAATGTGCTTGTCTTGAATTCATTGACAATCTTTCTTTCCTTGCCTCACAGCGGAGAGCCTGGTAACAGGAAAGCAGACAGCCTGGCGAGGATGGGATGCATTGGACCCGAACCCTTGCTGGGCATTAGCAGAGGCCAGGTCAGTAATGCCCTAGATGTTTGGGCGTATAACGAAATTGCGAGAGCAATGGATGGAGAGAGAGGACTGCAGGCAGTCCAAGAAATTCATAGCAGGCCCAAACAAATATAGGGAGCATTGGCTATTAAACTGGAGGAGGGATTCACTCCACTTGTTAGTAGGAATCCTCACAGGTCACTGCAGATTGAACAGGCATCTGACACTCATAGGAGTGGTCATAGACCCAATCTTTCAGGAGTGCTGGGAGGAGGAGGAGACCTCGTTCCACTTCCTGGGTGAGTGTGCCGTATACAGCGGCCTTAGGGCTGAGGTGTTCGACACAGCAGAGTTTGACAGGGAAGAGTGCTACTCAGCGGAATGATCGGACATCATGACCTTCATTAAAAGGTCTGGAAGGTTCGACACTGAGGAACTACCATGTCTGCCATGGTTCTAGTGATGGCCTTCGGGGTCAGCAAAAAGGGACAAAGGTGGCCTACTTGCCAGGCTTTGCGTCCCTATTATCACTACTACATGTCTACACGTCTCAGAATGTTTGCTCGATCTACACACGATATTCTGAGAACCCTTCTATACACCTACATTTCAAATGATTTGAATTATGTTAAAACTGTTTGTTCGACTACCTATGATTTTGCTAAGAAGTTTACGTGAATCTGAAGAGAAGCAACCAAGCTGTTTACTGAGAACTTTGTTCTGTTGTAAATCTGTACGTTGGATAGGGCGGGTAATTGATTAATGGTTTTCAGGACATGCATCTTCATCGTCCAGCATAAATTTCTGTCAGATTCTTGCGCATTAATGTTGCAGAGTGTTCTCCCTCTAGTGTGATATAAAGATTTTACGTTGACGTCAGATTTTTCTAATTTCCACGAGTGAATTTAAAAACAGACTGAAATTTCATAAGTGACATTGCTCGATTTTCATGAAGGTAATCTTTCCTGGAAAATTCAACTCCAGAAAAGCTACTGATTTAAACCAAATTTCAGCCAGCGTACGCATGCATTTATAGTATCGCAGCGTGTCTGGAGCGCTATCGAATTTCTATTTCTGTGAGAAATCTATAGAGAATATCAGTTTTTTGGTCAAGCAAAATTTTGCCTGTTCAATTGAAGCTCTTTGTGAACGCCGCTTCCACCATTTCTACAACACTCTGTGTTTTTGCTGCAAGAGACCATTACTGTATTTGTTGAATTAACATTTTCAAACTGAATCATCCTAAAGACCATTCTGGATCTGTCCCCAATTCAATTTGTAAAAATGGTGGAGGCGAAAATGGATTGCTACAAGCTGCAAACAGCACCAGGAGGAATCTAGAAGTACCTTGGATACAACCACATTTAGAAATAGGTGTCCAGCACCATACAGGAAGCAAGAAACGACCCCATCATTCCTAGATTTGCATTTAAAGAGAAGTTCGAGACCAGAATTCGAGATCGAGGGGAACTGAATAAACAAAACCTGGAAGGAAACAAGACCTGCAGGGATGAGCAATCAGCAAGCGTATAAAGCAGGCGGTGGAAGGTCCCAAGGTGACGTCCACACTTCTTTGGGAATGTAAACAAGGACTGTGTGAACTGGCGGAACACAACAAAGTAATTTTGGAGTTGGGGGCAGGGCATTCAGGATGTATCGGCATTGAAAAGGCGGATGAGCTTGCAAGAAAGAGATCATCTTCCTCATTCATTGGTCCAGGACCAGGCTTGAAGGTCCCTCAAACCACATTGAGGAGCCATGTCAACCAAATGGTGAGATTCCAGCACAAAGATTACTGGAAATTGATTGTATGCAGGTATGGGAATCAATTTATTGAAGCCTTATGCTTGAAAACGGCTAGAAGACTAATTTCTTTAAACAGATATCTGCTCCGTATAGGTAGTGGACTCCCCAGAGGAAACTGTATCCTGAAGGAGCACCTTGAACAAGGGAGGGCTCTATAAATGGAGACTCTAACTGCAAACTATGCGGGGAAGGGACAAAGTCAGCCTTTCACGTCCTCTGTGGGTGCCATGCACTAGATGACAAGAGGGAACAGCTCGTTGGGGGCCTAGGCTAGAACCAATACAGTTCAGTACAGTACCGGTAGGGAAACTGTACAAACTAGTATAGCGTTCAAGACTGCTAGAACGGGTGCTGTAAGGAATGGGAGTAAACGCAAAATAAACCTACATGTTGCAGGTCTAATGGAAGACACTATGTCAGTTGGCTCCTAGGAAAGGAAGAAAAGCTGAAATATGAAGGCAGGCTTGAAATTAAATTCTTGATATGGTTGAATAATTTTTATATTCTACTATATATGTTACAATTTCACAAATACAAATTTTTATGGGCGTAAGTATTTACAATGACTTTTTGCTTAAGCAATTATCCGTGTCAGCAGGTTAAAGACGACTTCAGCCACTGAAAAATAAAAAGTGTTTTGTGATTAAATCTGGATTTAAATGTTATAGAAGTTGAGAAAAAACGTTTTTAATTAATATCTCGAAGATCCTTGATCCGAATTTGTTGAAATTTGTCACTTTCGATATCATTGCTTCGGACTTCCATTGTCTTGAGATTTTTGCATGTCACAACGTTTCGACTGATTAAGTATCCTCAATGGTTATCAGTTGAGTCCGTTTGTTCCGATGCAGCTTTTATATTCGCTAAAGTTATCGCTTAAATATTGAGACATTGCATTTTTTTTAAATAAACATCCTTTGACGTATGGTGGAAACTAGAAAAAAGGGTGATGCTAAATGAACAGATGATTTTATTCTTGAGCCTTTCGTTAACTATGAACAAATTTTGACCTTACTTCCTGGACTATATAAAAGTTAAACGATGCTGTCACTGTAAACGAGCCTCTTACAGAAGTTATTCTTTTGGAGAACCTTTGCGTTGTAAAATGAGCTACCTGGGAGTTTGGGAGTTTATTCCCTGATTGATACGGTTTACGGCGCACCATTTCAACTTCAGTGTGAATAGACATCCACCCTCTCACAGCCCTTCTGAGTGTGATGGGTTCTCTCTGCCATTATGAGAAGCTATATATAAAAATCCCGATACTTTTATAGGGTGTGTCTATGTATTGGACTGTGGCGATTTTTTTGTTTGAATAAGTTAACTGCTTAACGGTCACAAATTCAACCTCTATACACAACAATAAAATAGGAAAACAAATTATATCTAATGATATTTTAAGTAGCTGTCCAATAAAATTAGTCTACCTCGTGGAGGCACCCCCCCCCCCCACCAAGAATTGAATTTACAATGTTGCCGCTAATATGACACACATCCATGCATCCATCATTTTTTTAATGAGTGGCTGCCATATTGGTTTTATTTCGACGTAAGGTTTGCTATAAACGTGGTCTTTACGGAGGTGAAAGCTTCCTCCTTGAATGTTCGTCGATACCAGTGCGGTAAGTGTAATGTTCTTAGAAAATATTAAATGTCATAATCTTCCAATTGCATCTGATATTCCATGAACGTTTAGCAAAATTAGTGAGTGCCTGTGTTCTTCTTGAGTTGTTTTTCTATCTGGGCGGTTGTTTATTGTATTTTCATTTCCACGAGCTTTTTGAATATACGTTTCTTGTCTGATTGTTCAAATACTCCTAGCTCGGTTGGCTAAAGCTCGAACTCGAAATCCCATCTTCGTTAAAACTGGATGGCTTGAACAATAGATGTCCAAAACATAACATTTACATTATAATAGTTTTATAGTGTTATTTCTAAAATAAAATCCCTCATAAATGTTCTTATAGAACCCCAAGCCAATTTTATGAGACAATATACGCGAAAGGTTAGTCAATTGAAGAATTTGCACAAACCTGTATTTGAGAATTCATTGATTTTCATTCGATATTTTTGTACTTTTAATTGTATCTTTTGTGATGCTGTTTGTGAGGAAATTAAACTATCTAGTAGTCCCTCATTTCATACTTACTTCAGCCAAATTCATTTTTATACTTCCATTTTGAAGAGGGTCCTTCGCTTCAAAAATATCTGGAAGAAATAAATTGTTATTTATATGATATGGTGAAAACTGAGATGTGATCTCGGAACATTTTTTCATGTAGATAGTGGATGCTGTTACTTGGTGAAACTTTTCAAACAAGCAGATAAAAAGATTGTGTAATTAACACAAAGTTTCACAAATAATTGTTTTTCTTTCAGTGACGCGTTTCGATTTATATTAAAATCATCTTCGGACTGTCAGATTTGACTGCTAACAAGGCTACTCAGATTCTTCTTAGGGGAAATGTTATTTTGGCGACTGCATTTACACTAGTGTTGAGGGAAACCCCTACAAAACCTTAACCATCGCCGTCACAACGTCCTTAATATATTTCACATTATAGAATGTGATAAGAAAAATGGAATAGCTTAAGGAATAAAATATCTCAAAACGTGAAATATCTTAAGAAACGAAATAGTTTATCACATGAAATACCTTAAGAAATAAAATAGTTTATCACATGAAACATCTTGAGGACATTTTGGCGGTGATGGTTAAGATTTTGTAAGAGTTTCTCGTAACACTAGTGCAAATGCAGTCACCAAAAGAGATTTCCCCTAAGACAGACAAAAGAAAGAAAAAATAAATAATTTTATAGAAGAATAGCTAAACAGGATAAAAATTATGCTAAATTTGAGAGCTCTAGTTTTGTAACCATGATAGGACCTAGTTAGCTAGTTGGCAAGTAATCTGGGTAGCCTTTGTTAAAAGTCAAATCTGACAGCCCGACAATGATTTAAATATAAATCGAAACGCATTACTGAAAGAAAAAGAGTTTTATTTGTGAAACTGTGTATTAATTACACAATATTTTTATCTGCTTGAAATATTTTTTTACTCATTTTCTCCTAAGATCAGATGATGTTGTGATTATCTATACTTATTTAATGTAACGATTGAGAAGAGTTTAAAATAATGGAATCAATGAAATACAAAATCTATGTTCGTTCTTGATTTTATTTCCGACTTACTGTACTTATCGATTTCTTATACGTACTGCAATTTAAACGCATCATAAACTAAAAGCCTCTACAAATATGGATTTCGCATGCGATTTGTCTAAACAGGGACGTATCTCGTATTATTCATACTTGAATTAGTAAAAGTCTCATAGGAAAATTTGAAATCGATATAGAAAGCAACTATACAGTTTGTCACAGAAATAATATAGGTGGATATCATATATACGCAGATAAAAGCTAGTCAAACTTATATGATCAAAAATATAGTATTCTTACTTCAAGATTCTAATACTTACTAAACGAGGCCGTCAGGTGAAGTATGGCCGACACGAAATCACCAAACCTTAGAGTGCCATCCTTCCTCATGTACCTGAGGACGAGGGTCGCCAAAACGTCGCTGCTCAACTGGAAACCGACCTCAAGCAATGCGTCTCGCAATCGTTCAGCCTTCAGAATTCCTGTTTTCTCCTTGGTGTGATTTTTGAAGGCTGTCTGCCAGGACTTCAGGCTGCACACGAGGTCCTTGAAATCGCTGAATTTCAGACGGCCTGTGTTTGAGCTCTGGAAGTTGAAGTAGACTTGATTATAGATTTTTGCAAACAATTGGGATTATCCGTTATTTAAACTATACAGCATATGTGAAAATAATGCAAAAAAACCTATATATTTTTTATAGAAACTTTGAATATCGAAATAATTAATCGATCCTGATTAGTTCTCACAGTGAAAGTTTTTACAGCAGGAGAAACACTAGAGATGATCCAGAAGAGGCTGGAAGAAGATCAGACACTTCAAGAAAGAACGAATCTGCTACTACAGAGTCAGGCTTCCTGGACAACTATTTTCAGGAGGAGGAGGAATTGAACAGACAGAAGGAAGGACCAACTATGCGATAATATCTCAGCTATTAGCTAAGAAAGTAAAATCAACAATAAAAATATCTTATTTTCATCAAAATTAGAAATACCTCAAACGTGAGCACAATTTGTCTACAGACTTCAATGGAGGCACAGCTCTTCACGTAGTCGTTGGGCAAACAAGCGTCCAGTAACTCCTGTAACTCGAATGCATTCACAGCTCGATGCTCATCAGCCAGTTGGAGAAACACTGCCTCGTATTGAGTAAAACTCTTTCCGTCTAGTAATGGAGGTGCCTTAACTATGGCCGGTTTCACAAGGAGAGGGATGGTGTCCAGCAGCTTCAGCTTCAGCGGCTTGCTGGAGTAGACGCGGAGAGTGAAGCCTGATTCCTCTCCGGGTTCGAAGGTTGTTGGGATGATTAGGTAGCCGCCTTGTTCCAGCTGGCATCTGAAAATTTAAGAAATGGCGTCGAGTAGATTGATTATAGCTTTTCCATGCAATGATTTTAGTTAGGATTTAGATCGTATTTTAGAAGTGTAGATAGTTGGAATTGAATCATTATATTGACTACTGGCCACTAATTGATAGCAATGAATATCGACCCTCGTAGACTATATTCTATACTAACCTGTGACTCACTTGCCGGCTATTCGTGTATTGCGAATTGAACAAGGACTTGCTCTTCTCGAAGAACGCTTTTCCTATCGTCTCCCCACTGCCCTTGGGTAAAGAGTAGGCGGTGAAGCCGATAACTTTCGGCTCCATAATGCTATGTTGGTTCAGCGACACCACGACTTCTTCCATTTCGCTGAGCAAGAGATGGAGTTGGGGATTGATGTGGAATGTTTCAGGGTTGTTCCGGCATCCCCCAGCAGACACGCCTTTCTGCCAGTTGCCTTGGTATAGCCGCATCTGCCAGGTGTTCTTGTTCCTGAGGCTGGGCTCGTCTCTACTGGTGTCACTATCCAGATGGACTACCTGGGAAGAAAAAATCGTAGGGGTAGAGAAAACTGAGCTTGCTTGACTATATATCTGTTTTAGGGTGGTTGTTTTCTATGTGATCGAAAATGTATGCTTTGCCGTTTAACTTTCCGCAAGATGTAGGTGGTTTGGAATCAAAAAAACATTTTGAATAGTAAAAAACGGGGGATTACCTTGGATTTTTTTCAGTTTAGACAAAAAATCATTTTCTGGGAATCTAAGGGGAGCTGATCACGAATTTGGCCTCCATTTTTGTCTTGGACCTAAGGGGGCCCCCTGACGGGCCTCTGGGCGCTCATCTTCCTCAAAATGGAACTATACTGACGAGCTACGTTTATGATCATATTCGCATTCAGGACCATAGAATACATAAAAGTTTCGAGTTTACGATCATTATAAAATTTTAAGATGTCGTACCACCTGATGTAATATGGGTAGGCAAACTAATTGTCAAAAAGCTCGGTCTATATCTAAGCAACGTGATACTTACCTCTAAGTGTGTGAACGTTTTTATGAACTCCGCAAATGGCATCCAAATTTCACCCTCTTGCAATTTTTTCTGTATCCTCTCCATTTCTAAAGGTGGCACTTCTGACCATTCTGGCGAATCAAGACACCATGGTCCCACGTATTCGGAAGAATTGTCTGACGGATTTTTAAGTCTCACTAATTGTATTCCTTCGCCGCCGAATGTTTCTATCCTCTCCATCGAACACAATCTATAATTTATACCTGGAAAGTACAAAAGAGGTTATTAAGATGTCAGATATAATTTTCTAAAAATATGCAAATCCTGATGGGGGGCTGAAGATCAATTTCCGTCGAACAGAACATAATCTTCTTTTCTGTGTAATTCTGGGATGCTGATCACCAATCTGAACTCCATTTCTGCGCCGGATGTGATAGATCATTTTCCCTTAAAGCTATACACTGTTCGATTACCTATTTGTATCCCATTGACTAATTTTTCCGCATTAGCTCTGACTTGGTTGGGTGGCTCTACCACGCACGTGATGATCGACGTCATCTCCAGCAGCTTATGCAGCAATCTTCCACACGTTGTCCCGTCTGCCCTCATGGGGATGCTTTCAGTGATGCCCCCCGTCAGATCAGCCAAACCGTCTAACATCGAGCCATACTTCAAGGCCTCATAGGAACCATGTAGCCTGGAATGTGTCAGTCATATTTTCATGTTGATTCTAGATGTTCTTACTTATATGTTAATCTGACGAGTAGATTCATACTTAGCGTAAGCTTTCTCCAGCAGGCCCGGCCAGAAGTGATCAGCGCGACGAGGTTGCAGGAAGGCCAGTCGGCCATGGACAGCCGGCAATCGGTCGTCTACCAAGACCTCAGTCCATTCACCACACCACCACAACCGGAACCGGAAAACTCCCGCGTACTGCTCGCCCGCGAAAGACTGGTCAGCGGGTACCACCCGGTAGAACAGGCCTTTGTTCAGGTACAGTACTCCCAAACAGGATACTAGCCACCGGTCGCCTGAAACAAAGCCAAATACAAACTTAATCACCAGTGAAGCAGCGATAAATACAAATTAGAATCTTCTTAGATATCACCATATATTTTGTCTTTAAGGTATTAAACGACAACCAAATTCCTCATTACAACCACACACTCTTTTCGTTAGTCTCTGCATATTTTCAATACTCTCCGCATACCTTTAGTTGTTTATTCCTGTGCCGCCAACCGTTCGTTACCCCACAATCCTCGTTTTCCAAAGCTTTTCTAAGGTATTTCTTCAGAATGTTCATTGAAAAGTTGAGGCGACATAAAATAAAACACTTTTAATATGATGGGTGGATGTTATAAGCTTCTGTTAGCGCTATATCTTATTATGCCGCTATCAAAAGAATTCCATTAATCCGTCGTGGCCAAGTAGGATTGAAAGATTGTGTAATTATCACTGACTTGCACAAATAAAACATTTTATTTCAATGACGCATTTCGATTTATATTTAAATCATCGTCGGACTGCCAGACAAAACTAGAGCTCTCAAATCTAACATACTATTTATCCTGTCTAGCTATTTTCATTTGTTGTGTCAGTCTTAGGGGAAATATTGTTTGTTTACACTAGTATTAAAGGAAACTCCTACAAAATCTTAACCATCGCCGCCAAAATGTCCTTAAGATATTCCAAGTGATAAACTATTTTATTTCTTAAGATATTTCAGGAGTGAGTTAATTTAGAATAGAAATAGATGGAAACTTGGGGTAGTGTATCGATAAAAATTGAGTTCATTTACTACAATGAAGTTTAAATCAATAGCTAGACAGGATAAATAGTTAACTAGTTTCGAGAGCTCTAGTTTTGTATCCATGATAGGATCTAGTTAGCTAGTTGGAAAGTAATCTGGGTAGCCTTGTTATCAGTCAAATCTGACAGTCATATGAAATATAAATTGATACGCGTCACTTAAAGAAAAAACTGTGTATTGAATACACAATCTCTTCATCTGCATGATGGGAGAGTTTCACCAAGTAAGAGCATCTACAATCTATATGATCTATACATATAACAGCGCGCGAAACTCCTAGTCTACCATACGAGCGACACTGATGAGCGGTTGGATTAAGAATCTATATCTAAATATAATACAAATAGAAGTTCCCGGCTTTTGCCAGGTTTCCACTTTACTGTAACTCTTTAGTTTGTCGTGTTTCTGTTTCAATAATTGCTATTACTCTACACATTTGATGAGTGATTGCACCTGATATTTAACCTTTTAAAACATAGTGTCAAGTAGGTTGACTGTATTATATGGGGAGGCTACACTATAACTTAGCGCGGTACGTCGATTATTGAATTTTTTACTCAAATGGGTAGATTTACATGTGATCATGTACATCGGTTTTTTGCTTAGGAAATGTATACATTCGGATTTTTTACTGTACTTACAATTTTTTGAACAGGCACTATGAAGCCCCTGCTAATCAGCTATATAAGTTATTTTCTCACTATTTACGCACTAAAACACTGTACACAGATAGATTACTATACAGGGTGTTAATTAAGTATGTTAACAAACTTTAACCATGAATAGTACTCCGAAAAATAGAAAGAAAATGTCATATGAACATGGGTCCGGAAATGCTTTCTAAGGGAGCTACGCTCCTTTGCATGGGGCACCCTGAAGACGGTTTTCCCTCGATATTCTTGAAACCATTCATAACAAAATTACGAAATTAGGTACGATGGGTAAACTTTTGACGCTGAATCTGATTCTGAATTCAGAATTTCATAATTTTAATCAGAGGCGTATCATACGGGAGGAGTTAAAGGTAAAAATAACCCCATTTTCTAAATGGTAATTTTTTTGACATTTTGATTTTAGAATATGGTATTTCAGAGATTTCTACGTAAAAATGGTCTCTTGGTACATCTCGATAGGGCTAACCGTTTTCGAGAAAAATGCAAATTATTGAATCGATGCAGGCTATTGTAAATAAATAAATGTTCATCTATTTAGTAAGTGTGCTGTGAAAAACAATTGCAATAATTGATAAACAACTTGAGAACTGTCAGTTTATTCAGTTTAGAGTTTGTTGTCAAGTAGAAGTGTACTGATATTCCGCTTAAAATGGTCCAATTTACTAACGGAGAAATGACAGATATGCATTTCTGTTATGGGATGGCTCAGGGTAACGCTCATGCTGCGAGACGTATCTATCATGAACGATATCCCCAACGCGCAGTGCCTGCTGTAAGAACATTTATACGAATCCACGCCCGACTTTCCGAAACAGGTAGTTTTAAGAGGTCTACAGTTGTCATAGGAAGACCTGCAATAGTACGAACCGTTCAGATGGAGGAAGCAGTTCTAAACGAAATTGAGAGAAATCCTGAAACCAGTACGCGGAAAATAGCGCATGAATTAAATATTGAGAGCAGGTTGATAGTTTTTAAACTATCCCATTTTTCTGCTTTCACTATAATTACACAGGAAATACACACTGTTTTCCAAAAAAAAACCGCCGAAAATCTATCTTAATACAGACAAACCAGAATTTTATATACGTATGCTACAGTAAACACCACGTAAGTATTTCTATTTATGAATTTACCTCAAATTGATGAGTTTATGAGCCACGGCTGCGATGAAAAGCGTTTCCTAACAAGATCCTGTCAATTCCACTTGAAAATCGTCGAAATTTACCCATTTCGTCAACTTTTTTCTAAAATTTTGCCTACCGCGCTAAGTTGAAGCGTTAGCATTTTTCTTAAATTATGAATGATATAAGGTCTTTCAGTTGTTCCAATATTTTTTCATTGAAATTCAAAACATCAACAGCTCGAAAATCCGATTCACATCTTTATTTACAAAGTGACACCATTTTTTGGGACGTACAGCGTCAACCTACTTGACACGATTCTTTTTTTCATGCACTGATTCAAAAAAATAAAGCAGAAACTACGTGCTTACGTCATTTCATCAAAATCAGTGCCGCAGTTGATGTTATCATTGCAGAAGAGAGATTACTTTTCCAAATTTCATTATATTTACGGTATGTCGACCTAGTAGAATCTTGACCTTCCCAAATACATTAAGCAATTAATTCATATTTCACAAAAAATTGCCGACCTCAGCCCCTCGATTAGTAAAGCGCAATTCTCAAGGTCAACTTAGTAATTTCAACCATAGACGTATCAAAAACTGAGCCACGCACAGAAAACTCAAGCAACTAACCTGACAAGGAAATCACAGGGTGGTTTGCGAGTTATGAAGATGGAGAGAAGATGGAGGAAGACTTTGCTATTGACATTTAAAAGCAAACCATTATGAAACGGTGATTGCCAAATAAATTCTGAATAAAAATAATGGTTAAATACTGAAAATAAATAATTATGCACTGCTTCAACTTCTCAAGTCCAGCATACTACGATAATTTAACGGTTTTCAAGTTGTCAGTCATATTTAGCTATCCAGTGCTCACCAGTTTGATATGAGCTCGTTTGCTTATTGTTGAGTTTTGTGTGTGTGTTTGTTTTTGAATAAATACTTGAGCGGTGAGTTTTGCTATAAATTTCCTTTTTTTGAATCTTCATTTATCGTTGCATGGGTGTGTAAATTTTAACTTATATCAATTTGTTGTTAGTCAGTGCCATACATAAAAAACGTGACATTGACAAGAAAAAAAATTCATTCTATTTGAACGTTTAACCCTGTTTTGATGCTTAATACGCTTGATACATTTTAAACAAATATAAGTTCGATCAACTGCAAAAAAACCGCCGATGTCCTAGTGTCGCACCTGCGTAAAAATAAACTTAATAAATTCTTTAATTTTTAGTCACATAATTTTATTTTTATATATTTCAGAAAATGTGCTTCATTAAGTCCTAATGAAAGTTGTTAATATTTTTCTGTTATGCCGATACATAATTCTGAAAAATAAATTATCTAAAATATCGCATTTATAGCCATAGATTTCTATTTTAGTTATTATTGCAGTCTACTTTGCCTATAAACTGTAATAATGTAATTTTTTGGCTTGTTGATATGTGCTGTAACAACAAACAAATATATGTGTTGTATTTTATGTTGAATTTGTTTGTAAGACTAAACATTAAAAGATAATTGCTTATGAAACATAACAATTCACAGTACGCCACTGTCGAGCCGCGTTCTTAGCTTTTAGCAGTGTTGCCTTTATGGTACGCTGCTTCAAGAGATCGTAATCGATTGTGTTTTTGAAGAATTTATGAATGAAATGTTTTTTCTACGTCTGTTTAATATTATAAGGACTAAAATCATAGCCGAATACCATACCTATTTCTACTTTTGATTGTCCTGCGTACTCCACTGTCTGTCGACAATATAGAAAACGCCTGCATTTTAACGCGTTGTTCACCTGTCCTGACCTCAATCTAGTAGGTCGATTAAAATGTATACCGGCTAATAATATACCAGTTTATAAGCTACTTTCATTTTAGGTGTGCACAAAGAAACGTACATATGTCTATATAGAAATGTAGTTTTAATCATTAATCCTGCGGTACCCAATCGTTTTTACTTCCTACGAAAAATCAAGGGAAGTATTGTGCTCGTTAAAATTTCCGAATTTCTGATACATACGTTTTTCGGATGCTTCACGATCACGAAAATTTTATATACATTCTTATCTCTGTTTAATCGGTATGTGTCGGTCTATTGACGTTTTTGTCAATGCAACAAATGTATAATTATCAGAAACATGTGAAATAAGTACGAATGACAGCGGGCAATTTTCAAAACGCTTAAGCCCACGAAGTATTTTCTTAACGACGACTAAGAATGTATTAAAAACCATACACACAAAGATATAGTATTTACCCATTTTTCCCGGACTAACGTCGAATTGCGCTGGTCCATCTTGTACGAATCTGGGTCTGGGGCACAGGTCCTGCAATGAGAACAATGTTCAATAATCATTTTGCAAGTACAAGAATATGAAATAGATTTTAAACAAAGCCAGTCTTAAACCAAAAATTCAGATTTCATATCCAAGTTATCTAAACTTGTGAGCAGATTATTGAGGGCGTTGTCGGATGAGGATCTAGAAATGTAATTCAGTTTCATGCATACAAATCTGTCAAGAAAAACGAATGCTGCTCTGCTAGCCGCGGAAAACATTCAAAACTCATTAACAAAAATCAAAGATTAAATGCGTAAACCAACATCATACTGTATGCAGTTGGGGGTAAGTAATTTTGATGGATTTATCGCGCTTTGCTTAAACACGACTGGATTCAATGCATTTTGGACAGTTGGTCCTCATTTGATACCTCGCAGCGCTTCTAGAGCGCGATAGTCGTTCTACCTATGCGACAAGTTATCTATAAATAAAACCAGAACATCAGTAAGTTATGTTCCGTGATACCCAACGAATACCATTTTAAACTGAAGCTGGTATGCATAATATAATATGTGATACAACAGAAATGTAGATAAACAGCAGCAGTAGCGATGATGGCGGTCCTTGAACCTGAAAGATCGTCCGACTTTTGCTCCATTTTCATATTTTCCGCTACAGCAGGCAGCAGCGTTGAAATGATCAGGTTAGTCCTTATCATGTACACCGTAAAAACTAAACTAGTAGCTGCACAGGAAAAACAAAAACGCATCCGCTAGTCCGGAATGGATGGCATGAGTTGCCCGCATCCACTTTTTCATTTGATTTTATAATATGATCTGCAGAATTATAATTTGAGATTATTATCAATGCACGAGCATGCAAAGGTATCCTGAGAATTAATATCAACAATAACATGTCATGACACCTTCATGTTGCATGAAGCTGGGAGGTTAATGTAGACAGGCGTTCTGCCTTTATATAAGACAATCTATAAGAGAAGTGGATTAACAGTAGATTCCTATCAAAATGCACTGCACGTGAAATACAGAGTCAACCTACTTGACGCCATTTTTGATGGAACAATTGCTTCGGTAATTAATAATGATATTTTTTCAATTCCAATGCAGTAATCTGTAACAGTAGTAGTTGCTAAAAGAGAAGCTATACAAGTTAGCTCCTTTCTTTTAAGCCAAATGTGGGAACAATCATTTATGTCCAACAAGTGGCAGAATTACTGAGGTCAAACACACATATATGATAGAACGTCATTTAATAATACCAAAAAAAGGTGAGATTTATCCCCACCCCCAACCCCCCTCACCGCCTATTTCAGATCTTCCAGAAGAAGTTATTGTATAATGCTGAACGCCTATATTTATTTAATCGTGAATAGAATAATAATGACGTAGATCACTCCGCCAAAACGTTGCCCCGCCGGTTCCACGTCTAGGGCGCACTAGACAGAATAGTCACCGTCAGAGTGGCGTCGCTTTGTTCGCGGCGTTGCTTCTGTTTGGTCGGCAGACGCTGGTTTGGTGGATTGCTGCCTGTGATGCCAGATCGTGCATTGAAGCGTTAAGTTACCAGATAAATACAAGTGGCTGAATCAAGGGAAGTATTTTGATTATGAAAATGTAGTTAAGGCGGATGACACATTTTTGTTAACATTTTGGTAAGATTTTCTGAAATGTAAAATGAGAAATCTTGGAACTGAAAATAATAATAATAAACAAATAATCATACGCACCTTTGGTCGCTTCCAAGTAAACTGGAATGGTGGTGTTTGATGATAGAACACAGACGTTTGGGTTGCTGGAAAATCTGGATCTTCCCATAGTTCCCTACGTTTCAAGCATGCTTTTCGTATTCGTTCGTATTCGCTCATTACCTAGAAAGAAATAAGATCCGCTATATGATTTTTGTCATTTTTGGCGATAATTCCACCACCACTTCTTCGAAAATACAAAGCTCAAAGAGTTGTAGGTCTATAGTTGCTGGACTTCATTTATTTTACATCTAGTAGGAAACAAGCCCCGTTGGTATGAGATTTCAAAAAGGACTGGAGACCATTTTGGACCTGCTCCCAATTCAATTTGTAATATCGGGGAGTCAAAAAAATGGGTTACTACAGGCTGCAAACAGCACAAAGAGGAATTTACATGACCTTGGACACAACCACATCCAGGAACATTTGTATTCAAAAAGAACTTTGAGACTATACTTAGAGATCGAGAGGAACTTAAGTAACAACACCTTCCAGGAGACATAACCTGGTACACAAACGGCTCAAAGTGAGAACAGGGAACAGGAGCGAATCGCTTTGAAAATACACATCTCTATATTTCAGGCAGAGGTACGCAAGAATAAATAAACATTTTGCGAGCGTATAAAAACTAAAGGTTCGCCATATTCATGGATAATTAAGCGAAATTCAGGGCGTTGGAAGGTTCCAAGATAATATCTGCATTTGTTTGGGAATGTCAACAAAAACTGAATGAACTGGCGGGACACATTACAAACAAATTTTGGAGTGAGGGTACCAGGATACTTAGTAATAATCAGCTATGAAAGGGCAGATGAGCTACAAGAAAGGGATCATCTCTCAATAATGGTATAGATGAACAACAAAAGTTCTAGTTAGTAGCTTTGGCTACAGACCAGAATGATCTGGATGGCTTAGGACATGAGAGGGGTTTGTTCTTAATTCATAAAAATTCGAGGAGTCAAGTATCACCGGAAAGACAAACAGACCGACAAAACTGAGTAACATGGTTTTCCGTGATGAAACTGTATGTTATGAAGCATCAAATTCAATGAACGTAATACATATCTATAATTACGAAATCTATCTCTGTCTATGGCAAGGGAAGTAATATGTTTAAACGTAAGCAGAGTCAAAAATTCAGTTTGAAACCACAGGTTACGTAGTTTCCTCAGGTTCTCATTCTTGGAACATAAGAAATGTACAGGTAAATGTGCTGAACTAATTCAACATTTAACCAAAAGCTAAACATTACCTGGGAACTGCTTGATACACAAAGCATTAATTTACCGTGAGACTGTACTTCCGTGTAGAGGTTTGTATTTAACAGCAAACGGAGTATAACAACGAAATTACGCTTGCGTTATTAGATCATTATAAGGAAATCAAATGTGGTGATTTGAACACAGCTGGCGTTTTGTGATTACAAAATATTAAAGACTCTCACCGACAAACCTAAGAATTTATTCAAGCATATTGACATCTCGAGCTCGATGAGATTGGCAACGAAATATTGTTAAAAAACAACATGTTTATCTACCAATGGGGCCTAAGTGATGTAACATCATATTATATTATATCATCTGGCATCACTTTGGAAATAAAAATTTGAATCGCATTTTGGAGCTGTCGATCTTTTGAATTTCAATAAAAAAAAAATATCATCGAGTTTCCCAAAATTTCCAACAGTTCTGAATTCCGACCGTACGTCGATATTTTATAATAGATAAATATCACTTTTTTTAATGAAGCCGTACAGCTACGAGGGTCACGCTGAGAGTTTTTAGATACAGAAAAACTACAAGTTTCATTTTTAAAAACTTTATTATGTTGTTTCAACATATTCTCCCCCTACCTCAATACATTTACGCATTCGGTAAAACCACTTGTCAAATTCTTGTGACCAACGTTCTTATGTAAGGTTGCTAATTTCCTCCTCAAATTCAGCGATTGCCTCTTCATCGGTGGAAAAATGGCGGCCTCGTAACTTTTCTTTGATCTTAGGGAATAAGAAGAAGTCGCACGGAGCTAGGTCCGGAGAATCAGGTGGATGAGGCAACAGTTTGACACCCTGTTCAACAAAAAAATCGATACCTCGCAGACTAACTAGCCTTTGGAATTTTCGTTGGAGGCTGCTCACTTTTAAAGCACCAAACTAACTGCTATTTAATTTCGGGATCATAATGATATAACCATGTTTCTTCTCCGGTTACGATGTTAAAAGTGTTTTTACTGTGCCCATTATCAAATTTTTCAATCAACTTTTGTTGCTTATTGCTCACTGGTCAACAAATGTGGCACCCATCTGGAACACGGCTTCCTTAGGCGAAAGTGATCATGAATGATTGTTCGGACCGCTGCCGATCCGATCCCCTGAGAAGCCTTAATCTCGGTGTAGGTTATATGTCGAACTTTTTTTACCATATTTTGCACAGCTTCTACATTTTTCGGAGTAACAGCAGTGAGCGGTCGACCTGTGCGAGTCCCCATAGCAACTCCCCGGTTCTATGTTCACGTTAAAATTTGGCCACCACTTAGATCATTTGAGACTGTGACAAGGCAACTACAGACCGATTCAAACGCTGCCTTTGCGTGTGAGCACTTACAACTTTAGACAAAATAGCTGCGTGCTCAAACTTGTTCAAACTTGTTTAGATTAGGAATATCTAAAGACTTTCAGTGTGACCCCCGTAGATAAATATCACTGTTCTAATGAAGCTTTACAGCTACTACCTCTACAAGGCTCAGATTAGTCCGGCCACAGCCCACTTGACAACCTTCATCCGTTAGTTGAGTATTTGTAGGCAATGAATATTCAAATTTCGCTGTACCGTGATCGTGTTTTTGCGTTTTTGCTAAAGTCCACCAAAAAAATTGAGGTCCGTGAACCTTTGTTGGTAGATATTGATGCTTTTAAATTGGAGGAGTTATAATCTACGTTTTAAGATCATTGTGAATCGACATTAATCCAGTCGCAGCACTTACAAGCGTGACAGGCTTTCATTAATCTATTATACAAATAAAGCTGTATAATATTGATGCGGTGACTAAAAATGTTGGTAGGTAACTAATTAGGAAGTAATTTATGACTATTGAAAAATGGTCCTATTTTATCCATTTCATATGTCAACGAGATCGAGACTGTATATGAGAAGGCGCTTTTTACATTGCATGCAGATGATGCATCAATATTGATATCGAGCAATTCTGAACACGATTTAAAAAATAAGTGCAATCAGGTTATTGCAAATGTCAGTGATTTGTTTCACAAAAATCAACTGAATTTGAATATTAATAAGACCGATTTTATTAGATTTTATAATCCACAACAGGAAATAAGCATTCCTGATGTAAAACATAATAACAATCCTTTGAGCTATAAAAGTGATATCAAGTTTCTCGGTTTATATATTGATGATAAGCTTATCTTCAGAGTCCATTGTGATCAGCTTATTTCACAACTTTAGGCTTTTTCTTATATGTTTCGGAACGTATGTTTGGTCCTCTCAGATACTCAGCTGGTAGCCATATATTATTGTCGTGTGGAGTCAAGACTGAAATATGGAATTTGTTTTTGGGGCTGCTCTCCAGCAGGACAAAATGTTTTTATTGGGCAAAAGCGAATAGTTAGGTCAATGGCGCAAGTGGCTGCCACACACAGCTGTAAAGAGCTCTTCACTGAATATAAATTTCTAACAATACCTTTTTTGGTGATTTCCGAGTTGGCTTTGTATGTATTCAAAAATAAAAACAAATTTACTCTGAATGAAGAGCTGCATAGCATAACAACCAATGTGCTCTTTTGTACATAGCCATGAAAATAGGCAACCCACCGTAAACCATAATGATGCCACACGTGCAAAAGAAAATTAGCAACTACAGATTCCTCTTAGTAATAGAAATATCAACTTAAAATACATTAATTATTTTGTACCTAAAATATACAATATGCTTCCATTGGAACTACGCAGATGCCAAAGTGAAATAAAATTCAAAAAACTATGTGCACAATTTTTTTATATAAATTTGAGTCAGTTTGAAAGGCTTTTTTAGCTGATACATGTTTTAGTTTTTAGTTACTTAGTATTTAATGTTGTTTCCATCACGATTTTGAAGTGATAACCAATTTATGTGTGAAAAATTATAAAATCATATGTATAATGTCCATACAGATGTTTTTAACATCTAGGTTCATTCATAATAGAAACGTATTAAGTTGTAAACTGTAATTTAGAAAATTGTAAAACTGTAAATGTTGTAAAACTGTAAATCTTTTAAATAGAAATGTACAAATAAAAAAAAATCATAATATGTAATTGGTAGCAAATTACCAAATATACTTGGACTCAAAATATTTAATAGACTGCCCAAAAAGTTAAAGAGCACAACAAATCTAAATCACTTCAAATATCATTTGAAATAATTTTTATTAGACCAATGTTTATATGACATATGTGATTTCATTAGTGTGTAAGGTGTTTTACTTCGTAGGTACTTTATATAAATTTGACGATTCTTAGACAAAGTTTAATTTATCAAAAGGAAAATAAATATTATTATAGACACTAAGATGACTGACTTAGTTTCACATGGGATCCTACAACATTTAATTGTGAAAAATGTATTGACAGACATGCTTTTTTTCACAGTTCACGTCTCTATCAGGTGTTTTCACGCAAAAAGGGTACCCTCTGAAGAATATTCCTCATCCACCCAATGCCAGGGGACAGATGCCTCCTCTTGCCCCCCCTTATGCTTATGGACGCCCCAGCATATAAAAAAGAACGGGTTATTTATTTTCTATCCTCATGCCATTTTAGAATAACTGGGAGTTGTGGGTGCTAGCGTGTGTGTGACCAGCATCATAATGCTAACAGTTTATTGCAGCAATATACGATGACGCATACATTTCATCGACCTCTAGACTTTACACCATTCAGATTTACCTCTATATTGTCAAGGCCTGCTACGGAATATAACATTTGATGTCTACATTAAGAGTTTATCCGTCACATTGTAATAGCCGACATAAGAATAACAGTTTTGTAAACAATGAAGACTGCCCTCTTCTTAGATCAATGGAAATCGAATAGCAATTCAAAATGGATGATATTATTGCTGTAGTAGCTCTTGAATAACATAGAAAATAACGAGTGAATGGCGACATTTATTATTCAGCCTATTTGAAGAATAAAAATTATATATATATATATATATATATATATATATATATATATATATATATATATATATATATATATATATATTTGGGAATGCCCTCAATTCACCCTAAAAGTATGAGTGGTACGATATAAATGTATAGGGTAGAGCTGAGGCGTATCTAGACCTCAGTCTTGGGGGGGTGAAAGGGCATGAAGTTTGTTTATGCTTTCACCATTTTTTGTAATACTTCCGTCGAGGTGGTTGAGGCAACAGCAACAGGGATATGTTAATAGTAACTATAATAAAGAAGAAGAAGCAAGTGTAACTGTGTCTTTTGAGCTGTGAGCTATGAGTTGCCACAATGGAGGCATCATGATGTTTTTTCAAATGAGATCAAACAGATGAATACTATAAGCTTTAGCTTATAAAGTGATGAAGCAAAATATTTCATGACTGAAAGATTCAAGCTTAAAATTATATAAACGTGGGAGCGTGGAATAGTGAAAAAGAGTGACCTAGATTTACATCAACCAAAAAATAATAATGAATCTTAACAACAACACGACCTCAAAATACCTGAGCATTCGTGCTTCAAATTCAATAAGCCCAGCTCTGATATGACAATTATATCGTTCTTAATTAAATAATCAATTGACAATCAAAAAATAGATAGTGCTTTTCACAATTTGTTTAGATTATCGAAAAGGTATGGTAGTTCGTATTTATTCTGAATCCCTGAATGTGAATATGACGACTAGGAAAGCGTAAGCGTTTGGGTGTGTCAATTATCTTTCGAATCGATGATTTATCGTTGAGCAGATGACGTAAAAATCATGAAATGGCCATCAGCCACACAGCATGTCTCCGCAAATTCATAGTGAAGAAAAAGAGACTGCTATGATCGACCAAGCGAAAAACCTACGTAATAAAATATTCAAAATAAAACTGGTTCAATTTATAGATAATGAATATCAGATATAGTTATTTATAGCAAAGTATTGTTTCCTCAACGTTTATGAGTAAATATTTTCTATTCAGACATTCAATTTTTTATACAATAGGTACAAACAATTTTATGAATGTGTCACGATAAGTGCATTGATAAAAATTGATTTCAAAAGATCTGCGAAACCCGGATTGTATTGTAGTAAATGAACAAACTGATCTTTTGCACTCAATTTTAATCGATACACTACTGTAAGTTTCTGTCTATTTGTACGTATATTTTGCAAGTTACTCTTGAGATATCTTACGAAATACGTTGTTTTATCACATGAAGTATATTAAGGACGTTTTGATGGCCATGTTTATGGTTTTATAGAGATTTCCCCTTAATTTTTGCTGTAAGTGCAGTCGCTAAAAAAATACTCTCCCTATGACAGTCGAAATAAAAGAAGAATAATAGGTAAATAGCATGCTAGATTTGAGAACGCCAGTTTTTATTCATGATAGGATCTAGTTGGCAAGTAACCTGAGTAGCCTCTGTAAACAGACAATTCTGACAGTCCGACGATGACTTGAATATAAATCTAAACTGCAATTAATTGCAAATAGCAATAATCGGTATAACCGTAGGTATAACATATTTATTTGAGACAAATACTTACTATGGAATTTATTTAATGACGCCCTAGTGAAATCCATAAACTCTCTTCACATATCTGCACTGAACCCACCACTTATGACATTTTTCTCACATATCATCACACCACACACAATCAGCATCACTAAGATCCGGAAAGTAGCACAAGCTCCAGAAGGTTCCAAAATAGGATCAAGCGCGTTGAAACCATGAAAGAATTCCTTGTGGTATTCAGCGCGCGACTTTCACGTATCCACATACAGCGACATTGACGCGACTTCGGAAAACACGTGCGTATACGGTCGATGACTACACGAATTGCGTTGCTCGCGTTTCAGCACCACCTGAAGCACTGCCCGCTGCAGAGCCTGGAGTCGTGAAACGATTTGACCCCGATATGGCCGAGGAAGCGAAATTCTTCAACGGTGGTAGGATACGACCGCTGCTGATGATGATGACGCTTGCTGGTACTTTCCTCTTATAGATTCGTTATTACCGCAGCATAAAGAGATACAGCAGCAGAGGCACTCGGTTACAGTGGCGGACTTTGGGGGCTATAGACAGGATGCGTTCTGTGGCCTACAATTTTTCATGTATCTATAGTATGAACTGCTAATGCTGCAATTCTCAAACAGATTGAAACATTTAAATGCTGCTGATGATGGTGACGCTTGCTAGTACTTTCCTCTTATAGATTCGTTACTACCGCAGCATAAAGAGATACAGCAGCAGAGGCACTCGGTTACAGTAGCGGACTCTGGGGGCTATAGACAGGATGCGTTCTGTGGCCTACAATTTTTCATGTATCTATAGTATGAACTGCTAATGCTGCAATTCTCAAAAAGATTGAAACATTTACATGCTGCTGATGATGATGACGCTTGCTGGTACTTTCCTCTTATAGATTCGTTACTACCGCAGCATAAAGAGATACAGCAGCAGAGGCACTCGGTTACAGTAGCGGACTCTGGGGGCTATAGACAGGATGCGTTCTGTGGCCTACAATTTTTCATGTATCTATAGTATGAACTGCTAATGCTGCAATTCTCAAAAAGATTGAAACATTTACATGCTGCTGATGATGATGACGCTTGCTGGTACTTTCCTCTTATAGATTCGTTACTACCGCAGCATAAAGAGATACAGCAGCAGAGGCACTCGGTTACAGTAGCGGACTCTGGGGGCTATAGACAGGATGCGTTCTGTGGCCTACAATTTTTCATGTATCTATAGTATGAACTGCTAATGCTGCAATTCTCAAAAAGATTGAAACATTTACATGCTGCTGATGATGATGACGCTTGCTGGTACTTTCCTCTTATAGATTCGTTACTACCGCAGCATAAAGAGATACAGCAGCAGAGGCACTCGGTTACAGTAGCGGACTCTGGGGGCTATAGACAGGATGCGTTCTGTGGCCTACAATTTTTCATGTATCTATAGTATGAACTGCTAATGCTGCAATTCTCAAAAAGATTGAAACATTTACATGCTGCTGATGATGATGACGCTTGCTGGTACTTTCCTCTTATAGATTCGTTACTACCGCAGCATAAAGAGATACAGCAGCAGAGGCACTCGGTTACAGTAGCGGACTTTAGGGCTATAGGCAGGATGCGTTCTTTCGCCTACAATTTTTCATGTATCTATAGTATGAACTGCAAATGCTGCAATTCTCAAACAGATTGAAACATTTAAATGGTGCTGTGATGATGACGCTTGCTGGTACTTTCCTCTTATAGATTCGTTATTACCGCAGCAGCATAAAGAGATACAGCAGCAGAGGCACTCGGTTACAATAGCGGACTTTAGGGCTATAGACAGGATGCGTTCTTTCGCCTACAATTTTTCATGTATCTATAGTATGAACTGGAAATGCTGCAATTCTCAAACAGATTGAAACATTTAAATGGTGCTGTGATGATGACGCTTGCTGGTACTTTCCTCTTATAGATTCGTTATTACCGCAGCAGCATAAAGAGATACAGCAGCAGAGGCACTCGGTTACAGTAGCGGACTTTAGGGCTATAGACAGGATGCGTTCTTTCGCCTACAATTTTTCATGTATCTATAGTATGAACTGGAAATGCTGCAATTCTCAAACAGATTGAAACATTTACATGCTGCTGATGATGGTGACGCTTGCTGGTACTTTCCTCTTTTAGATTCGTTATTACCGCAGCATAAAGAGATACAACAGCAGAGGCACTCGGTTACAGTAGCGGACTTTAGGGGCTATAGACAGAATGCGTTCTGTCGCCTACACTTTTTCATGTATAGCATGAACTGCAATTGCTGCAATTCTCAAACAGATTGAAACATTTAAATGGTGCTGTGATGATGACGCTTGCTGGTACTTTCCTCTTATAGATTCGTTATTACCGCAGCAGCATAAAGAGATACAGCAGCAGAGGCACTCGGTTACAGTAGCGGACTTTAGGGCTATAGACAGGATGCGTTCTTTCGCCTACAATTTTTCATGTATCTATAGTATGAACTGGAAATGCTGCAATTCTCAAACAGATTGAAACATTTACATGCTGCTGATGATGGTGACGCTTGCTGGTACTTTCCTCTTTTAGATTCGTTATTACCGCAGCATAAAGAGATACAACAGCAGAGGCACTCGGTTACAGTAGCGGACTTTAGGGGCTATAGACAGAATGCGTTCTGTCGCCTACACTTTTTCATGTATAGCATGAACTGCAATTGCTGCAATTCTCAAAAAGATTGAAACATTTAAATGTGGATGTGGATTCTCAGAATATCGTGGATGGACCTAGTAACAAATACAGACGTTCTGAGACGCATAGGCAGGGAAGGGGAGGTTGTAAATACATTTAACACACGTAAATTGGAATATGTGGACCATATCTTGAGAAGGAAAGGTATGAACTTCTACAGTTGATTGTCCAAGGAAAAAGCAGTAGAGGCAGAAGAAGAATATCGTGATTGCAGAACCTGAGAGTGGTTCGGATGTAGTTACTTCTTGTAGATGCTCCTCGGACTGTCAGATATGACTGGTAACAAGGCTACCCAGATTACTTGCCAACTAACTAACTAGATCCCATCATGGGTACAAAACTATAGCTGTTAAATCTAGCATACTATTTATCCTGTTTAGCTATTTTTCTATTAAATTATTTTTTCCTTTCTTGTGTCTGTCTTAGGGGAGAATATTTTTTGGTGACTGCATTTACACTAGTGTTAAGGAAAACCCCTATAAAACCTTAACCATCGCCGTCAAAATGTCCTTAAGATATTTCATCATAGATCATCGATGATTGATTCGACTTCAGGCTCGCTTGAATGTCTTTCAAAAATCGAGTCAAGTTGGAGATATCAAGGATTTGGGCCAGATTCTGGACTATCAGTAGTTGGAATTGAATTCAAAATTCTTTTAATAGCTTTCAAAATTTGTAGTACTTCCAATAGTGGATCAGAAGTTCAAAAATCTTCAATAAACTGACAGAACTGCACGTAAAATATAGAGTCAAGCTAATTGACTTAATTTTTGAAGGGTCTAAATAGTACTTTCTGCATTAATTATGATCCCTATTCAGTTAAGATGTAGTAACCTGCAGTAAAAGTCGCTAAAACAGACGAAACAATATTTCAATACCTACCTTTTCTGATATTATCATTTTTATTATTATTATTGTTGACTAGAATGGAGGAAACACATTCTTATATAAATTTATATTTTCATATAGTTACAAGTTACAATATTGTGAGAAACTATAAAAATATATTACAAGTATATCACACAAGCACATATTTTTGATGTCTTATTAATAATGTATTTTGTAATGTGCTTTTTTCTTCTTTTCTCTTATTTATTTTCTACGGCCGAAAAACTGCAAAAAACAGATATAAAGATTAATCTGGTGTAATACAGTGTGGAAAAAACACAAAAACCTTGACAAAAACCGAATAATGTTGAAAATTTTAACAGTTAGTAATGATTACGCTGTGATTTCTCCACACTTAAAGTTTAAGGGGTTAAAAGAGTCTTCTCCTAAAAAATTGTATAGGTATTAGTGGTGCATGGATCCCAATTTTTGACGGATCGGAGATCCTTAAGGAAGAGATCCGGATCTGGAGGTATCCGGATCCGGATCTAATTACATCATCCGGATTAAGATCCAGTTCCAAGATTCGGATCCCGGACCTCTGATCTAAATCCAACATTCGGATCCAGAATCCGCATCATGAATCAAGATGTAATGCTTGGACATACAAAGGAAGCAGTATAATTCACAGGAAAATAGAAAATATTATTTTTCTATTAAGCAATATAAAACGAATACATTTTAAGTAGATGCAGAAACAACATTCTTTTATATAAAAATACAAGTGTGTCCATCTTCTCCGAAGGATGGCAACTTCTCTTTGCAGGAGTAAAATATAAACGTACGGTTCATATGGATCATAATTTCACACCGACAAGTAGAAGCACAATTAATACAAGTAGTTCCCATATCCTAACAAAAAAGCAACAACTTTTCGCCTTACAAGTCAGGCTCATCTAAAATAGTAACTAAATTAACAAGAGCGCAAATAACGAAAGATCGTCCTACCGCCAAAGAAGATTTGTAGGGAGTTCTTGTATTCTAAAAATAAGTCAAGTACGAGAGTCACGCTGAAAGTCTTCAGATATTTCTAATCTATACAAGTTTAAACAAGTTTGAGCACGCAGCTATTTTGTGCTTACACGCAAAGGCACCGTTTCAATCGCTCAGTAGTAGTTGCTTTGGATGCAGCTGAATCATACCTGAACTATCTGCGAAAAAGTGTCTTCGTATCCACAAGTTTTCAATGATCTCTTGATCCAATTTGGCAACGCATTTTTGACGCACGATCTATTATATCGTTCGTCCAGCAATAAGACTGTCGCATAATCATCCTTATGTCGTACAGCTCTGCCAATGCACTGGTTCACGGCTTTCATACACTGGTTCTCGTAAAACTTCTGACCGGCTCCTGAACCCTACAAATATGTATAATTCTTAGACTATTCAAGTCAAGTCAAGTTCGGCTAAAATATGTTCAGATACGGTGCCACAATATTTAGCTTGTAGCGCTTGATTTTGAACATATTGAAAATATTTTCTTAATATTTTGGTTACTTTGATTAATACGAGAATGAGAGATACAACAACAAAAGAACCTTCAGTGTACATCTTTTGATAGTTTTTGATCTTACCTCAGTTCTATCCAAGTACGCCATCTTTTCTTGCAAATCAACAGCTTTGATGTTTGGATAAGGCAGTCCAACAACAATAACACATCTACCCAAATCGTCACTAAAGTTCAGGCCTTCACTCAATTTTCCACCTGTAAAATAAAAAGGGAAAAGAAAGTATCTGAACATCTCCCAATAAAACGTTGAAAAGCATCTCGATATTAAAAAAAACAGTTGAATAACCTAACATCAATCAGGACCAAATGCCTAAGTTACAAATTTGCATTTGGAAAATTCTCAGCATTACTGTACCTCCCACGTTTTCTTGAAGATTTATGACCCATTACGAAAAACCATGCCACTCATTCCCGTAGATTTTAAATAAGCTGTTTTTACTTACCTACAACACTAAACAACAACGCTCCTTTGCTGTTTGGCCTCTTAACAGCAGCTTCGTATTTTTCGAGAACAGAATCCACCATCGAAGCACTTTGTGGCTCTCTGAAAACGGCTCTTCCAAACTGCAAATCCTTCATCTGTTGCCAAATCCAGTTTTCGTACTTGTATGAAGGAAAAAATACGACTATCCCACCTCTAACCACTTTGCATACTTCTAGAATGATCTTTTTCAAACGACCACCCTACAAAAGTATAAGAAAAAGAAATCAGTCATGTGGGAAATACTCGTCTTTGTCATGCTGTGTCGAAATTAATTCAAAACGTCCTTACCATAAACATCCGCTTCTCAAAATTGAACAACAAATTTTCCTTATCAGCACCTTTGGTCATTACAATAGGTAGAATATTTTCTGGAGGAATAATATGATCACATGAAAATTCGACGATTCTCTCGGGTGCAGCGCCTGCATTGATGAACAATCGCTCTCTAAATTCTGCGATTGGCTTCATGGTACCTGAAAGTGTTATCAAGAGAGAAGTAAAAAAGCTAAACAACAAATATATATATAGAAATATTGTTTTATTGTAAATCCCAATACCTCCTGCTACAACCACGGATCTTGCTTCCCTAACGATATCCTCAAACCTGGCAGAAGGATTCAAAAGCAAGAACTGAAATTTGTGTTGCGATTTGTCAGTACCTCTCTTCACGAGCACTCTTCCATCCTCATTTGAATGAGTCAAAGTTTCCAAAAATGAAATCACTGCAAGCAAGGGATTTCCAACTGCAGGTATCTTAGGATGATCTTCTTTCTGTGGCTGTGAAGATTGAATATTGCTTTTCCTATTTTCAATGCTTGCTAAAAATGTCTTCAGCCCGGAGACCTTAGGTTTGTTGATGCTAGTTTCATCAACAGGGAATTTGATGGTATAATTTCTTATCTGAAATTGTTCGGACATGCTTCAGAATACGAATTAATATCGAATTAAATACAAACAATATACCTTTTGCGCTATTCTGGAGTCTTTGCAGAACGACACCAACTTGAAAATATTGTAATTATCAATCTTGGCTGTTGATACAAAACTGTCAGTAGTGAAGATTTCCGTAGTGGTCCTGGTTTCATCATCTGGAAAATCCATTGGAGAAAACTGATCAAGTTCAGTATATGATATCCGCTATACATACGTACCGATAGAAGAGAGAAGCTGGTTTATCACGAATATAACCTGATTGATCATCAGTAAATTTTTTGCCGAAAATCTATTACAAAATTTGTCCTTATAAGCCTTCATCTGATGGAAGGCATGATACAAATGTCCATATGACACTTCTACTGCATGCATTTGCGCTAAGGCATCTAAGAGATTGTGAGCTTCATCTATGATCACAATGTTGTTTTTCAATTTGATACCATTTGCCTCTCTTGTGGCCTTATGCAGTAGAGTGTTGTACGGTATCAAAATAACTTCCGCGTCTTCTGCTGCTTTTCTGCTACCATAGTAAGGACATGCCTGTGAAATGTGTGATTGATTATTTATTAGTCGAGTATCTATACCGTCTTTTACTTTGAAATCCAGAGAAATTGTACAGTAGAGTAAAGGGTAGGATCACAAAGTACTGGGACTGAAGTTATGTAGCGCGGTCGGGCACCACGACTTCCTTTCTCCTCGTCTCAAGCGGGACCTCAAGGGAAACCGATACAGCTCCGTAGAAGACCTGCAAGGGGCCGTGTGAGCACCTCTCAAGGGGATCCTGGAAAGCGAGTTCCAGAAGGCGTATGAGCGAGAAGAAATCGCGTTATACGCATTGTGTCGGGGCACAATGGTGCTATTTCGACAACTGCTAAGAATTTAGTCCTGCTACTTTTTGTTCCTACCTATATGAAAAGTCGGAAGGGTCATGAAAATTGATATATAATTCAATGAAAATTATTTGATGGTCATGAAGTCCCAGAAGGTGAGATGAAGGGCAATAAACTGGATTTTGAGGAGTCAAACATTATTTTTTTAAAGGCTACCTCCTGTATCAATGATGTTATCCTCTATCTAATACCAATAACATACAAAAAACGTCATTTATAACATTACCTGCAAATCTTTTCCACAACTTATCAAATCTTCAACGTCCAAGACATTATTGAGTGCGACATTTCTCAAGTTTTCTATAGCAGCTTGTCTAAAATACGGACAAGAATTACCGCAACCTTTTGATTTCTTCACAGATCTTTTATCTTCATCTGCTTTTGTGCTACGTTTCTCCTTCTTTTGAATGTCCAAGCACCTTGAAAAAATAGTGGAGCGAAAAGATAAATTCTGCTCCTATGTGGAGCATGATGAATTTTAGATGAAATCTACAGACAGATTCCATTTCAGATTCACATGGGACTGCGCTTCATTGCGACCTATATTTGGTAAGACTTTGGTCTCCAATAGAAGTAAAGATTTGTGTGATGCATTAAGCTGCTGCTACTATACAACGCCCAGGTCAGATTATCACTGGAGTACCCCCACATGTGTGGGGATACTCTCTGAAGCTTTTAGACACAATCCAGAAACAGAAAATACAAGATCACTTGATTTCAGCCCAGGAGAATATTGACTGTGGGGTTATTACAAAAATTTGATGATTGGAATACTAGTGAAGATGCTATAGGAATTTGGATAAACTCTATACCTTTCATTTATTAGAGAAATATTTTTCATCTTTTGCACTTCTGGATTGATACAATAGCTCTGTCTAGAGGCCAATGAAGTCACTCGAACATTTTTCCCATATGGTGACTTGATAATTTCGCCAACAAACTGAGCTAGCTGGGAATGTGTTCTACTGCAGATGAATATCTGGAAATTTTACAGAATACAGTATAATATGAATTTCAGTGTGAGAAAGAGTAATATCTCCGTTGTTATGGGAAATATTGTACAGGGTTCTGCAACAGGTAACATCAATTTTAAGTAGACCATGGTGGTTGATTAGTTTTCGATTAATTAACGCAGCTACAATCCATTTTTAAAAGTCCGCTGCAATCAGAGATATGCAATGGCATCACAAATTTCTGAAAGAAGCATACTCAGAACACTGCATTCAGATTTGTAATTCCACCAATTTAAGATTGAAGTCATTCACAGGTTATAAGAGACAGATAAAATTGTCCATGTGGCTTTTTTCAGGCAGTTCTTGCAAATCCTTGATTATGATGAATTAAATGTTTTATTGTTGACAGATGAGGCTCATTTTAAATGGATGAGTTAATATACAAAAATCACTGCCACATCACAACAAACATGAATGGTGTTGCAGAATATGTTTTCTGGTTGCTTGATATTGAGGTTCGGTGACATAACTTGCCTATCAAATTCACCCCCCACTTGAAGTCTCCTGATTTTTTCCTTGTGGGGTTAACTGAAGCAAAAAGTTTACACGAGGCGTCCTCAAACACTACAAAACCTTAAGCTGTCCACTACCAAAGAAATACAGAATGTAAAACCAGATTTGCTGGGACTTGCAAAAGCTTTTTGTTATCCCAAGTTTTTTCTGATTGAATACTTTCTGTCCTTTAAGAGATTAAAAAAAATTAATGATAGTAGTAGAACTCTGTATACAATATACCTTAATTGGTTCATATGTATTCTCAGTCTCTTCATTATTTGATTCTTCAATCTCATCATTGAAGATATCATCATCTGGCAATAAATCATCTTCATCTAAATTATGATCTTGAGCTTTCTCAGCCACAGGCTCATCTACATTCTGATCTACTTTAGCATTTGGCTTTCTCCAATTCTTCTGTAAATTGCTTTCCTTAAATTTTCCAATATCTGCTATTTTCTTATTGTATTCTTCAATATTCCTTGCTTTAAGTTGCAATATATATAATTGCTGAGTAATTTCTATCTCTTTACTTTGAGATATCATCCAATCTGATGTGCTGGAAGCCAGTTCTTGTTTTTGAGATTGTAGTTGTGATACAGCTTTTTCAAGTTGTTTACATTCAAACTTCTGTTGATCTTTCAACCACTTTATGGCGCCACAGATAATACTCAAGGATTTGCCCTACAATGTAAGCATTATATATTTGAATGCTATTCTACTTCAGGTATCATACCGTTCCTGTGGGACTTTCAAATATGCCCAGTTTTTTGTTTTCCAGTACAAAATATAGGGTTTCCATGAATTCTTTTTGAATGTTGTATGGTGGAAAAGGAAATTCAAACGTTGAAGGTATCTGCATACGACCCGCTTCGGTCATCTTTTATATATTATTTTTTTTAAAATGTTGGAAGGAAAAAATCTAATTTTTATCAATGTATTTTTGCTTCACAAAAGGGTCTGAGTTTATTTACAATCACGTACATATAAAAATTAGGGTATTGTTTGTAATTGGTGTTTCACAAATAAAACTCTCTTTTAGTGATTGCAGGATGGCAATGTTTTACTAAGAGCATCTACGATTGAGTACAATCTACATGTTTTTTGTTTAGTCCATTTACAAATAAGTTTTGGTTATGTTTACATAAACATAACCAATTGGTTATCGTGATTAGGTTGTCAAAACTGGTGTCTGGATTGCAGATGGTTGCTCTATGCATTTTACCTTTTTGACAGCAACAGCTTATTAGCCAGAATGCTTTAATTTCATTTTCTATGAAAAATACTATCGACAACGGCAACAAAACCTATTAAAAGGTTTATCTCTTAGTTAGCTTCCCAAATTTGGTAATTGCCAATCTAAGGTCAATCTTGTCTAAGCATATATCTGTTTTATGGTTGAATGCTTGTCAGATGTCATCTGCCCTGTCAATCTGTCACTTCAATTAAAAAATAAAATGGGCAAACAGAATGGCATGAATAACAAAAAGTGAACGTATTGGCACTTCGTACAAGTAATAAAATCTTACGAACCTCGAATAAGCTTTATTGTGGAAGATGTGAAAGAGGACTTGATGACCAATTGCACTAGAATGTGCTGCGGCGTCTGAAGAAATGGTATAGGAGGAATACATGAGTCATGGAATCTCCTCCATCCAGCTCTACTTGGTCAGATGCTTTTATTTTGAGTGACGACAGTGGTTTGTTGCTCACCAACGGCTCAGCTTCCAGCGGAAGCGGCAGTTGCGAAAGCAGAAATGGTGGTAGACGAATACCTTTCGAAGTAAGTTCATCTAGACAAGAGTTCTATAAAGTTTTTAGTTTTTATTTTAATTGTCCTTAATTTCGGAAACATGTCATTTGATTAATGTAACTTCTAAAACTCATGAAGTGGTTGTGTTTCTGATTCATTATATTTCCTGCTTGCTGGATAAAATATAATTGATGTCATTCGATCTTTTATGTCAGTTGATGAAAAGCAATAACATACAAAACCAATACTTTTTTAATAAAATTTGTTTCAATGTAGAGTAACACATGGTTATGGATATATAAGATATAATGGAGCATCTGATATAAAACCCATAGAGTCCTAAAGGATCTATTCTTGGTCCTCTACTATTCTTTTAATACTCCAAGTATATCTGTTTCATCATTACGACCTAACATTTATTCTAGTTCCAGGATAGTGACTGTGAAGAAAAATCTCTGTCCCAAGATGAGTCAATTGACGATACATCCGATATAATGTGTGGTGAAAACTTCAACACTCTGAAGAAAGGCCCTCATTGGACGGATTTCACAACAAAACATTCTCCTTCGCCCATAGAGCCCCCTCCAGAGTTTCAAGACAGGCCTAAGTACCCATTGATAGAATATTGCGAGAAACTGACCAGTCAAATTCTGAGACAAGCTCTGCTTGATTTCAAGGTTAGTATTTTATCTTCTAACATTAACAAAAAAAAATTTATATGTCCACTATTTTTCAGGATGGTGAATTGAAGAAACTGAGGCTGCTGACTCATCTCCACAGACCACTGCATCATCTCCTTGGAAGACCTTACTTCACAACAGAATTCATACCATTCAGTCCATGTCATCACATTGGCAGACCTAGTTCCAGAAGCTCACTTGGATCATCTAGGTTGTCTAGTTCACATAACTCCCTGTAAGTATAAGTTTTTATTTACCACTGTAACCAATCAAGAAATTTCCATTTCTGATTTTTTTAGATACTTCTGAAACTATAATTTATTTGGGCATTGTAAAAGACATCCTCTTCATATAAATTCAACCTTAGTAATCATTTAATCAATTATTGATTCAGTAACATGATTTTTTTTCCTTTTTGATGGTGTTCAGAAAATCTGGTTTTGGTAAGCAATAGAATTGTTTTAGTATTTATTTCTGATTGTAGAGACTCACTTTCTTTTGATGTAAAATAAAACTGATTTTGAATTGTCTGGATTCAACTGGAGATTATGATATAGTGAATAACTGGATATACATGCTAAATCACTATTATTATTATTTTGATAGAGGCATTCAATAAATTGTCTTCTGGAGAGATGTTATGATAGACCTATTAGTCATCAGCCTAACAGTGAAATATACATGTAGATTGTAGATGCTCTTACTTGGTGAAACTCTTCCATCATGTAGATGAAAAGTTGTGTAGTTTTCACACAGTTTTACAAATAATACTCTTTCTTTTAGGGACGCGTTTCGATTTTTATTAAAAGAGTATTATTTGGGAAACTGTGTGAAAACTAGTGAAATATACAGTTTATTATAACTTTTGACATATCCGCTGTATATATTAGGAGGAGTAGTGCACCAAGAATATATCATTGAGGAGTCTGGATTCTATGGACTGTCAATAACTCTTTATTTACGTCCTTTTAAATAAGAAGTCGACAATTGCAGAGATTTTACCCAAAACCAATATATTTACAGTTAGCCAAATGTGAGTTGTGAGTTATACAAAGTGTGTCTCTTCAGCATTAGAAAAGGCTTATAAATGCCTTTTTTTTTCTTACAGTTCCGTGCCAACAGCTCACCGAGTGGACGATTCCACTTTCATAACCCAGGCCGTATCCCACGACACTTTATCGCCGCTTCAAATCAGCGACCTCTACACGGTACCTTTCGACAGCGACGTGTATGCCGTTCCCGTGGATGTGGTGAAACCAACGCCGACCGTGTCTACAACAAAATCTAAAAAGTTACAACCGATTGTCAAGAAGAAACAGCGGCGCAACACTGCTGGCGGAGGGTGCAGGGAGGCGGACCATAGGAGCGCCACCTACGCGGCGGAAGCTGAGGGGGTCAAGAAGAGCGGCTGCAAGACAAATGAGAAGGTGAGCTGAGAAAATGTTATTATTTGATAGTGTTCCAGTGCCAAGTTATACGTGGTAGTAATAGAGCTGACCCCGAAAACCAACACTAGTAATAGTAGTAGTAGTAATGGGGAGGCAATACCTGGCAAGTAGGCCACCTTTGGCCCCTGTCAAACACCTCAGCCCTAAGGTATACGGCATCCTCCTCCCAGCACTTCTGACAGATTGGGTCTTTGACCACTCCTATCAGTGTCAGGTGCCTGTTCAATGCAGCGACCTGTGAGGACCCCTACTAACAAGTGGAGTGAATCCCTCTTCCCGTTCAATAGCCATAGTCCCTACATTTGTTGGGAACTGCTATGCAATCATCCCTCTCCAACCATGCTTTCACAGGTTCTTTATATGCCACAGCATCTAGGGAATTACTGACCCAGCCTCAGCTAATGCCCAGCAAGGGTTCAGAGCCAATGCATGCACCCCTTGCTCCTATCCTCGCCAGGAAAACCAACCCTAAAACTTACAATGTGATTTCTGAGTGACTTACTATTGCTTTTGCTGATGACTGATGAGTATTGAATTATTTGTTCTAGTCTCAATGCTACCAGAATGACAGTAAAAGGCACAGTGTTGCGGGCACTTCAACTCGCATACAGGGTGAACCAATTCATATGACCCTTCAGGAAGTGAGACAATACCTGCAGACATTGTACTCGAGTTCGTCGGACTCCTCTGAGCCACAGGAGAAGATTTATAAACCCAAAGCAAAAATACTGCTTACGAACAACAATAAATATACTGTAAATACTAGTATGGTGAGTTATTTGTATAAGTGGTCTGGTATCAATTACTTCACATTTGGAGGATTTGAGTTTTGTTTCGCAGAAATATCGATTGTTTATTTATTTATTATTTATTCTTTCATTTTACGGGTCAGCTCACTTTTACAGAGGGTTGTACATTAACTCTGATACATTCAATATTCGCAAAGGTGGTGATGCACGGTTCGCAATATCAGAAAATTAATAATTTGTACAATATGCGATTGAATGATTGTTACGCAGAAAGTAATCAACAAAATTCAAATAGTTTTTTAGTTGTGTTCTTTGCTTTATTTATACTAGAGTTATAGATATCGAACCAATCACTATTTTTATTACAAAATTCACTCATTCTATATATTGCTGATTATTGCATAATCTCACTTCCAATTGTTGAATTATTAAAATATATATTGTTATTTCTAATAAACCTTCGTGGTACATGAAAATTGAGCTTAGAAAGAAGCATAGAACAATCACTATTTTTATTCACTAGATTGAACACAAATAGTAAATCGGTTCTTTTTCTTGACGATTCTAGTGATGTAATATTGAGTTTATTACTAATAGAAGTGTAATTATGGTCAGTTATATTTATTGAGCAACCAATTTTATAAGAAGCATATTTGAGAAAATTATGTTTATCTCTTTCAAGTAGAACATTTTGTCATTTATCAAAATATCGTGTTCTTTTGTAGATAAACAAAGACATGATAAATACAAGCAGTAGGTCGAGGAAAAATACTTTCCTTATAAATATAAAAAACAAAAAAGTGAAAGATTCCTGTGATACACTTAGGAAACAGATCAACACCTCCCCCACCAAGAAAGAGGAAAAAAGGAAAAAATCGCCCACAAAAAGCGCTAAGCTTTTTTCTTTCAAACAAACGTTATGCAATATGTTCAGATTTAGGTAAGTGACAGAAAATTATTAACTTTCAATAGTTTTAACATGGCTTGACTTCATTTGAAGTCAGTCATTTGTTTGTAATCAGCGTGCTGACAAAAGGAGATCTAGTCTAGAGGAATTCTATACTGAAATAGGAATGCCTTATTTAGTTTTGTTAAAAAACATGCTGTGATTTTTATTCCCCATGGCGCCAGTAGGCGGGGAAAGTAAATTTTCGATTCGAGATACTTCATCGATTTTTTCTATTTCTATTTTACTGGTCAATGAAGAATTTTTACCGATTATAGGAGGTATGTCTCTCCGGAACGTATAAACAAAAAAACCTACAGTAGTAGTAGCGACAATGTTCTAGAAGACTCTCACAACAATATAACGAGTCGAGCGTTGCCACCTCTGCCCATGAGGCAAAAGACTGAAGAAAAGAAAGATATCGAGCAAACGTTGGATTTTGCTACAAGCATACATAGGGTAAAAGATGTAAGTATTTCATATGCTATTCTTGAAAAAAAAACTATGTTAAAGTGTAGATTTGCTATGCTGGATTTTGATCAGGTTTAGAAATTTGAAATAATACCCCAATCATTAGTCGTTAACGGAAACACTAGATTCGCAACAATATTCTATCCTAGAAAAATGTTTTACAATAGATTGGTTTTATTTTTAGTATGGTTGGTACTGGGGCCCAATCTCCAGCGAGGCAGCCGAGAAAATATTGTCCAACGAGCCAGATGGCTCGTTTATAGTCCGTGATAGTAGTGATGATCACTACATATTTTCTTTGACGTTCAAATTGAACAACTGTGTTAGGCATGTTAGGATAGAACATGATCAGGGTAAGTTTTGCACTTTTATTTCAGTCAGCTAACAAAAACGTCGCGCATGGTGGCGCTACCCTTTGACATCTTACATGTCAAGATCCTAACAATGATGTTGCTGCAACTCAATTCACACTTGTTGACAGATGTCATACGGGGTGACAGTTTCAAGACCTTGACTTCATAAGATGCCAATGGGCAGCGCCACCGTGCGCGAAGCTTTGAATTGGAGATGTTTATATCACACCCTTAACTGGGTTATGTATATAAAACGCAATCGTTCTCTACAGTTAATTCGCCAGGCTATACGGAAGAGTCTAGGCTAATGACGAAACATGCATCTCTATAGCAGGTCTTATGTATAGTGGAGAGCATACACCTTTATGTTATTGTTTCTCATCAAGCTCTAATGCCACAGTCAATCAAAAGCTTTCAATATTTAGAGCGCAATGACTCCAAACTCTCCGTTCAGCTCAATCGCTCTGCTCCGACTTTTAACATTACGGAGCAGAAGCACTTTTTTGTAGTATCTCAAAATAGTGTATTGCAAACTACCGCGTTATTATAATTTGTGTATGTTTTCAGGTAACTTTAGTTTCGGAAGTTGTACAAAATTCAAATCGCAGACAATTGTAGAGTTCATCGAGAATGCAGTTGAGCACTCGCGCAGCGGGCGATATTTATTTTTTCTGCACCGACGGCCCGTGATCGGCCCCGTTCGAGTTCAGTTGTTGCATCCAGTCTCGAGGTTCAAGCAGGTGCAGAGTCTGCAGCACATGTGTCGGTAAGCTCTATGAATAACCTTTCCATTTACATCAGAAAAGTACGCGTGATATGTTCGCAGGTTCGTGATCCACAAGAACGTCCGGCGCGACCTGATCTCTCATCTGCCGCTTCCCCGGAGAATGATCGACTATTTGAACACCCCCCACTACTATTCGGAACACTTTGACGTCGATTTCTCGACGGCAGACGAAGATTGCCCGCCTTCGAGGTCCGGTAGCAGTTCAAGCGGTTCCCCTCATCCACCCCTCGAACTGCCCGTCGAAAACGAAACTCCTTCTGTGACAGGAGTTGTCAACAACTACGTGGTGGTCAGAAATGAGAGTAGTACGCAGCACGATAGACAATAAGAAGAGTGTGTGGCAGTTATTTAATAGCTGGCGCGATCGCCAGACATACACTCTGCCATTTGAGCTACGCAGTTACGTCTCAAATCAGCCTCGTGTCTGATGATGATACATAAACGCCCCCGAAAACCGTTTTAGAGTTGCTTCGACGGAATTTTGGGATACTCTGTATATAAAACGAAATTTGGTAGACACATTTTTGAATTTCCTACTATCCACCGTAACACAATAAATTCAGAACTTTCCTAAATTACATTGTAGTGATTTAAGGTAATATTTGTTTAAAAAGAGGAAATATGAAACAAAACCTCACCTTGTGAAAAGCCTAACATAGTTTTAGGATGTTCAGGAAATGTGTTATGCCTATTACAAACCCTGTCTTTAGGGCAAACGTGCAAATAATAACATAACAATCTCAGAAAACAAAAATACCAGGGTAAAAGTTTGATGATGGTGGCAAGTTTCGTATACCGCCTCACGTTGTATGATTTTCATTAGAATCAGATGATGATTGAGATTTTTCAAACTTTGATTTATGGGAACAAGCATTGTAGATTTGGATGATGGCTATTAGCAAAATGATAGTAGAGTATCATATTTTTATTGATGATTAGAGCTTTGAGTACAGTTCGGAAAATTCGTAACATTTGGAGGGTTATGCTTCGAGTTTGAATTGTACCTTGCTTCATTTCCACATGTTAAACTCCATGAGCCTTTTCTTTCGAGGGGTTGTAAGGTCGACCTGGTGATGATGAACCTGTTGGGCTTTTGTAGTGTCCATTTTACTGATGGTTCTTTATCTATGCTTGCGGAAACGGTACTGGCGATCATTGATGTTTTTGTCCAGATACTTTAAAAGCTGCACGTTAATGATAATATCCTGGCAAGGTAGGATCAAAAAGTAGTAGAACTGAATCAATTATTTTTTTTCATTGAAATTATCGGTACAAATCCTTAGTAGTCCTCGAAATAGCACCATTGTTCACAAATGCGTATAACGCGATTCCCACTGGGCGAAGGCCTTCTAGAACCCGCTTTCCGGATGCCCTGCAGAGATGCCGTCGCGGCCCCTTGGACGTCTTCTAAGAAGCTGTATCGGCCGCAGGCGACTGGAGAAAATATTGGACTATCGGAAGGCTCCTCACTACCACGTACTATTTTTTGATCCTACTCTATAAATGGAGATATTAGCTCTCCAAATGTTGTGATGATATGCCTTCAAAAATGTAAATGTATCATGCAATTTCATATGCATTATATCACCATATCGACACAAATATGCGTTCTTGTTATCATCGATACACACAAAAATAGCCTTGTCGAAGCATTCTTTCATCAAAGACATTTGTAAATATTCGCATAATAAGTCATACGCATACATTTGTTACTGCAACATGAGACACGCATATCACTGACTGCTTATTTGTAATTGAAGTAACATTTCATGGACAAATTTGCAACATCGCAATGTTGCAGGTAGTCCATGAAAGTTTTTTTATAAGCTGTGATGTCTTGCCTACACATTGTTACTTTATAGATCATTAGACCATCATTTGCAACAAAAAATAATTCTATTTTTACTTAAGCAATACTAGATATTCCGCTATTTAATTTATTGTAGTTTTTTGTACATGAATATTTTTAGAAATTTCGTATTTAACGCTACCAAATTCAAACAATGATTGTCTATTCAAAGAATAAAGGTCATTAAAAAGACATCATTCTGATTCATGCAAGTACATAGAGAATAAAGTTCTGGATTGAAATGAGAAAAATCGCGCATTTTGCTTGGTATGGATAGGAGTTGAACCCGCGTCACCAGCATCCCATGCAGTTTTGATTTAACTCACTGCAATGTGCGTCTTCAATCTATGTCAATTTGTCAATGTCTTTGTTGCTTAGGAAGTTATCATGGTTACATGCGTCAGAATAACGCGTATTTTTTTGTATTTGAGTTTGGTAGTGATACTAAATGATATATTTTAGTGAAGTTTTGCTTCTTAAACCTTCTTTTTCAGACCAAAGTTATATTGTGATTTTAATATGCGTTAATGCTTTGCATTGTAAGCTTAGATAAGTATAATACTAAGATAAGGATTTTTCTATGTAAGCCAGTTTGTAGGAAGGAGCTGTTATGAATATTATCAGACACAAATTCAACTGCACCAATTCAGATAGATTTCAGGAGTTGGTAAATATGTAGAAAATTTCCAAACTTACCGTTGTTGTTGAAATGCATCCAAAGATTGAAGATAGTGAATCAATTGAAATGTCGTCACACTGACATAGACAAGTCAGAAACACAGCAAATTTGTTCTACACTCATTTCCAAGCGTCGCGCACCATTGGCAACGTACCAAGTCGAGTCTTAACACCTGGACTGCCTTGAAAGATGTCCCTTAAGACACCACTATACAATGGTGAACTGATTTACAGTTGCTATCACACCCTTCACTGGGTTACGTATGTACCACCCGATTGTACAGTTAGACCGCTGGGCTATGCTGACAAATTTAGGCTGAAGACGGAACATGCATGTCTATAGTAGGTCTGATGCATAGTGGAGAACATACACTTAATATTTTATCCATGTAAATATCATTTCAAGTTTGGTATGAGAAAAAGACCAAAATCAACAGTACACAGTTATTTAGAATAAATTGCGAGTGCGGGATTTTTGTCTGATATCTTCTGTATAGCTTCGTTAAAAATTGGGTATTTTCCAACTGTCTGTATTTTCAATTGTTTAAATTGATCCTTCACATCATATTATTTCTAGTGAAAAACAGCTTATCCTATTTTTTGAACGAACATTCTCATGTACATACTTTTTAATGACAGAACATCAGCATACCAACAATTGCGGAAGATATCCCATTTTTTTACTCGTTTTCAACCATACGTACTGGCCCAAAACGCACAATAATCATTAGGATTTGCGTCCTAAGTCGAGTGATGCATCGGTCATGTGTGTATGGAATGATTGATGAATAATGAATGTAATTAGATTTTGAAATTGTTTTATTTATTTGTTTTTATAATTCGTTGTTTTCACATAAAACTGTATGAAATTCAATCAACATTTTTACAGAAAGTGTTTTGTTTTTTGATTCTCTTTGGCTGCTTTCCGCATCCTGAGGTTTGTATGCATTGATCAAAACCTCCACCTTATCCTCAGATGGTGCCCTCGATTACCACGGATTGTCACCAGAGTAATTAATGTCCTGGATTTGAAGACTTTGAGTTTCAGCCAACTGTGCTTTTATCAACAGATTGATTTTCCAATATTAAGAGTATTTTTGGCCGAAAATTAAAACATTGCTGGGTTTTTGTATAGTAAATATATTTTTTTGAAAATAGTTTTTGATCACAAAGTAGTCTCTTTATATACAACAGGAAGAACTTAATATCAATGAAAATTGACTCGAAAAGTCAATATTCTAATATATTATATAAAACAAAAACAAAATCAATGACATATTCCTGTGTGTGCAATAACCTCACACACAAAAATGAACAGAACCTATTGAACTTATCTCGGTCGACTAAGCCACAAGCATGTGATGTATATTTATATAAAAAAAAAATCTAGCGAATTCGGATGATTCAGCGGCGCTTACTCATCATCCGCCGGGCAGGGTGAATCACCGTAATGCAGCCTTAGAATAAACGGTCATGAGACAGGCAGACCGATGGAAATGGTTGACATATTTTTTTGTGATGTATATGACATGAAATATATCTTTTAATAAGTCAACCGAAATAAGTTAGAATATTAAACGTATTTTAGCACCTCAAACTAACACTGCAGTCATGTTGACGTGATCGAATTTCCAACGTTGATAGACCGTTTCTCGACAAGTGTCAACCTTTAGTCCATGACTCATGCTGACGTTTTCATTGCTGAGGCATTTGCTAGAGCTGGGATGGTAGACGGTCCCATTTCTGTACAACACCCAATATTGCTCTCTTCTGTGACCATGGCATTCAGTCAACTGGACATCTCTGTAATCAGTAAAGTTATCACAATGAAGTTGGAATATATTAAACGTTCTGCAAAATGGTTAGATACTTTCACCGGCAGTTTTGTCGCATGTCCAATGTTTCAAGATAGAGACTTTCGATGATACAGGTAATATGTCAACTCAGTTTAAAGGTGGTGTAGGAACAGCAAGAACCCCCCAAAATAATCAAAGTTGTCAGACAAGCCATTCATGAAGTCCACAGCAATCAACACTGCGACATTCAATGACACTGAAAATTTATGAAAGAAATTTACTAAGATTCTGTTGATGAAGACGTTTTCATTACGAAGACGTAGATAAAATTAGCTATAGTTTCAACAACAACTGACAGCGCATACGTCACGACTAACCCGAATGGTATTTGGCTCTTGATTTTTGCTTGTGGGGTTATCTGAAGCAAAAGTCTAATCGAGGTGTCAGCAAATACTACAAGATCTTAAGTTGTACATTTACAAACATATACAGAATACCTGTACCTCCGGAAAAAGTATTTTCTAAAAACAAGTCAACTGCCTTATTGTGGTACCATTTTTGGTTTGGTCAAGTGACTATTTTGTACTAACCTGTCGTTGAAAACTTCCGCGCACACGTTTTCCTTCCTAAGTTCCCCGCGCGAACTTATCGAGAAAAACTGACTAATTTCAAGACGAGGATGACACTGATACAATCCCAGTGGCCCTGCCCTGTCTTCTGGTAGCTGAAGGTCGTCCATGCACATATCAAAAGGAGTTCGGGCTTGACCGTATGCCTGAACGTTCTCGTCCGGCACGAATTTCTCCGGGTAGATGTTGTCCAGGTACCTAAAAACAGATCGTAGTAAAATACGTTGGAATATAACTGAAATGAATGACTTTATTATAGTGGACGAATGAACATTTTTTATTTTTAAAAACCAACCCAGTATTTATAAAGACAATTATCCGATATAATTATAATACTAACCATTTGAAATCTTTACATCTAAGCTTCTGTCTGAGCTGCTTTCGATGCGTTAGATCTCCTACAATGGGATTGTTCTCCAGTGATGGTTGATGCATGAAGAAGAATCTCTTATAGCTGTCCATCCAAACGTGAGCCAAACGCGCTGTGTTGATTCCATGGGTGTCTTTATTGTCCGGGAATGAGTAAGGATGAAAAGACCTGAAGACGAAATAATATTTGATCAACTTCCTAAAGTATAAGACTAAGGTACATACAAAACGATGAGCTTCTATTCAACTAATAATTATAAAAAATTCACACCAGTGGGGATCGAACCCAGAACCTCCTGCACACTAGGCAAACGGCGCGACTACCAAGTCAATACACTATGGAATATCAAACAAATAATTCTCTTGTCAATTGTCTAGTTGAGGTTAATTTATATTCAGAAAATAGTTAAGTATAAATAGCCAAAAGTCCAGACTTCGCCAAATATACAGAAATTGTATAACAAAGACGTTAATTACCATTATTATTATTTTTTTTTTACTACCTAAACACGTGTCCCACCCTGGAACAAGGTATCGTCTCTAGCCGTCCTCCGCATTGCCATATTCTAAAAGACATCTCCAAGTTCTCGCCACCCCATCCGTCCATTTGTTCGTCGTATGAGCCGATCTCCCAGAAGAATTTCCTGTCGATAGCGAACAGACCTCCAGCCATCGTTGGAGATCGCACAGGTTTCACGGCTTTCTTGGCCTCTACTTCACTCGGTTGGACATCTATCCATGTAAAGTGTCCCGACCATGAGAATCCACCCACCTGGAAGCTGCTTTCACCTATGTAAAAGATGTGGAAAGAATGGCGTTATTACAAAATCACTAGATAATCACAAAATTCCCATACATCGCTAGAATCCATATAAATACCCAGAACTAAGGAAATTTCCATAAATCTGACATCACTGCCTTAAAACTGAACACAACTCACCATCTGTAGAGTATGCAAAAGTGTCTGCTTCAATAACATCAATAAGCGGCACCAAGACAGCAGTCCTGTCTTCCTCTATTCTGTGTAAAAGTGGCTCTGCCCAGCCTATAGTTGTTTCACAATGTGCATCCAGGAAGATCAAAACGTCACCGACGGCCTTTCGAGCGCCTTCCAGTCGCGCTCTGATCAGGCCCACTCTTTTCGACATCCTGACTAGTTTTACTGGATGATCAGACAGACGAGTTGCCAGATAGTGGTCAAGCAAACCATGCAGAGAGCCTGAAAATCAAACACAAATCTTTCAAAATGAATGATTTCTTCAGAAGCCAAGTCTTCTGTATGCTTGTCACTGGTTTTGTTTGTTTGATTCATCTCTCATTATAATGTTAATATCAACAAGGTTTGTGTGAACTCAGCCTTGAGATTTTCCAAATTATAGAAAATGTACATGTAAGACTTTTCAAATCATCTAAATGTAAAAATAAATATTTAAGTATTAAATAACTTGTCAATTAGTTTTCAAGTTAGGTCCATGTAAACGTTTCCTTTAGTTCATGAAACAATCAAAACTATATCAGGTGAACTTACTTTCAGTGCTGCCATCATCAACCAAAATTATCTCTTTCAATAAATGTGTTGGTGTCTGCAGTAATGTACTCCAAACAGTCCTCAAAATAACACTCAGTAATTCATTGTAAAATATCACAATAATTGAAGCATGCAACTTTGGATTGTATGTGAATAGTCGGCATCTGCAAATAAACATAAGAAGGCAAAATAATACGGATTGGCGTTCTGGAAATTGGAAAGACGTAGCCAACTGTAGAGTTCTTCAAAAGGGCTCAAATATTAACCTCGTAAATATCCATATGCTATGTATGTAGGTCTGGCAGCTGTCTATACAAAATGATGTTCATGTTGTACTCACCTTTTATTTCTGGGATCTCTCAATTTTCTATCCAAAGGAATTCTATCACTCAAAACTGAATTGAGAGCAATTTTTTTCAGTGCTTTTTCTCCCTCTTTGGCATCAATACCTTCTAGATATGCTGGATCACCATTTTCTCCTAAATGAGCTAATATACGATTTTCATAATTCCTGAGCTGAATTTCATACATAATGGTCAAATTTGTACTTAGCTTTTGTTTAATTTGTTCGGCTTGACGGTCTACATCGAATGTTATGAAAAATATAAGAGCCAGGCAAATTAAAATTGATAAAGTAAAGAGAAGCTTTACATACAACCTCCTTAAACTCACGTATTTTAATAGCATTTTTCAACTGAACGAGCTCATCAGTATTCAATAGCATCTCATTGAAGTGGCTCAATTTCCTGTTTTTGCAAAGGCGAATCTTACATCTTGACACGTTAACTGATGTTTACAGCACACTTCAACGCGACGATATAACCAGCAAAACCACGTACTAAATCGAAGATAGTGTATTATCATCGCACATTTTTAAAATTGGATATTATTTGGTAAATCACCACACGTATGAACATGGTATGAATATGAAATTATTCAAAACAAAACATGCAACGCAGTTGACAGACAGATGTAAGAAATAGGGTTATCTTTACATGCACTATGTGCACGGTTGCCGCAATCGCTGTTTGGTCATATATTAGTAGTGGTGAGCGATATATCGATACCGGTGAAAAGTCCCGGCGACCGTACCAGTACCGTATCTACCGGTGACCAATCATCTGATATCGCAGCGCCTCAAGTCGCTGTTTAGCTCATCGTCACTGAATCGGTGGTATCGGCGACCGGCTACCGGTTACCCACGTCGCCGTTAACTAAACGAGCGCCGGTTGCGTAATTGGTTGCCGATACTCCGACCAACTGATATCCCAGCGACTCAGGTCGCTGGTCGCTGTTTAAGTCGCTGGTCGCTGTTTAGCTCATGGTCACTGGTCACTGGCATCGAAATATCAACGACACGGTTTATTTTATGGACGCGGCGCCCGATGCCGGCGACCGAGTATCGCTTGAATAGTTGGTTGCTGAGCTCCCAGCGATCGCTGGTGCCCTTGATTGGAGTGCTTGATACAAAATACGCTGTTTTTGTGTAAAAAAATGTAATTTTATTCATTGTTGAAACGAGCACAGAGGAAGTAGTTCAAATTAATTATTCATCAATCATCATCAGACTATCACGCGTCACTGTCAAAAAACAGTTATATTTATGAAACTTTGTGTAAATTACACAACTTTTTATCTACATGATGGAAGAGTTTCACCAAGTAAGAGCATCTACAATCTATTCGATTTAAGTTATTTTTATAGAATATCTAAGCTGTTTCTTAAAGTCATATGTCTCTTAATATTTGTTTGTTTTCCTAATAAGAAAATGATAAGCTTACCTACCTATATAGTCGCATACATTTCCATTTTGTTAAAAGTATATACTAATCACTAAACAAATACATACACACTACTTCACCACACATTTCTTCTAACAATGAGATACTACTTGTAGTAAACGTCATCTTATAGACTTTATAAAGAAAACATTCTCGTTAGTTGGCTATCTATAAGAGATTCGATGACTCTCAGTAGTCTCAGTCCTCTAATACGATAAACGATTATAGCAATACTTCAAGAAGATTAAAACCCAATCTGTTGCAAAAATGCATATTTTTTTTGTTAACTAAGTGGTATAAGGTACGTGGTGCGACGTTTCATTGTGGCACAGCTCAGAGCATGTCGGCAAACAGACCGTCAGCAAACAAGGGCTATACGTATAGTAAAATTCCGATTTAACAGCTGTTGAAAATCATTGTGTTAAAGAGAAATGTAAATATCTAACAGAAACCTAGGTTTAACATGACCGAAGAGTTTACAGATCATAGAATGTATTTCATACCATCGCCAAAAAGTTCGAGATCATCTCCTCCCTGCATCCCCAAGCCTGAATAGTACGTTTCGAATTATAGAGAGGCCAAGAATTACGACACATACAGAGACGACAGATAGGCAAACCGATGAAAATGAGTTACACGGTTTTTTGTGATCTGTACGTACCCCGTTTTGAAAATGTTCCGCGATAATCATACTTCCCTCCACCTAATGGCGTGCGAAGTAAAAGATCCCCTTCACCATATTCGGTCACTGTTACTGCTGGAAAAAAATAAATTCAAAAAGGCACCATGTTACTTCAGGATGGTATATAACCAAATGCGTTCCTGTAGTCTTCCAAGAACTATGCAAGAGCCGTCCAAAGACTGCTCTGCGGGGTATTCAATGGCACCATGACAACGCACCCACCCACAGCGCCGCTAGAACACTCGATTTTTTTTGCTGAACAGGGTGTCAATCTGTTGCCCACCCACCTTATTCTCTGGAACTAGCTCCGTGAGACTTCTTCTTATTCCCTCAGATCAAAGATAAGTTACGAGGTCGCCATTTTTTCATCAATGAAGAGGCAATCGCTGCATTTGAGGAGGAAATAAACAACGTTGGTCACAAGAATTTGACAAGTGGTTTTACTGAATTCGAAAATGTATTGAGGTAGGGGGAGACTATGTTGAAAAAACAGAATAAAGAGTTTCAAAAAAACCCTGTAGTTTTTCTGTATCTAAAAACTTTTAGCGTGACCCTCGTAGGTTCCATATTGTATTTAGCCAGCCCAGGTTAAATCATTTATCTAAATCTTCACGATGGAACCGAGAGTAGAATAAAGACCAAACTGTATAATTATCAAGCTCGTGTATCAATAATGATAATGCAGTCTGTACATTATCATATTAATTGATATTATTATATTAGATATTAGGCACAGCTGATATTGTTGAAAAGGCATTCTTTCATCAACAATATTGCGATGCAAGACAATGCCAAATATTTGTATAATCTATAAATGGCTGGGTATCTACTCACACAAACCTTGGGCTTTGATTATAGTGACACCGATTCATCTAACATTACTAGGTAGCATTATTTCATCAAGAATATTACGATGGAAGATAATGGTAATGATTTTTTATATACTTATTCTATATGATTGATTGTGTAGATAGGTAGATTCATCAAACCTATACGCTGTGAGTGTAGTAACTTCGATACATTTAACATGTGTGTAATTCCGACGAGAAAAGGTCCTGATTACAAAGCTTATGTTAAACTGTTGCATATTTTGGGCATGCCCTTCGGTATTGCCCTTTTGGAGACAAAAAGTATCTTGGTCAAGTACTTTATGCTACTATGGGTCCATGGTATGAGCGTAGATAGGTTATATTGTTCAGAATAAGATCATATCTCACATATAGATGCTATCGAATAATATAATGTCTTTATTTTCTCATAGTATCTAGACAGGAACATCGAAATACGATAGATATAAAAAGATAATCATGGAAAACCTCAAAGGAAAGTTACACTGTACTTTCGCTTGGCAGGAGAGTTGACCTAAATCTATGATTATGTTATGTAGATTATCTAACTAAAGAACTGTCGAATTGCTAAATAAATAGTAATAGCTACTTTGAATTTATTGCGTTTATGGGTCTCGGAATTGTGATGGCAGAAAATTTTGCCTTTATAAGTCCGACAAACAAGAGAAACACGCTCACACTGGTAAAACACAAGTTCTTAACCGAGTTTTTTAATAACTTTTGCGCTGGTGACATCATCACCATTTGAGGTTTGACGTCATCAATTTCTTACTCTCCACTATAATTTATAAAAAATGTAATGCATTTGTAGATGTTTTATGATATTTATTGTAACCACTTTTTATTAGATAAGCATCCTCAACCACTGTCAATTGCATTATTGAGACGATTTCTTTTAGTGGCTGCTGCTGTACACCTGGTCTTCTACTTTGTCACTGTGAAAATGGATTCTTCTATAACAGCTGTCAATGTTTTTACAATTTTTAGAGGAATAAGAGCTATTGCGACAGTAATTATAGTACTGAATAAAAATACATTCAGGGAAACTCAAGTCGAAGTAGCAACTATGACCTTCCGCATTGAAAAAAGATTCTTAGGTAAATATCAGTTCACTTATGTTTTTACTAGAGTCGACAATTTATATGATTCTTGCTGTTTCATGAGACATACATCTCGAAAAGTAATGTCACACAATAACTCGGACGGTACTTTTTGCATTTTATTGAAACTTTGACTCTAGATTACTCAAAAGTTTGATTTCGGACTTCCATTGTCTATAAAATTTTGAGTATCACGACGTTTCGATTGATGTGCTATCTGCAATCGTCTTCAGGTGAACTGGCAAACAGGTTCCATGAGTGGCTGCCAGATTGGTTTAATGTCTACGCGGGGTTTGCTGTACACTTTGCTGTTGTTGGTGATGAATGCCGCCTCCTTGAATTTCCTTCGATACCAATGCGGTTCCTTGGCAATAACCTTAGCGTCGTCCCAAGCTATTTTATGATCCTCCGTCCATACGTGGTCAGCTATTCCAGATTTTTCTGTCTCTGCTTGCTGGGTGTTGAGACGATGTTCTTTGATTCTTACTTCCAGTGGCCTTTTTGTTTCTCCAGCATAGATTTTACCACATTGACATGGTATCTGGTAGATGCAGTCCTTTGTCTCTTGAGATTCATTTCTGGGCTTAGTTTTTGTTAGGATACTTCTGAGGGTGGCAGTCCTAGAGAATCTCGTTTGGATCTTGTATCGCTGACCTAAACTTTTGATTCCATCTGATATTCCTTTGACGTAAGGCAGAATGAGTAAGTGCTGAGATTATTCGTGTTTAATTCTTCTACTGTTGGTATTTTCCTGTATTGTTACTTCCACTAGCTTCTTTGCCTCTAGCTTTCAAAATTTTATAGACAATGGAAGTCCGAAATCAAACTTTTGATAAATCCACCTTGTCTACAAGTTTCTAGATTACTACTGTGACAATAATGAAAAAGATTCGTAGTTTTATAGAATTCTGTATATTTCTTCCAGACCTAGGAATCGTGGACAACTATAAAAAGAAAATCATAACCACACTTTTTCTGAACGGCACTTATTTGTTAATATGTATCTCGATATCTGTCTACGCGAATCACACATCAACAATGTTATCACTTTGGGAAACAATCGATACTGTCTATAACCTAACAATACTGAATGTACCTTATTTAATCCATGTAGACTGGATGCGTCACATCATTTTCAAAATGGACCGGTAAGTTCTAATGTAATATCTAATCAACGATTTCTTCATGAATGTATTCGGGTAAAAATTGATCGTATTGTGTCTTGTTCATATCACTGAACAAATCCATCTGTCTTGAGACACTACAGCGTTGAAGCGTTCAACATTTAAGATCGGTCTTACGGTCTTACATTATGTATTTTCGATTGATTCTTGCAGGCTCAAAGAGATGTTGACAAATATAAAGCATGATCGAACCGAATTAGAAAACAAGGCTACATCAATAAAAGTATTACTAACTGCTTCGAGAAACTATGAAGATATTTATCAAGTAGTGGCCAGCATGACGGATATGTATTCATTCGAAATTGCAGTCAATCTGTTTGTGGATATGAATCAATGTCTCATTCTGACTACAATAATATATCAAGGACACGGAAATGTCAGGGATATGTTGATAGTTTTCGGAATCCTGGTCAGATTGTTCGTCTGGCTTGTTGAAACAAAATGGACTAAGCAGAAGGTGATTTTTCTTACTAATAACTACCTCAGTCTAGATGATATCACGCTCAGTTTTCCTCTCTTTCTCCCATTTTCATTTCTTGCACTTCTTGATTTTTTTGTATTCAACCAAGGACCTCCGAAACGTCAAAAAATGGAGTTAAATTGACGCTTTGCATCCCAGGCAATGAGAATCAGTTTATAAACGAAGATTCAGCTGAATGAAGATTTTTGATAGTTAGAAGTTAATTTTAAGAATATAGTTCTGTTCTACAGACATGCTATTAGAAAAGTATTTAATCCAATTATTGATAGCCTTGAAAAGGGTGAACATGCCGAAATAATCCTATGTGACCTCTCAAAAGCTTTTGATTCTTTGTCAGTCGAAATACTAATCAATAAGCTTCAGTTTTATGGGATACGTGGTCTGACCATTGATTTCCTCAGGTCTTATTTTAGTGATAGATGGCATTGTGCTATTGTCAATGGGCAGCTGTCCAAATTAATGATAGCTAATAGAGGTGTCCCTCAAGGATCCGTTCTGGGTCCCTTTTTCTTCATTGTATATGTCAATGACATTTTCCACTGTCTGTCGTGGTGTAATAGTGTTGCATATGCAGACGACGTGTCAATCATTCCTAGTAATGAAGACCTAAACACACTCAAAATTATCAGCGAAGAGACTCTGCAGAAAGCAAATGATTGGTTTGCTGCCAATTCACTCTTACTGAACAAAGATAAAACCAATAGCATTACCTTTTCGTCTAATAATAGCTACTCTGAGGGGAAATCTGCAAAATATATAGGCATATTCTTTGATGACAGACTCTCTAGGAACAATCATATCGACTACCTTCAAAAGATACTGTCTAAATATATTTTTGTCCTAAGCAATTTGAAAAAAGTGCTGAGCTTTGATACACTACGGTCAAGCTACTTTGCGCTATTTCATTCACATTTAACCTATGGTGCAGTGCTGTGGGGTGACTCATGCCATGCTCAAAAGATATTCATACTACAGAAAAGAGCTGTTAGAGTTTTATTAGGAGTAGGCTACAGAGAACACTGCCGGCCGTTATTCATACAGTTGAAGATTATGCCGCTACCTTGTGTCTTCATTCATGCCTGTTTGTTGGAAGTACATAAAAAAAAATTTCTTCTAAAATACTGTTTTTATAGTGTAGGAGTTCAAATGTACTACCTTTAGTCTTTGATGACGATTCACCTGTACATTGTACATTAGTGAAATAAACGTACTATTACTATTACTATTAAAAGTTGAATTCACAAAATGTTCGTATTTTTTCAGCCGCCTGGCTTAGCATCCATACTTGGAGAATGTGAAAGTTGTTACAGTAGCTTTGAGCTGTCAAGTGCTGTAAGTATCAATTGGCTTAACTAGAATCAGGTTTGTCTAGGCGACACAAAAAAATCGTTATTCAAAGAACCTTGAAATTAAATTTAATTATTATCCTCCGACTTCTGAACAGACAGAAGTCCTTGAAACAGGAGGGTGGCTGATATTAAAATAACAGTAGGATTAAGAACATTTTGGAAAAATGTATACAAACATCCTGATAGCTCTGAACTTTGCTTGTATATGTATATGAATTACAGCGTATTGTTCCTTTTTAGAAAAATACTTTCTTGATTCAACTGCTCCACGAAAAAGTTGCTATTGATTACTATGGATTCATGCAGATGGATGCTAGCTTTCTATTGAGCGTAATTATTTTTTCTGATTCATTCCACCCTTGTATTAAATTATCTTCAATTTCAGCAATTCAATCAAGCGATGTCTCTTCTGATATTTTTATTCAAAGTTACGAATACCTACCTGATGAAAGAGTAGAAGATCTAATAGAGCTTCATCCAGACGCCGAGAACTATAAAACATTCAATGTTATTGATATTATGTGAAATATAATTTAGCATTTGAGCATGTACCGGAATTTACCAAACAATAATAATAATTCAATATATTCGTACTTGCACCACAAGAGTATTGATTTTATTGTAAAAATGCCCTGTGTGCAGTGGCGCCATCTAACTACAAGCGCTGTTTGAAAAATATAAAAACGTATCGTAGCATAACTGCAGAAATTCACATTAAATACACAGACGTTCATTCACTTTCCTCAACTCCTTTGTTGTCGACATTTCTAAAGCAAATCGCTCCGACCATTCGTTTTACTAACGACGGAGCTCACCATCAAAGGTGGCCGAGAAGCCGGGCACTTTTGATCCCTCCTCGCGCAGATGGGGGTTAGGGGGGGGGAGGACGAATGTACAACCAGTTCAACCAATCAGTGCATCAACTTTTATTTATTTGATAAACTTTGGCTATGGAACAAGTTGATGCTGGATAAGGATAACGATGTAAGGACTAAAGGAGGCAAAGCGTGTGGCCCTGATGAAATCCTAATCGAACTACTCAAGCTGATCGATGATGATTCTACTGATTCTATGGTAGAACTACTCAAGCTCATCGATGATGATTCTACTGATTCTATGGTAGAACTTTTCAACACCGTCTACAAAATAGGAATTATACCCAAACAATGGCTACAATCAACTTTTGTCACAGTGCCAAAATCGCCCTAATGGGTCATATCTTCAAAGCTCTACTGAGAATCATACATAACAGAAGTTTGATTTCGGACTTCCATTGTCTATAAAATTTTGAGTATCACGACGTTTCGATTGATGTGCTATCTTCAATCGTCTTCAGGTGAACTTGCGAACACGTTCCTTTCATGCCTATTTATACCCCGTCCGGTGACGTGTCGTTGCGCGCGGTCTGTTCTGATTGGTTCCCGATGCGCGGTTTTCCGGTCTGCTGACGTGGCTGTTAGTCGGTCATTGTTTGTTGTCTGGTCCAGTCGTAGTCTATTGATCTTCTTTATGAGTGGCTGCCAGATTGGTTTAATGTCTACGCTGGGTTTGCTGTACACTTTGCTGTTGTTGGTGATGAACGCCGCCTCCTTGAATTTCCTTCTATACCAATGCGGTTCCTTGGCAATAACCTTGGCGTCGTCCCAAGCTATTTTATGGTGCTCCGTCCATGCGTGGTCAGCTATTCCAGATTTTCCTGTCTCTGCTCGCTGGGTGTTGAGACGATGTTCTTTGATTCTCACTTCCAGTGGCCTTTTTGTTTCTCCAACATAGATTTTACCACATTAACATGGTATCTAGTAGATGCTGGCCTTTGTCTCTTGAAATTCATTCCGGGGGTTAGTTTTTGTTAGGATATTTCTGAGGGTGGCAGTCCTAGACAATCTCGTTTGGATCTTGTATCGCTGACCTATTCTTTTGATTCCATCTGATATTCCTTTGACGTAAGGCAGAATGAGTAAGTGCAGAGATTCTTCGTGTTTAATTCTTCTATTGTTGGTATTTTCCTGTATTGTTACTTCCACTAGCTTCTTTGGGTATCCGTTGTTTAATAGATCTTGTAGTGGAAAATTAGATATGAAAATCAGAATCATGTTGGTTTCAGACGAGGTATGGGCACGAGGGAGACCTTGTTTGGTGTAAATGTCCTCATGCAAAGGTGCCTGGACATGAATCAGGACATATGTATGTGTGTTATTGACTTTGAAATGGCGTTTGACAGAGTGCAACATCATAAACTCATAGATACTTACGCTGACGATACAGTTCTATTCACGGATAAAATAGACAACCTAGAAACGATAATACAAAGAGTAAATGATGCTTGCAAACGTTATGGACTTAATATGAATGTAAAGAAGACAAAATACGCGATCATTACAAAGCAAAGCAACATCGATGTGAATCTTACATGCGACAACACGCCAATTGAAAGAGTTCAACGTGATAAATACTTGGGAACATGGTTGAATGAGTCTGCTAACCAAACACAAGAAATAAAAGCAAGGATACAGATCGGAGGAACATCTCCCATGATTCTAAATATATTCTAATGAGCAGTCTATATATATTTATTAATTATATTAGGCACAGTCGGTATTATCGAAGTAGCATTATTTCATCAAGAATATTATGATGAAAGATAATGTTAATAATTTTGTATATACTTATTCTATATGACTGCGTAGATGTTTTATGTATCTACGCAGTCATACAGAATAAGTATATACAAAATTATTAACATTATCTTTCATCACGCTGTGCGTGTAGTGACTTCGATACATCTAACATGTGTGTAATTCCGAAGAGGAAAGGTCCTGATTACAAAGCTTATGTTAAACTGTTGCATATTTTGGGCATGCCCTTCGGTATTGCCCTGTTGGACACAAAAAGTATATTCATCAAGTACTTCATGCTACTATGGGTCCATGGTATGAACGTAAATAGGTTATATTGTACAGAATCAGACCTTATCTCACATATAGATGCTATCGAATATCTTTATTTTCTCATCGTATTTAGACAGGAACATCGAAATACGATAGATATAAAAGATAATCACAGAAAACCTCAAAGGGAAGTACACAGTATTTTGGCTTGGCAGGAGAGTTGACCTAAATCTATAATTATGTTAAGTAGATTATCTAACTAAAGAACTGTCGAATTGCTAAATAAATAGTAACAGCTACTTTGAATTTATTGTGTTTATGGGTCTCGAATTGTGATGGCAGAAAATTTTGCCTTTATAAGTCCGACAAACAAGAGAAACACGCTCACACTGGTAAAACACAAGTTCTTAACCGAGGTTTCTGATAGCTTTTGCGCTGGTGACATCATCACCATTTGAGGTTTGACGTCATCCATTTCTAACTTTCCACTATAATTTATAAAAAATGTAATGCATTTGTAGATGTTTTATGATATTTATTGTAACCACTTTTTATTAGATAAGCATCCTCAACTACTGTCAATTGCATTATTGAGACGATTTCTTCTAGTGGCTGCTGCCCTACACCTGCTCTTCTACTTTGTCACTGTGAAAATGAATTCTTCTATAACAGCTGTGAATGTTTTTACAATGTTCAGAGGAATAAGAGTTATTGCGACATTAATAATTGTACTGAATAGAAATACATTCAGGTATTCTCAAGTTGAAGTAGCAACCATTATCTGCCGCATTGAAAAAAGATTCTTAGGTAAATATGGGTTCACTTATGTTGTTACTAGAGTCGACAATCTAAATGATTCTTGCTGTTTCATGAGACATACATCTCGAAAAACTAATTTCAGTCAGTCAGTACTATGTTTGATAATCTTTGACGACTCTATAACACTGAAATTAATGAAATAGATTCGTAGTTTTATAGAATTCTGTATATTTCTTTCAGCCCTAGGAATCGCGGATAACTATAAAAAGAAAATCATAACAACACTTTTTCTGAACGGCACTTATTTGTTAATATGTATCTCGATATCTGTCTACGCGAATCACACATCAACAATGTTACCACTTTGGGAAACAATCGACACTGTCTATGACCTAACAATACTCAATGTACCTTATTTAATCCAGGCAGACTGGAAGCATCACATCATTTCGAAAATGGACTGGTAATATCTAATTAATTACTTCATGAATGTATTCAAAGAATAAATCCATGGATTTCTTCAAGGTAAAAATGGATTGTGTTGTTTTGAGACACTACAGCGCTGAAGTGTGTTTTTTTAATTTTTTTCCCTACTAGAATCCATTCAACTAGCTATGATTTATATTTTTTATTTTTCTTACATTATGTATTTTCGATTGATTCTTGCAGGCTCAAAGAGATGTTGACAAATATAAAGCATTATCGAACCGAATCAGAATACAAGGCTACAGCAATAGAAGTATTACTAACTACTTCGAGAAACTATGAAGATATTTATCGAGTAATGGCTGACATAACGGATATGTATTCATTCGAAATTGGAGTCAATCTGTTTGTGGATATGAATCAATTTCTCATTCTGACTGTAATAATATATCAAGGACACGGAACTGTCAAATATATGTTGACAGCTTTCGGAATCCTGGTCAGATTTGTCGCCTGGCTTGTTGAATCAAAATGGATTAAGCAGAAGGTGATTTATCTTACTAATAAGTACCTCAGTCATTTGTATTCAATTAAGGACCTCCGAAACGTCAAAAAATGGAGTTAAATTGACGCTTTGCATCCCAGGCAATGGGAATCAGTTCAGAAATGTAGATTTAGCTGGAATTTTTGATAGTTAGAAGTGAATTTTAAGAATATAGTTTTGTTTAACAGATATGCTATTAAATGTTTTCGTATTTTTTCAGTCGACTGGCTTAGCATCCATACTTGGAGAATGTGAAAGTTGTTACAGTAGCTTTGAGCTGTCAAGTGCTGTAAGTATCAATTGGCTTAACTAGAATCAGGTTTGTCTAGGCGACACAAAAAAATCGTTATTCAAAGAACCTTGAAATTGAATTTAATTATTATCCTCTGACTTCTGAACAGACAGAAGTCCTTGAAACAGGGGGGTGGCTGATATTTGAATGACAGTAGGATTAAGAACATTTTAGAAAAATGTATACAAACATCTTGATAGCTCTGAACCTTTGCTTGTATATGTATATGAATTACAGCTTATTGTTCCTTTTTAGAAAAATACTTTCTTGATTCAATTGCTACATGAAAAAGTGGCTATTGATTACTATGGATTCATACAGCTGGATGCTAGCTTTCTGTTGAGCGTAATTATTTTTTCCGATTCATTCCACCCTTGTATTAAACTATCTCAAATTTCAGCAATTCAATCAAGCGATGTCTCTTCTGATATTTTTATTTGAAGTTACGAATACTTACCTGATGGAAGGGTAGAAGATCTCTTAGAGTATCATGCATACGTTGAGTAGGAAGTATTCAATATGAGACGTTCATTGTTATTCATATTATGTGAAATTCAATTTTGCATTTCAGCACGTACGGGATCTTACCGAAAAATAATAATAATTCAATATAGTCGTACTTGCACTACAAGCGTATTGGTTTTATTGTAAAATTGTCCTGTGTGCAGTGACGCCATCTGACTACAATTGCTGTTTGAAAAAAAACGCATCGTAGCATAACAGCAGAAATTCACTTCAACTCCTTTGTTGTCGACATTTCTAAAGCAAGTCGCTCCGACCGTTCGTATTACGAACGACGCTTTCATGTACGTCATTGCCTAATCACAAATCAATGTAACCTTAAATTTACTTACTCATGAAGCGATAAATGCGGATTCAAAACAGCAGATTTCTTGTAAAACTTGCACTGGCGACCCATATTTAAAAGTTTTATAAAAATACTTAAATTTCCACGATCTCATTACTTGGAGAGCCAAATGAAAGCACTTTTTCACTGAAACGCACAACAACCCTGAAGAGAAACTAAAACGCTCCTAATGGCTTTTCACGCCCATTAAGCCCTTGAATTTTCGCCCAGTGCACCTGTGCAAGGGTCGACAGCCCTACTTGCCATAGCCTCACATGAATCTGTGGAATATCGCAAACGTATTCATTTATTGAACCAAAACAAATTCCAATAAAAATCTATTTCGCCTTCTTGACAGCCGGCTGTATTTTCGGTTGTACGATTCTCTTCGTGCTTTTATTTTCTTGCCGTTTCGAATCTTCATCTGGTCTCTTCAATGACATACCTGCTTCTCTTTTTGACTGCAAGCTGGCGTCTCTCTTCTTCGAGATTACCTCCGACTTGGCTTTCAAATTGTCTCCGTTTCTGACAGGCGATTTTCTTTGCGTTCTCGTATTGGCATTTGCACCTGCTCCAACTGTTGGGAGTTTTTGAGCGTATTGACTCACCGGCACTTTGGGTTTATTCCTTGCTGGAGCCCTCGACGTACTCGCCACCATACTACGAGATTTCAAGTTAGACTCGGGGGCAGAAGAAAGCAACTTGGAGGTATCTTTATTTGGCACTCGCTTCGAAAAGGAAACTGGTGGCTTTTTCAGAGCTAGGGTTGCGTCAGCTTTGGCTTTCGCTTTATCTAGAGTGGTTTGTAACGCCTTCATCTCGTTTGGATGAACAGGTTTTCGGACAGTAGGTTTATCTTTTGGTTTTGCTACACTTTTAAAACCATCCTGTATGAAACGTTTAACAGTACTTTCTATCGATGCATACTGTTTTGGAATAACACGCTTAGACTCGGTAATCTTTATATTGCCTTGTTCAGGTTTGCCTGTTAGTTTCAGGGGTGACGGGGTTTTAGAAGTGCTGGGTTTGGTATCCTTAACTGGTTGCACTTCAGGCTTTGTCTCCTTTTTTGCTGGCACTGGATTCCTTCGTTTCAATTTAGGCCCTGTGTTCTTACTTAACTGCTTGGCGAGCTTTTCATTGCTCTCTTTGTTTTCAGGATTCAGCTGTACGTTGACCAATTTCACCGTACTATGCTTAACATCTATGTTCTTCTTCTTCGATCCCTGGACACTCTTAGGAGTCTTACTACTTGTATCCTTATTCGCCTTTGTATCTTGACTTGGCGTTTTAACAATATGAGTTTCCTTTGAAGGTACTTTACTGCAAGCTGCCTTATGACTTTTCTGTTCTTTTACTTCTACAGGTTCGTCTATTTGGTTGATGAATATAGGTTCCTCTTCAGCTGCAGCACTGGAATACATATTTTCTAAACTGGGTCGAGGTATTTCGAGCGTTTTGGGTATAACTTCCTCCCAAGGCATTTGTTGCTCCGCAGATCTGGTTATCAAAGCTTTCAGAGTACAGTTGTATCTCTTGTTGACAACAGTTTGTATCTCTTCTGATTTCATTATATCATTGAAATCTTCGAAGTTTTGAAGAAAATCATTGCTAGAACGTTTTATCGCAGAAATATGTTCTTCTAGATACGACTTGGACTTATTTTCGTTGGAAATGTCAACCAAAGATTGATATTTGCTGTCTGGTGAATTCAGCGTATGATCAGACTCAGTATATTCATCAAAATATGTTTCCTCTGAGACATTGTCTTTCGCGTTCATTTTATCTTCTTTGGAGTCTGATTTTAAGCAACCTTCATTATCCAGTCTGCTTGAAACATTTGCAGAAACAGTACCTCTAGGCTCTGCTACAACCGTTTCCTTTGTGATTTCACCATCCTTACATTCGCTTAGAAAAGCAAAGTCACTAGTTTCTTCTATGTGATCCGCCGAGTGTTGCTCTTCTAATCCTTGACTGATTGGAGATGGTGAGTAGTCCTCAATTGGTAATCCTGGACTAACTGGTGATTGTGAGTAGTCCTCATTTTGTTCCTGATTGGTTTCAGCTGCACCAGTTAGACCTGCTTCATACTGTATGTTATAGTTCGATGGTGGTTGACTGGATAAGACATATCTGGTTTCATAGGAGTCTTGTACTCGATTGTAGCTCTGCAAAAAGGTTTGCTCCATCAGATACATGCTCTCCATAGCTCTCTCGAGCTCATTGCAATCTCCAATCTTCGTATAATTACTGTAACTTACCGTGCTTGGAGATATCTGATTGGGTTCTCCCATTGTTTCTTGCTCCGAACAATACGAAAACACCATAGGAGTTACCTCTTCGGATACAGTCATGTAATAAGTGTTGATTGAGGTGGCATGATTTTCTGGATGCACACCAAACAATAAGTCAACGAACCAGGGGAAATCGGTGAGATGGAATTCGTCGCTGTTCGGTGGTGGGAGTAGAAAAAGCTGCTGCTTCACTTGTGGCTCTTGAATGGTAGAGATATAGTTTGCTTCTAGAATTGCGGCAAGGTTTGTGGAAGATGTCAGGAAGTTGTAGATGCAGCTGATCATGTTGCACCAAGCCTCGGTTTCATCGCAGGTCTGGAAGTTTGGACTTGACGTTGGTTGCTGGTTGGACATAACGGGAATTTGGTGGATGATATATTGAATGATGACGTTTTTAAATGATGGTTGACCGTTGAGTGAATTGCCAAAGAGTGAAGTGATTGCGGTTATGTTGGCTTGACATAACTCATACAATGCGTTTTTCTGATATAGGTATTTCCTTCTTATTCAAGAGCCATCTCCCAGTCGAAAGCTGGCAAACGCCATGGATATTTTCTCGTTAAAGCTTCTTCCGCCTATATTCTGTTTTCCATGGATTTTACCTTAGAAACTCACCTGTTGAAGTTCATATTTCTTTCCTCTCATGATATGGCCCAATGTATGTCTCTTAAATATGCATATGCATCTTAGAACTTCTGATTTTATCGCTTGATCCATGCTGATATACTGAGAATCCCTCTGTACACGAACATTTCAAGATTCAAAAGATATTTTAAGGATAACAGCATTTACAGTTTGTTCATTTAAATTAAGTTGGATCTGGATTTTTTTATTCTTATTCGTATTTTCTGTATGTACCTATTCATGCAGTTCACCATCGCTTCAAGATACGTATATTGCTTTACTACTTACATATGTCTTCCAACTATAGTTAGGCTGACATTTATTGGATTTTTCTTGGAGACGACCATATGTTTTCTCTTTTAAATACTAAGCGAAACACCGTATACCTCACTGCAATCATACAATCTATTCATTAGTCTCTGTAGATTTTCAATATTCTCCTAACATTCCTCTTCACTACTACTAGTACTAAGTTAATGCTGCCATCTATGATGCAACTTTCGCATCACAAAGTGTGGGGATGTCGAGGGCGACGCCGACGTCGTCGCGATGGACGTTGGGAAACAGCTGAAAATTGAAAAGCGCCGTTTCCACGCCGACGGCATGCGCGCGCTACGCTTCAAAATAAATGGGGTGTGAAGTTGACAGCGCGCCGTGGAGACAGACCCAGGATGAGACGGGAAATATGTGATTTGTGGTCGTGTAAACATAGGTTATCATTATACACATACAGGGTTATTTATCAATAACTTATAAAATTGTACAGTGTGATTTACTAGCAAGTGTGATGAGGTATACAGGATATCAAAAGTGAAAGTAGGGCTGAATCCAGAATCATAAAAGAATTTGCTCTTGGTGGTATTAAAACTGTCATTACGGAAAAAAATATTAGTGGAAAGTAAATACAGCTTGAACGTTTCGCCCTGCTAGCAGTGCACACAAAAATATATTCTCAGACAAGATGATGTGGTTTCATTCAATGGCGTATCAACCCAAATTGACGCCCGAATTGGTGACCCCCCTTAGATATGCCCTGCCCCATATAAAAAATTTGAAGACTGGATAAGCTTTCTAGTGCAACCACCTCCAAAAAAGCCTCTTTATTCGCTTGAAATGCTTCCTCATTATGCATATTATTATATATTATATTCCCTGCGTTCTATCTTAAGAATGTTGTGCCCCCAAAAAACTTCTGGATAATGAGATAATACGTGTGTTACAAGCATACATACATACATACATACAGGTATTAAAAAAACTTGAAAACCAATCTATACACATTGACTGTACTACAACCGATTTTGAACAACCGAATCCCTCCCTACAACCATTAAACAAACCGCAGTTTTCCTCGGAAAACCGCCGTTTTCCGACACATTCGAGCATGCGCTACCAGTCCCATGTCTTATCCCGACTCTGCGCTCAAGCGTGCGTATATTTTCGTCCCTATCGGCGCTATCGAGTCGCCTGCGAAAGCTACTATGGATCCGCACACATTCAACTGTTCCACAAACTACTGTGATACAAAACTTGAAGCTAAATAACCAAAATGATGTACAATCGCTTATCAAAATCAACACAGTTTACGCGTCTATCACGGGTTTTCAGTGGCTCCGAATCCGATGAAGTTTTGCCTTAAAAATGCCTTATTTTTCATTTCCACCAACGAATACATCCAACGCCCGTGTGTTTTTTATACAGCTTCGTATTGTTGTAAATATATATTATATCGATTGTTTTGCGCTTGTAATATGAAAGCGTGTCGCTGCCGAACTGTGAAGTTATAGTGAACCATGCCGGTCAGAAGGGGACTAGTGGCACCCAGGACTACCCTTATCGAGACCATTATCAGAAAATTCGACACAGACAGTGAGTAGCTTTCCTCTCCTATACATTGCCACAAACTGCGTTCTACTCTTAGTGAGCCTCTTGCTGTCTTGTTGACCCACAAAACCATAAATCATGATTGCAGTGACCATGACCTACAAGAGGATAAAAACTTGCAAACAATAAATCGATGCAATAATATCTAATTTCCTTATCTTTCTCACACTACGCTATAAGATGATTACTTTATATACCTAGTCACAAAGTATAACTTTCCATTTAGCATACTTTGTGTCATTCATTAGCAGAATGCAAAGTGCTGTTTTCTGGATAGGTGTTATGATTCTATGTTTAAATCTTCCCAATGAAATGATTATGTCACGTTTCAAAACAAGTCAGGTTGTGACTTATAACCTACTATTCATCATGGTAAAGATATTTTTGTACCACCATGTATATTGCAGTTGATTTTAATGACATGAATAAGAATATAAATATAATATTACTGCACTGCAACCTAGATAGTGCATATATGAACATATTTGCAGCATGATTTGCTCGTTATTTGATCAACTTTGCTTATCGTCCCTTCACAAACTTTATACTGATCTGCACATATATGAAAGTATGTGATAAAACATGTATAGATGTCATTTTTTAATAGACAACGCAAAGGCAGATAGCCTATCATGCTTCATAAGCGCTGCGAGAGGATGAACGTCCAGTCACATTGACCTTAAAATGCTGTAGATTGTAACCATCGGAAAACAAACTCTCTCCGGTAGCTCAGTATACAATGCCGAGATTCTCCAAAAGTATCAGTTTTGGAAGAGGTTTATTTGAGGCGTTGTGAGCTCGACCTAGTCAGGATGTGTAGTTTGGCCTACACTATAGATCAATGTTCTAGACTATGGAGGTCCTTTGTGAGGTCAGGCGCATCAACGAGACGTATTGCTCAATTCCTGATTGTATCCAGAAGCTCAAGGGAGTGTTTTGAGCGCATCCCAACATACGCACAGTGCCCCATTGATGGTATGATCTGAGCCTTGTAGATTGGCATTGGGTGGACAAGGAACCAGGCATTGCTGATGTTAATCACGAGAAGCTTGATGGAAAATGATTCAAGTATTGGGTGTCCTCCCATCTCTACTGCTGGAAGACCAGCATGTCTTTGTCACGGTTGTTGTCTAAGTCGTCTGTGCTTTAAACTGAACTCCATCTGTAAATTCCCATTCGATAATTTGTTCACTCTCCTTCGATGTTAAAGGCTGTGGAGGTCCTTTCTAAGCTCTAATAGATGTATTGTTCGTTTCTGGATTGTATCCAGAAGCTTCAGCGCATCCACACACGTACGCGCAGTACTCCAACTATGGTCGATCTAGGCCTTGTAATATAGCAGAACTGTTCTTGAGAATATAATTTCCTGGAGTGAAAGAGGAACTCCAGGTTCTGGGATGTGATATGGTATTGTTGATGTTAATTCCCAGAAGCTTAACGGAAAATGATTCAAGTATTGGTGTATCCCTCCATCTTCATATACTCTCTGGATATCACTCAGACAAAACTTTGGCGTAAGAGAATACCTTGAACTTCAAGGATTGGACATTATCTGTCTCAAAGTATCTTTAAATAATTCGTCCAAATTAATTTACAGACCACCGAGCAGCAAACAACGGAGAGCTTTTCAAGAATCAGCCGCTTCTTACAAACAGATCCTCCTAACTCAGAAATTATCTATTTGGGTGACTTCAATGTTCACAATACGTACTGGCTAAAGCATTCCAACTTAACGAATGAAAAGGGCTATTAAAGGGTTCAGGATATGAAAAAAGCTAACAGACAAAGGGATGTGAAAAGACATTGGGAATGTTAATGTAAAAAAGCGGCGTTGGAAATGAAAGGGTGGCCAAGTTAAACGGAATGCAGGTCTCAGAACAATCAATCAATAGCTAAAATAATAATTAATGTTTAACACCCTGTATCCTGAAAACAGAGCGAAGTTAGGGCATACAATCATACGGAATCTGCGGACAAAATATCAACCCAAAGATCAGCTATTTAAGGCGTTTTTTATATATTTTCCTCAATTTATGACCATAAACTGATAGTGGAAAAATCCAAAATCTAACTAGAGCACAGTTTTTCCGTGATAGTTAATGCACTGAGCTAGAGATTTGCGCCAAAAACTATTTTTATATAAATAACACGCGATTAAACTTTCAGCGTTAGCACTTTATATTCTATCCAAAGAGAAAGTAGACCACTTTAGGGTGTAACTGCGAAAGTGGCAACGCTGTAGGTCGGGCCGCTACTGACAATACGACATTCTGACAGTTGGTAATGGGATAGCATTTGGAACAAAACTTGCTTTTCCAGAACTGACCCTTTTCTCAACAATATATTTGCCGCATACAGGTTTCCAGTAGATTCTGGATTGAATGAACCCTAATCTACAATTCGCATTGGTTGCGGGAAATGCTAGATAGCTAAGTTTATTGCGGTTATTATCAATGATTTGAATATGAATTACATTCACCTTGCGGAGTTGTAACCCAGATATTATATTGGTGTTTCACGGTTTGCTACCCACGTAGGTTCCTGCTGCTCGCATGCGGGTATTCGGAGTTATTTATCGGCGTTACATGACAGACATGGTAACAATTGCATTTCACTTAATGGTGTATATGGAATAGAATACCGCTGATATCAAACTGAGATAAACATATACGGAGACGTTTCATAAATGCACAATATTATCAGGGTTTGATTATGTTAATTATCACAAAATTTAGGGTAACGAAGGATCACGACTTGTCACCATGCATTCGACCGATTACCTCAGAACGTTCTTTACGGTTCAAGCTACGCTTCAAATTAAATAACAGTCCAAATAATGCTTCTTGTTCATTTCCATCAGTTAATGGAGAAACTGTTTTACTTTAACCTTATGTAGCTTACAAAGTGTCAGGTATATTTGACAGCACTCACTAACTGAACAAGTAGATTAAAATATTTCTTGAAAATATATCAAAGCCTACTAGATCAGAAAACTGCCCTTGTATTGTCGCAACATAACAGAATTGAGGTACAAGCCGTCCTCATTGCCTATTCTTGATCTAATCTTTTCTTTTGGTGAGTGCGAAGTCAACCTAAACAATGTATTACCAATACTAAAGATTTTAAACAAATGAACAACTTATCATCTCTGCGGACTCTGAATATATCTAAATTTGACAGCTATTTGACAGATATCACTAACTAAACAAGTAGATTGAAATGTCAAACAATATTTGTTGCAAATATATCAAAGCCTACTAGATCAGAAAACCGCCCTTGTATTGTCAAAAATTAAAATCATCTTAATATTTTGTGCTTGGTTCATAACAGAATTGAGGTACAAATCGTCCCCACTGGCCATTCTTGATCTAAGCATTTCTTTTGGTGAGTGCGAAGTCAACCTAAGTTACAATACTGATGATTGTAAAGGAATGAACAAGTTATCATCTCTGCGTACTCTATATATATCTAAATTTGACAGCTATTTGACAGCTATCACTAACTAAACAAGTAGATTAAAATATCTGACAATATTTATTGCGAATATATCAAAGCCTACTAGATCAGAGAATCACTGGTAAGAGAGCAGCCCTTGTATTGTCGCAAATTTAACGCACCTTAATATTTTGTACTCGGTTCATAACAGAATTGAGGTACAAATCGTCCTCACTGATCTAAGCGAAGCTAACCTACATAATGTGTTACCAATACTGACGATTGTGAATGAATGAACAACTTATCATCTCTGCGTACTCTATATATATCTAAATTTGACAGCTATTTGACAGCTATCACTAACTAAACAAGTAGATTGAAATGTCAGACAATGTTTGTTGCAGATATATCAAAGCCTCCTAGATCAGAGGATCACTGAAAAGAGAACAGCCCTTGTATTGTCGCTAATTGAACCCACCTCAATGTTTTGTGCTTGGTTGGCATAACAGAATTGTGGTACAAATCGTACTTATTGCCCATTCTTGATCTAAGCTTTTCTTTTGGTAAGTGCGAAGCCAACCTAAGCAATGTGTTACCAATATTGATGGCTGGAAACGAATGAACAACAAATTTTCTCTGCGTACTCTGAATATATCTCAATTTGACAGCTATTTGACAGCTATCACTAACAAAACAAGTAGATTGAAATGTCAAACAATATTTGTTGCAAATATATCAAAGCCTACTAGATCAGAGAATTACTGAAAAGAGAAAAGCCCTTGTATTGTCGCTAATTGAACCCATCTCAATGTTTTGTGCTTGGTTCATAACAGAATTGTGGTACAAATCGTCCTCATTGCCCATTCTTGATCTAAGCTTTTCTTTTGGTGAGTGCGAAGCCAACCTAAGCAATGTGTTACCAATATTGATGGCTGGAAACGAATGAACAACAAATTTTCTCTGCGTACTCTGAATGTATCTCAATTTGACAGCTATTTGACAGCTATCACTAACAAAACAAGTAGATTGAAATGTCAAACAATATTTGTTGCAAATATATCAAAGCCTACTAGATCAGAGAATTACTGAAAAGAGAAAAGCCCTTGTATTGTCGCTAATTAAACCCACCTCAATGTTTTGTGCTTCGTTCATAACAGAATTGAGGTACAAATCGTCCTCATTGCCCATTCTTGATCCAAGCTTTTCTTTTGGTGAGTGCGAAGCCAACCTACATAATGTGTTACCAATACTGCTGATTGGAAACGAATGTACAACTTATCATCTCGGCGTACTCTAAATATATCTAAATTGGATCTGTTTGGTTTCAAAATGTTTGTCAACAACGAGGTCACTATGATCTATGTTTTTGCAGCGCAGCCATCGATACTTGACTGATTTGGATCACTTAAAAATAGCGCTGTTTGTTTGATGATGGATTTAGCATCCTAAATTAAAGATGAGATGTGTACATTTTATTATCCGTATGAAAATTAGGTGCTAAGTATATACAAAGATCAAAAGTATTTTATGTAATTATACTCTCCGTGATAGTCGCTGTGGCGGCATCGTTTCCACAGAAAAAAACATTGAAATGGGGGATATTTTAATCTATAATATTTCAGGGCAATTTTTATCGGTTCACTGTTTTCGCGTCAGTCTACTTGACGCCATTATTTTAGATGATACTATTAATAATACGCTAATGAAATATTTAATTGAAGAACTAGTATATCAACAGGGATATCTGGAACATATATTCCAAATTTCAGCCATGTAGCGTGTTTAGTTTGTTTGTGAGAGGCATAAAGGTTAGAAGTGTTTTGCATGCTCCACGATTTTCTGTCGGAAAATATGGACCAAAGAGTTTGCATTCAATTTTGTGTGAAAAATGGAATCAATTGCTCCAAAACACTTGAAATGTTGAAAGTGGCATACGGTAAGTCTACTTTAAGCCAAAAAAATGTTTACAAGTGGTATAAACTATTCCAAGGAGGTCGAAAAGACACCAATGACGAACCTCGCTCTGGACGCCCCAGCACGTCAAAAACTGATGAGAACGTTGAAGAAGTAAAGAAAATAGTGTTGGGGAATCGTCGAACAAAAATTGGCTTTTTGATGATAACGCCCCTGCTCACACATCGTGCTTGTGCGCGAATTTTTGGCTCAAACCACTAATGATGCCGCAAGCACCGTATTTCCCAGACCTGGCCCCCTGTGACTTCTTCTTGTTCCCGAAACCGGAGAGGAACATGAAAGGACGGCGTCTTGCAACGATTGAGGAGATAAAGACGGCATCTAAGCAGGAGCTGAACAAGATCACAAGAAATAAGTTGTTGAAATGATATGAGGATTGGAAAAAGCGTTGGCACAAGTGCATTATATCCAAGGGGGAGTACTTTGAAGGGGACAAAATCGAAATTGATGAATAAATACATATTCTTTGAGAAAAATGAAAATTCACCTTAGTTTTTTATTACACCTCGTATATTGCTCCATATAAAGTTAAGTCCACTACACTGTCAGTTTTATTCATGAAGATGGTAAATAAATATAATGATAAACTAATTCCCTCATTAAGATAATGTATTTTTGTGCCGCATTGTTTCCTTGTAAAGGATTTTAGGCGATTACCTTGAAAAGACTGGTAAACAAATCACGAAGATTGTTTTGCATAATATGCATTGACTTTTCAAGGCTCTGCTGGGCCATTTACATATTAATCAACAATCACACTGTCATATGAACCATTTAATTAGACATTCAATGACATAATAACATGTATAGCTTCATTTGGAAGGCAACTCCATTATATCAAATTTACTGGTCATATTAACAACATAGAGCATAAAGTTCCGCAAGGATCAATATTGGGGCCTCTCATTTTTATTATTTATATGAACAATGTACAAGGCGCCTTGATCGCGCGTGCAGTTTGAAATTACGAAGAAAAATGGTTTACATGGTTGTCCAACTAAAATCGCCATTTAGACTGATTGAGAGACGTGATTGCGTAGCTTAATTGGTGAAGTGCTTGCCCGGCATACAGGGCCAGGTTTAACCAAAGTTTCTGAGAGCGAATTCGTATATTGTCTCCATCTTGCGGATTGGCAAGTAAATGGCTATCTCGCATAACATAGGTCGCGAATCGATTTCCCAAACCGTCACAACAATCCCGCAGTGGCCCGTACTCGATTTTATGCGGCTATTTTTACCCACACCACCACTAGAAATAAACTACCGATAAACAAGAAGTTGTCGAGCTCATGTGTATGTGTTTGGTAAATATAAGTTTTCACTAGTTTCCAAATTAATAGGAATATACTCTAAGCTCTATTGTACTAGGTGTCGAAAACTCCCAAGCCTTAGTTAATTCCACAGTTTCAGATCAGTCGTAGCAGCTTTTAGTTGTGACTTCGAATTACCCGTTTTTTCGAGTCTTCTAGCGGCGCTGTGGGCGGGTTCGATGTCATGGTGCCATTGAATACCCCGCAGACCAGTTTTTGGACGGCTAGGCATAGTTCTTGGAAGACTACAGGAACACATTTGGTTATATACCATTCAGAAGTAACTGTCCTTCGATTTTCCAAGGATACCGTTGTGATGTATCTACTTTTAGAAAGAAAGACCTCCATTTTGTTTCCAACGCTCTTGGAACGAAGAATTTTCGTTGGAGGCTGCTCACTTTCAAAGCACCAAACTAATGACTGCTGTTTAGTTTTGGGATCATAATGATATAACCATGTTTCGTCTCCGGTTAATGTATTAAAAGTGTTTTTACTGTGCTCATTATCAAATTTTTCATAAACTTAGATCATGGATGATTGTTGGGACCGCTGCCGATCCAATCCTCAGGCTTCTGCCTCAATCTTGGTGTAGGTTATATGTCGATCATATTTACCATATTTTGCACAGCTTCTACAGTTTTCGGAGTAACAGCAGTGGGTGGTCGACCTGTGCGAGGTTCATCATCGAGTGAGACCCGGCCACTTTCAAGCTCAGTAAACCAATTAAAAACTGGAGGCCTAGAAGGAGCAGAGTCCCCAAAGCAACTCACTAAACTTTCGTGACATACCGCTTGTTTTAGTCCCTTTTTATAGTCATAGAAAATCATGGCTCGAAAATCGCGACTACCGCGTTCCATTTTCACGTTAAAATTCGGCCAACACGTAGATACATTCTAGACCATAGCAAGGCAACTACTGAACAATTCATACGCTGCCTTTGCGTGTAAGCACTTACAAGTTCAGACAAAATAGCTGCGTGCTCAAACTTGTTTAAACTTGTATAGATTGCGAATATCTAAAGACTTTCAGCGTGACCCTCGTACGTCTAGAGGATGCTTCTAATTTCACAGGGATCTCCACAATCTTCTAAGATCGAAGGAGGGTAGCTGGACTTCTATATTCTATAGATACCGAGCTGTAGAACACCAGAGGATTACAACATGCGCATCCTCATCAGCTCGAGCTTACACCGCCTCGAACAAGCTTCTTCCAAAAGTCTTTCTTTCGGAGAACTTTGGCGTTGTGGAATGAGCTACCAAGGACTTCGTTCTCCGATGGTTACAATCTACAGCGTTTTCAGGTCAATGTTAATAGACATTTATCCTCGCGCAGTGCTTATGAAGCGCATTAGGCTTTCTGTTTTTGCGTCTATGTTAAAACTACCTAAGGGAACCTTGCTTCGTATTTCCACCGTCTTTAAGACGTCTGATCAGCTTGAACATTTGTTCACGTAGATATTCACGATCTATAACAATACAATAATTTGAAAACCATTTTCGTTCTTTTTCAAAATTTGAAAATATTTTGGAACAAATTTAATTTCCAAAATGGGCTTATGGCGCTCCAGTCTCCTGTTTACTATTACATTTAAGTTCGTTTTACGACTGAATAAGAACACGAATTATCCAACCATTGGCACAGACTCGGTGGTAGTTCATAAAGCTCAATTGCTCTGCTCCACATGTTGGTAAAGCAGTCCAGAATAATTACATTAGTGTTATTGTTATAATAAGAACATTGATGGGAAAAGTGTGCAGCCCAGCTCTGACCCATCAAGCTACTGGTCTATTTCCCAGCCACTACCTCGACACCACGAGGTAAGCAATACCGTTGTTTGAAACTTGTAGACAAGGTGAATTTTTCCAAAGTGATTTCGGACTTCCATTCATCACTCATCGGGAACCAATCAGAACAGACCGCGCACAACGGCACGTCACCGGACGGGGTATAAATAGGCATGAAAGGAACGTGCTCGCCAGTTCACCTGAAGACGATTGAAGATAGCATATCAATCGAAACGTCGTGATACTCAAACATTTTATAGACAATGAAAGTCCAAAATCAAACTTTTAAGCAATACCGGTTCCGCAAATCGTGCGCCCTAAGTAGACGGAGCCCCCGAAGATGACGGTCAAATCGACGATTTCAGGGATGTTGGTTCAAATCCCGTCACTGCTAGATTTTTTCTATGATAATTATAAGTATTCTTACACAAAGTCCAAAAACATTAATGAAATATGCACCAAATGTTTCCTCAATATTCTTTCATACCCTGGTATTGTCGACAAAAATATTCGCGTTCTGCGGCGTCCTTAAACCCCATTAACGTGAAGTAGTCCTGAAGTGTTTTCAACTCGACTCATTTTCCATATCTATGTAATGTGGTGTTACGTCAGAATTTATTTATTGGTTCAGAGGAATGCGCTTCCTGCTGTGTTTTTTCTATATCCTAATTATAAATGAAATATTGTTGTTGTCCATCGTGACGGTTGCTCTGAAGTGTTGAGTAATTTTTAGTTGGCTGCCGACCACGTGTCTTAATACTCTCAATTATTGGAAGGCATTTGGATCGGTCTCAGGACAGGTTACTTCATACTGTGCTATCTCAATTTTTTGACATTGCTGAAGGACGATCTCCTTAATATGGTGTCATATCCTCACTATCCTTTGTTGAATGTTTTGCAAAGGGCAAGGATGAACAATAAGCGAGCATATAAAAACAAAAAGGATCGCCATATTCACTGACAGGAGACACTCACGACATTGGAAGGTTCAAGGGTCGAGACCTGAGCAAACTGGCTGTACTCAAAATAGTAATTTTGGAGTGGGTATCAGAGCAGGATTATCGGCAGTGAAAAGGCGAATGAACTTGCAAGAAAGGAATCATCTACCTGATCAATCAGCCCAGAACCAGCCTTTGGGGTTTCTGGAAACACAGTAAAGTCAAGGAATGGTGAGACTTCAGCACAAAGAATACTGGAACTTGATATACTGGTTGGAAAACAATTCATTAAAGCACCATACTCCATTAGAGGACTGATTTCTTTAAATAGGAAACAGCTCCGTATAGTCTCTGAACTTCCCACAAGAAATAGCCTGAAGTAGAACCTATACAATAGAAACCTAACTGCAGAGAATGTGTGAAGGAACAGTTTCAATATTTCACGTCCTTTGTGAATGCCATGCACTAGATCAAAGTTATCTTAGGATAAATCTGCCTTTTATGAGCATATTAAATGTTTAATGTATTCCAAATGGTTCTAAGACTGAACCGATTTTCAAAAATGCTTTTTCATCCTTCTTACAATGCTAACCTAGTGTCAAAGTCAGACAGAGATGGAATACGTGTCATCTTTTTTCCATTGGAGGTAAAACTAAAATATCTTCTAGAGGTCACAGTAGAATAGGGTCTTGGATAACAGCTTATTGTAATTAAATCTAAGAAATAGACAGACATGGGTACAGTAAGAACTGGTCGCGTTTTCATAAATGACGAAACATGTTACTACATGTAACAAAACTTTTTTTAATTTCTATACTAATGCTCCATATCTAGTATATTAAAAACAAACTTAATGCGATCGCGTGTGGTATACTGCAGGCACTGCTATTAGGATCCAAACGCTTTCAAAGTTTCTCAACTGCTATTTTTTATGAATATCCATCTATCATATCCGTGCTAAACGTCAATCTAGACTTCTTTGTCTCTCGTATATCAACCTTTATGAATTTTCAGCGCTAATATACGATTTTTCTTTCATTAACCTTTCTTTCGGATCACGCTACCCAATTCGTAGCAGCATGCAATATAGAACTTTGGCTTTTACTTTCAAGATTAAAAAATGTTTTGGATTTAGTTCAAAGCTCGAAGATAGTTTCAGGTTAATGTAAATGATTCCAAGAATCAAGTTTACGAAATAACTTAATTTGGTGCGGACCTAGAATTAATTCAATTAATGTCATAGACTTATGATATTTACTGATTGGAAATTGGCAGCGTAAGAAAGGCTGCTGAAGCAGCCGAAACGTTAGCAATGTCGCATTTCATCATCATACATTGAGCACAACCAGTACGTAGTAATGAGGAGGCAAAGCCTGGCAACTTTCACGTAAATGTCAAGAGCCTGTCAATTAGTTTATGTCAGCTCAAACCATGTTGCCAGTTATAGATCGATACACTTACACATATGCACGAATTCAAGTGAATTACACTTAATTAATGATTATTCTGAAATAAAGCTGATCAGAATCCTTGTGATTTATGTTTCTCGCTAGTCAAGACGCACTCAAATCAAAATAAGAGCGCCACTATTAAAAATAGTAGATGCAAACCAGTGTACTGTAAGTACTGTCTATAAATACGATTAATCCATACATAAAACGGATTTTAGAGGACTTTTAGTTCGCTTTACTCAGAAATAACAGATAAAATCATTACATTCGGAACTGGAATAACGGTTAATAAATTTTAGAAATTCACTGTTTTGGACTTATCCATTATCTTGAGATTTTTTGCGTTACACACTAAATTTTCCCAAATTTTAGGGGGCGACCAGGCCCCTCAGGCCGCCCCTCCTGAGTACGTGCCTGAGCACAAAGCACCTCATCTCACAGAAGACGTTCTTTAGCTTTTCAACTCACATCATTTCTTATTTTGTACGCTTCGTTGCTTTGTTTAATGTACTCAATTGCAGTGTCTCTTTCCTTCTATATTTCCTTGAAAGCATCCAGAATTGGAACCAGATGTCAGAATGTGTTTATAATGTTATATTAAGATTGATAGTGTGGTCGATCCCAGAATATTTGGAAACAGATGGAAAACCGTGTAGACATGTTAAAAATGCGCTTTTAAATATTACAGATATAAGAACATAAATAAGATGCTAGGAAAGCAATATCCATTTTTCATTTCAGGGATTTATGCGCATATGTGGTGCTATGGACAAGATACCTAAAATACTTGCGACTCGATTTTCCTAAAATAACATAGTACGGGATGATATTCGTTCGGATGGCATATTTTTCAAGAATCTGAAAAGAAGGATATTCCGCTGCAATACAAGATGGTACAAAGGCGGTTCAAACCGGTTCAACAAATGTGTACTTACAATAAAATGTTAATTTGGGCATAGCAAGTAAACATTATTTTTTGATATTACTTGAGAAGGCTTATCACGCTTCCTAAGCGCTGCGAGATGAGAAATGACTATTCAGATTGAGCTCCTCCAAAAGAAGAACTTTTAGAGGGGGCTCGTTTGAGGTGTGGTAAGATTGATCTGGTGAGGATGGATTCCTCTAGTCTTTGCTGTATGGCGATTCTTGGTGTTACTATACCAGACAGCTTTTTCGTTGTTCTAGACTGTGGAGGTCATTTGTGAGGTCAGACGCATCCACTAGACGTATTACAGCAGCTATAAAAATATCGCCCTGTATAGTGCCCATTTGTCGTCAAGAACCTTACAGAATGCCATATTTTGGTCATGGAACTTTCTAGATGGGCGTTTTTTCATATATACAGGGAGAGACCGGTGACAACAGTCAGTTGGTCTTCAGACAACGCACAGTGGTGTGAGTCACCTGAAAAGCTGGCCAAAACTCAAAAATAGTTTTTGTTATTTTATATTCGGTAGTCGGAAATAAAGATATGTCTGCGACTATTGGTCGAATACCAAAAAGGAACCTATGGAACCCTAAGCAGCCAGTAGTCAGATACCGAAGAGACCCGGATCTCATAGTGATAAAAAAATAAACAATATAAGAACGTCAGCTAATTCACCCATGTTCTGAAAATAATCTGGTTTTGAATATTCATTGTATTCTGTTTATAATAAATAGTGATATGAAGGGTACCCAAAATCTCCAGCAGCCAGGACCTGAAGTTTGGTAAAATCGGCACTGAAGTAGCGAATTAAAGTCACAAGTAGGGTGATCATTAATGGTGAAGTGGGTGATTTTTTGTTATTTTGAGAAGAAATTTGTAATCAGCGTGCCTAAAAACCTCGAATCTGATATGCAATATGTTTATGTTATAAATTTAATGCGAGGTGTGGTCAGTGAGGTTGAATGGGGTGAATCATCTTGAATTTGACATGAAGTTCATGATCAGTGACCCAGAAACTCCTCTTCTGGAATATGCTGTATTTTATGCGGAGGGGTAGTCGATAAGGGGTGAATGTTTGTGAGCTTGACATGAAATTTATAACCAGCGCCTCCAAAAACCCACAGGTATGAAATTTTAAATCAATCGACATGATCTTGCCAGTTTTGGCCAGCTTTTTGGGCATTTCAGACTACGTCAGCTAAATTTCAATCGTACAACACCGTTTCTGATACCGTCACGAGATATAAAACTAACTTTACTACAGTCCCACATCTCATTCCTTTTTTGTGTGTATCCCATAGAAACTTGATGTTCTAGGGCACGGAGCGTTAAAAATCTGTTCCAATTTACAAAACAGCGTGCGATTGAATATTTAATTTTTACTAGGCCCCCGTCAAATTGGATTTTCACAATTCAGTGAGTGGTGGCAAGACCTTTTTGCAATTTCATCAAAAATTCAACACACCCTCTATTTGGTACTGAGGGCAATTTGAGTGTCTGCGTCTATTCTGCTCGATCGCTTCTGTAGCTCTATTGATCGATTGTTCCGCGATATCTGGTGATGTGAACAGATGGAACTACATCATTGCCGAAGCGTTATTCCAACAATCATTGAATCAGCACATTGGTTGTTTCCAAACAAGCCAAATTAAATTCGATTTAAATTTATTATTGAATGGGAATATACAAACGTTACTAGTTCAGTTTAACGCTCAGAAGACTCAGACAACAACCCTGACAAAGAAGGCACATGCTGGTCCTCCAGCCGTGGAGATGGAGAGACATCCAGTTACTTGAATCATCTTTAGTCATGCTTCTGTGAATAACACGTCATGGCACGATTATCCTTGCGCAATGCTTATGAAGCGTTATGTGCATTTGCGTGAGTTAATCTATAAAAAAAACTGTATAGGAATAGTTTCAGCAAATGATTGAAGCCTCAGTTACAGTGTTAAGTAATATCAAATTATTTCAAACGATCAGAAAATATTGGAGAAATAGTGTGAGAAATGAAAATTTGGTTAATTTCTTCAGAACTGCTACTTCAAAAGACCCATTTTTTTCTCTGTAGAATGACATTTCGTCCTCATCTCTGCACATCAGACAGATGTGATCTTTTTAGCATTCAAGCTAAGTGGCCTAGACTTATTAGATCTTCGCACATCAAAAGCCTGAGGTACAAACCTATTCCTAACCGCAATCACTCCAGCTTATTCGTGCCTTGATGATATGTTGTTTCCCCTACAACTTCCATCACAATTGTTCCACGAGTATGTATACTTTATATTCAAATGGAGCTTTTTATCTCCCCTCTAGTGTTGCACTGCTAGAAATATTTGCCGCTGAGACCGTAAATTTTACGGTAAATCTGATACGGTTTATTCCTTCATGACAACGAACTCCAGCCGATGTGACAGATTGCAATAGAGAGACCAAAAGGTTCAGCAACCCTCTTGTATGCCATAGTAACATCCCCTTGTTGGAGGAGACAGAGGGACGTACACCAAATGTTCGGTTTGCATGTAAAAATTGCATACGTTTCGAAGGTTCTGAGTGTTAGTAATATTAGCATAAAACAACCACCTATAAGTGGAAGGATCTTATCACGAAGTAAATGAATACACACCCATTACTTGTCCCACCAATACTGACTTAACATTATGTATATCTTCGGAAAGACGATGATCAACTTATCTCTAACAAAACCTTCCCGTTTGTCGTGACATCTTGCTGAAACCATAGCTGATTTTCTCTGTGTCTCTGTAATCCTGGCCATGAAAACTTTTCCAACATGAATATCAGGTACAGAAGTTTGATCTCGGACTTCCATTGTCTATGAAATTTTTGAGTATCACGCCGTTTCGATTGATATGCTATCTTCAGGTGAACTGAAGACGATTGAAGATAGCATATCAATCGAAACGGCGTGATACTCAAAAATTTTATAGACAATGGAAGTCTGAAATCAAATTTTTGACCTTGTCTACAAGTTTCAAACAACATCATGTAGAGAATTAACGGTAAACCTTAAATCGTTTTCTTAGAATGAATAAGATATCAACCACGGAAACACCATACAAAGCGGTGACTCTATCATATAAAAAATTCGTAAATACGATAAATATGTAGATTGTAGATGATATTACTTGGTCAAACTCTTCCATAATGCAGATAAAATGATTGTGTATTTAACACACAGTTTCAAAAATAAATGTCTATTTTTGTCAGTGACGCGGCTTGATTTATATTTAAATCATCGTCGGACTGTCAGATTTGACTTTTGGCAAAAGCTACCCAGATTACTGGCCAACTAGATCCTGTCATGGATGCAAAACTAGAGGTCTCAAATCTAGGCTAAACATCTAGAGCATTTACAACAAGGTACAGCGAACATATAAGTGCCTTCAAAAACCAATACCCAGAAAGATCAAATTTTACCAAACCAGATACTAATCATAAAAATAGCAATGAAAATAGAAGGAGTGTATTTCATACTTGTAATAAAAAACATGATCTCATGATCTAAAATTCATGGAAACATAACAGATTCAAAAATATCTGCGAAATCCTGATTGCATTGCAGTGAATGAACAGGCTGATCTTCTAAACTCAATTTTCATCGATACACTACTATAAGTCTCCATCTATTTGTATTCTATGTTAACTTACTCTTGAAGTATCTCAAGTCATAGAATGTATTATGCAGAATGGAATAGCTTAAGGAATAAAATATCTAAAAACGTGAAATATCTTACGAAATAAAATAGTTTATCACATGAAATATCTTAAGGCCTGTTGTTTGAAACTTGTAGACAAGGTGAATTTATCAAAAGTTTGATTTCGGACTTCCATTGTCTATAAAATTTTGAGTATCACGACGTTTCGATTGATATCTTGATCTTCACCTGAAGACGATTGAAGATAGCATATCAATCGAAACGTCGTGATACTCAAAATTTTATAGACAATGGAAGTCCGAAATCAAACTTTTGATAAATCTTAAGGACATTTTGACGGCGATTGTTAAGGTTTTGTAGGTATTTCCCTTAACACTAGTCCAATTGCAGTCGCCAAAATAGATTCCCCCTAAGACAGACAATAGAAAAAAGCAATGAATAATTTAATAGAAGAATACCTAGACATGATAAATAGTATGCTAGATTTGAGAGCTCTAGTTTTGTATCCTTGATAGGATCTAGTTAGCTAGTTGGCAAGTAATCTGGGTAGCCTTTGTTAAAAGTCAAATTTACAGTCCGACGATGATTTAGATATAAATCGAAACGCGTCATTGAAAGAAAAAGTGTTTTATTTGTGAAGCTGCGTGTTAAATACACAATCCTTTTACCTTTACAATGCATATGTTGTACAAATTTGGTCTGAATCAGTACTAGCTACTATCAGTGTGTATGTAGGTCTATTATACTATCAGTATATACTATGTATATGTACGCCTATGCCTCAGAAAATGTTAACACCCCTCTCCTTCTCGTAACAAAGACGCTTTCCATCGATATTTTTCACATATGTACGTGGTTTCCATAAGAACGGATAAAGTTTTCGTATTTTCCCGAATATCTACCATAGTTCCCTCATGTTAGCATCTGCTCCCATGGCAACCAGGATTGTTTTTATTGCTATGGGGATATTGGATATTGTAATATATGAAGCTGAACACACGAGTCGTCCCTGAAGAATAGTCTTTTCCAACAAATTATCTCTAACAAGATTCTGTCTTGTGTAAGCAGTCGAATATTCTTCGTTTGACGATGAAAAGCTGGCATTCAGAGTCAAGTGAGGAGCAATTATCTAAAATGCGTTGAATCCATGATATGCTGTTTTGAGTAGAACTCAAAAAGCAGTTAGAAGCAAAACTACAATTTATATCCTCTGCAGAATAAATTTAATGATATTTCTAAAGAGAAATATTTACAGTTTTAGTATCTTTTGGTAATAGATTTACTTCGTTTTGCTCAACTAGCTTGGGAATCAATGCCATTTTGCTTAGATAATCAGCATTCATTCATTCATGTTTAATTCTTTTTTGTATTAATTGAGCTTTTCTTAAGATAATTAATTTTCCACCATTTTTTAGGTTGATAAGATTTTAAATTTATTTAATTAGTGAAAATAAAAGCAAAAATTAAATACGTGAACCAACATTATTACCTAGGCAGCAGCAGGTAAATCTTTTTTAAAGACAGATCTACCTTATCCAAGTTTTTCATTAGTAACTGAGTATGACAGTAGTAATTTCAGTCAAGTATCCTTATTATTATCTTCCAGGCTTCTGAACATCCTATATTTCAATCGAAGAATAAACCGAAGGAATGCTTATTCCTAATCAATTCGTCAAGTAGAGTTATCGCTGAGAGTTTTCAGGGCAACGTATCCTTAAGATATCAGATAGGGTGAAAAAACTCTAGAAGACACTCAACAATTTTCGCACATCGATATAGATTCCTGTGGAGTTAATAGAATAGATAAAAGGAGGCGATAGTGAGAGGGCCTTTCGAATGCACTCGAATTGAAACAAGTGGTAAATCATTGAAAAAAGTGGCACTCAGAAAAATAGTGGTTGCTATAGATGGAGGCATAGGCAGCATTAATTCGATGCAGGTGTTTGGCTTTACAAAACGTGAAACATTTGTTCTATTCCATTTCCAGTCACTACTGTACTTTGTTCTGTTATATTGCATAAAATAATTTATTATTATTTCATTTATTTTATATAATTTCTTTTGTCTAGTAGTAGGTCCCATTTACAAGGTTTAATTGAAGTCTCCTGTATAACCATTGATCCTAACCCATATGGTATAAAAAAATTCATGTTGTTTTTACGGCGTTAAGCCTGGTTCTCACTAGTCAATATTATTGATCAAAATTATTGGATTCGTGCATTCACAAAACCTGGAAAAAAAGGTTTATAATCAAAGGAAATGAAAGCAAAGTAGTGAATATTACCTTATACGGAGCAGATGTATGGCCAATGACAATAACAGTATGAAATCAAATAAGAATAGTGGTATTAGACTTGACATGAGAAAATGTTTACAAGTCACCAGAAAGGACAAAATAAGAACTGAGGAAATATGGCATCGAATTAGAGTAAAATGCTCCATTGCGAAAAAATTAGAAAACAGAGCACTGCAATGGTACGGTCATGTTCAAAGAATGCCAGAACACAGGTGGCCAAAAAGAATATTGGAGTGGAAACCCCCAGGAGGAAGACGTAGGGGAAGACCTGCTCTAAAATGGGAAACATATATTGGACATGCTATGGTAGATACAGACCTAAGGTTAGGCGACTGGGAAGTCAGGGATTTATGGAGGGCAAGAACGGCGAACTCGTAACGGGAAAATGCCTAAGAAGAAAAAGAAGGAAATGAAAGCTCAGCTACACGGCACATTTAAAATGAGTTGTGGACGTGTCCGCAAGAAGACATAGATGACCCTCATCACGGTAGGCCATTCTAAATGTCTAACTTCTTCGTCGCTGCTATTAACAACATACTTACGGAACTTTTCATAGTGTTTGCTTTGAATTTGAATAATCGTTAGAATCGTCATAGTATGCTTGGAATTTATTGGATATCGTGGCGTGTTTGTTATCTGATACGCATAAGAATGGTGGTGTCATGTTGGAAAGTAGCTACATGTGTACTCACGTGTCCAGTATAAATATAAATAAATGAAATCCAGGATGTATGATACACGAGTATAGAACATATGGAGCAGTGGATTTTAATAATAATCATAATATACTCTTTATTAAGTTCAATTCAATCTCAGGATGCAATAGAACGCTTGGTTTTATTTGTAGATCGTCCAAGGATTTCAAAAGTGCAAGGGCCATGCTTTCGCTGTATTATGCCTACGTCTACAGTAAGTTGAGTTTTGCCTCCGTCATATGGAATCCTTTGTATAAAACCTACGAAGACCGTATTGAACGAATTCAGAATAAGTTCTTGAGAACTCTGGGTTTCAAGACCGGCCAACCTGTGCAAAACAGTAACTATGACGATTTAAGACAAGAATTCAACATACTCACTTTAAAACAAAGGAGAATACTGTCAGATCTTTGCCTTATCTATAAAGTAATTAATGTGTTTGATAGTCCATACCTTTTATCTAAAATTAACTTTAATGTCCCAGAAAGACGGTTTAGACAAGTAACTTTTTTTAAAATTCCGTATCGGAGAACAAACTTGGGAGTAAATTCCCCTTTAGTGAGAGCACAAAAAACGTACAATGACCTTTATAATCTTATTGCGGATATATTTGTAGTCAACCTCAATACATTTAAGAACACTCTGCGTAGAGAATTGTTGTTAATGATAGAGTAAAGTATAGTGCTGAGTTAGGTTAAGTTAGGTTGCCCGGCTGTATCTACAAACAGTCGGCCAATGTAGCTATATGCATTCATTTTCTGTTTTTGTTTTTCTTTTACATTTTACATTGTTGTAAGTAGTGGGTAAGTTTTGGAATGTATTCTGTTTTACCCTAAATTAGCAATAAATAAATAAATAAACAAGAGGCGAGATTTAGATTAATCTACTCTTACACCTAACCTCGCACTATTTTGATAAGTTCACAAAATACAATGTGAAACGAGTCTTGATGGACGACTTGATACAGCATAATATAATTATACTAGTATGACATGTACACATACGCATGTCTATAAACAGATGAATTGGACAGGTAACATATTATAGTCTAAAAAGTTAATGATGATGATGATAATGATGGCTCTTTCAGATACCGCCAAATAAAGGTATGATTATTTGCAGGCGTGAATAATATTATTTGAAGGCTTGAAATTGAAGCGGAATAATTCATCATCATTGATTGAGAGATCGCGAGCCGTTATCCAAAGTCCATATTGAACCTATAAGAACATATTTCTTCTACTCGCCAACAAATTTAATAAAAAAACAGGTTGCTATCAGCAATAGCTTTTTATTCTATTTCCTCTTATAAATACCTATAGAACAAACAAGATCTCTTAAAATCCTATAAGAATGAGAGTGTGAGCTCATTATTTCGACGTATTACAAATACTGCTGACCATTGATAACAGAGTGAACTGGACAAAAATAAATTGTTCCGCCATGCTTGTCTCCCCATGTTTGTAATGTTAGTATGAGAGCATCAGATTTCCTATCAAATCATAACCTCCTACAAAAGCACAAGACCTGTCATCACTGTACGTCACCGCTATCGCTTGCCTGCCCTGAGACGCTGCTGAAAATGACAGTCACTCTCTCCTCTCCATGCATACGTGTTTATACATACATACATTTCCATCTGTTTAGAAGGCGAATGTGTGAACAATCATAGATGTTTAGGAATAACTGACAATTAACGGTACTAGACCACCCGTTCATATTATTAATACCTGTTGTTGTACGAAGCTAACCACTTCTGTACCTGAAGATGACATCTGCCACTATATCTATAGAATAGAGACAGATCAGCTACCCATCTTCGATGTTCTAGACTGTGTAGGTCCTTTGTGAGGTTGAGCGCATCCACTAGACGTGGATTGTGCCAAGAAGCTTCAGAGAGTGCTTGAAGGCACACCACACATGCTAGTAGTCAGAGCGTTGGAGAAAGGACAGATCCTAGAGGAACACCCGCATTGATCCACCACCACAAATACACATCGATGCCTTCCATATATCGAGCGCGATGACTCCAGACTCTCCATGAAGCTCTAATGCTCTGCTCTACATAATGTGATGTGTTCATATACTGCAGAATCTGAACGTCAATAACAGTTTCCATTATCTTGGACATATTCAGAGCAGAGTCACAGGTATACTGGGTATGCTGGGTTCATTTTTCCTACCCTTCTTATAGGTTGTAATAGAGCGAGCACTTCAACCCCAATTGAGTTAATCTATGACCAAACCGGTTCGTGTCGACGATGACTATGTTGATGTATATTTGTATGTAATTGAACATTAAGAAAACACAATCTTCTCCTCCAATTGGCGTGGGAAATGAAAAGAGCAAGTTATCACTAGAAGATAATTAGAACAGTCAGAATATCAACCTGTCATGACCTCCTACCACGTCAGCGAAGAAGGTGAACGAAAACATCGACAAAAGTACGAAAATAGCTCCCAGTAGCTATAGGAGCAACGTGCACACTATGTATTTATATCATTGGCAATACTGGCAGTCGAGTTGCGTCTCGCAACCGTTGAGATACTCTTCGGGCGATCTAAGAGGAAAAAAAACGTGAAAAGTGGATCGTGTCGTTCCCGGGACAACTCGATCGGAAACTATCTGATACGCAAAACTTGCAGTGGAATCCGGAGTGAGATTAGTTGGTGTGTTCAATATCTGTGATAATCACGGGCTGGTCTGGATATATTTTTGGAAGCTGGAATGTTAGCGGGTTTTTAAATTTTAAAGTGGAGTATATAAATACGGTCAGAGGTGTCATGAGATTTTGTTTTTGTAAATGTTGCATTACCTCGTTAAGGCCACTGTTGAAGGTTTGAGATGTCAAGCAAATGTTGACTGATCTCTATTGTCAAGGTCTTTGTCGGTTCACGATAATTGTATATCAGCCTCACTAGATTCAGGATATAGTGATGTATGTTGAGATATTGGTAAGGACGATTGTCCTTGCACAATAATCCAAGGTCAGTCAAACATTGGTTTCAAGTTAGTTGACGCCGTACTTTGCATGGTTTATATCGGATTAAAGTTGGAAACTAGCACTAGCTAAGTAGCACTTCAATCATGATTCATGACCTACATAGAGTTATATGAGGTAAAAGTCGCTAAAACATTATGAATACCTGAGTCAAACACGTAGATGATTAAATGCCCTTCGCCAAGACACAAAAGTTAGACCATCCCATTCCCCAACTTACAGCCTTAGGTTGTGACCATTCCCAAAAAAATTACCATAAACTATCAGACATGGCCTTGCTAAATTTTTCTCGTTTTTTCTTTTCACGTTAATTGGCTCAGAGTATATTATTAATGCTCAGAAAGTCAATATTATATAGAGGTTCGTTTGAAGTGACTGGATTATATCAGGTCCCCTTTGGTCTATTGTAGACAATTCAATATTTACTCAAAGCAGTACAGTACAGCAAACAGGTCAAATTCTCAATAAATGTTCAGAAACTGAACACTATAATATCGATGTTAGTTTCATGTGGGATGATCGAATGTCCCTTTGGTCTAATGTGGACAACTCAACATTAACTCAAAGCACTACAGACCAGCAAACCTAACAAGTCCTCAATTACTGTTCAGAAACTCAACATTAGATAGATGTTGGTTAGTAAAGTCATCAGGTATGCGCCAATGATGTCCTCTGGTCTATTGTGGACAACTCAATATTCACTCAAAACAGTACAGTACCACAAACACGTCAAGTCCTCATTAATACTCAGAGACTCAACACTATAATATAGATGTTGGTTTCAAGTGAGGTCAGCTAGTATCCTCCACTAACACCCTTTGGTCCAATGCAAACAGTTCAATATTTACTCAAAGCAGTATAGTACAGCAAATCTGACAAGTCCTCAATCACTTTTGAGAAACTCAACATTATAGGTATTGATTCAAGGCTCTTCCACTGATACTCTTCGCTCTATTGTGAATACCTCAATATTTACTCAAAGCAGTTCTCTTCCAAACATAACCTAGACCATAGGTAGATCAGCAGATAAGTCTAAAGTGTGAGTAGTGCTTGAGTGCGCGGCATGTGACCGAAGAACGTGGAGTGTGGTGGGCAGATGCTCATCTTCAAGTGGTTCGCGACCTTGGACCGAGTCTTCCTCTACCTGATTGAGGAGTGCCAAACGACGGCGACCCATCAGTGCCGTCGCAAACGTAGGGGGGGCAGAGGAATAGACATGAACACGGTGGCACACGGGGAGATCATCAAGATCATCACTGATTTGGAAAAGAAAAGATTGCCGGAAGATCCAGGTATATCTGTTACCTAGTTTTTTGGTACATCGGCTAGTTAATTTTCTAGAAGTTGGGAAAGGTTTCAAAGAGAGGAAGCAACCATGAAACGAGAAGCTTGGGTAAACTGGTGATATAGTTCTTACGTATAGGTTTCTATAACTGACAAATAAGTTATCTGGAATGCCGAACAATATAACTTGTTGTCTCGAGCTACAATTTGTTTTGAACTCACCAAACAACAAATTCTGTTGAATGACTTAGCTCAACTTCGCTGCTTGCATTTGGAGTCCAAACCCTTAGATAACTATATATAATGAACTGGCGAAAGCATGTTTGGAAAGAAATGACTGCAGGCACGCCAAGAGGTTCATAGCAGGCCCCAACAAACGTCAAGAAAGTGCTGGGAGGACGAGAGTTGATTCCACTCTCTAGGAGAGTTTGCCGTATATCGCGGCCTCAAAAGGGTCTTGCAGGTTCGACACAAAGGAATCACTATGGTTTAGTGATGGTTCTCTGGGCGGTAGAGAGCATCTACAATCTACAAGACCAAAAGTGGCCTACTTGCCGGACTTCGCCTCCACAATACTACTACTACTTGCATCTGGCAAATCATACAGGAGTACAAAAGTCATGAATGAAGTTGTAAAACAGACGCAATTGGGCAAATCTTGGACATTTGACTAACATCTGGCAAGAAAACAAATGAGACATTATTATATCACTTTCACCAGTTTTACTAACATCAAACACACCACATGGTATTATGCTATAATGTGATGGTATAATATCTAACTCACTAGCTATATATCCAAGGATATGTACATTTTGATGTAGATTGGTGAATGAATAACCTGTCTTTTTGTGAACGACAGAAATCGGGCTTTCACCTACAAAGCAAGATGAGCTGACACGCCGGCACCACGGCCGGCAATCTAATTTCGAGCTATTTTCGTACCCGCTAAAAAGCGAAAAACTATATACGCTCTGGCATTTAGCACTAAATTAAAATCTGACACTTTAAGTAGACCATAACTCCGTTCCGCAGTTTTTGCATGACTGTGTGTAAACACCCCGGAACGCCAATCTGCATGGTAATATCTATGGAAAAAGTGGAAAATTAATATAAACAATGTCCCTTATCTTTTATATATCTGCATGCGGAATATTCATTGGCGTAGAGTTTGAATAAATTAAACGTTATTGGGTTTGGTCATGTACCTTTGCCCACTGTCGGTGATAGTTCTGTTTTGTGTGCGACTACTGCGTTTGGAAATAAGGCCGATTTGACAGGGTTTCATATATGATCCAAGTAGGCCAGTTGTTTTATGGTGTGCATAAGATCTAGTTGGCAATTCATTATTCTGAGAATCTCTTCGTTCGTGACCTGGCCAACTCAGGAAATTCTCGATAAATTGAAAACTAAATCCTTTTTCTGTTACTTCAGAAAATGTTCAAGCCTCGAAACGATAGAGCAATATTGAAATACATAATTCTCTTCCTGAGGGTCATGCTGAGAGTCTAGACAGCAGAGAAAGTACTTCAAATGTTTAAGCATTACTCTGCCCTTATATAATCTATACTTTATTTTTCTGGAGCGGTCTCACGATTCGTTGATGTTACAGCTATTGGGGAATGAACTTCAAGCAACTCATTGTACAAATTTTGACGTGGTGACCACTCCCGTTCGAATCCCTGAACGAAAAATTACCCCCAACCCACCCTGTACGAGGGTTAGGCTGAAAGTTTTTAGATACAGGAAAAACTACAAGATTTTTAGAAAAACCTTATTCTGTTTTTTCAACATATTCTCTCTCTGCCTCAATTTATGCATTCGGTAAAACCAACGTTCTCTTGGAAGGTTGCTAATTTCCTCCTCAATGCAGCGATTGCTTTCTCATTGGTGGAAAAATGGCGACCTGAATAGACTACAGGAACATTATTTGGTTATATACACCATTCGGGAGTAACTGTCCTTTGATTTTCCAAAGCTACCGTTGTGATGTATCCACTTTTAGAAAAAAAGATCCGACCATTTTCTTTCCAACACTCTCGGAACAACGAATTTTTGTTGGAGGCTGTTCACTTCCAAAACACGGAACTAATGCTGTTTACGATATTAAAAGTGTTTTTAATGGGTCGATTATCAAATTTTTCGAGCATGAACTTAGCCCAATCAACTCTTGTTGCTTTTTGCTCACTGGTCGACAAATGTGGCACCCATCTCGAACACCGCTTCCTTAGGCGAAGGTGATCATGAATGATTGTTCGGACCGCTGCCGATTGTTGTTCTTTTTTTACCATATTTTGCACAGCTTCTACAGTTTCTGAAGTAACAGCAGTGGGCGGTCGACTCGTGCGAGGTTCATCATGGAGTGAAACCCTGCCCCTTTTAAACTCAGCAAACCAATTAAAAACTGTAGCCCTAGAAAGGGCAGAGTCCCCAAAGCAACTCACTAAACTTTCGTGACATTCCGCTTGCTTTAGTCCCTATTTATAGTCAGAGAAAGTCCAAGCCTCGAAACCATAGAGCAATTTTAGAATAGATAATTCTCTTCTTGAGGCTCATGCTTGACTTTAGACAAAATAGCTGCGTGCTCAAACTTGTTTGAACTTGTATAGATTAGGAATATCTAAAGACTTTCAGCTTGACCCTCGTATAATGTAAATTCGCACTGTACCGAATCGGTACCGACCGGCAGCGATAGAAGTTCAGAGATCAAATATCGAAAAAGGGTCATTGAAACAAAGGCGTATTCGGCGGCCCCATCGCGACGATGCCAACTGGAAAACAACAATTAAAACCCATCCGATATGAGTGGAATCAATGCGGATAAGGGTGAAACATTTTTAGTGGATTAAAATTCGCCCGAAAATCAATGGATTTACTCCAGTTAGGAAGGTACTGGGTGAAACCTGACTCAGAAATAATACACAATAACAGACTTCATATATCACAAACTTGATATGGGTATAAGCTTCACTCAATTTGGATTGAGTAAGAGATTAGGAGCCCGAGAAGCTCTTTTAAATGTGAACAGAGCTTGGTTCATAGACTGTAATAAAGCCTTTGACAAGGTCCATCGTCATCAACTAATGAGCATTTTAAGACAGGGTACAAGGTAGTAGACACTTAAAACTTATCACGAATCTGTATTACAATCAAAAAGGTAGAATATGTGTTGAAAACAGTAAATCCAAATACAAAGAGTGGTGAGAGAGGGATTCGTTTTATCGCCTACACTTTTTAATATATATTCTGAAGAAATACCTATAAATGCTTCATATAACGGGAAATGTGGGGTAACGGTTGATGAAATGGTAAACAACTTAAAATATACCGATCATATAGCAATTCTGGAAGAGAGGTGTCGCTTAGTATCAGAAAGGCAAAACTTATGGTGATCAAGTCATCTCAAAGTATCGCCCTCTATGGGGACGCCCATTGGCAACTTACTAATTGTAAGTCAAAGATCTTAACACCTGGAATGTTTATTCCCAACGAAATGCCAATGAACAAAGAGAGAAATGAGGTGAAAAACCTTAGGCTTTACGCAGTTATAGGTGACGACACGTTTAATTAGATACTATAAGTAGGATTTTAACGATATATAATGCTGCTATAGAATTTCGAGAAACAAACAGGACCTTTGTTACAAGCCTTTATATAATAACCCTTTATAAAGCGTGCTATGACCTTCCTTGGCTACCGATAACGTTTTCTTGTTCAGACTTCATGTAACATTGATCAGCTATACGTCCAGGTTAAATACCGCCCACGATGGCCATGCGATTGAAAATAGCAATTTAAGGGACAAGGCAGGAGCTTCGAAGATCTCTCACAGTGTTGCCGATAGATGCAGAATTATTTCGTCTCAAATACTTTTAGCCTGTTTGTGGTAGTCTACTGTTTTCCAGTAATATTGTTGTTAGATTTGCTTCAATTTGTTATACAATATTTAACAAAATGCTAGTAGATATTGTATTGGTTGAGTACTTTTCTAGTAAAATTGCATAAACGTACTTGAACCAACAGAAATATACCTTAAGCGTAAGACGTTTGACATACGATATAAGACTCTCAAACATTGAGCATCCTGAGACAACATTTCCTCTCTACATCACTGGAGTAAGTGTCATGATGTAAGGATATTACTGCAAATTGATGGATGGAAAAACGAAACGGTGTGTGGAGGCATGCCAAGCATCTCCTTAATTAAATCGCCGTAAAGATGGCGCTGCATGCATTCGTTTTGAGAGTTTTGCATAATTCCTGTAATAGGGTTTTGTAATTGGTACAGTATGTCAGCCACTCATGAAAGAATAAACTGCAAGTGAAATGTCGACGCTATTTTAATGACGCCTGCAAATGAATGTCGTCTGAAAGCTTGATTATGTAAGATTCCTCAAAGCAATCTTCGTGAAAGACCTTGAAATGAATGTAGTAAAACTGGATTTCAATAAGTAGATATAAAAGGGGCTATTATGAGGTTTGTAATTAATTATTTCGGATGTTAAAACTCGAAATAATCAATGCAATCGAATTTTATTTTGCTGAAACATATACAATCCGCTGATAAAACTTCACCGATTTGTATAATATTTTGCCTTGCCACAGGAAAGTTTTCAACAACGCGCATTGTCGCGATGCAAAATGCAATTGTTCTTGTCGTAGACGCAACTTTTAAAAAAATATATATATTGTTTTGCAATAAGATTTCAATGCTTACCATATTTTTGTAGCCCCGTTTACTTTGATCAAGAGTACAATCTTGGCAATTGCAGAACCTCCATTAGCAATGTGATGGCCTTGGTTCGAAAATATGCCCTGCTTTCCAATTACAATTCTATCCGTTCCAAGTAATTCGTTCATTTCACATCGAACTATTAACAATAAAAACGGTCTATGATAATCAAATAATGATAGTTAACAGGTCAGCATCTAACTTAAGATCATATTTGATAAATGCAAAGGAGAAAGAACCAGATATGTGTAAGACAGGTATTTATAGGATTTCATGTGCCTTCTGTAATGCTGTTTATACAGGTCAAACAATTCAATAGAAGATAGCCAGACAGTATAGATAGTATGTTAGATTTGAGAGCTCTAGATTTGTATCCATTATACGATCTAGTTAGCTAGTTGGCAAGTAATCTGGGTAGCCTTTGTTGAAAGTCAAATCTGACAGTCCGACGATGATTTAAATATAAATCGAAATGCATCACTGAAAGGAAAAGAGTTTTATTTGTGAAAATGTGTGTTAAATACACAATCTTTTCATCTGAATTTACTTGTATGTGTACATATTCCAGAAATTAAACAGAAATATGTTTAATCATGGCATATAATACACACCCCTAGTAACTGAAGTGCGAGTTGGGTATATGTGTGCACCGTGGTGTAATTCATTTTGGCAAGTGTGCAGCGTTCCTGTTTTCAGCATATGTATGCTGAAATTTGGCTTAATTACCGCCACACCAGCCTTTTCACATTTACGAGGCAAAGTAAGCAGAACACGGATATGGAGTGGTGAATTATTCACATGTGCTTTTGCTGATAACGTTCTGTCCACCAATCGACAGAACACGGTGTGCAATAATCCAATAATTGCTTTACATACTGAAATACATGCTTGCAGATCTAGGTCGAGCTACATTTTTCCACTTTAGGTCTTTTTTAGTCTTGTGTGAGCTCATCTTTATTTTGAACATATATTTGGTTGAATTCTCAATCGTCCAAAAGCTTAGTACAAGTTTCAGTTCAGTGTGTTAGTACAATGCCAACGTACTTTTCATAAATCAAGCAAAACTCAACAAATGGATGATGTTTTATAACAAAAACATCATCAAAAACCATGTCTTTCATTTTCTGTCCATCGATGTTGTTTGTATGAAAAATGTACTTTGATAAAGGTTTCTCAAACAGTCGAGCTCTCAAAGAGCTGCTTCCCCTTGTGATTTAGTGCATGGCACTCACATAGGTTGTGAAAGGTTGACTCTGTTCCTTCTCCACATTGTCTGTAGATGAGGTCTAAGTCCTAGCTTATTCAGGTGATCCTGTGAGGAGTCTAGTAACTATAAGAAGCCGGTTTCTCTTTGAAGAAATCAGTCCTCTGGTTGTTTTTGAGCATGGTACTTCAATGAACTGTTTCATATGCCTGTATCTAGTCATCAAGTCATCTAGTATCGTGCTGAAGTCTCACTTATCCCTTGACTTTGTTCCTAACTGTGTTTTTATGGATCCCCAAGGCTGGTTTCACGCGGATGAATGAGGAAGATGATCCCTTCGTGCAAGCTTTCCAGTATTTCCTTTGCCGATAATTCCTGAGTGTCTTGGTACCCACACCAAGCTCCATCACAGATGCATTGTATAGAAAACAAAAGCCTACAAGCAATGCATTGGATGATATTGGATGCCAGTCCAGACATTTGTATAAAAAAAAATACACCACTGAGCACATTAAGGACGGATTTTCTAGTGTTTTATCCCCAGTAAATCCTCTTAAGCTAAGCCTCATTTAAGTGAGCTTCTCGGATAAATTGAAAGTTATTTACTTCATTAGTTTCCCAGATTACTTCGAAACGGGAACGATGTTTTCTATTATTCGCTCCGTGGAATTAAAACCGTCGGAGCTTTGAGATCCCGCGCCCACAAGAATCCGTAGAACTTCATCTCAGAATGTGCAGGAGTTGGGAGGTCAAGTGACGCCTGAATATTATTGTACGTGTAATGAACCAGTTAATATAGCTTCTAAGGAAGCAAAATGGAAGATGCGAATACTTTATCTGTTTAGTGTTGAGTTGGAGCAAAGAAAAACGATGTATGTTTGTTGCAGACCGTTCGTTTCTGGTAGCCAACAGCCGCAGTTGCTCCTCCACAGGCGCTGCAACAGCCACTGCTTCGCAATGTCCCATCATCTACTGTTCGGACGGTTTCTGCCGGTTGACCGGATACAGCCGAGCGGAAGTGATGCAACGGCCGGCCACCTGCGACTTCTTGTGTGGTCCGCTGACCAGCCACCAGGCGGCGCAGGCCCTCCAAGAGGCTCTACAGGAGGGGGTCGAGAGGCATGCCGAGATACTCTATTACAGAAAGGACGGTGAGTGATTCGCTTCTATCTGACTATGATAGTACATCTAAAGACGTATAGGAAACGATAGCCGGAGCCAGAATGTAATATTTGCACTGAAGTAGTCTATTTTACGACACACCCTATTTAACCAAAATATTTTACTATCAAGTTTAAATCTCCAGAAACACTACGTAATTTCACAGCTTCAGCACTGCGACAAAACAACAGTCGACTAAGCGTTCCCGCGTCGATCAGAATGAACTAGATGGGACTATGGCTGTGCCTACTGTGTTTTTGAATTGTGCAATAAGTCCCTAGAGGAAATATGAGTTGCTCATAAGGACACGATTGGTACAATTCAAATAAAATTATAGGTAAATAAATTTCGAGTCTTAAACTGAGTTCCCAAGTTTTATGGTAGGTATGGCAACATTGTACTAGTACGAATTTCAATGTTGGCGTGTTGCTAGGTATAAACAGATAAATCTATCGTTTTTTATATGCCTTTGTTCTCAATTCATTCATAAATTAACGCGCAGGGAAGCCAACATGGCTGGTATTGTCGTATTGTTAAAAAAATGACTAGGATAAACTATTTGGTAATATTATCAACTAACCATTTTAAGTGAGAATTTGAACATTACATGAAAATACAAATAAATGAAAATTTCGAGAAAAACCTTTCATAAAATAAATCAATATGAACGTTATCAAGCACAAAACTCCTGCGTTGTCTTGCGTCAGAGTTGCCAACACATGAATTTTAATTCTCTGAATTTTTACGGCCAGTTACTACGATTTGTGATCAGAGCGGAACGGGTTGTCGCGGTGTTGTCAGATCTTCAACAGTAAAATCACTATCGAGGCTTTTAACGCATAGTCTGTTTCATTGTTATTATCATATTATTGTTCAGATGGTGTTGATTTGATTAATTGCCACACGTCGAGTCAATTCATGATAATGATAGAACATAATCAGTCGCTAGACAGTGCAAGAGCCAAGAAACAGATTGTTTTTCGACAACTCACGCAAGTGCAGAGCACAATGTTTGAAAGGAATCTACTCACCAAGTAGAAATGTAAATAAATAGTTCAGATAATAGTCGGTACTTACACATATAATATAGTTCAGGAAAAGGAGACTGAAAACACAAATTTGAAGTTTGAAAAATACAGGAAATTGTTAGGTTTGGATGGGGCTCGAACCCGTGTTTCCATCATTCTGTGAGCGATTTGAAATAGGGAAAGTACAGAGAGATGATGGCGCCCACGAGAACGTACCTTGATAGGCGTCTTAGATCGTTTCAACACCTCAATGAGGTGGAGAGTATTTTTAATAAGTCTAAAACGCTTTATTCGATTTTTGTAAAACTTTTGTATCTAGATATTTTGATTGAAGAACAACTGTTTCAATTGGAAATTAATTGAAATTTCTTCGTATTTTTAGCGCCCCCTATTTTTTAATCGGAAAGCTGCACTGGTTTGAAGAATACTTTGACTCTTGCAGTAAAAATATGTGCTCATCAATCCTGACCAAATTTGCGATTTTATTTTCATACCACCCTGTCAAGTAGTTGTCAGCATGAGAGAAAAAGTGAAAGACGTACGTAAAATAAAATCTAAACCAAGGTTATTCGTATATAAGTTCCGATGATTCTGTTCATTTGGTTTGTCTTCAAAGTTCCTGTGAAGGAGTTACTCTAAACATTTCATGGCTATATAGTAAAGATTCAGTGGGGGCTGTAAGGAGTTATCCTATCGTTTGGGGGATTATATGCTCATGAGTTCCTGCATGACGAGCTGCCACTATACCGTGATACGCAATGTCAACTTTTCAAATGCACTTCGTGTCTAACGATATCATCGTTATTAGATAAAATGGAATACTCGCATATAGACTATTAATATAATTTTTTTTGTACTTGAAAATATTTACATAGCAATAATTTGATTAGATATAGCAGAGGTGGGAATGCCAGAATAATCCACTTAACAGCTGTTTCATAAAGCTATTTAGTGCATGCCATATTCAGAGGATTAACTACGACAAACCATAATCAATGTGATAAAGATAAATTGTAACGATACTTATAAACAAGTAAGTAGTAAATGGGAGGCAAAGCCTGGCACTTTTGACCCTATTCGCCGACCCCGAGGACCATCACTAAAACTAGGGCAGACATGGTAGGTCCTTAGTGTCGGACCTTCCAGACCTTTTAATAAAGATCATGATGTCCGACCATTCCGCTCAGTAGCGCTCTTCTCTCTCACAACAGGAGCGGGGCACTAAAGAGGAAGAGTGATGTTACATATGGTAAAGCCTAGTGAAGCAGCCGAAACGTTAGTAAGGTTATTCAGTTATTCGCATGTCATCTCAAATTGCAATAGGCAGCCATAGGACTTGTTTTAGGAGATAGATGTCGTAAGAGACATCTGTCACCGCCTTAAGAGAGTCCAAGTGTTAGGACCTTGAGGTCGTAACTTGCCAACGGACAGCGCCACCGTGCGCGACGCTCGGAGATGAGTGTTTGTGGTGCTAATCGTATTTCTCTTATTATCAGAACATACTTAAGGAACAACACCCTGCATATTATACGTTAACTTCTGTTGGAACTTCCAGGATAAGAGTTAGTGAAGTTGTTTCACAAATCTAATAACGCCTGGAGCTTAAAGTTGGTGAGATGAAAGAAGTTCAGGAGGGTTTACGTATATGAAATTGTATTAACTTTTCTTTTGGGGTTACGGAAAGTTGAGAACTGTTAATATATACTCATGGCTTCACTTTAGGTGAGAAGAAAAATACCGAGTGAGTGTAGTTAGAAGAAGATAACGTTAAATATCATATTCCGTGAAGATCCTTGATTGAATCTTCAATCAAAATTTTATTAATGATGACCTGTTGAGTCCGCAACTGCATAAATAATCTTGTTTAACGATGTATCAAACAATGTTAGACTTCAGACAAATAAACTCATTTGGTGTTGAAACAAAGAAAAACACGATAATTTTATACTTGCTGTGATGCGAAAGAAAAATAATCAAGATTTGATTCTGAATGGAAGGAGCAGCTGGAAATACTTTTTTTTGAATGGCTTGTTTTCAAGATATATAAGGTATTCATATACAGGGTGTACACGAAATATGATTTACATTAAAAAAGTTTATACATAAATAAAAAAGTTTACTGCAGATTCCTAAGAAGAGGTAAATTTTGACACAGGATTGACGTCCAGCAGTGGCGTGTCCATGGGGCTGAAGCCAACTCTCTAGAACCGGATAATTTTCATCAATTCACCAGAAATGTCTGGTTCTGGCTGTGTAACTTCAGAACATGTATTTTCATGTTTGCATTGTACTGTGCACTGTGGATCTGATTCCCAGATTGCTATTTTTTATGGTTCAATATATTTCTGGAATTTCTATCTGTAATCACTAATTTGGATGATTTTTGATTTGATGCCGGCCTCTTGTTTCTCATCTGATCTCGTTTAACAGTAGAAAGATTTTGATTTTTGAAAATAAAGTCAAGGAAAAACAAAAAGCAAATTAATTGCAGTATGACTTTCTGAATTCATGTTTCGGAAGAAGGCTCTTGGACGAATTATGATCTCTGTGTAGATGGTTCTAGCAGAACTATGGAAAAAGTCCTTTAGAGTAGAAATACAGTATGTAATGAATTGATGAATGGTAGTAAAAGCTGCAAGTTATTATCAGAATACTAATTTTGATACGGTGGTTCTTTTGGCTGAATGCGAATATGATCATTTAAAAAGGGATACCTGTGTCGAAGGCAAAACCAGTTTTCCCTCTTATTTTTAGACTCTTTCCGATGTAAAATTTTCCGCTGAATTCAACGGTGTTGTCAGATTTGCGCTATGACATTCCGTTCTCCGCGTAAAACCATTTCAGTGCTTACCCCGCCTGCAAATGGGCACCCCACAACATTTTATGCTTTCCCAATGATTATTAATGATTATATTTCTACTCAGCGTGTTTCGAGTGGTTTTATTGTAACGGGAAACTGAAAAATAACGAATATCTTTAAGACTATAAAATACGATTTTTGCGGATAGTCGACCCTCGCCTCTACATTAAGCGTGGTGTTATGGTGTTAGGAGTGGACAGAGTGTGTTGTATAGCATTAGCTTTCAGCTTCTGCTATACAATATGATATGATATTATCATTTGCGACGTGTACAGATGAAATTATAGTGTGTTAAAATAAATTATTTGAAATTACCACCCACTTTCCTCCTAAATAACAAGTGTCGTGGTTGTTATAGGAAAAGTTGAAAATCAGCTCGTTAATTAGAATCTTACCTAATGACTGGCCGTTGGATAATTATTGTATAAAAATCATTTAATTTCATTCAGCATTCCGGTTGATCAAATCCCATACTGAGTGTCGCCGCGTCTAGACAATCCCCGTGTTAGGACCTTTGAATGAATGATGAATGAATGGAAGGAAAGTGGCAACTCGACGCATTTAGTCCTCAGTGCCCCTTTGGGCCTCTATCCACGCTAGTTGCCAAGACCATCCCTTTGAGCGAAGGTGAGTATAGCCTTGGATTCCACCCACCTCGTATCTTCGGATCCATGAATTCCAGTCCCCCCCCCCCCAATTATACACAGTAATATAAAATGTGCGCCGAAGGTTCTACTTCTCATTCTAAGTGCGGATACCCCTATGGTTGAATGTGGGCCAAAAAGACACCGAGAGCAAAGATGACTATTCTCAACACCATTTCAACGAGATACCCAATTTTTTCAGAGTATAGTATAATTTAAAAAGACATTTATTATGTGTTAGATTAAGTGTCTTGCTGAAAATAACGTCTTAAATTACAATAAAGTCCAAAACAATGGATTATACGTTTAAATAAATGAGCAGAAAATATCTATTTTATGGCAGGACAAGATTTATTTTCTTATTCTACTCGAAAACTTGAATGGTGAAGTTTATAAATATACATATAACGTGAATACTAGCAACTATAATCCAAGCCTTAAAATAGCCGACATTCTTTGTTATACGTATACAATATCAGAGGATTAATAATTGTTGCTGTTTAATATGCTAGATGCTAGAGGTTTCATTCAACTCCTGGAACCTGGAATTGTCTGTCTCGCTGATTCACCAAATACTTGATATGTTGTCTCGGCAGCGTTTATTCAAGTACAAAAAATTTGACGAATCAGTATTGAAAAGTAATTTTTTTGTAGTTCCTGAAAATTAGTTTAGAGATGAGGACGTTATCGTCAAAAAACAAAATAACACTACAACCTTTTTCTGGATGATTCTGAGACCTCCGAACGTCAAAAGTTGGGGGTTGAGTGTTCAAGAGGAAGGGAAATCTAAAATCGTTTTTAGGGCTTGTAAAAGACATGCTCGTATCTATGAAGTTTGGAATTCGGTACTCAAAAAGGCAGCTTGTTTTCTATTGGGGGCTAAATTTCTGTTTAAGCGACTTTTACGATAGGTGACCTTATAGTTAATGATATTTAGCCTCTTAAACAAAGACATCAAGCAGGTTGACTATGTATATTACCCGCAGTTGCGTCATTTTATTAAAGATTTTGATAAACAGCGGCAATTATGGATTTTTTATCGATTCTTCAATTATTATTTAACTTAAGTTCCAACTATTAACAGTTCAGAAATCATATCAAAATACTTATTTCTAAACTGATATATTTATGAGGAAATAAAGCGTCAATCTACTTGACACCTTTTTCACTCGACAAAAAAGTCTAGTTTGACTGTACTACATCGCCTCTCAAGTACATCTTGAAGCCCTAACACCTTGAATGAACAATATATTCGGCCATAAAAACACTCAAAATATCTTCCTGGTCAACTTGGTGTGTGTATTTATAGCCTATGGACGCTTTTCATCGATCTCGATGTGGCAATGTCGCACGATCACCGGCAATGTTGAAATCGTAACAGCCGACACCCGTGACGTCGCATAGAGCGACCATGACGTCACGGGAATAGGAGTGGAGCAATGCATTAAGTGACGCTATTTTTGTGGCATGATATCCGCGTCGTCCTTTCAGTATCGTCAGATCAGGGGAATCTCGCTTAAATTTAGGGGAACTCGAACGACAAAGGGGGGGGGGGAGGATAAAAATTGACAGTAGAATTTTTAGGGGAATCACCTATGAACACAATCCTTGTATTTCCATAGTAATCCTTCAATATATGTGTATTTACGTATGAAACTTTTTTATATTGATACTACATTTTGCTTTATTATATTTTTGCTACTAATCTTGATCTTGAAAAAATTGTGTGTGTAGATATTACTCTGTAGACTCCAACTTCTGAGAAATTTGTGGGTCAAAAAATGGCAATCTGCGTATATTATGAAGATTAGTTGCTATGCTTCTGATATTTTTACCAAGCAATGTCTTCGAAATATATCAAGGACCACAAACATAGCTTGGGGATGATGTCAGTATTTTTTCTAACAGATATCACACAGACTGCAAAAGGTGCATTTTGACTTCATTAAAGAGGACACCTGACAACAAAAGGGCAGACATCCTCCAAGTGTTGACTAGCTACATAGGCTGGTCTTGGATCTATTTACCTCCACATAGACTTGTAAAGATCTTGCTGTCGTGACACTATCCTAAATAATGACACATGTAGAAGGGGTACAATCTACCTCCATATCGTGTTGAACGATAGTCTCCTAGCGCAAGCAAGGCTCGATATGGATCCTAGATGTGTTTTGGAGCAGAGGTACTTGAAGTGCAAAGTACCTTCCAAGATCCCGCTATGTCCATCACACAGAAGGAGTCCAATGATTCCGATATACCTCGCCATGCTTCTCCAGGTTTATGTCGTGTTTGCCAAGAGTCAAAATACAAAATTATCAATTTCAGCGAAAGAATAGAGTGCTTTCCAATACTGCCTGGACTCAAACTTAACTTAGAGCGGTACGTCGTCGATTTTGGAATTTTGTACACAAATGGGGAAGGTAAAGCCTGGCAAGTAGGCCACCTTTGGCCCTTTTGCCGACGGATAGATTTAAGTACATGTAATATGAACTTTAACATCGGTTTTTTTGCTTAGGAAACGTATACTTTTGCATGTTTTACTGTACTTACATTTTTTTACTGGCACTATGAAGCCCCTGCTAATCAGCCATAAAAGATATTTTCCCACCATTTACGCACTGAAACACTGTACACAGGTAGACTACCATATATACCTTAACGCACTGTAAGGCCCTGGAACTACAATGTGTTTTTCTGTAATATTTTGATATACAGATAGAATAATAACATATTCCAGTTTTCAACTTCAAATAAACCCCGAAATCAATCAAAACATTCAAAACCGGTACTTTGACTGTCGATAAAACAAAATCCACTAACATAAACGTCAATGGACGCGCGCTGTTGTCAAATTTACGTTTTTTTACAAATTCTCTAGATTTGCTAAGTTTCTGGTACTGAAATTATACAACTCATTGCACCACCATGTGTTCATAGAATGATTAACAAAATACAATCATATTCCCCTTCTCCTCCCACTCCTCCAAGCAAGCGCGTCGAGTTATTTATTGGAACACAAGTTAGATGGCGAAGCAACCGCAGCTGCACACGCAGCACGCACAGCGTGTGCAGCTGCGGTTGCTTTGAGGGAAGAGGGGGGAAGGTGGTAAGTGGTGAATGAGGCTGTATTTTTCCAAAATTATTTATTTGAACACAAGTTAGATGGCGAAGCAACCGCAGCTGCACATTCAGCGCTCACTTGCTTGGATGAGTGAGAGGGGAGGGAAAATATGATTGTATTTTGTTAATCATTCTGTGAATACATAGTGGTGCATTCATTCGTATAATTTCAGCACCGAGAACTCAGCAAATCTAAGGAATTTATGAAAAACCGTAAATCTGACAACATTGCATTGACGTTTGTATTGGTAGCACTTGTTTTATCTTCGACAATCAACAGTCAAGATACCGATTTTGATTAATTTCGCGGTTTATTTGAAAGTGAAGACTGCAATATGTTATAATTCTATTTGAATATCAAAATATTCCAGAAAAACACATTGTAGCTCCAGGGCCTTACAGTGCGTTGAAGTATATATAGTAGTCTACCTGTGTTCAGTGTTTTAGTGCGTAAATAGTGGGAAAATATCTTATCTGGCTGATCAGCAGGGGGTTCATAGAGCCAGTTGAAAAAATGTAAGTATAGTTATATATGTTTCCTAAGCAAAAAACGGAGTCCTCAAATTAATTTTCTTGTACAGTTCATTTAACCTACCGAATTGTTTCATAATCATAAGGAGAATTCTTGAAATGAGTTTGAGAAGTGGAGTTACGCAAAAAGGTAACAGATATGAAAAATATCTTAGAGATAAATGGGGCGAGGAGCATTCCTGATTGTACTGAAAATTTTAGGTAGTCCGTTCCAAATTACCTGCGGGAATTCTCCCGAAACAAAGGCTTCCTTAATAAATGCCAGGGATATAAAGTGGCAGGTAAGCCTGGGCAATCTTTATTATTCCAGGAGGAAGTACGTTTCTCATTTCTCGATTTGTTTGGATTGTTATCTTGGAGTGAGAATTATGCTCTGCTTTTTGCAGGCTTCTCATGCTTTCAGTCATATCGCGAAAGTATCTACAGTTGAATTTCTGTATGGTGCTCAGAGAAAAATACTTTCTACCTAGATTTCTACCTTTCTGATAGATTTGCCCCGGTTTTATGTAAATTTTGATTGGCATTTTTTTAGCGTTAGATTTTCATTATAATAACAAAACCAGCTTTACTTGTATTGTGGAGGTGGGATTGATTTGATACAACTATATCAACTTCAACAATAGATTTGACTGTAAACAAAGGCTATGAATATTATTTGCCAACTAGCTAACTAGATCCCATCATCAATACCAAACTAGAGCTCTCAAAACTAGCATACTCTTCATCCTGTCTAGCTATGTTTATATATTCAGTGCTAAGGAACAACATTAGAGATTCGAAAATATATGCGAAACCCTGATTTCATTGTGTTAAATTAACAGACTGATCTTTTGAACTCAATTTTTATTGATACACTATTATAAGTTTCCATCTATTTATATTCTAGCTTAAGATACCATTGAAATATCTTAAGTCATAGAATGTATTAAGAAGAATGAAATGGCTTAAGAAATAAAATAGTTTATTACATGAAATATCTTCAAAGACATTTTGATGGGGATAATTAAGGTTTGGTAGGGGTTTTCCTTAACACTGTGTAAATGCTTTGGCAAAAAGTATTTTCCCTAAGACAGACAAAAAGAAGAAACTTAATTGAAAAATAGCTAGACACGATAAATAGTATGTTAGATTTTTATCAAGGACCAATAACAATAGTTCAATAATTTTGACCTATCATCTGTTTTTATAAAGCAATACTTTCAGAAGTGATGATACAAGCTAACATTATGATCAATTTTATCTACCAGCTCATGACACAATGTATTTGAAAGGTGACAATACATAATTGTGGCTCCAAATATCAAAGTTCTAGAATAAATTCATCAATGAATGAAGTATAGTTTAAAAAACAAACAAATCACTCTTTTATAGTTCAAACTATAAAGTAAAAAATACTCAATATATGAATAAAATGATTGTCAAGAAAATTGCTGTCAATGTGATTAAAGTGTGTGTTGATATCAATTGTTATAATTTCTTCTAGTTCTATCTCAAAATACAGAAATAGTGTAAAAATGTAGCACAAAGCACCCCATGCTGTTATCACAATGACATTAATTTTCTTGTTAATCGTTTTATTTTTATATGAAGTATTATTTTTTACTTTTCAGTTCGATTAACTATAAAAGCATGTCTGTTATTTTTTTACACAATAATTTATTTCAATGATGTATTAAAAGAAGAAATATCTAGTTGCCATAAAACCTCAGCACGTCCGCAGTGTCATGCCTCCGACGCAGTATCATTGTTCCCTGACATGTACACTTCCGCAGCGACAGTCGCAGAGGGGTGCTACACACCCCTGAGATGCGGAGCATATACTGTACACGCTTTACTAAACTGTACACCACCGTGTTACCACTAATAACTTTGCTAGCGTTACTATCCACCGCAACTCTTGTCTGTCTGTCCTCCGGAGATCTTATCTCCACGGTACACATCGGTGTTCTACTTGTTTTACCCTGCAATAATGGACACAGCCCTCCAGTGGCGTACACATGTCTTAAAGGGCAGACCTGGTATTTACGGGATTGTTTTGTTTGGCGTCCAATTCTATTCGATCAAGAGCTCTATGGGGACGCCCATTGCCAACTTACTGAGGCAAAGGTCCTAGCACCTGGACTGCCTTGAAGCGGCAACCTATGCCCCTTACGACAAGGTTGAACTTATTTACAGCGACATCGTGAAATTGTTTACGAGAAACAAGGGATGTCGCTGTAAATCAGTTCACCCTTGTTGACAGATGTCGTAAGGGACATCTGTCGCCAAATTCAAGGCAGTCCAAGTGTTAGGACCTTTGACTTCGTAAGTTGCCAATGGTCCCCCTGTAGAGGGCGACACTTGGAGATGAGTTGATGTTGCTATCACACCCTTGACTGCGTTATGTATAAACCACCTGATTGCTCTCAACAGTCAGACCACCAGGATATACTGACGAGTCTAGGCTAAAGACGATACATGCATGTCTATAGCAGGTCTGATGCATAGTGGAGAGTCAGACTCCAAGCTGTACCTTGGGTTGGATATCTCTGAAATGCATAATATATCTCATTGCCACATAAGCTATCATGCATTATTAGGTATGTACGCCTTTGTCTCATGTCTCGTCCAAGGCTCCCACAAAAACCGCATACCATCCAAACAATAATGCGTATAAACTATCAGATCGGGGAAATGATAAGTTTTTAAGCAAGGAAATGCACTGTAACGCTGTTTGATATGCAAAACAGTCGAGGGTTCGGTTGAAATCCCTTACGCTAAAGCGGCTGCATTAGTGGCGTGCAGTCCTGAGTAGAGGGTGATTCAGACAGGTTCAGTCCTGCTCAGAGATGCAGCTGCCGGTGCATATAAATCAATCATCAGAGTAGAGTGAGCCGTGCTGTGACTGCAAATATTTTAGAATTTCGAAATGTACACGCATTTGCCATTAAAATGTATTATTAATGTTTCATCCCTAATCCTCCTAATTTTTTGAGATCTTTGATTTTGTCACTGCAAGATTAAAATACTATCAATACTATATTTAAGTTGTGTAGATATTACACAATATTCCACAAATAATATGATAATAGAAAGTAGATATTATAGTTCTTTAAATATGTGATGCGTTCCATTTTATTTGAAAGCATTGTGAAACTATCATACTGACTAATTGCAATGGCTACTGAGTTATTTGAACAACGCGGAACAAATGATTATTATAGCGTTTATAGCAGCGAACAGATGTGACTTTCTCAAAAATGCCCCCATCGATGAGGTTAGGAAGCATTAAATGCGATGAATTTTGGTATACGTCACCTTGAGAGACATGCTGATCTCAGGATCATCCTGTATATGCATTGTGCTTTCCTTGGGACCAGTTTAGTAGAGCCATTCGGGAAACATAGTAATATAACAGCAATAAAATTGTCGTACCATTTTAGGTGGTTGATAACATGCGATTTCAATGGTGAGGAATATGATGATAGTACAGTGAATGAAGAGTAAGTTTGTTAATAGACAATATTTCATGGAAACAATACAAACGTTTTTTGTTAAGTAGATTGAAACTGTACCTCCTGCTAAAAATGAATTTCATGTTAAAATGTTTGTTGTATAGTGCAAATGCGATCTCCAAAAGTCATTTCGCTTAAGACGTACAAAAGAAAAATTTAATAGAACAATAACTAGAAGAAATAAATAGAAGTTTAGATCTGAAAACTCTAATGTTATATCATCATATGACTTAGTTAACTAACAGTGCTAAACGCGCGAAAAAAGCGAGTTTTAATTACACAAATTTTATCTTAACGAAAAAGTAATATTATAATGAATATAAAAAATCTACCGTGACATATTTGGCGATTAAACTGATAACACAAAAGATCAGCCATTTAATTAATTCTTGGAAGACTCCAAGCAGCCATTCAAACTTCAAATATCCTACAAAGCTGCCATAACCTACGACATTGGTGTCTGCCACACTCTTTTTCCAGAAATGGAGGATTTGTAGTTGGTGTTTTAAAATTCCTGAAGCGCCTGCACTCATAAAGCATTCACGTGATTTATTGGCTTTATGCCGCCTCTGGAAAATAAATATTCCACGAGAGTTTCTTCTACAGATCCAACGGAAATCGAAAAAGCTACTGTGCCATAGGTTTGTTCTTCAGATTCGCGGCTTCCATATAATATATTTACACTCATCTCCAAACGTCGCGCACGGTGGCGCTGTCCATTGGAAACCTACGGAATCAGGTCCTATAACTTGGACTGCCATGAAATATAATATATTTATTGAAGATATTTTTGCAAGCATTGATATCTACAGATATCACTGGGGATGCGCCCAAAAGCACTCGTTGAAGCTTCTGGGCACAATCCAGAAAAGAACAGCAGGTCCAATGGATGCGCCTGACCTTACAAAGGACCTCCACAGTCTAGAACATCCAAGGAGAGTGCCTGATCCAAGGGCGTATACAAAGGTGGTGGGTAATGGGAGTAATTACCTTCCCTGAAGATTTACTTTCGGTAAATAATGATTAATAATCCAATGGGATCAGCGAGAGCAGCTAAGAAAAGATCACAATGTATGTAATTCATCCGGAACATATGAGCAGTTGTCAAAACAGGCATCTCGAATGTTAAGATTGTTCAAAATTTGTTTATAGTTAATAAAAATGTTCCTTTTATTTCAGCCTTAATGTGAATTTCAGAGAGAGAAAGAGACAAGAGTTACATACAACATTAATGTCTTATAAGCCCTTCCACATAATATATTCTGCCGTAATCTTAATCCGAAAAGGTCTAATTTGTATAAAAAACCGTTAAATAAGCTGAAAACAGAGCTTTAGGCAATATTCCAGCTCATCTGCATTTGTTAGGTGACAAATCGGGTAGTTCATGGCTCAAAAATATAGCAATCAGATAAACCACTAGATTTAAAACACAGGCCAAGTTTCGTAGTACAAAAGTCCTGGCGACCCAGTATTTTTGTGCAGAGATAATGCAATTTATTTTGCAGGATAAATATTTTGTTCAAGACACAAGCGAACCATATATATATTCCCACCTGCCAACGTAAAAACCCTTCGTTTTCAATTCAAATGTTTTCTATAGGGGAAATTCCTCCTTGCATTTCATTTCAGACACGATAGCAAAGTTTACTGAATAAATACAAGTTGGGACACTCTGTGAAGATCATTTGTTGTCGAGACTTCTGAAGCAAGCCACTCCGCACGGTGGCGCTGCCCACTGGCATCTCACGAATCTGATGAGTGTTGAGGTTGATATCTATATGCCACCCTATTGTTCTCTACTGTTAGAGCGCTAGGCTATACTGACGAGTCTAGGCTAAAGACGAAACATGCATGTCTGATGCATAGTGGAGAGCATACACTTAATATCAACTGTCTGCTTCTGATGTGAATGAGCCGAGATAACGGTACATGGTAAAAGTGTTTACGAAGAACGAGGGATGTCGCCATAAATCAGTTCACCCTTGTTGACAGATATCGGAGGGACATCTGTTGCCGCTTCAAGGCAGTCCAGATGTTAGGACCTTTGACTTCGTAAGTTGTCACTGGGCGTCCCCATAGAGGACGACACTCAGATCAGTTGATGTTGCTATCACACCCTTGACTGGGTTACGTATAACCAGCCAATGGCTGTCTACAGTTAGACCGCCAGGAAAACTTAATCTAATTTCCTCGCCATCCAGGTTCATTTGACAATGAATTATTGCAATCTGTACCATATGATGACAACTGGTAGAGAATCTTGGATCATCCAAAAATTCGTAGCATTTGTGGAGCATTTTCTATTCTGATAATTCATTTAATTACGTAGCATTGTTTAAAATAAACTGACCTAGCTATCACTGACCTCAATTGCAAAGAATTTATGGACTTGCATATTTCAAAATATTTTCATCACATTAACTGTTTGGTTGGAATTCAGAAATTTATATAACATAATTTAATGTGAAGATTGATTAAAATGTGATCGATGAAAAGATATACTGAACCATACATTACTTCTGTTAAGGATTTTGCTATTTCAAAAATGGTATATAGATTGTTGTCAAGCAGTTATTGATTACGCTTGAAATACCTTTCTGAATGTGTACTGCAATAGATAATTTCAGTACCATCGTTTGGGGCGAGTTTGATCACTGGGGGCGAGATTGAAGTATAAGTTTCATTTTGGTGAATTAAAATTTAATTTATTTTTATTTTCGCTATTATAACGAGACACAAATCCTTCGAGAGCTCCGCTGATGACGAGCGAACTAAACTCGGTGACGCTGAATGCGAATATGATTAGTAGAAAAGCGTAACTAGTCAAGAACGAAGAATGTCTTATTACGAGGAAAGTAAGCGCCAAGAGGCCCGTCAGGGGATCTCCCTCAGACCCGAGTTAAAAAGTAGGATCAGCGCCCCTTAATTACCCAGAAAACGAAGTTTGAAGGTATCCCCCTTTCGATTTTTTACGGTCTTCGAACGTCGACTTTTTGACACCGATCTCGAGCCGAAAAATGGCTTGTCAATAAGATTGTTGGACTCTCTTAGATGTAAAATTTTCTGCTGAATCCAATGGTGTGCTCTGATTTGTAGTACGGCATGCGGTTCTCTGGTAAGAAATATCATCTGAGAATTCTGAGGAGGTATCTCTCTTATTATTGGACTTATCCGGTATAAAATTTTCCGTCGAATCCAATGGTATTTGGCATTTGATTCTCTAGTTATCTCGTGGTATTTTGCGTCACTGTTTGGTTTTCTCAAGGTAGGCATTTTTGGCCGATTTTCGCAACGATTTCATTAGATTCATCCTCCCCGCATATGATGAGTGAACTAATTTGGAAATTTTATCTATTCGGTGGTGCTGATTGCGATGATGACCATTAAAAAAGCGTAAGTAGTCAGGTAAGCGCTCAGGCCCCCCCAGGGGCTCTCCCTTAAGTCCTGGCTCCGGGTTTGAGATCAGCACCTCCTATTTACTCAGGAAACGATTTTTTGTCTTTTTGAAAAAATCGATTTTTCACCTTTAGATTTCTTACGATTTTCGAATGTCCACTTTTGATACCTATGTCGAGATGGAAAAAGTTCGAAAATCGTTTTCTTTTTCAAACAGGACAAAAGTTTGTTTTTTGGTTAATTCTGGGGCGCTAATCATGAATCTGGACTTCTTTTTTGCGCCGGATATGAAGGAGCCCGAGAAACTACCACCGGAGCCCTAAAATTTTGTACGATATCGAACGAGAAAAACGGTTTGTCTTCTGATTGTTGCACTCTATGAAATGTAAAATTTTACGCTGTCTATTATGAACGACCTTGTTATTGCGGAACACGACACCAGTGAAATGGAGAATTAGAGATTATTTTTCTTGTCTCTTGAGTTTGGAAAAGATCGTTACTTGCAGCCGGTCCAGATTATTCCGATAAATCTGAAAAAACATATTGATGCTGTCTGGCTGGTGACACATTGGAGTTGGTTGAAAATATTTTGAGCGACGAGACGTAGAAAAATATTTTTGTCGTTTTGATGCTGCATAAGAAACACAGTCTGGTTGCTATGAAATATGATATTGAGGGGTTTTCATGTTACATTCGTCGGAAAGCGTAATTGAGGTTTTGAGAATTGTAGCCTGTCTTCGATATTATTTCCACAGAAGTAAAAATAACTCTATTTAAATAGGTGGCAAGGTCTTTCTTATGTATGGGTTGCACTTGACAATTTATGGCATTTTACGGTCAATATGAATAGACACTTGTCCTCTCACAGCGCTTCTGGAGTGCCTTAGGCTTTGTGCCATTGCGAGGGGCTGTCTATAAAAAAATCTATATACCATGTATTATTGATGTTGAAAGCTCTCAAACTGTGGTTTACTCCAATTTGCTATCTTATTTATTCAATTTTTCGTTACAATAATTCATTTTCAGAAATAGTAGAACTAGATAGTTTGTTGAAAGCTTGTTACAACATGATCTTAATTCTTTGAAGCGCCGAATATGCTGGAAGTGAAATGATTGACGCTGTATTAAACAAACGTCAAAATTGTATACGAGGACAAAAATAGCGACTGCATTAAAACTGCCTCCCAATGAAGTCTGTTTGAAGTGAGGATGTTTCAATTGATTACGGTTCGTAATACATTGGCGGCGCATGTTTGTGTGGCGGATCCTGTTAGATGTGTCGACCACGTGACGCACCACATTTTGTTCCGGACAACAAATTGATATTTTCCGTCTAGCTAATGACTATCCATCTCATTATTAACACGCTTTTAGCTGCACGTGTCTCTATGTATGTATATTTGTAACGGAATCTTCGAACGCTATTTTCACCCACTTCTAAAAGTCAGATTAAGTCGCTCGCTGCACATTTTGTTCCATTTTGGTAGCTTTTTGACATGCTTTATACGAGGGTCACGCTGAAAGTTCTTAGATACAAGGTTTGTTTAAAAAGCTTGAAAGATTGCTAATTTTCCTCCTCAAATGCAGCGATTGCCTCTTCATCGGTGGCAAAAAGGCAACCTTGTAACTTTTCTTTGATCTTAGGGAATAAGAAGAAGTCTCATGGAGCTAGGTCCGGAGAATAAGATGGGTGAGGCAACAGTTTGACACACTGTTCAAAAAAAAAATCGAGTGTTCTAACGTCACTGTGGGGACAGAAGTAACTGTCGTTTGATTTTCTAAGGCTACCGTTGTGATGTATCCACTTTTAGATAAAAATGTGCGACCATTTTCTTTCCAACACTCTTGCAACGACGAATTTTCGTTGGAGGCTGCTCACTTTCAAAGCACCAAACTAATGACTGCTATTTAGTTTCAGGATCATAATGATATAACCATGTTTTGTCTTCGGTTACTATATTAAAAGTGTTTTTACTGTGCCCATTATCAAATTTTTCAAGCATAAATTTAGCCCAATCAACTCTGGTTGCTTTTTGCTCACTGATCAACAAATGTGGCACCCATCTGGAACACCGCTTCCTTAGGCGATTGTGATCATGAATGATTGTTCGGACCACTGCCTATCCAATCTCCAGAGAAGCCTCAATCTCGGTGTAGGTTATATGTCGATCTTTTTTCACCATATTTTGCACAGCTTCTACAGTTTACGGAGTAACAGCAGTGGACGGTCGACCTGTGCGAGGTTCATCATCGAGTGAGACCCTCCCCCCTTTAGGCTCAGTAAACCATTTAAAAACTGTGGCCCTAGAAGGGGCAGAGTCCCCAAAGCAACTCACTAAACTTTCGTGAGATTCCGCTTGTCTTAGTCCCTTTTTATAGTTATACAAAATCATGGCTCGAAAAATCGCGAATACCGGGTTCCATTTTCACGTTAAAATTTGGCCAACACTTAGATGCATTCGATTGTCGATATTCTTCTAAATATTACATCTATCCTATCATCCATTTTTGTATAAAATTACTCTTCAAGTAGGTACATCGGTTTTGGGATGGAGGTAAAAGGTCCGCATTTAGTTTTGGGAGCTCCGGCCTCCGAAGGCTACTGCCTTCCTCTAAGAAGTGCCTGCTCACTGCGCCATCTAGCAGTGAACTCAAGAAGTGATGTGATCCCTTCGGTCATTCCCATTAACTAGTTCCAGACCATGCAAAGCCTCCTTTAATTTTATGCATGACCTAGATTGCCTACACACGAACAGAACCGAATCCTGCACCCTGCATCATGCGGCAGTGTCATGACTGCCGTTCTTGGGCGCCGGCATTCGTCTGAGGGCTTAACTGGATTTTTAAGTTACCGGAAGGTATTTGTGCATTCTTGCCGGTTGCGGAATTCATACAGAAAATTGTGGAGCACGTTAAGCTTTGTGCGCGTTGCTGCACATATTTCTTAAGGTTTTAAATTAATTACGTGTAATTATTCCTGCCTTCAGGATTTCTGGATCTGCATCATGTTCAAGGTTATGGAGACGGTCATTAATGTCCTGCTTGTTAAGCTCCTAGACGAAAACATGATCAATGATCGCCATTACAGCCTCATCTTCCATTAAGCTTCTGGGAAATAACATCATCAATAATATCGTATTAATCGTACATTAAAAAAGCACAATTTATATTTGTAAAACCTTGTGTTTAAAATACACAATTTTATTTTCGTGTTCAACAAGTCATTCCACTATTACTCCCTACAATTTTCGAAACCTCATAATCGGGGTCTAGTTAGGAAAATTCAGCATTTTCCGTGAAAAAATTCTACGATTTTCTACCCTTTTCTATACCATTGTCACGTCTCATATTAGACAACTGTCATTCAGGTGACGCACTCAGAACCAGAAAAAGCAATTTTGGGAATCGACGTCATAGAAAGATAAAAATAAACACTACAAGTTCTACGGAAAACGTAGAATTCTTCACCGATTGGCAACCCTGTGCATAGTGCACGGTAACTCCTCTCTTGTCATACGCTGGAAACTCATTACAACCTTTCTTGTCAGGCAGTCTATCGCATATTTTCTAGAACTTTTTCACCACGTGCTCCCTCATCGCCCAGCAAACGCTGAGAGTGCGGAGACATCTATGAATATTTGATTTGGCTTTCTGAAAGCGGTAACTTCCGCTGAGACTCTGTACAAGCGAACGTGATACTGTTCCGTGGGGATCAAGTTTTTCCTCGAAAAAGAGGAAAATTACACCACACACAAAGATCGTCGTATATGCGTGGGCCTCAAATTGGTGGCGGTTGCTCTGTAACTTGATATGATTTTGTTTTGTTAGCTTGAAAATTATCTTTGCATACATTTGCAGATTTTGGTAGACGGAAAGGTTTAGGGGAAAATATGTCCTTCATAGAAAATAAGTTTAATATTTGTTCTTTTTGCTTCCCATGCATAATTCAAGATATTCTTTTGAGGTACTTCTTCTATATGACGCAATTTCAAGACTTGTGCGGTTGAAGGGTCGGTTTCGAAAAAGGAAATTTTTGGAAGAGGAGTTTTTATTTTTTTTCCTAGGAACCGCTAGTGTCACGCCTTTAGGCTCATTGTGTTTGTTACGGCTTTTGCTTACAGCTGTCATTCTAGGAGTCTTGAACCCTGTACGAATTTGTACAGCTTCCCTGCTGGCACTGCACTGAACTATTGGTTATAGCCTGGGCTTTCCAGAGAGCTGTTTCCTCTTGTCGTTTAATGGATGGCCCTCACAGAGGAGGTGAAGGGCTGACTCTGCTCCTTAAGGTTTCTGGTAAAAAGCCCTAGTTTGTTCTAAAGCTCTTTCAGGCCACATTGTTCAATAAGGAGTCCGGTAACTAAGAAGCTGATTCCTGTTGAAATGAATTGGTCTTTCAGCCATTTACTAGCATCGTACCTCAGTGAATTGTTTCCCATGCCTGCATTCAGTCAAGGTCCAGTGTTTCTTATGCTGAAGTCTCATCTATTCCTTGACTTGGTTCCTTACTGTGTCTTTAGGGACTCCCAATACTGGTTCTGGGTCACTGGATGAGTAAGATGATCCTTTCTTTGCTCTTCGTTTATATGTCATTTTACTATTGAAATATCTTGAATCATAGAATGTAAGAAAGAATGATGAAGCTTGATTTTCCATTCATCAAGAATAAATTATGTTTGAGAGAAATAATAACAGTCCAAAAAATGTTTTGCTACGCTTTAAAATAATCCGGCCCAACACTGTTCATCATATTTGATATAACCCTCCCCCTCCAAAAAACAGTTTTAATTACGTGCGCAATAGATTCCGAATTTTCTCAGCCGCAAATAATTTCCAATAATAGTAGGAGGTTGGAGCTTACTTTGGGCGACAGGGCGGTAAGCTCCTAGCTAATAGGTCCATCATAATAGTTTGGGAATAATACCACGGCTCAGTTCCAGTTTTCCATATCACTGATAACCTCGTACATTACTAATATTATGAATTGTTGTATAGATCAAAACATTTCCACTGATCTATGGAAAGAAGCAATAGTAACGTCATAGCCTAAGGTGTATAGGTTCACAACGCGAGAGATCACGCCCCCTGGTGGGCGTTTGAAATTCTCAGGGGGCGGTAGAAGACTGGAAAAAATGGGGGGTGTTGATGCACTATTAGGGGACGGAAAAGCCTGGGGTCCGAGCTTTATTCTTGCTCTTCAGATTATTTGGAGGAGGTGAATGGGTGAATTTCCGAAAGAATGGCAAATGTTTTTAGTTGAGAGGTTTTGTTTTCACTCTAGGTTTATGGAAGGGGGCAACTTATGTCTAGAAAGGGACAACAAATCACACAGTTCCCAGCTGAGGATACTGAGGGGGCAACATTTTAAAGAGCTTAAGGGGCTGTATGATAAAAACCTCTGGCCCTACAAGTTTTACAGACCTACGTCCTGTAAGTTTACTTCCAATATGACCAAAAATCCTGGGAAAAGTGTTCTATATGCAAATGGATGAATTGGTAAAAGAATATTCAATGCTATCAAACTATTGATCAGGTTTTAGATCAGGATACAACACCACTTGAGCTTTAGCGCGCGAAACTGATGACATCATTATAGCAAGATCCGGGATTCTTTTCGATTTTGGTAACGCCTTTGATATAATAAATCATAAGCTTTTTTTATCAAGATACAAAAAGCATCAGATGATTCCTCACAGCAGTGATTGCAAAGTTGCTCATGTACTAGACGACCATACGTTCGTATTGGCAATAGTGTTTCAAGTAGTCAAACTATATTTTCTGGTGTACATCAAGGTTCTGTAATAGGGCCTCTACTATTTTTAATGTATACATTTGATTCAGTGAACATTATCCAAAATTGAAAAGTACAGTGTTATGGTGATGATACTGTAATTTATTATAGTTTTAATCCTATTTGAATCAATGATGACATGGAAAAAATAAAAAGAAAGAATATCTTGAATCGGTGACAAACATATACGTATTGAGGTCAAATTGTGTGTACATTGCAGTGTTTAGAAGCACACGGCGTGTGAATGGGCTATAAACTCAACCCCAGGTGGAATTTTGTTCTAGTACGTCCCTGCGTTTTACCGCTTCCTACCTTAACCGGCAGTCATCAGTTTCGCGCTAGATGCAAATAACCTAATTTTCTTAAAGTATATGCCGTGTATATATACGAGGGTAGATTGAAAAGTTTCCGGAATGGGCAAGAGATGGCGCGCATGTCGCCAAATTGTTATGATGGTTGACAAGGCGAACTTATTTTAGGGAAGCTGTCAAATTTTCAGACAGATACGTCGTACAGTTCTTGTTCACCAGGCAGTTTTGTGAAGCAAGTAGGCACTTTGCAAAAATGGATAAACAATAAGCGAAATCGCGTGACCACTTCGAAAGAGTGTTTGGCCCTTTTGAAGCGTAATCCCACGGATTTTTTTCGCCGATTCGTGACCGTGGACGAAACGTGGATCCACCACTACACACCAGAGACGAAGCAGCAGTCGAAACAGTGGATTTCTCCAGGCGAATCGGCTCCGAAGAAAGCAAAGACTGTTCCATCAGCCGGAAAGGTCATGGCGACCATTTTTTGGGATTCACAAGGTGTGATCCACATCGATTTTTTGCAGACGGGAAGAACGATCACGGGGCAATACTACAGCGATTTATTGGATCGATTCGATAGCGTATTGAAGGAGAAACGGCCTCGTTTGTAGCGGAAAAAAGTGCTCTTCCACCACGACAACGCGCCGGCCCATTCATCCCGAATCGCCACGGCTAAATTGGTTGAATTGGGCTACGAGGTAGTGCCGCATCCTTCCTACTCTCCAGACCTGGCTCCGTGCGACTTTTTTCTGTTCCCAAACATGAAGACTTGGCTCGGGGGCAAGCGCTTCACGTCGAATGAGGAGGTCTTCGCTGCCACGAATGCTTATTTTGCAGAGTTCCCGAAATCATATTTTTCTGAGGGCTTAAAAAAGTTGGAGCACCGCTTACAAAAGTGTATCGCCCTACAAGGAGACTATGTTGAAAAATAAAAATAAAACCCTGTTCAATTACTGCGTTTTCTTGCCCATTCCGGAAACTTTTCAATCTACCCTCGTATATGCGTTTAGATTTTCCACCCTTTCTCGATCATCAAGGTACAATCGATTAGGTTTTCAGTCCGTATCGGTCTGTCTAAGCGACAGGCCGTCGAAAGGGCACCCAATCCGCCCCCGCCGCCCCACGTTACTGTACATGCACGCCTCATTCCGGGGTGAAAGTCCGCCGTCAGTTGTTTCTACGGCCAAAGAGCTGTTGACCCTTTTTCTGTTCGTTGTGCACGGAGTTCGTTTGTTCTCGTATTGGTGGATCCTGAAAGATATGGATCCGTCTTTGTGACGCAGCAGCTGTGGTACTTAGGTAATTATCTATTGTAATTGCTACTTGTTTTTTGAATAGCGTGCAGCATACAGGGTGGAATATTAGATGTACAAAATTACCTAATTCAGAAACTAGTTTGTTATAGATAGCCTCATGCCAAGGCAAAAAGCCTATCGCATTCCATAAGTGCTGTGTGAGGAGAAATATCTATTTACATTGACCTTAAAACGCTGTAGATTGTAGCCATCGAAGAGCAAAGTCTTCGTTAGCTCATTCCACGATGCCGAGTGTGACCCACTTTCGCTGTTCCAGAGTGTGGAGATAGTCTGTGAGGTCAGGCGCATCCAACAGATGCACAGCTCGTTTATAGCTTGTCGATTGCTTCAGGGTGTACTTTGGAGCGCATCCCCACACATGCGAACAACACTCGAGCATTGGTTTGATCTGAACCTTGTAGAGTAACATCAACTGTTTGGGCGAATACAACCTTCTGGAGCGGAAGATAGTTCCCAGCTTGGGATGCCGACCTGATAAGGGCCAGGATATGTTACTGTTTATCCCCGTTCCCAGAAGCTTGGTGAAAGATGACTCAAGTACAGATCCCTCCATCTCGATGACATGGCCAAGTGAGGTCTCTAGGGATGGGAGTGGTTTCCCATGCAGGAAATAAGAGTGACCATCTGCAAAGCTGTTGGGAAGAAGAGCGTTGAGTGAGGACAGATCCCTGTGGTACTCACGCGACAGTATGTAATGCATACCCTTCCTCACCACAAATGAGGAGTGGTTCCTGAGAAAACTATACAACCATTGGCATAGACTAGGTGGCAGCCCATAGGCGACAAGCTTGATCTGAAGTCTCACGCTACACCCCATCGAAAACTTTCGATATATCGAGTGCGATGAGTCGAGATTATATGGCGCACAATTCTTCTGCTCCAAGGAATGTACGATTGAGTTTGGAAAAAGTATATTTTCAAATAAATTTAAGTAAATAAATGGCTCAATTATTTGTTACACTTCAGTGCATTTTTCAGAGTAGATCTTTTTGAGTCGATTTTCATGGTTTAATTTTTTTAATAATCTTACAAATATGGATATGTTCTTAAATAAAAATAAAATAGCTTAGCTGAAACGATGGTAGGCAAACAGCTCTATAATCTGTATAGATATCAGTGCTTTAAGAAGCTTACAATTAATCAATTGTACTCTCACTTCGCTGTATGTTCCTTCTTCATTCGCAACGTCGGGTTCAATCGAGATGCTATATATTCATGTGTCAGCGTGATAATGTATTATTATCGTGAAACATATTTCTCCGAAATTGTGTGCCAAACTGCACTGTATTCAATCCAGCTGTACAACTGTGAGAAAATATATATAAAAGTTCTGGTATAATATTTTTTGGCAAGTACGTACTTTTGGCTTGCACTAAGTTTACTATACGGGCATGACTAATGTTAGATGAATTTCATGAATGACTCCATGAGTTGTTGACGCAATTTTAAATGCAGGTTTCAGTTTGTGTTCTGTACTCTTGTGTGATCTTATGCATCAAACGGTTTTATTTAAATCATATGACCTGGAATTCTGAACAAAAAAAGATAGAAGTCAGAAAGTAGTTACAAATGGGTTTGTAAATGAGGGATTCGTGAGGTTACAAATCTTAAAAAATAGAACGTATTCAGAATCTCCCCCGTTTTTCAAGTTTGTTATCAAATAAACTCAACATGGTTTCGGTTATATTAATCGGTGATATGAATAGGTACCTTTAGCTCTTCTTTAATTATCGGTCAAAAAAATTAAGGTAATTGTCTTCCCACTAACCGGATCGAAAATTCTAGCTATAAGTATCACATATCAACTAGGAAGTTATCACTGTCCTATTACTATTATTTAATTTTTCAAAACCTAAAAATTATGTTAATTTTTTTTAAACACATTTTGGAATAATAAAAAAATAGTTTTACAGTATCTTAATATGCTTTGAATTGATCTTGATAATAATAAGGCAATTCTAAAATTCTTCCTAATTCTCGTAATCAACTATTGACCTTTGGAAATGTTGAATAGAAAAGCGGGATCTCGGTAGGCAGCCTGGAATCAAATTCCTTGACTTCCCTCGAATGAATATATGTTAATGTTACGACACTAATTTTCCGCTGTTCCACTTCTGCTTTGAAAATCACCACGGTATTTTCGGCACATGCCTGCCTGATAATGTGAAACAATTTTGCGGACTTTCATTGAATTACCAGCCGCATTACCACCAATTAACCACAGCAATTTAACTGGCCAGTTAACATGGGCGTACTATGAGTTTTTATGAAGATCTGTGATCTTGTCGACAATAAAACAGGCGGTAATCTCGTTTTTTCGGAATATCATTCCTAGCAAGGCCGGCAATGTAATCGTACCAGGACATGTTGATCTTAATTCCCAGAAGCTCAATACAAGTTGACCCGAGTATCAGCCATCTCTTTGACTTTGAGTGAATCGTATTGTACGAGGGTCGCGCTTAAAGCTTTTAGATGTTCTTTCAACATATTCTCCCCCTACCTCAATACATTTATTCATTCGGTAAAACCACTTGTCAAATTCTTGTGAGCAATGTTCTTTTGAAAGGTTGCTAATTTCCTCCTCAGATGCAGCGATTGCCTCTTCATCGGTGGAAAAATGGCGACCTCGTTACTTTTCTGTGATCTTAGGGAATAAGAAGTCCGGAGAATAAGGGGGGTAAGGCTACAATTTGACACCCTGTTCAGCAAAAAAATCGAGTGTTCTAGCAGCGCTGTGGGCGGGTGCGTTGTCATGGTGCCAATGAATACCCCGGAGACCAGTCTTTGGACGTCTTTTGCATAGTTCTTGGAAGACTACAGGAACACATTTGGTTATATACCATTTAGACGTAACTGTCCTTTGATTTTCCAAGGCTACCGTTGTGGTGTATCCACTTTTAGAAAAAAAAAGATGAGAACATTTTCTTTCCAATACTCTTGGAACGATGAATTTTCATTGGAGGCTGCTCACTTCCAACGCACCAAACTAATGACTACTGTTTAGTTTTAGGATCATGATGATAAAACCATGTTACGTCTTAGGTTAAGGTATTAAAAGTGCTTTTACTGTGTCCATTATCAATTTTTTTAAGCATAAACTAGCCCAATCAACTCCTTTTGCTTTTTGCTCACTGCTCAACAAATGTAGCACCCATCTGGTACACCGCTTCCTTGGGCGAAGGTGATCATGAATGATTGTTCGGACCGCTGCCGATCCGATCCCCAGAGCAGCCTCAATTTCGGTGTAGATTATACGTCGATCTTTTTTTTACCATATTTTGCACAGCTTCTACAGTTTCAGAAGTAACAGCAGTGGGCAGTCAACCTGTGCGAGGTTCATCATCGAGTGAGACCCGGCCCCTTTTAAACTCAGCAAACCAATTAAAAACTGTAGCCCTAGAAGGAGCTCCCAGAGCAACGCACTAAACTTTCGTGACATTCTGCTTGGTCTAGTCCCTTTTTATAGTCATACAAAATCATATCTCGAAAATCGCGACTACCCGGTTCCATTTTCACGTTAAAATTCGGTCATCAAACGCTGCCTTTGCGTATAAGCACTTACAACTTTAAACAAAATAGCTGCGTGCTCAAACTTGTTTAAACTTGTATAGATAAGGAATATCTAAAGACTTTCAGCGTGACCCTCGTATCTTTCGATATACATTTATTGTACAAATAGTAAAACAAAACGCAGAGCTCCTGTTATCATGCTTCACAATCACTTCTGTGGCGTATTAAGAGAAAAGCTAGATGCTTCGCGGTAACTTTACTGCCTTGTCATTTCCAATTACACAGAAACGGAAAATTGAGCATTGACAATCTTGACATACAACAAAAGTACCAACCTAAACAATAATTCATATTGAGACACAGGTTAGGCAACCACTAATACACACTATTACGATTCCAATAAATGAGAATTTCGATTCTCTATTCGAATCGTCTGTATACTTTATTATGTTACATTGGAGCCTTGTCCTGTAGATACCCCGCAAGCACGCTCATGACTACCGATCGACCAAAGCTGCCAAGTCAAGTTCAAACCGCAAAACTTCATTATATATTGATACGGTGGCGTGGAGTTACGCAAAAATAGAGTAACCGTAAATGTTAATCGAATTTCGCACAACGCTATAATAATTATAACCTTTGCCCATCGTCCATCGGGATTTTGTAAAATGGGTTTGGGCTGTACCTATGGATTATAATTTTAAAAACAACGTTTTCACACGTTTCGAACTCCAAAGTAAAAAAATAATCCTTGATATGAAAATACGAATGTCATTGTGATAAAAGCGTGAGGTGCATGGTACTATATTTTTACACTAACTCGGCAGTTTGAAATTATAACAATTGAGCACCCCAGGATTTTATCACAATGACATTCATTTTCTTGTTGATCATGTTATTCTCATATTAAGATCATTTCTTCATTGATAACTTCATCCTTGTACTTTGATATTTGGAACCGCAAATACGTGGCTGCTGGAATTAGAGTTGCTCTTTGATTGAACTTAACTAACGGGTCTGAAGAGTATTCTCTCCGTTTTCAGGGTCTTGAATGAGTATTGTATCGTTATATTTGAAGGATTCTGTCTCTATAGATACAGGTCAAACTAATAACAGTGCGTTTAGATGAAATATTGAATGTCATCCGTATTATCACTTTTTAAACGTATCGCTTCAAGTTCTATCATCACTTCTAAGCGTATTGGTTTATGAAAATAAATGATGGGACACAGTTATTAAATTATTGTCAGCGGTCCTTGATAAGTGTGCAACATTTGAAATTTATTTGACTTGTTGAAGTGGGTGAAAATATCGTTCGAAGATTCCTTTACAAACATACATACAAACATACACGTGAAGCGTGTTAAAACGCTACCAAAATGGAACAAAATGTGTATCGAGCTACCGTAATTAAGTAAAGTTGATTGGATTTGGAGCACGTTTCATGTACATTTAACCTATTTTTATATATGTACGTTTACCTGATTATCGTATAATAGTGAATAAAATCACGTTGCTGAAGTTAGTTAAATAAATAGTTAATTGAATTCTGTTATTTTCGATGCAGTGGTTATTTCCAAGCTTTATTTAATTTGGACACTTATTGTTTGTTATTCTATTCGCTATAGAGTAGTATTATAATAAATTGAAAGATATTAGATGCTTCTAGTTTTGTAGGTAGATTATAGATGAAAATGATAATTTTTATTAGATGGAAAACCGCGAAGCTAAGGTGATAACAATATCTATTCCTAAATATATTTGAGCTATTCTCAGATAGCTGTCATTTTTTATGTCTAGTGCTTTATTCATTATTCCACATGATTTTTTTGATCAGAAAATTATAAATATGATGAATTTCATAGTATTTTACCGTTGACATATTATATTAAAGCATAAGTATTCATGGATCATGAATAACTTACAAAAATATACCCAAAATTTCAGTACCACGCAATGTCTGATTTTCGTTATTCAAACTAAATGTTATAGATTAATATTCAACTATATAAAAATTGTAATATTGTTTTTAAATTTAAATTTGTTAAAAACTTTGATTAATTTCAATATTTAACTAATTTCAAACTTTGTTTTATTCTAAGACTATAATAAAAATTGTTATTTTAATTCTAATGAGTTTTAAAGATTGTAAAAATCAATAAAGAAAACACCGTAAATGTCTCTATATGATTATCAAAGTCCTATAATTTATTATTTGTTTTATTATTTTGAGAATTTAAAGAGATTTAGGCAAATATTTTGAATATTTCATTTTGATCAGTACCGTGGCGGTGAAATTTATAATTTTTGTTCTAGTTTCTTTTCTATTAAAGTTGTAGTAGAACGTTACAGGCTTAATTTTGAGCATAATTAAAAACCAATACCACCCAGAACAAAAGTTTTAAAGCATTCTTGATTTAAAAAATATTTGAGTTGTAAAAATCACAGTTATACAAGAATCACCCATTTCCCCTTCTTCATTGTAACGCTCTTACTGAAACTGTAATTATTTTCTTTCACCCAAATGAAAATTTACTTGAATTCCATGCTCTCTTCTAGAGAACTAACAGTTTATTCCAAATAGCGGCTTATGTCGAACGAGGTAGCCAATTCAACCTTGAATGTCGCTCAAGCAATCCTCAGAGCCTAAATTATGGACATATCGATCTGGTGGGAAATAAAATATACGGAGGAGATTTTATCACGCGGATTTCTCGTTATGTTATTCGGTTAGTCGCCAAATGGGGACCATGATCAATTCTTCAACATATGCTACCCCAAAATAATATGTTGTAATACAGCTGTTACGCTTTGTCGAGACGTAAGTAAAGGAACCAGTCACTCCTATGATATGGACTGAACATGCTTTGAATTATATCCCTTCACTATTTATGTTGAGGTGTTAATGTAACCTTTTAGAGTTAAGTGATATTTGTTTATGTTTTCTACTCATATAAACAGCGGCTACACCATATGTAACTTGATAATTACTTTTGTAACCGTCTTGCTGCTTCGCTTGTGTCAATACTTAACTCGGTCGCCTCATGTATATTCTTCACTAGACCTGGCCTGGTGTGGACATTGCTTAGACTCAGTCAGTATATATTTCGGCGAATTATAGTAGAGAGCAAATGCGTTGGCTCTGAACTCTGCAACGACTCAATGAAGATCTGCTTCTTTATCGCTGAATTTTGTTCAGTGATGAGGAACATTTTTGGGTACGTCAATGAAAAAATTTGCCATATATGAACTGAGGAGCAACCCGAAGAATATCAAGACCGACAGACTGAAGAAAAAGATTGACATATTTTCGTGATTTATGGCCATAAATCATATGAAAGACCTATCTATCATCTCCAATTGTAATTTTTTTGCGATCACAATCGTTTATATGACGCATTTCGTCTTGGAATCATCGTCAGACTGCAAAGATCTATTTGTCTGACGATGATTTAAAGATTGAATCGTAACTCGGCACGAAATACGAGTTTTGTTTGTGAAAAATTGTGTTTAAATTCATCTTTTATTTTATCTTAATGATGGAAGATCTCCTCCAAGTAAGATTCAGAATGTTTGTTCTCCCCCCTCTCCTCAACGAAGTACTGCATCCGTGACTGGACAACGTCGAAAGGCTAAGGAAGTAGCTTTCATTGCTAGCAATAGCAATGATTACAGCAGACCCAGTGCGAAAATCAAATCAATATTCCGGCGAATAATAAACAACATTGATTTACTGCATTGAGACCGGGATGATTCAGCAGCGCTTACTCATCATCCGCCGAGCAGCGTGAGTCACCCCGATCTGCAGCAGTACTACTCGGAGATAGAATGGGGTGAGGTGAAGGACGGCGACGTGGAGAAAATATAAAGGCAGCATTGTAACAAATGGTTGATCTTTCTACCTAAAGACGATTGAGGGTACTACATCAATCGAAACGTTGTGAAACAAAGTAGTGCTACTGGACATAATAGTACCATGAATTTTCAGGGTTTACACTCCGTAAACATCCAAATTTGGTTGTAGCGTGTGAGGTGTGAAGTAAAATGTGTCCAAAAGTAAGTCTACCATAGCCAGATATTTCCGATATAGAGCCATCGACGCAAAAACATGGCATATAGCGGCGTTTTGCAGCCACTTCAAAAAGAACATCGGCATAATAACCAATCGATATTTAGGTGTCGAGGATTTCTTGAACGTGATCCAAGGCAAAGGGTTTCCAGCAAAGGCGACAATCACTGACTACGTGTTCGACAGAAGTCGTTACACGTTATCAAAGAATCTCTGCAGAGCGTTCGGTGGCGAAATAACGTAATTACTTTTGAAGTTAGAATGGCAGATTTTAGATTGCAGAGAGGTCAATCAGTCTCGTATACAGACCAAGGTCGCTGGGAGCTGAGGGGAAGGGGCAGGGCATAGGTTTGTATACGTCTCCACCATTGTTTGTAGATGGTGCAGTTGGATTAGCTAAATAATTACAAAACTTGGACATATTTTAAACATAATCTCACAATTGAGGAGCAACTATCCAAACTGCATTAAATCCATAATATCCTGTTTTGAGTAAAACTTAAAAAACTAACAAATGGAGCTAGAGGACAAACTAAAATTTTTATTTAGTACATAATTGTTTGAATAATAGTTTTAAAGAGAAATATTACCAGATTTTTGTTTAAATTAATGATTTTCACATCAATATGTATCTTGTCGAATGGATTCACATGTTTTGCTTAACCAGCATGTGGATTTATATCATTTTGCTTAGTTTGTGTGGATTTACTTCTCACAGTTGCTCCTCAGTTGATGTGTGACATTTCTTGTAAACTCTAGTGTATTCATATCCCTTCTTTTGTACCAACTCATCATAGAAACTGTCCCCAGTTGATTGATCACCCCCACCCCCGTTTCCTGGAATAGCCCCTAGACGATGTTTGCATAAAATTATGAACATTATAGAAATTCAAAGTATTTGTTTGTTTTCAGGCTCAAAGTTCCTATGCTCGGAAGTAATAGCACCAATAAGAAGCGAAGTGGACGATATAAGCCTTATCATAATAAACTTCGAAGATCTTACCACTGTGCCAGCACCATCGTTAGAAAATAGCCCCATCGGAAAAAATAGGTTAAGTAAATGTAAGTAAATACTTAGCTATATCGATTTATTTTTCATTCTATTTTTTTAAATCAAACTATGTACTGATCCAAGTAAAACACAGCAGTTTTTATTTACAAAAGAAAATTATTAAGTTTTTTCCTCAAATCATTCTTGCTACATCTTCTCCAATATTCTGTCCGTAGTTTTTCATTTCATTTTTAGAGCCCGGTAATAAACTAAAAACTCGTAACTTTTTGTTTACTCGCAGAAACTCTGTCTGGACTATACGGCGAATGAGTCATTATTTCTACGTTTTGATTATTCAGATAGTCATCAGTCAGCTCGAGCTAACCATCATAAACTTAATGCAGAATCGTCTCTCCTCTTAGTCGTTTTACTCGAACCTTGTGGAGAACCTGATGCAAAATAACTGTAATGTACCATTCTGAGTACGTCTTCTTCCCAGTGCTGCAGTGGAAGTTTACTCAGCAACTCCAACAACAAGAGTTTTGTTTCAGTTTCTTCCATGAACAACTTTGTTTGGAGACGACTCATTCCCAATTACCCAAACTGACGATTGTTGCTTCTTTCCATGACCATAAAGGTATGATTCAGTCAGAAAACATGACTAAATATAAATCATGGTTCAGGAATACAAGACCACTAGATAGCACTTCCTAATTCCCAAAAAATTGCGAAATACTTATCTCGATCCAATGCCAATTTCCACTGAACAATGGAATTTCCAAAAATATTTATTTTCGTTCACTTTCTTGGATATATTCCAAAGTTTCGTCGGCATAAATCATCATAAGCTTGATGAATTACTGTTACGTATGTGCATCATTATAGTTCAGTCAACAAGTCAAATAATAAATTGCCACGATCATTCAGTGCTGAGACAAAAATTACCTGCTGTGAAAATGCTGATAACGGTCTTTGAATGAATTTTTTCTCAATAGCAGATGTTGTAGTAAATGAAAGGCCACCATCATATTTATTGAGCTTATTGAAGTGATTGATCACTAATGCATATTTTGTTAAGTCGACAGAGCTCGGGCTTCGTTCAGGCAAAGTTTGAGACTAGGCTCAGGCATACGAGGTAGAGGCCTGAGGTTAGCTGGTTACCTGACGCCACCGAGTGACGTTACAGCGGCTGAAGAGGAGGAAGACCGTTTGGAGCAATGGTGAGCATTTTCCGTTATTATTATTCTAATGAATATCGACGGGAAGGGGGCGATGATATTCCCCGGCCGTTAGAGAAGGCTTCAGCATCATTTTAAAATGTTCGCTTTTTGACGTGCCATTTTTTGTCCATGATCTTGATTTGTAAGTAATTGCACCAATTGACCTCGATCGGCATTCATTTCTTAGGGAATTTCATAACAAACAACTTTTCCAACTCATACAGAAACTGAGATATTAAAGTATATAAGGAAGATGCTATTTTTCACTAATCATTGATTATAAAATCATCAATTTGGAGGCAAACTTAGCATATTCAACTACACCCCAAAGTGAAGCTATGCCAAATTTAATGTCGACTAGTGAACGAAAATTTAATCAAAACTAGTCTATTGTTTTAATAGCTGCTTGAGTTTTCTGCACTATGAACTGAACTAGTTATTTGTAGATCAAATAATTTTTTCGATGTTGTAAATAGTGCATCGCGTAGAAGCCATACTCAATTTCTGACTTTTAACTGAGAATCATCATACACTTCTAAATGCATTATTATATTCTCAATGGAGAATTGTAAATGAAGTATAATTTCATGAGTACAAGAATGAATAGATGATTTTATTGCTTCCTGTAACACTAGCTATTAACGTCACAAGCTTCATTAATTTGACTGATTTACTCTTCTTTCTCATACCACTATTTTCCTCTTGAAATAGGATCCGCCGCATCAGTTCGCCCTAATTCGAGTAAACTTTTAATGGGGATGATTTTTTTTCAGCGTGGTGAATAAGCTACACTTCATTTAACTTCTAATTTACGCATATGAATTGCAGAGTAAAGCATCAAATCACATGAAACTAATAATACGGATGAGAGATGAGAGATGACCTGTGAATATATTATACAAATTCAGATAATTGCTTTTCATAACTTCAAATCAAACTGGTCTGAGGGAGGCAGACGGATATAGAAACATCACTCTTTGGTAGATGCCATCATCATTTTGTAATACCTTCATCAGAAGACCTCTCCTTCAGCAAGTACCATCATCTAGTCGAAGGTGGTACCCATCTTGCATAGTTTTACTTTGGCTGAGGCCTCTTCAAAACGTTGCTTAGAAGTGTAAGGTTCCGCAACCATGAAATTCTTCTTTTTCTATACTGTGTTTACCTTGGACAATCAACTGTGGAAGGTCATATTTTTTCTTCTTACGATATGGCCCACATATCATAGTTCACGTATCTGGAATTTAATCATGCACTCTTTTGAAGGAGGGTTGAGAAAAAACACTTAGCTTAGTGATGTTTTAGTGATTTACTTAGATCTTTCTGTATTACAGATCAGTAATAATTTGTAAGTCTCTAGTATCAATCTGCCTTGACCAAAGAATGCCTATTAGTTTCAGGACCTTGACTTTGTAAGATGCTAATAGGCAGCGCCACTATGCACGGTGCTTGGAGATGAGTTTTGATAAAAATATGTGTTTCAAGAGACTTGAAGGTGGGAAGTTATTAGTTTCATACACACATAAGAAAATCCTAGATTCTTTAAGTTATTGCAATGTATCTTGCTGTTCCTTCCACAGCCCTTTGACTTCATCCGCTCTGACCGCTCCAATCCTGGACGCCCATCCGCAGACGACGGTAGTACCCCTGCCTTCGGCCGCCGCATCGGCTGTGATCCCGCCCCTTCCTTGGAGCGGCCCTGGAAGGGGCGGATCCGTAGAACCGCCTGGCCCCGCCTACAGACTGCCACATCAACCAGCGCTCAGCGTGTCCCATAGTGCGCCCGCCTCTCATCAAGCGTCGTTCGAGAGAGGGGAGAGCATGGAGCGAACCAATGGTGTGACGAACGGAAACGGTAACGGGAGGGGGGCGGGCGGTGGAACGGGAGGAGGGAACAATAATAGGTAGGTGAGGAGACAAGTATTTAGATGTAGTTGTGTTTTTAGAACAGTGGTTTCTAACTTTATTAATATTTTTACTCCTATTACCCCAATTTAAAAGTCTTTCAACAATACAAGCAAATACTAATATCAATCTTGGGTATCAACTTTGTTACCTCCATAGAATAACTGTCTTGACCCCGCGGGGGTGAATACCTCCATGTTCTGAACCCAGGTCTTAGACTATTTAACAGAGAAATATAGTATTGTTTATATTAAAAAACAATCCATTATCAAACTTGGTTGCAAAATGTATGGGTACGCTGCCGGATTCATATAGAACATTTTGGATAAAAAAAATTGTGTCAGTAACTCGTATAAATATGGGTCGCCAGTGCTAGTTTTGCAAGAAATCAGCTCTTCTTAATCGGTGTCATTGGTAAATAAATTTAATGCTATATTGATTTGTGGTTAGCCAGTGGCGTACATAAAAAAAGTTGTAAAAACACTCCAAAATCATACCGATTTAGACATGTTCATCATAAATATCAAATTTTTACATAAAACTAAACATTAAAATATATTTGCGTATTAAATATAACACCTTAGGTACGCCACTGCCGAGTCGCGTTATTAGCTTTCAACAGTGTTGCCTTTATGGTACGCCGCCGTCTTCGTTGTAAGCATTACGTTTTTTGGGAGAATCATGGACTGTGTTTTTAAAATATATGTGAATGATATGTTTTGTCTACTTCTGTCGAATAGTCTGTGGTTGTGCTTATGAATAGATTGAGTTATAATTAACAGAAAGGGGCTGCCTATATAGACATATAAACAGCTGTCTGGTCGTTTACCTATTTAGTTATATCTAATGAGTCTATATCAGTTCAAAAATCAAATTAATTTCATTCGGACTAAGAACTTGAGGAATCTCATATAAACCAGTATATTTTTTATTCTATTTATATTCTAGTATTATTTTTTAGCAAGACTCAATTCTCATTCTATGTTGATTGCTGCCTAGTGTTAGTTTAATTAATACGTACGTTTATATTATCGTAGATAAATGTCATTAACTACGAGTGAATTTGCATTCCATTTTCATGGTGAAAATTCCCATCATCAATTATCTGCTTTGCAAACAAGGGCGTACTCTAAAATTTTGATATATTCTATCTTAATCGTTAGTACCTTTTTATGCGGTTTGCTATCACAGCATGTTTTTTAGGCTGCAATATATTTTTTTTTCTAAAGTCGTAAATTGAACGTAAATTTTCAAAACAGCAGAGAACACTGTTGTTTCATACAAAATTTTTCTTGTTTAAATCTAGAGAAAAAAAATTAATCATGGATTCACATTATTTTTAATATTGTTTTGATTCAAAATTTGTATTTTTTTATTTTAATAATTTTCTTCAAATGATTGTATTGTTATCTATCCTCAATACGTGTACTAATTTTAAAATAATAATACGTCTCGAATGTGGTAAAAATTACTCTGAAACATTCTGTTACATTGAATGACATAAAGGAAAATCAAATAAAAGCGTGTTAATAATTAATAATTAGTAACCTGAACTTGTATCTTCCCCCGAGCATACGCCCTTGCTCTCAAGCATCCACTCGATAATTACATTCACGCGGACACCTCCCTTCTGTAAACACACCACTTAACTCTAATTTGAATCCCACACGTGTCACACTTAATTTCAGCTTAATCACTTATTCTTGCGAGGCAGATAGCATCTTTCATCGGAATTAGACCAATATTCATCGCTTGAAAGCTACGACATGATTATTCTTCTACCAACAATCATTTTAAATTTCAAAAAGACCATTGATGGGGCTGGCAACACCGCCTCACGGAAACCTTTGAGGACGTTTGGCTGCTTAGCTATTTGAGATATGAACATGTGTTACATTGAGGTTAGGTTGTATTGTTTATGCGTTGGTGTCGATACGTTGATAAACCCATAGAGATGAATCTCAAGATCCAGAACTCTTTGAACTTGAAACCCTGTAAATAGTTTGAATATGATCTGAATCACAGTTGGGATGGTATAAAGAGATGATTCCCAGATAATACATAGAGTATATTTTGGCTCCTTTAACAGCTTCCACTTACACTTTTCTTATCAATTTGGGATGAAAGGATTTGAATTAATAAAACAAGGAGCTGAGGCAAGGCTGTACGTAGGAACTTATATGGAAAGACAGGCAATAGGAAAAGAAAGATTTAAGAAGGCTTATAGACATGAAGTGTTGGATGACATGTTAACCAAGGAGCGGATTAAAGCAGAATGCAAAGCTATAGTTTGTTGCAAAATAGCAGGGATTAGAACCTCCAGCTATATATTTGGTTGACTTCAGAAGAAGAACAATTTTATTGTAATATTTCACTAATAGCCTCACTGCAAAATTTATCAAAGCAATATATCACTATCATCAATTAATTTTGAATGGTTAGAAGGTGGCAGCTCCGGGATCTTGGTACAAGTGGAGGCAGTATCTCCACTTGAGCGGAATCCCAGATAATCTTACTTCATGTGTTTATCAACGTATCGACACCAACGCATAAACAATACAACCTAACCTCAATGTCAAATAGCCAAGCAGCCAAACGTCCTCAAAGGTATCCGTGAGGCAGTGTTGCCAGCCCCTTCAATGGTCTTTTTGAAATTTAAAATGATTATCGGTAGAAGAATAATCATGTTGTAGCTGTTTTTACTCTCTATTTTTGTATACTAACAGTACATGTTTTTCTAGGCACTACACAGTACAGAACCGAACAGTATCGCATGCTACAAGCTTAGACGCCATCGCTAGAAGACAGTGTTTTAGAACAGGATATCCTACCGTTAGTCTTTGTAAGTTTTCGCTAATACCCCGTAGTGTTACAAAGCCTCACATCGTGAATTTTGTTATAAGTTTAGAGGCATATACAGGATGATATTGAATGTTATGACGAAATTACCAGGGTGCGTTCCTGAATCACTTTCAAGTGGAATAATTTATGTATAAATATATGGCCTGAGAAGTCTGGTTTTCAAGATATACTTGGTCAAAGTTGGAAAAAATTGTTTTTTGTCGATATCTCAACGATCCTTGTGGCGATTAAGTTTAAATTTGATAGTGTTGTAATAAGGCGCCGAGTCAGCACTGACTAGAAGATAAATTTTAGTTGGAGTGGTGTATGTATCAAGGGGTAGTTTTATTTATGGTATTGCGGAAAATGCATGCTGATGACTTTTTTAAAATCCTATTATTTTTCGTATTAGGCAGATAAAAATATATTTTTTTCTCTTTTGATTTCACTCCGATTATATTTATTTTTCAAGGAAAAAATAAAACCACACCAATTCCTGTCGATGATTTTGTGTTAATAATTTTTCAACATCAGTGATGGGGTTTTTATCTTTTCTCCTCGAAAACGAACCGAAATACGTGAGGTATCAAGATACAAGACAGTTGTAATTTTGCCTGCTTAATCTGAAAAAATAACATTTTTTTCGTGGAGATAGAAATAAGTATTTTTGAGCTATTAATAATGAAAACATTTTCTTGAAAAACCAATCTTTTCAGGACTTTTCTACTTGAATTTGGATCAGGAATGCGCCCTTGCAATTATGTCAATATTTAATAATAATAATAATAAGTAACATCATTAAGCAATATCATTGAGTATTGACAATAACATTGCCTGATACTTTGGGGGGATTGAGGTCATTTATACTATTTTTGTTAGAACTAACTGTGTCGTAGTCAGTCCTTGCATTACTGTTGCTTGTTATTTTGGTTAGATAGACTTACAAACGAACAGCTATTTATTGGTGGTTTGATGGTTGAATTTGATTAATAGTGGTAGAAGATTACTCAAAAACTGGTGCACTGTGGTATTAAGTATCAAAATCCGTGCTTACTTCGAGTCTAAATATCTTGGAGGGAATTGTTACTTATTAGACATTGATAATTATCTCCTACTAGGAAGGATCAACGAGCTCAAAAGTTTACAGATGAGAATGTGCTGTACACAACGCAAAAAAATAGAATGCTCTCCCCCCTCCTTTTTTCGCATTTCTCAATTCCTATTTTTTTTTTGGAAAATTTGTTTTTTTTGACGATAACTCCTCTGCTTTACTGTTGAAATATATCATGACAGATCAATAAAACATATCTTAATTTTAAAATGTGCCCTAATGATAAAAATACAGTTTGTTATTCACTTGTGATGAATATAAGTAATGAAACTTTTCCTATGGTGGTGAATGTCTCTCTCTAGCTCATTATATTTTCTACTGGCCGTTAATTGTAACACCTTTACTAACGTTTCAGCTGCCTCAACAGCCTTTTTTAAAGTAAAAAATATAAAAAATTACGTGTATGCTCTCCAGTGTCCACTATGCATAAGACTTGCTATAGACATGGATATTTCGTCTTTAGCCTAGACTCGTCAGTATAGCCTGGCGGTCCAACTGTAGAGAGCAATCTGGTGGTATATACGTAACCTGGTCAAGGGTGTGATAGCAACGTATAAACCACCCAATTACTCTGTACAGCTAGACCGCCAGACTGTACTGACGAGTCTAGGCTAAAGACAAAACATGCATGTCTATAGCAGGTCTGATGCATAGTGGAGAGCATACACTCAATATCACCTGTCTACTTCTGATGTGAATAAGCCGAGATAACGGAACATTCTATCTGTAGATTTCGGCAACATGTTATTATAGTTCAAAAGGTACCGTTTCATATTTTCTACTTTGACTATTGCTTCCGAAGCAGCCGACACGTCAGTAAATACATTTCAGTCGATGGCGTGTGGTTTCAATTATCGACTATCAGAAAATATAATTCATCACTCACCTGTGTTTCGCAGATTACCTGCAAATATGTGATCAACATAAATCAGTTCAGTGAGTCAATTCACGAGCTTTGATATGTTTTCATTATTCTTGGCAGGAAATCTGCTCTACTTCATATACAACTTAATAATTGGTAGCAAATCGTACACATCAATCGTATTAATTTCCAGAAACGAATATTTATTCGTCCGCTAAAATATTTGCACATTTGTGCTGTCATTGCGAAACACACAAACAAGGTCGCGGGATAATTTAGACGTGCAACCAGACATACCTAGAGCAGTTTGGATTTTTCGCCAAATTATTGGTTCAAGTCCGCTTCGTTAATTTATGTGCTTTAAGTGTACGGCACCTGTCATCGCTGCAGTACTGGAGCCAGGGCCGGACTACTATGGATTTTTGCGCCCACCTCCATTATCCAGATGTTCTGATCAACTTTCATCCGGTCTGGTCCATTACAACCAAGCGCGAAAAAAATTGGAGAAGGTGTTTTGTGTTTCCAATGTTGCAGAAGTGTTTTGAGGAGTTTATTCTATCAAAAACACAAGTGTTTGAGTGACAAAATGAGGTACCAGTCGTCTATCCACCTCTCTGTTAACGACGATAACGTTGGAGAAGTGGAGCAGAGGCTCTCAACGTCTTTTATGGATCAACTCAACACATGTCAGTTGATATTTTGGGTATCGTCGCCGCCAAAGTTGTACCAAATAACCGGTATTTTTTGCAAAAAGTACGTCGAGTTGAGGTCGCAAAAGAGATGCGTGCCAACGTCGCTGATGATCCTAAAAATGCATCAATACTGGTAAGGAGATGTCGATTCATGAATATGACGTCGAATTTGCCCAATAATCTAGTGAATAGAAGACTACTTGAACGTTTGAAGCGTGTATTTCAAGCAATTTGTCGTGAACGGTTAGATTTGTGGGCAGATAGTTCATGGATTTTTCACCACGATAATGAGTTTTTGGCCAAATACAAAACAGTGGTCATTACTAGTCGCCGTATTTGCCAGATTTGACTCCCTGTGATTTTTTCCCGTTTTCGAAACTCATATAGCCGCTCCGGGGAACGCGCCATGAGTCGATCGACGTAATAGAAAGTAATTTCACCGCAAACAAAATACCGAAATTCAATATTTTCCTGGCGGAAAAAGGACCTTCTTGTTGTTAAAAGGCAGCACGGTTACACGTGACAATACAAAAGTTATATTGCATATTGAAAATATTTTACAATTCTTTTTATAACTTCAATCACTGTTCTATTAATCTGTCTCTTTACCAACATTTGAATGAAAATCACCTCCGTCGGCCACACTGGAAGACTGACAGCGCCATCTGTAGGTAAAGTTATTCGTGAAAAGGCGATCCATATTTGAACGGCGGATATAGCGCCATCTCTAGCCAACGAATTGAAATTTTGGTCAAAACGCTTTTTGGAAGTCTACTCTCCTTATAGCTAATAACTAAGGCCGACTCTGTCCGAGTTAAGCGTGTTGTGGTGTGTCAAGTGTTCGTAAATCGTTTTCGACATTCAATTAACACTTATTCGAATGGCGCCTCCACCAGATGAACATGATTCGTAGATATTTGAGTTTTATGAGGTTGTATAATCACCAATTATCAGTGAACTGCTTATGGTTTGATGAAATGAGGTTCAAAGTGGGAATATGGCTCCCTAGCTTTTGACAGAAACGCGGATTTTTGTCGCGTTGGTGACAGCACGCCATGAAAGCTACGTAGTTTGGATGGCGTGAAGCAATATTACGTCGTGAGGTGCCTGAATGCAGTAAATATTGACGTTAAATAATGTATTTCTATTGATGTTGATTCTATCAAAATTTTCAACTTTTCACACTGTTACGTAACAGTTCTATGGAGATTTCCAGTACCGTTTATTTTTTCTACTCTCCAGGTTTTTCAAAAGAACCACTTATTTTCCTCAGGCCCAAATCAGACTGTGATGTAAGTTTACTGGCCTTCCTTGTGTGTACCAAACAAAAAAGTAAACATCATTAAACCCTCACAAAGACAGAAAGCCTATCGCGTCTTAGACGCTGTAAACTGCAACTTTTGGGGATAAACTGATTGACAATTCATTCAACAATACTAGTTATAGATATTGGAATTTGATCCAATGAGGACAAGTCTATTGGTCCCTTCTAGAGCTCGTTGGAATGAATACTCTAGGTCTAGGTATCAAGGTCGTTGTCTGAATCTTCTATGCGTTGAGCTGAACTTTACTTTTAGATCCCAAAACCCTTTTCAACATCTTAATCGATCTGTGAAGTTGTAAGATTTCTCGGAATGGTAGCGGTTTGTATGGTTTTATGCAGGAAATAAGGGTGTTATCATCTTCAATGCTGTAGATATGATCAGATTTCATGTGTATGCTCCCCACTATGCATCAGACCTGCTATAGACATGCATGTTTTGTCCTCAGCCTAGACTCGTCAGTATAGCCTGGCGGTCGAGCTGTAAACAGCAATCGGATGGTACATACGTAACCCAGTCAAGGGTGTGATAGCAACATCAACTGATCTCCAAGTGTCGCCTACTATGGGGACGCCCATTGGCAACTTACGATTGCCTTGAAGCGACATCTGTCAACAGGGGATGACCTGATTTGCAGCGACATCAGTTGTTCTTCTTTGAACACTTGTACCGTTATCTCGGCTCATTCATATCAGAAGCTGACAACTGATATTGAGTATTTTACATTTCTTGCAGCTTCAAGGCAGTCTAGGTGTTAGAACCTTTGACTTCGTAAGTTGCCAATGGGCGTCTCCATAGAGGGCGACACTTTGAGATGATTTGATTAGATTTCATTTCCAATAGTTCGTTAATGTACAGCAAAAAGAGTATTGGAGAAAGAAGGGATCCCTGAGGGTTGCCGGCGTTGATAGTAAATACATCAAGTATATTCATTCACCACTGGAAAGGAATGGGGGGAAAGTTAAGAAAATTAAGGGAATATTATAATGTACAATACATTATTATATACAGTATTATCTTTCTTACCTAAAATGACATCCCACTATTACTGTTTCAATACCAAAAGAGTATTTTTTGAAATACATAATCAAGGTTTATTGGGCGAACAACGATTTGTAAAAATGGTGGATGTACTAATATTAATACCATGCACATTCATCATTTATGAAAAAAGGGGAATTCAATGTCTTCATTTGATTCACTAAAGTTAGTCTGGCGAATGAAATGGGCAAAAAATTCCCTATGAAATATAGCTAAGTATGGGAGTGAGCAATATATCAGACTTGTGGAATTAAATAGTACCATTGTAAAATATGGTGAATGTACTTCCATATTGCAGTTTCAATATTGAGCATTCTTCAAACGTAAAAATAACCAATCAATGTTAATATTGAATTTTTAATTTACATTTATAGTTATATCAATAAACATTCCTTTTACTTCCCTCGCATCTGCGTGAAAGTTGTGGAATCAGATATAATTCGCTTTTTGGATGCTTTATATCTCCATCAATAAAACCGGTCCTGGAAAATATTATTAGACTCGGAAGGTTTTGAACTTGGCCAAACTGCATTTTGGGATTTTTTCTGGTTTCCAGTTAATAGACAAATATAGAGAAATAAGCAAGGGCTTGAAACTTTCTAAAAGTCAAAATATCTGGTATAAAAATCCTGAAACAGATGGCCTGTGTCTCAACTGTGGAGTCTAGATCAAAGATCAAACCTAGATGCAGTGCTATGATTGCATTTGTTGGGAAACTGCAACAGATCTGTATAGGCGATCAGTTTAATCAGATTCATTGTATACATGGTTTAATGTTGTGAAAGCACTTGAAATTTGCGTATTAGGATAATATGAATCAACTTCCCCATAAACCATTCCCAATCTGAGATCTTCATTGATGTTCTGATACTTTTCAGCAAGTAAACCTCAGCTCAGCAAGCAGTTTCCCAATGTTTCATCGGAAAGTGACCTGCAGCGTTTCAGGACGGCTCAACAATCAGCTGACAGAAAGAGTCCCAGCCTTTCTCAGCAGAACGAGTCGGCGAAGCAAAAGGTTTGTCCACAAGTACGTAAGGCTTTTTTCTAACATTATTAACTAGTTTTATAGTAGTCACATCCAATTATATTCAGCGTCTACCACAAACATGGTAGACATAGTGATCAACAAAGATGATTCAGAATCATGGCAGTGTGAGTCATCGCAATCGATTCCTTCTTCTAGACGAGCAGCTGCTTTCGAATCATCGGAAGATCGGAGCTCAGAACGTTTAACTCGAGTTTCGTTGACTGCAAACCCATTAACTTCCATTACTTTTCATCATTTTTTAAATGCCAAATAATTTCATGTTTTTATTGTCTGTCCTTTTACGTGTATATTTTTTGGCGAGATGGTAGTTCAAAGATTCATTGTTATTCTGAGTTTTTGAGCACAAACATCGTTACCATGTCACTCCAATATCTACAACTTTGTCAATATTTGAATACTAATTAAATAATAATCACAAGAAAATCATTCCAACTACATATTTTTGGATATGCATAAAAAATCGATTTTTTCAAAGTTTTGGATCAAAATCTCTCCATAAGTCAACCCCAAACTTACACTGCTAACATGTGTGTAGTAACTGGATATAATTTGGATGCGGTAGTGAAATTCTGTTTGTTTCTCCAACTATTTCGTTTGATTTTGATTGGTTTGGCGGTTTTCCAATTGATCATCTATTATTTCTCCATCTTAATCGTCTTGCTATGTTTCAAACATGCTAACATATTAACTGCTACGACGTATCAAACTACGGAAGGCCGTAGCGCCCTCTATGAGATGCATACCAAAACGACTCTCGGTTTCCATTTCCATCCATCTATCAATAGTTTGGAGAGTTCGTGCCTCATTCTATTTCTGTTTATAGTTATGCCATTAAACGTAACAACATTACAATCGTTTACAGGGGTTGGGGGGGGGGGGTTAGAATCGAAAGTATTGGGGGAATATGGGTTTCAAGTACAAACAGATGCACTGGTCAACCTTTAAGGAGGGCAGCTACCCCAACCAGCTGCTTCCTGGTGACATCCGTGTGTTGAAGGTAGTGTTGTGAATCGAAGGCAAATGAAGGTGTCCCAGAAATATTAGAAATATCTGAAAAAATGTATAAAATACGTGTGAGTCGCTAGAGTGCACTGCGGACAAGTACAAAAAGTACAATACTGTTCCATTTATTTTGTATAGTCTTGACTAGTTAACAGTGCGTTTTAAAATGGAGAAGACAAAATAATAATGAAGATAATGATGACAGTGATGAAGATATTCCTCGCCTTTGACATGTTTCGTATCGAGTGATTGTTCTTTAAAAACTTGTTTTTTGACATATCTGACAAAGTTCTTTGTACTCTTCCACATTTAACACTATTTTATGATCATCTATTTTGTGTTTAGTTTTAAATTGGTTTCCAATATTTCCAATGTTTCTGGGAATATTACAATACTAGTTGAAGGGTAACTTCATATGAAGAAGTGAATATCAAGCTATTAATTACATAAAAGTCTGAAAGTATTGAAGGCGTTTTATGATCTACGAAAATAATGTGGTGTCATTGAAATACGACTGAAATATGAGCTATTGGAAGGAAAGGGTGGAACAGTTTTTAACGTTGCTTGCCGCATATATGCATAGCTTTAGTTTTCCTCATTCTGCATTAAGCTGAAGTCGTCATACTTGTGGTGTGATGAGTCATAAACTGCGTGTAAATACAAGCTTTTCTAATTAGGAAACGTCATTGGAACTGATATTTTTATCTAGTCTAGTCTATCTTCTAGTTAGTTCTAACATAGTATCTTTAAAAACAGAGTTTGGTGATAAACATTGTACACGTTCTGCGATTAGTGTTTCTTTTATGCAGTAAGCATTTATGCTTTATTTTCGTTCTATCCAATGATCGTACCTATGAACTTTCAGAACAATTCAAGCGATAATTTACTTGCTGCTCTTGCATGTTTTAGGAATTGTTAAACTAATTCTACTGGTGTAGTTTATAAGTTGACGTGGGGTTTTCTCGGAAATATGATCGCACACATTGTTTAACTTGCATCGAACTCCGATTATGTCATAAAGAATGCATGAATCAGTTCAATATGCATGGCATTTTATGCCCAAGTTTTCAGATCTAACGGTGACAATTCTATGGAGCAAATAAATCGATGACCAAGTCTGAATGATTGATCTATAAAGGGACATGCATTAGTAGTCGTTAAAATGGGAATAGAAATATTTGTTATATTGTTTGATATTCGTATTATATAGTATTAAACAAAGTTTTTACTTACATTGAGAAATAAGATAGATATAAGATAAAAATAACAGCCAAAAAATGAAAATGTATATCAATAAATTCAATATTCAGCAGAAAAGATAACTTTAAAGTACTCGAGTGCGTCAAAAATGAATTAAAGAAGTTAAAAATCACAATTTTGTGAGATTTATCTCATCCACAAAACTTCATAACATTGCCACTCATCGCTGAATTAAGATAATTTAATTCTGAGAACTTAAAACACAAACAAACAAGTCAGAGCGTTGTACATATAATCACGAGTGCTGTGATCAGCTGTGATGGCGTGATGGCTGACGGAAAGTATATTATCTTCAATCAGGGATTGGAGTATAGTGTGGATTCCCTCCATATAAAGAGCTGAAATATAGTGGACGTACTCAACAGGATGCAAGGTATCTCCCATATGTTAAGTTACCTCCCATATTGGACTTCCTCACTATAAAGTCTATAATTAATTCTACTTCTAATGTCACAGTATTGAGATAACAAAAAAATCAGTATACCAACACTTGTTTTTATTGAGAACGAGCAGACACTGAGACAATTACTATCAGATACTTTGGAACACTTCGTATTGTCATCCGAACTATCATACTTTTAGATTGCGCATATATACTTTCAGGTGATAAAGCATTTACCATGTGCTATAGAGTATAAAAATAGCACACCGTTCAAGGTTTCCTCCTCTTGATTGAATTCGAAAGTCGTTAGTCCGGTTGATAAAGAAACTCCTAGCTCAATTTAAAATCACTTCTCAATCTTAGAAAAATTACCTTGGCAGGAGATTTGCTGGGACTGGACGTTACGAAATACTCGGTAAACGTTAATAAACGTATTTATCGTTGCCTTCTATAGAAACATTTATTTCTAGTTCCATATTTTCGGTATTTCTATTATATCGAACACTTGAAGGTCCAGCATACAGAACGTCAGCGTCCTCCAGAAACTACGGAATGGTTGGGAAAATTTTTCTAATTATTATTGATTCCTCGCTCTAACAGATTGCAGTGAAATCCAATAACAGTATTTTCTAGAGGCGGCTGATTTTCGTATTTAGCTCAACAATGATGGTCTACCAAAGTCCGTCATGGCCAAATGGTAAGACGTCTGCCTAGGATGCAGAAGATTGTGGGTTCGATCCCCACTGACGATACATTTTTATTTTTATTTTTTTAAACTCTGGCCTGGTAATTTCTGATTTCTCTTGACGTTAGATGATAGAATTTGAACCTGTTGCCTGTACTACGATGTGCAGCATTTCCGATAAATCAATGTCAACCGTCCAACGTACGGCTGGTCATCAGACTGTTCATATTGCCATCCTCGGCCTTCATAAAATATGCAACTAGTCGCCGCAAATACCCAACCGGGAGTACTCGGGAGTTTTCAGATACTTTGTAGAAGTGGCCATCGATGGCGCCTCTCCTGAGGAAGGCCGATTCCAAATCGACGGTTCGCGATCAGGATATGAGCACAGAAAAACTATTCGTTCAAAAAGTGGACCCTGAGGAGGACACCAACATTAGGTGCGAGTGGAATAACAATAACGTGAGTTTTGGCATTTTGTTTGTTGAATGAATGTTTATATCGTTGGCTCACTACTTTAGATAGCAGAAAAGTTGTATGTGGAATTAGTATATCTGACCTGTTCGTTTTATTCCTAGCTTTTCCCATGGTATCTACATTCTTTTACAGAGCTTTATCAGATTACACTGCAATTCGGAAGTGGAATAATAATTAGAAAAAATTAGAAAAAAAATGTTTCGCCATTGGGGATCGAACCCACAATCCCCTGCATTCTAGACAGATGCCTTAGCGTTGGGCCATGACGAACTTGTCAGACAGAATGGCAAAGACGCTATGGAAGGTACATGCCCCCCCCCCTGCGCAACTCTTCTTCCCAAAACCTTTAGACTGCCATGTCTAATCGAAGATCGAGCTGTAAAGGCTAGAAAATCGGGAAGAACAGTTGCGCGGGGATGTACCTTCCATAGCGTAATTGCTGTTCTGTCTGACCAGTTCGTCATGTCCCAACGGTAAGACGCCTGCCTATATAACGCAGGAGGTTGTTGTTGGTTCGAACCCCACTGGCGAAACATGTTTTCCTTATAATTTCCCTAATTGTTATCAGATATCTACATCCATGTATAGAGAAATATACGAGGAATTGGTAGTTGGAAGAAAACAAAATAATATCGTGTAGACTGTGCTCTTACTTGGTGAAACTCGTCCATTATTCAGATAAAATTATGCAAATGAATGCGCATAATATTTCACAAATAATCCGACATAAGTTTGTGAAGCTGTGAATAAATTGTACAATTTCAGATAAAAGGTAATTCTATTTGCTGTGCGTGTTATTCTGGTGAAACATTTCCTTTTTTGCTAATCCGGATCGCTTACCTTGAAGTTTTTTTGTCAAGTGGGATAACATAGCATACCTTGTTATCTATTTCATCCTTTTTAAAGTATTTTATAAAAAAAACATTGGCATCCCAAGAAACTGAAGCCAAGACTCTTCCGGTAGATGAAACTAACTTCGGAACAGGTTCTTCTCTGGCATAGTCTGCTATTTTCCGTGAGAAAATATACTAGATTGCGTTGTGACAAATGGTCTGAAACTGTTTTGTTTTTGCTAAAGTGTGAGCAGTCGCAGTATCCCCCCTTTTTTGGATTGAATCCAGCCACTTCCTGGAATGTTTTGAAGCTCATTCCCACACATGCGAGTGATTATCCAGAGATCTGAGCTGTGTAGGTGAGCAACTGTTCCGGTGAATACAATTTTCTTGAGCGGCAAAAACACTCAAAAATACATCAAAAGCCAGTACTATGAGTAAGGATCGGTTCCTGAGATAACTTTCCAACCATTTGCATAAACGTGGTGGGAGCCCATAGACAGCAAGCCTCTGATCAAAATTCATCATAGCTTCCTCCAATTAATAGAGGTGCTAAAGATGACTGAACAGACAGACGAAGGTTACGATAACTGTACTACCGATTGAAATGAAAGTTTTATCATAAATCCTTCGAATAGTCCTTCGGTATTTTATCATCACTTTCACCATATTTATAACATATCCATCTACCTACAGGCAATGCTATGGACACAATATTCACATGGAATGTTTCCCGTAAAGAATGTATCAGACGAGCTGACATTTTCCATGTACCGTAACCTCTTATCCTTTGTTCTACAATTATCGGAAATATGCAATTTGGCCAGTGCGACCGTTTGCATGTCGTTCAGTATTAACTGACCTCTGATTGAATAACAGGATAATATTCTGAGCCTCCAGGTTATTCGCCAACGGCATGTCGGGATGTCTTGCATAGTACTGTCTTGAGATCGGACTTTTCTAAAGGGATCTTAACTTTTGAAATGAACCCAGAAATTGGAAGGCTTCATCAAATTTCAAGGCTTTTTGGTGTCAGTTCATTTTTATTTCAGGTTTCTAGAAGGGTCTTTTTGTTTCGTCCAGGTGTTCAGGGAGACACAAATCCCAGTGTTCATCTGGGGGTTGGAATGTCATCTCGAAGGGTCTTCCCATTTGCTACTAGGGATTCGAACCTTCTGATTCCCGTTTCAGCCAACTGGGCTAAGCGGGTACTGCTCACACTCGTTCAAGAATGATGACGATGTTATGTATATAATGTATATTCCTCCGTATCTCGAGATGAAGGGTTAGTTTTCGGTCGGTCAAGATCAGCCCTATCGAGAGATGGGGGGTTTTTATATGAATTCTGAAAAAACATCGCCCCTAGTACGATATTCTAATTATATAACTTCAGATAGCTGGTCAGACGATCTAGCCAAGTGTGCTAAGCTGGCACTCCGCTCATCGGTCTAGAACAGTCCTAAGATCGTCTCCATTAAAACGATTCAGCGCTAAGGTTGGGTCGGTAAAGATTTCCGACCAACTCCGTCGACAGGGAGAATGGGATATTTGAAAAGGGAGCTCAACGTTTGAAATGAGCCTATAAATGGAAGGCATTATCAAGCTTCACAAGGTTTTTGTGCCATTTCCTTCTTATTCCGTGTTTTCAGAAAACTGAGAATTATTCTTGCTTCGTTTTGAGATGATTTACTCTCGCGGTCCAGATTTGATATTGAAGGACAGACGTTCCAGCCAACTGAGCTAAGCCGGTACTCGTCTCACTTGATATACAACGACAATGATGTTAAGTATACTCCCAAAATAGCCATTTTCCATCCATCCTGCACGCGTCGTTCGTATCTCAAGGTACAATGCGTGTTGGGTCGGTGAAGATCTCTGACCAACTCCATCGACAGGAAGAAAGGGATATTTGAAAAGGGAGCTCAGCATTTGAAATGAGCCTATAAATAGAAGGCATTATTAAGTTTCACAAGGTTTCATTTGTTATATTAATAGTATCGAAAGTTTTAGAGAATTCCAGCAAAACTAGATAACTGAATTCATTCCTGGTGCGATGATTCAGTAAGTCGAACGCCCTCAGCATATAAGCGCTCTGTTTGTTGGCTTCGTCATCTCGTCGCTCCGTTCTTTGGTCGTTTAAACGCGTCCGCGGCCAATGAACGCCGTCGCGACGCCGGCAGACCAGCGTCGCCAACGCGGCGCCCGAAAGACGCCTCAACAGTCGTGCGACGCCTTTCGTTGGTTTTTTATCGTATGTCGGATAGCAACCGGTGGTGAAAACGTGTTGTATCAAGTGTATTGTTCATTAATTTATAGGTTGTTATATCAGTTACAGGAAATATCCGAATTAATTCTATTTTAGTTTGGCGTTCGACATACTCAAAGTTCTTATTGTTGTCATGAGCTTCGTATATCTCGAAACTATGTGGTCCTTTCCTTTCATCCAGTACGAAGCTGGACACAATTCTTCAATGTGGTTGTATCCATGATCCTTGTAGATGTGTTCTTGGTACTGTTTGCAGCATGTAGTAACCCATTCTCGCTTCCTCCTTATAACAAATTGAATTGAGGGCATGTCTAGAATTATTACTACATTTAGAGCGCTCTTCTTTGCTCCCGTTTAGGGCGAATAGGCGAGTCTTTGTACCTTGCTTGAACCAGCAATGGCAGATCGTTGTTTCTTCTTTGGCCACCACACCACAGACGCACATGTGATCATAAGACGTACTATCGTGTGATCATGAGTTGTACCATCGTAATGCATGTCCAGCATCTGATAGATGAACTCATACCCCATGTTGTTTTCCGTATGAGCGTTTGGATAACACTAGGGACATCCCCATTCTCCTTTTTATCCTTTTGAGCTGAGGTCCCAGTCCAATAGCTTCCTTCTTCTGGTGATTCCAACTATGAACGTCTTGGTCTGATAAAAGGGATGAGCATTTTTAGAGCCCTTTATATTTTGTCTCTCACCGTGTTGTTGAATTTTCCCTGCTCTAACCGTGCATACGTCATTTAGACATAGTCCAATAATATTTGTTACCTTTTTGAATGATGTACACATTGCGAAAAAATAAAGTTCGCCTTCAGAATCCTTGAGGTATGTGAGACGGCAACATCGCATTGGTGTCAATGTAAATAATGGGTGTCAAATCATACGTCGTGGACCAATAGTTGATACTAACTATTCATCTGCCTTACCGGCGGGGCGATGTTGTCATGTTGTGCACTTTTGGCATCCTGAAAGCAAACTTTGTTTATTTTCAATGTATAAACTGACGACTAACTCAGAGCTGATACGAGAAATTTAAATCACCTGGATCAGTACATTAACTGATTTCTCTTGAGAGTTTACCGTATCTTTCCACACAACAATTGTTTTGAATGCCACGGTGTTCTAGCTACGAAAATAACCTCCGTTTAATTATCCATATGATTTCCAGATGGGATTCAAATCTACACGTCCCACTGTTTACGGCTTTTTAATTTCCTTTTTGATTAGCAATTTACAAAAACACACGCAGAAGAAGAATGTGCCAGGTTCCTATTTATATCGCATCATCCTATCAAGAACGTTTAAAATTTTTATGTGTCTGTTTTTGGTAGAGAAGGATGCACCTATAATGTGATCCCCATTCAACTCTTTCTCATGCTCCACACAGTCCCTACGTAGTGTTGCAGAAAATCGATATAAACGACTTGCCATGCCATACAGAGTACCAGATTTGGGAAAGCAACCCTAACATTTAATAGTGAAACTAGTGTATTTATGTCTTGGTCTATCGGTGAGTCAGGTTGTCAGTCTATCGGATTGTTAGTCTGTCTGTCTATCTGTTATGTGTCTTTACAGGGTCCGGTAATCCATGACACCTCTTTAACTCGGAAGCTTCTTTTCATAATTTGATTAAACTTCACTACTGTAATGAATGCGAAAAAGTTCTCGAAAATCGGATCAGTGACGGTGGGGTTATATTTAAAAAAATTATCATACTTCGTTTTTGGACATTTCTGAGGCCCCTCTTCATATTCAAATGGGGGGGGGAGGTGAGTAAGAAATTGGAGGTGGTGGGGGGGTTAAAACATACGGTCATACCGTGTTTTTGGACATCTCTAAGGCCCCTCTCCATATTCAAATGGGGGGGGGGGAGTTGGTTAAGAAATTGGAGGTGGGGGGATTTAAAACATACGATCATACCTTGTTTTTGGACATTTCTGAGGCCCCTCTTATGGGGGGGGAAGGTGGGTAAGAAATTGGAGGTGGGGGGGGGTTAAAACATACGGTCATACCTTGTTTTTGGACATTTCTGAGGCCCCTCTCCATATTCAAATTTGTTTGAGGGGGGGGGAAGTTGGTTATAAATTGGAGGTGGGCGTGAATCTCAGGAAAATGTTCAATGTTATTGAAGATTGTGAACTGATTTTAGCGCTGCTAAATCGCTTTAACTATACTTTAGACATATTGGAAATAACGAAAATTTAAAAAAGCCTAAAAATTTTCTCTAATTTATAACGTTTGGTATTTGATATCGTGATATTACTGCCAACAATATCAACCTGTATGAAAAACGGTACAGGATGCTCAAAATAAATTAAAAATATGAATTTAGATCATATCTTAAATAACTGAAGCAAATCTTACATTTCCTTATGTCAACATTAGTCAATCTAGTATCTAGTTTTACAGCAATTTCACAGCATTCTTTATTCCACGTGTTCTAGGTGTTAAATTGCTCTACATGCTTATTATTTCTAACTTTAATGCTTCATCAGCGACTGTACAGAGTAAATAATACGAGCACGCACAAAGCTACTGTACCCAACCACGTATAATCTTGCTACAAACTTCAAAGTCGAACATAAATCCTTATATTTTTATTAGTAACACAATGTTGATGATTGTAAATACTGGGAGTGAGTTGAGTGTCAGAAATGTTATGATTCGAAACTAAAAATAAATAGCTTTCTAGGGTGATTTAAGAGAAATTTAAATGTTCCGTCGTACATGAGATATATACAGGGTGATCTTATTAGCCAAACTGAAATGGCAAATAGGGGAGAGGGCTCGTTCGCAGCAGACTGAGTTTCAGGATGCTCAGAAATTATGGGCAATGAAAAGGCAGACAAGCTTTCAAGAAAGGCATCATCATCCTCATTAATTGACCCAGAGCCAGTCTTGGGGGTTTCTAAAAACACAGTAGAGTACCATGCCAAGGTATGGGTGAGACTTCAGCTCAAGGATGCAATTTATTAAAGCATAATGCTCAAACTGGCTATAGGACTAATTAAGTTCAAACAAGAATCAGCTCCATATAGTTACTGGATTTCTCACAGGACACTGTATCCTGAAGAAGCACTTTAACAAGCTAAGGCTTTTATAGCTTTTACGTCCAAACTAGCCCAGGTTTCAAGATTGTTAGAAAGGGTTGTGCAAACAAAGTTTTAAAGTACAATAAGCCTAAAGGTACAGAACTAATGGAGACATCACGTCGGGTGGCTCCTAAAATCTCATTTAATCAATTTTAATGCTTATGGAGCAAAGCTCAAGGCAGTTGCCTCATGTTCCTCTCCCGCTAAAAACGCCCACTAATATTTTCGTCCCGATATACCGCGGTTCGCACTATCAAACCGTTAGTATGAATGAATACAGCTTTCGCGTGATGAATGTTGACCGTGAAACTAATCCAGTTTTCAGTTTAGTGTTGTTCTACTATAATTTCCTCGCATCACGTTAGCTATGATACAAGTGTCGATTTTGTGTGAGAAAAATGGTGCCAGAAACAAGTGCACAAGGAGCAGTTCGGTGTCTACAGAAAGAAGTAAGCAATGGATATCCGCAGAGGTTTGTTTACTTTACGTCAGACCAAGTTGTCAAACTGTAAAATGATTATTTTTGATAGGGCATTTTTAGTTCAATTATTGTAAGAAATAACCCAATATTTATTTTGCAAAAATTGTGAACGGGGTGAAAAAATATGGTAATTTATAAGAAAAGGAATCTGAGGAAGCGTTTTTTTATCGATTAAAAGAAATCTTTTATGGTCTTTCTATGCATGGGCGTCGTTATGAGATTTTTCAGGTGGAGGCAAGGATAAAGAGATTTTGAAATATGTGTTTTATTGAAAATACAAAAACAAAGCAAGAGCACATGAGGCTTACACTAATAAAAAACATCCTAAATTATTTCTGAGAATAATATTTAAAAGAACAGTAGCTTGAAAACTCCGTCTCTTGGAACCATAAACGTCTTTAATAAAAAAAAAATATATTCTTTGTTGCTTTTTACCATTTTACAGTGCACAATTTTCGTACATTTGGAGAAAAAAATTCCTGAATAAAGCAAAAGACTTTCAGGGGGACAAGTACCACCTCTTCCCCCCCCCCCCCTAAATAACGCTCGTGCTGTATGCTTATACAAATCCCAATAGCTTTGAGCGCAAAGGCCCGCATACTTGTTAAAACAATCAAACTTGCGAAAATATTGATTAATAACGATCTAGCAAACACTCTATCATCGAATCCAAGTCTATTTCCGAATCGGTAAACAGAGCTATTTATAATTTTTATGAATAAATAAAACGGCTTTTCTGAAAAAACTAACAAGCACCTCCATAATACTGCGCGAGTAAAAATCGTATTATATTTAAACTGAGATTTGTTGTGAGAGGTGGAACTCCGAGGAAATATTTATCAGTGAAAATGCCGCAGTTTCATGATGTTTCGATTATTTCAACCGAATTTATGGTTGGTGACGAATATATTTTTAGTGTTAGGTTGTACTTTGTAAAGTGCTCGTTTATTTGTTACAGTTTTCATTTCAAGATAATGGGTCAGCTAAATACTTTCAAAGTGGCATCCACACGCCGAAGATGGGTGAAAAAGTCGCACAGGTAAGCGTTTGATAATTTTTTTTTGGTGTGATAGCGAGATCGACGCTCATCTCCAAACGTCGCGCACGGGGGCGCTGCCCATTGGCATCTTACACAGTCAAGATCCTGACACTTGGACTGCCTTGAAGCGGCAACAGATGTCCTCACGACATCTTTCTCGTTAGATGGGCTGCGCCACTGTGCGCGACACTTAGATATGGATGTTGATGTTCAAAAATCATTACGGTTTGCTCTTAAATCATGTGTTTTAAACTATAATTACTGCGACTCGCTCAGGTGTCTGGTAGTTCTGAAAACATTAAGATGATGCAAAAAGGAGAATTCACGCTACAGTCCTTGTCCACTTCCAAATGTCTTTTACACAACCTTTCCCAGTTACTGCGGTCATTAATATATGACTTTTTGTTATAAGGCTTCTTTGTGGTATGAAGTTTATAATATAACTATTACCACTTCAATTTTTTTTTTAAATAATGGGGGGTGCGCCATTAGATGGATACTGACAGCATTACTTCAGCGATCAATCCAGTCTGACTTATAAGCGCCATCTGTTGACTAGGAACTGCAAGGACAATAAAATATTGATTACTTATCTCACGTAGTAGGCGCAGTCGTATAGGAACCTACAGTTTGTATGGGGTCATCAAAATCGATAGGACCCAACGTTATTGCCAAAGGGTTACAAAATCGTATTGCAATTGCTTAATGTGACGGTTTCTATGGTTTACTACGCTAAGACCCGATGTGAATTTGTATAGTTTTACGAAAAACAGAACTAGAGGATTTTCAGGCATGGTGTAATGATTTTATGAAGTGGAAACATGCCGGTGTTTGGAGCAAGTGTGAATGTTCACGGATTGCTTAAGAGATGGCGCTGGCATTCATTGAGGGTATTTTTTGTCACGCCAAGGCACTTTGGTCGAAAAGTTTTGTTTTATAATGAATGTGTTACGGTTTTCGGGCATAGCAGGATGAGACTCATATATGACTTATTCTAAATTATTCTATCTGGGGTTATTTATTGATTAGCTTTTAAATTGAAATAGGAACTACTTAACCAGTGGAATCATCATACACTGGATTTGGAGTTTATAGAGAATCAATTTGGTAGGTTAGACCGTAACCAACACCGAGATATAAAACGCATTCCAGAATAACTGAACTCCAGAAAAGCTAGTGGTACAGACCAAATACCAGCAACTCTCTTGAAACGTTGCGTCGCAGAGCTTAAATCTGTCCTTTGCAAGCTATTCAAACTTTCCTACCAGCGAGAAGTGTTCTATGCTCTGCATCATGTCCAAGGTTATGGAGACTGTTATTAACGTGCAGCTTTTGAAGTATCTGGACAAAAATAATATCATAAACGATCGCCAATATGGATTCAGCAAGCATAGATCCACGGGAGATGGTCTACGTCACATTATGTGGAGCAGAGCAATAGAGCTTCATGGAGAGTCTCGAGTCGTCGCGCTCGATATATCGAAGGCTTTCGATAGGGTGTGACATAAGAGGCTTTTGATCAAACTATGGGCTGTCACCGGGTCTGTGCAACTGGCTGGATAGTTTTCTCAGGGATCGCTCCTTATTTGTGGTGGTGGATGAATATGCCTCCGATGTACTCACCAACAATGGGTGTGTTTCTCAAGGATCTGTACTTTCTCCAACGCTTTCCTTGTACTTTCCCTATTCTATAGATATATCATGGCAGATATTCGACCGAGCTGCATCAGATCGAACTTACAACTCCTCGAACGAGCCTCTTCCAAAAGTCGTTCTTTTGGAGAACCCCTGCATAACGCCGACTGAGCTACCGGGGACTTTGTTCCCCGATGGTTGCAATGTACAGCGTTTTAAGGTCAATGTGAACGGACATTCATCCTCGCGCAGTGCTTATGAAGCGCGATAGGCTATCTGCCTTTGTGCGAGGTTATCTATAAAAAATCCAACGAACGGTTCTGTTATTGTTGGTAGAGAGGCATTCGTTAGTGCCTGGAGGCAGTCCAGTGCTGATCTCTTTGTTGAGAGTCAGTAAAGCCTGTGTGCTATCTGTGCAGATTCTAGTATTCGTGCCTATAATGTTCTTATGAGTGATTTCACTAGCATCTGTGACTGTCAGCCAGTTCTAGGTGTGTTACGCTGGCAAGTTCACCTATATGTATGAGTATATACCACATCCATCCCTTACCGATCCGACCTTGAAAGGCTGTAAAAATTTCATAAGGACGATCAAATATAAACTTTCGAGAAATACTGTCGACGTCAGTCAGTTTTGCAAGACCCATGCTCCGCATGCGACGTCTATTTATCCTACACCCCATGTTTTGCTGTATACCAACATATTTGAAGCATACCATTATTACCAAAGCCGCTTCCTCTAGATCGCCGATCGCTCTATCGTGCTCTTGTGACGTCACTGCACAACCACTGCACCATCCACCGTCTTAGGGTCGCCATCAATCACCTTGCCGTCCAGACCTTGCCCTGCTTACCGCGAATATACTCGTCCCGTCATGATTTGCATTATGGATTTTCTCATGGAATCACGGGTGCCATAAACGAGCCGACTGGTCGATTCACTTTTGTTTCCGTGTACACTGCAATTTTGGCGAGCTTGCAATTGTTACTGAGGTCATTACGACAATGAGGCATTGGCGAGGTCTTAGCAAGGTTTTATTCCATTTGCTGACGTATCAGTTTGATCAAAATTTTCGTCCACATGATGTAAGTTATAGAAATATTAGTAATAAGGGAATTTTTAGAGAAGTTGGGAGGTGATAAGCTATTCGAATATTTTTCAATACAAGCAACACTTTTTTTATGTAATACCAAAAGATCATAACTACCAGAATTCTGTCTAATTCTACTATACCGTATCGTGGGAAGTACAGGGTCAAACCACTCGACCTCATTTCCTATAATCATTCTGGTTTATATTCAGTCGCAGTTCAGAATCAAAACATCACATCAAAAGCGGACTCATGTTGTTTTATGTATTAATTTCCCAAGAGATCCCTTATTAATATGTTCTACAAACATCTCCAGTTTGCTGAGGGTGTGTATAAAGCGGATAACGAAAAGCGGTCACAAATTACAAACACATTTATGTAGTTGATGGAAATCATCTCGGGCTAGTTGCTTTTCGAATAGCTTACCATGAATATGAAAATGTGCACACGTGCAAGGCAAGGCCTCGACAATTTTGAAGGTCTTGCTCGGTTCTGTATGAGCTGATATGAGAGTTGGCAGGTAACGGGGAAGCAGACTGCTTGGCGAGGATGGGAGCAAGGGGCACATGCATTGGCCCCTTGCTCGGTATTAGCAGAGGCCTCGTCAGGTAACTGAGCATATAACGAACTGACGGAAGCATGGTTGGAGAGAGACGACTGCAGGCAGTACAAGAGGTTCATAGCAGGCTCCAACAAATGTAGGGAGCTATGGCTATTCAACAGGTGGAGGGATTCACTCGCATTAGTTGGTAGGGATCCTCACAGGTCACTGCAGATTGAACAGGCACTTGTCGCTCATAAGAGTGGTCAAAGACCTAATCTGTCAATCAAACATCTGTCATGATGATATCTATAGAATAGTGACAGATCAGCCACCCTTATTCGATGTTCTAAACTGTGGAGGTACTTTGTGAGGTCAGACACATCCACTAGAAGTATTGGTCATTCTTGGATTGTTTTTAGAAGCTTCAGGGAGTGCTTTGGAGCGCATCCCCACACATGCAAACAGTAAAATATATCATTTTGCACCTTTAGCTGTTTTACTTCAACTGGATTAACAGCTCAGAATTGCGATAATAATATTGAGTATCTTTACATGTGAAATACAGAGGCTGTTTTTTTCGAAAGACTGAATATAACTTTTGTATGTATTTATTATCCTTATTTAGCTAGAATACAATAATAAGTAAAACACTCTCTAAAGTTTCTTGACATCATCCAGAAACGAGCAATACGTCTATTGGATTCGTATGACCTCATAAAGGACCTACACAGTCTTGAACTTCAAAGGAGGGTGGCTGATTTGTTCATTCTATGGATATTTCCATGGTAAATGTTCGATCGAGCTGTATCGCATAACAACACCAAACAAACACTAGAGGACCTCAACTGGCGCTTTCTCACCAGGTCGCGCTTACAACGCTTCGAAAAAGCCGCTTTCAAAAGTCGTTCTTTGGGAGAACCTCGGCGTTGTGGATTGAGCTAACCGGAAGTTTGTTCGCTGATGCTTACAATCCACAGCGTTTTAACGTCAATGTGAATAAACGCAGCGCCTATGGAACATGCCTTTTGCCTCTAAAAAAATTACCAGTTGTTGAAACAGAAGCAGGACAAATTATTGACTTTTATAACAGAAGTATGTAAGTTATATTGAAATAAATCACGTATGCAGTATTCGTTGAGGCAGCTGTCACTATATCGGCCTAGATTTGCGTCGATCTGGATCATGGAAATTATTTGGGTCGAGAAAAGGTTATGGAAAACGTACGCTGAAAGAAAAATGATCCGCATCCAGAATATAAAAGGAAAAAACTGGGATGCGAGCCAGGAAAGAGCGCCGCTCCAGATTTTGGTCGCCAGCAATAGCTTGAATATAGCGGACCGACCGCTTTCAAATCTAAGAGGGCTGGGGAAATAAGAGATAACAGCTTCATTTCAAATGTTTTGCTTCCCAGGCCGATAGGCGTGGGATAATAAGACAGCTATTGTTTCAAAGCAATAGGTTTTATTGAACAATATAATGGTTACAAATTTTTTTTATATATCGTCGTCTAATCCGCAAGGTATAATTCTTTAGATATTTTGCGATATGAGAAATTCAGAATAAAATTTCGATTTTCTTCAATCTGGACAAAATTCGTTTTCTGGGTAATTTTGGGTCGGTTATCATGAATATGACAATTAGAAAGTCGTCAGGCGAGCACTCAGAGGTTCGCCAGAGGCTCTCCTAAATGTCCGGGTGCAAAATTGATGCCGGATTCGAGATCAGCGCCCCCAAATTAGCTGGGAGACGATTCTTTCTCTTGTTTGAAAGAATTTGTTTTTCTGACAAAAATAATATAACTGTTTAAATTTTTTTGGATTTCAGAAATTCAGAAAGAAAAAAATCAATTTTCTTCAAACAGGACAAAAATTCGTTTTATGGGTAATTCTGGGGTTCTTATCACGAATCTGGCCCCCTTTTCCGTGCTGGATATGAGATGACCAGAGAAACTACGAGAAAAACCAGCGAGACCATTTAAAAAACGTTCAGTTGATCATATAAGCAATAAGCAAATGCGTCTTAAACATGCTGTCAAAATTTCAAGTCAATTGGATGTTTCGTTTTTGAGTTGAAGCTGCAATAAGTTTGATTGATAGATTCTTTTATTAATCAAATTTGCTGCAGCTCTAACTCAAAAACGAAACATCCGACTGACTTGAAATTTTGACAACATATTTTAGACGTTAGCTATAGCATCATTTAATAAGGGTACCTTGATTGAATGAAAAATGGCAACTTGACAGTTCAGAAACCATAGCAAATTTGGAGTATTTTTTTCGAAACCTGGTAATTTTGCAAAAATCCTCGTTGTTCGTTTAGGAAATTCCTTATATTTCAATATTCATTTTGAGGTTTCACACTAGGACAGCCCTTCAAGACTCGGTATTTTTATTTTAATAAACCTTCAGGCATCAGGAGTTGCAGCCAGCGCAACTATTTTCCCTCCCAGCCGACAAATCATCGAAGTGGCCCGTTATTTCACCTCCGACCGAATTTCCGTCCCGGATTCCGGAATCGATGCCTCCCGTAACCCCCCGCTCCCCCCACTCCTCCGCCGAGGGAACGCCGCCGCCTTGTGTCGCTTCCGAAATCACACCAATGGCAATGCCAGTCAGTCTGCATCCAGCAACCGAGTGCCGTTCACTTGTTTTCTCTCTCATTCAACCCTTTGTTTTCTCCATGACCTGCCGCGATGTGACTGAAGACCTTCGCCTTCCCTGCCCCGACCCTTTCGGACTATCTTTCCTTTTAGCTTAAGGTGGTGTTTTAATGTGTCATCGAAAATCTTACAAGATATAGCGGTAGATATAGGATATTTGCTTTTTTAGTTATGTAAGGTAGGGTAGAACTCTGTGAGCCAAAAAATCCAGAAATTTATGTTGAACAAATTTGATTCGCAAACATTTGGCGATGGAAGTAATTAAATATGGTGAACGGTTTAAAGAACATTTAAAAAAGTACCATGATTGACTCAAAATCTGTGAATGTCGTTGTCAAGAAGGATTTAAACAGGTGTTTCAAAGACCTACAGTAAATTAACATTTACTTATATCGAATCTATAATAATCTCCATAATTGGTAGTTTGAGGAAATTGCATTTTACTTTACGTTCGTATTTTTACATCACGAAAAACAATGACACTCATCAAGTGTCCACTATACGTCCAACCTGTTGTAGACCTGCATGTTTCGTCTTTAGCCTAGACGCTACAGCTAGACCGCCAGGCTATACTGACGAGTTTAGGCTGAAGACGAAACATGAATGTCTGTAGCAGGTCTGATGCATAATGGAGACCATACACTTAATATCAGTTGTCAGCTTCTGATGTGAATGAGCCGAGATAGCGATACATCGCAAATAGCGTTTACGAAGAACAGGTGATGTCGCTGTAATTTAGTCTTGTTGACAGATGTTGTAAGGGACATCTGTCTACGCTTCAAGGCAGTCCAAGTGTTAGGACCTTTGACTTCGCAAGTTGCCAGTGGGCGTCCTCATAGAGGACGACACTTGGAGATGAGTTAACCTGACACTCATTTCCGTCGATCGTTCTATCTGTCGGTTTGTTCTCCGTCCGGCAATTTGACTATAACTCAAAAAATGCTTTTTGGATTTTGATGAAATTACTTGCTAGTTGCTAGTGCGGCAGGGACAAAAATGCTTCATAGTTTTTAAAAATCAGTTTAGTGCCGTAGGAGTTATTATAGAATAGGACAAATAAAGAAACGCTCTGACTTCGTATTTTGACGGTTTCCAGGCCCCTGATCAATTTATCCAGATTAATTGGGGGTCAAAAAGGATGCAGGATGTGTAAAGTAGAAGACTTTCTAACGTCTATAAAATTTCCACTGTAGTAGAACTTCGTATTTTAATACTAAAGCTACCATTCCATATCACAGCGCGCGATATATCTGATCTACCAATCAATCGATACTGATCAATGGAATTTAGACGCTCTCGGCTTTTGTCATGTTGCCACGTTTACTCTGAAACTCTTGTTTAGTCCTGCGTCTGTTTCAATAACTGCTAATTACGCATTACCTATCTATTACATAGCGGAATATGGGTAATAAATAATTATTATACATAAGTGAAATTTAGCATCTAACTCTGTATTTCATGTTTGGTGAGCTCAGTTGATACAGAGTTTGTGTCATACTCACATACAGAAATTATATATCTTGAGGATAATTAATTCTGTCAGTTGTTTGAAAATAAGAAACGTATTTTTGCTTATGGTAAATGAATATGTCTTATTACAGACAGTCCATGCAATTTTAGGGACTCATCTGCATATAAATGAAAGCATATATTTACTGTAATTCAGACAGTACTAATTAAGAATATCGAGTGCTGCAACCAAATTAGTTGACCTTGAGAAGGGGTAGGATCCGAAACGTTTCAAATTTAGGTGAATTTGAAACATTTATAAACGCAAGTTTCTTGGAATATGTGGGAAATCTCTCAGATTCATATGCATAAAAAGCAGAAAAACTAGTTTCCATGGAAAAATGTTCGCTTCGAAAATATGATCTACCGCAGAAGCACAATACCTGGCATCACTGTACGTCGCTATCGCCTGCCTGCCCTGAATGATCTCTGACATTCACAGATATCTTAACTGTATAATTTGGTTCACAGTTAAATACCCACAGCAAAATCCTGGAAACACCACCTTGAGTGAATTTCTTTTTCTACTGGTATCTTTTTTGTTGTAATGAAATGAGTTGTGAGTATTGCAATAAAAGCTTGAAAGGAAAATTTGATTTTGCTTAAAATTATTTATTTTTGCACATGCTACTGGATATGCAGCTTTCTTAGAATGTCCGGCTTTCTGATATTTCGCTTGGCATTCCATACGAAGGTGTTTGAGGAGCTTGAGTACATTGCTGCTGTATCAGAAAATGCTATAAGCATTGCTTACATGCGATTAACGCGACCATCGTTCGAAAATTCCTCATAAACTGATAATTGTATGAAATAAATCCGAAGAATTTCACTTATGTTTGACATTTTAACTGTGAATTATTAGTTGTATTAAATTCTACTACAGTCTATCGATAGGTCTATTGACAGACAGACTACTGACCAATAAACATAATTCACCAAAGACAAACCTACTGATCAATAATCCTAATGCACCGTACGACAGACCTACTGATAGGTAGACCTACTGACCAACAAACCTACTAACATGTAGGCCTACTGACAGATTGATGGACAGACCGACTGACAGGCAGACCTACCGACATATCGACTGACACTACTGACAGAAGTATCCACGGAAATTGATAAAATTGCTTCACTTGTGTTTATGAAACGTCGAAAACATTTAATATGTCGAACTCGAACAATATAGCTTATGCGTGTTAAGTAAATTCAAGTAGCTTCGATTGTTGTATACGAACACATTCATTGATCCATCTTGGGAAAGCTTTTCCATGTCAACAAGCCGCTTTTGAGTTACAAAATCAATGTTCGGTTATTGATATACATATAATAACTTAACAAGTTCCTTCTATGCAACCATAAACGAACACGAAGCCTTAATATGCGTTTAGCATAGCGATGTTTGATCGATGCAAGTATCATTATTGTATACAGAAACCGTTGTCTTGGAGGAAATATGGGTAAGCTATTTCTGGAGCCATTATAACTACTTGCGGCTAACTACTGCACACTATTCATGACCAATAAAATATGCGATAGTTCTGAAAAAAGCTTGATTAAAAGCTAACAACACGCGATGTTCTCAAATGGTGACCCATCTAGGTACTAACCGCACCCGACGCTGCTTAGCTTCGGCGATCGGATTCTCAACGTAGTATGGCCGCTTTTTTCAGAAAGGAAAGGCAATAATGGGACAAACTTATTTAATTATTGTATTGTCATCGGTCTTTGATAAGTGTGCAAAATTTGAAATTAATCTGACGTCTTGAAGTGGATGAAAATAGCTTTCGAAGATATCGCTTGAAACATACATACAAACACGTGAAGCTAATAAACAGCATGACGTTCCTTTCAGAAAGCTACAGCAGACCATCACTGGAAGTCTAATCAAGTTGTCTATCAAGACAGAAGAAGCTCAGAAAATTATTAATGCGTTTTTTTCCATGGAAAACACAAAAAGAGCAAGACGAAGACCTTTCCAATTACAGCGGCTTTTTTGACGTCAGCTCATTTTACTGCATCTCTTTCCTCATTACCAACGTTGTTTTCTGAAAATAATGAATCCCTATATGCAACGGTGATTTTGGAATAAGGTCAAAATATAACGTTCAGTGTCGACAGCGTCAGTATTGCCAAAATTATAACGCGGAACTGATGATTTTCTTCAAGCAACTTAATGTACAAAGTTTAGAGATAATGATATCGCTCTTCTGCAATGATAATTTGAATTTAAAGCTTCGCCGGAATTCGAAGCGCACAACAACTCTTTAGACTCGCCGAAAACCGAGCACAGCTCGCCATTGTGATTGCCGACATCAGGAGGACCTGATATGGCACTAAAAGAAGAAGGGATAATAGCATTTTGGGGTTGAAACTTAATGAGTCCGATGGCCTTTTGAGCCCTCCCTGTTCTTTTATATGGAGGCGGAAAAAAGCTTTAAAGATATTGAGCCATGAGCATCTATGGCGTTTCCATGAGCTGCAGCTTTGACATTGACCTTATGTATACCGAAATGCAAAAATTATAAATTCACGTTACACAGAATATATATAATCTCCTAGTAGTTAAATTTATATGCCTATGCACCTAAGCGTTGAATTTTACGAGCACATTTTAATTTCGTTTTACCTACTTCTGGTTCCGTACATTTTTCGTTTAACTGAAATAGCTTTCAATATTTAACACCACTAGCACATTAGAGTACAGTATCGTTGCAGCTAAACTGAGTGCGCGTTAGAAAGAAGGTTGTCGCAATAACTTGAAAATTGTACCTTGACATTGAAACATTTTTACGATTTTATACCACATCGTCCCGCGCAATTCTTCTTCCCAATTTTTCCAACCTGTACAGCTCGATTTTGATTAATCATTTAGATGTACTTTAGAAAACTGGAAAAAGAATTCGCCATAGCTGAATGGCTTGACGCTTCTGCCTAGAATTCTGGAGGTTGTGGGTTCGATCCCCACTGGCGACAAATTTTTCTTTATAATATTTTTTCTAATTATTACTTGAATAAGGATCATAAATGATGTCTAAGCGTACTATTCAATCTCTCAAAGAAGTGCGTCAAGTGGGTAGACTCTTTGTTTCACATGCAGTGATACCAGATTATTGAAAATTGGAACAAAATAAGAAAGATCATGAATAATTGTGGAAGTGCTATTAAACCTCTTCAAATTTACCTTTAGAGATATTGGTAGATATGAAAATTTAGAACTTGGGGGAGATTTATAAAAGATTAAAGGTTTGCAATTACTTCAAATATTTTTCAAATGTAATTCCAAGAGATCTACTATTCCAAAATCTCATTCAATCTACTTGACGCCATTTCTTTGTTGACTCTAAATTTCAATGTGGAAATTCTTCTATATTAATACAAAGTCAAGCCGTTTGGCTTAATTTCCTAACAACCTGAGATAATTATTTAATTTTATACAACAATCTTCAGTCTGTAAATAAGTTGAACTTCCGGATCTTTCACCCTCCAATCAAACAACCTTTCGTTAGCTCAAGACATCTCTTTAATCTCTTTGTTCCTTCCTTTGTGATACCAGCGTGTACTGAGTAGGTCAGACAATGAACCTACCATCACCATCAACAAAATCATATCGCAATAATATAATAATTGCAACTCGGGGTGTATTTTTCCTACCATACTGGAAGTCAACATTTCTGTTTTCGCAGTAGGAAATCAACACACATCAAACTGACATTGGCCTTATTTCTTTATCCCCAGTTATTTATGTACACACGCACCTACACAATGGCTAAAACATATGTAATTTTTGTTCGAGCTGCTGTACGTATGACAAATATGCTGGGAAATTTATTGAATAAATTATTTAAAGGTTTATGAATAATTTACGCTGCGCTGTGACCTTAACCCAAGGGAAAACTGTTGCGTGCTTGTTGAAATTACCACTTTTAACAGTATTGTACCGTTTCTGCGATATAACAGTTAGTATTTTAAAATATGTGCGAAGTTGTCGATTGGGGATCTAAAAATGGAGCCCAGTTTGACAAAAAATCTGACAAGAAAGTCACTTGTTGGTCTGCCCGGTATGGAGATGGAAGAACACCCAGTAATTGAGTAATTTTCCACCAGTTTCGCTAGGTCGTAATCCCAGAAGCTGGGGGTTATCTTCTGCTCCAGCAAATTGTATATTTCGGAACAGTGAAGGGAGGGATCATGCCCTGTAGCTTCTGGACACAAACCAGAAACGAGCAGTACTTCTAGTAGATGCGCTTGACCTCACAAACGACCTCCACAGTCTGGAACATCGAGGGAGGATTGCTGATCTGTCTCTGTTCTATAGATATGATCATAGCATATATTCGACCGAGCTGTCTTGCATAATAACACCAAGAGTGGCCAGTACAGCAAACACTAGATGGGCTCGATGGTTCCAAAAGTCTTTCTTTTGGAGAACCTCGGTGTTGTAGAATGAGCTACCGTGAATTGGTTACCCGATGGTTACAATCTACAGCGTTTTGAGGTCAATGTGAACAGACATTTACTCTCTCGCAGCGCCATAGGTTTTGTACCTTCGTGCGAGGTCGTCTTTAAAAAAAAATTACTGGAGTGGTTTGAACAAATGCAGCCCACGCCAACAGACAAGGTGGAAAAATATCAAACCGCATCATAAAATATCTCGCGAATTACCTTTTCACGGATTTTTTCGGTGTCTCTAGTTGCATGTGTATCGTTTTTATCTATCCTTCAATGTTCGGTCCGTCTATAACCCAAATTTTGATAAAATTCAGACACAAGGTTACTATTGCGATAAGAACTAAAAGAGGCAGTCAAAGTAAAAGATTAAAATTGCTCAAAATTCTTTTTGAACGTTTGAGAGACCCCATGCTTAAAAATAAATTATCTAACGAAGAATATGTGCTTATATTGAAGCTCACTATATCTTCCTATAAGTTGTAACAATCTTAAAGTAAGAATACTGTATTTTTGATCGTATAGGATAAACTTAAATGATATAAACTTTCTGTTCAAACTTGGAGAGTTTCAGAAGAACACCTACATCTTAAATCTAGCATATGATAATCTTGACAAAAAACCAAGAATATTTCACCTATAAGACTACCATGATATTGACTGAACCATTTCTTATTATCGTAATTTTTTTTGATGAAGGAAGAATTGAATACCATTGGTATAAGCATTCTGTAATTTTGATCAGCTTGACCTTAGGAAGGAGGACGGACGAAAAATCATTTCTAATATCCTTGTCTTGAACAAAAATTTTGGTGTCATTTGCAAAACGTGATATCAGAATTGGCAACCACACTAAATTTATATGAATCATCCTAATGCTCTCCCAATTTCTTCTGTGTTTAACTATTGACGATGAACTCTTTACTAAAAATATCTCATTCCTTTTTTTTTAAATATTTTTTCAACCCTCATCTCCAAGCGTCGCGCATGGTGGTGCTGTCCATTGGAAACTTACAAAGTCAAGATCCGAACACTTGGACTGCCTTGAAGCGTAGACAGATGTCTCTTACGACATCTGTCAACAAGGTTGAACTGATTTACAGCGACATTCCTTGTTCTTTGTAAACATCTCGCGATGTACCGTTATCTCGACATCATTTACGCCAGAAGCTCACAACTGATATCAAGTGTATGCTCTCCACTCTGCTATAGACATGCAGGTTTCGTCTTCAGCCTAGACTAGTCAGTATAGCCTGGCGGTCAAACTGTAGAAAACAATTGGGTGGTATATACATAACCCAGTCTCTCTCAACAGTTAGACTGCCAGGCTATATTGACGAATCTAGGCTAAAGACGAAACATGCATAGTGAAGAGCATAGACCTAATATCAATTGTCAGCTTTCGACGTGAATAAGCCTAGATAACGGTATATCGTAAAAGTGATTACGAAGAACAAGGGATGTCGCTGTAAATCACTTCACTCTTGTTGAGATCTGTTGCCGCTTGAAGGCAGTCCAGGTGTTAGGACCTTTGACTTCGTAAGTTGCCAATGGGCGTTCCCATAGAGGGCGACACTTGGAGATGAGTTGATGTTGCTATCACATCCTTGACTGCGTTATGTATATTCCACCCAATTGCTCTCTACAGCTAGACCGCCAGGCTATACTGACGAATCTAGGCTGAAGACGAAACTTGATGCATATTGGAGAGCATACACTTAAATAATTTATTTATGCATGGTCTGTATTCTCTGTGCAGTAACCTGAAGAAATATATTCAATTAGATTGCACATATATCGGACGACAGGCCATGTCATGTGAAATATCAAAGCAACTGCTGCAGCTCTTCTGTCCAATAAACTCACCCGGTTTCAGTTTGAGAAGTGTAGCTGAAATATTGGCCGGAAGATCAAAGGAGTTTGCAAACGTCGCGTCGCTAATTTTCAGAACTTCTTTGAAAGCACAATCAGAGTTGAACAATTTCCTTGACGTTGTATGCGCAACAAACTTCTCGGAAGTTGAAGGAGACCGGAAGTAATTTGACTGGAAAGCATCGCCATGTAATTTCCCATTCTGTACCTTCAAGTAGAAACTAATTTTGTTCTATTATTTTACGTTTATAAGACCTTGTAAGTGATAATGTCAATGATGACTATTTTCTGACTTACTTCGTTGCTGTGATACAAAAAGCAGCATCTTTGCATCTTGGGCATGAGTGACGGTTTTCATAGTTTAATGCATTTTCTTCACAAGGGAATGAAGCAATTTGTCTTTCAGTAGTTCCAATATATATTTTTCTAAACTAAAATGTCAGCAGCTGCAAAATACGGTTTAAAACTTTATATACTCTTGCTATTCTTGATTGCTCTCTACAAAAACTAATTGAAAAGCACAACACACGTCAATAATTTGGAGCTTGATACGTGAAAATGAGAGTTCAGAGTGTCACTCACATGTGATGGTATTGGAAAAGCCAAGGAATGAAAATCTGTGAGCTGCGGCCAGATTCAAATTATTTGTGACCTTTTTTGAAAGTTGTGTCAAATTTGGTTCTGGATACGGTATGTTTGGCAGGTGAGCCGAGAATTAAAATAAAAAGTTAGTTAAATTGCAAACTTATAATTTGCAACTTACACATGGTTCGATATCAGATTTGCTCGAATAAAATGAAGAGTGAACAAGAATTATAGAACAAAATAATATATTTATATTAGAGAAAGGGAAATTGATCAACCAACTGATGAAAGAAACGAGCAATTTCAGAATCAATTCCTCCACTCGAAAAAGATACAGACCTGTTATAGACATGCATGTTTCGTCTTTGGCCTAGAGTGACTCGTCAGTAAAGCCTGGTGGTCTAACTGTAGAAAGCAATCGATTGGTATATACGTAACCCAGTCAAGGGTGTGATAGCAACATCAACTCATCACCAAGTGTCGCCCTGTATGGAGACGCCCATTGGCAACTTACGGAGTCAAAGGTCCTAACACCTGGACTGCTTTGAAGCGGCAACAGATGTCTCTTACGACATCTGTCAACAAGGGTGAACTCATTTAGCCTACCTCGAGGCAAAAAACAGTTATACCTCTTATCAGGATCATATTGCTGGCCTCGCCAGGTCGGCGTCCCAGAAGCTGGGGATTATCTTTCACTCCAGGAAATCATATTCTCGGAATAACTACTGCTTCTCTACAAGGCCATCGCTGGATTACTGCTCGCATGTATAAGAATGTCACTCCCTGAAGCTGATGAACATGACCCATACCTCTCGCTGTCTCGCGTAATAGCAACAAGAATCGCCAGCACAGGAAACACTAGAAGAGCCCAACGGGTACACCTTCACCAGGTCAAGGTTACAAAGATTTGAACTTTCTTTTGAAGAACCTCGACGTTGTTGAATGAGCTACCGCGGACTTTGTTCTGTGATGGTCACAATATACTCCATGTTATGGTTCAATGTGAATAGACATTCATCGTCTCGCAGCGCTTATGAAGCATGATAAGCTTTCTGATTGCATGAGGTTATCTATAAAACTGAACAAAAAATACACAGTTATTTCATGTGCATGATGGAAGAGTTTCATCTAGTAAGAGCATCTACAATCTACATGAAAACTAAGATTGTTTGATGCAGTGAAATGTGTTCAGTGATCCTTACTATTCCAATATCACTAACGCTGCGTATCAAATAAGAACAACGGGCTCGATTAAAAATTTGGCAGGAAAGTTTTCTGGGGGATCTACTTATCTACTTACAGAGAATTTTTTCACTCCAAAAATGTCTTCCAATTATCTGGTAAAGTGATCACTTTATTCAAGAGCATTAACAATCATCATAAATTAACTCAGGATTTAATGACGATTTGATGGCAATCAATCTCATCAAATTCAATTTCAACAATTGGCATGTTCAAGCTTACTGGAACACCAATTTCATCATCACTAGTTTGTGTAAATCGATCTCCATTAACAACACAGCAGGTTATTACACAGCTTTGAGCACAATAATGTTCATTAATAACATTATCGGCTATTTCACAGCTTGAAGCTTCTGCTTTGTAGTAGGCAGCACAATAACATCAAAACAGCAATTGTTTGGTTCAACTATTATGTCGCGAGTATTACGCGAAAGGGATAATTTTAAAAACATTACAGTTGCTTGATGCACACCTATTATTTGCTAGCATTTTTAGGTATCTTTATAACGAATAAAACTCTCGACAAAACGAACTGCAGTTTCATCAGCGGATAGTTTGGTAGTTGTATATATATCATCAATTGTAGTGAGATTGGTAAAAGGGATACATTGAACTGGCCTGACAAAGGGGTTGTTGACTGGAAAAAAATCCAGCGTTGCGATCGCAAAAGGTTTCGTTTTGGCCATGTAAAAATCCTACAGCATTGGAATGAAAAAACTGTAAAACTGGTTCATGGACATCTCCATCACTAGAGCTGTCATTGTTCGCTGTGAGGCTTCAAAAAACTGTAAAATCAGCAGCAGAATCATAATACTTTTCCACTTTTTCACAATGTAACAAATATGTAATAACAAAACAAAAAAAAATACCTCTCCATTTTCTCTGGAAATACTACTTCAAAAAAGTCAACTACCCCATTTACATTTAAAAGTTTAGCTATTTATAGAGCCCGATTGGCCCTTCTGCACGGAAAGCACAAACTTGCAATTGAAACCCATACCAACTGTGATTCTTCCACAACTATTCTCACTCCAATTGGTGTTTTTGTTTCATCATCATCCCTTAAAGGTCTTCCAATTCACCCGAACGTACTAAAATCGTATAAAATCGTGCGGCATTTACCTATCGACCATGCGATGCCTCGTGATCGTGCCAAAAGAAAATGCTGATAAAGTCGGAAACGATGGAGAAGCAGAACATGAATCACATCAGTCCAGAAAACATTAACATCATCAAGAAGATAATCGACGATTTCGAGAACAGCAATATCCCTGGAAAACCCAAGAAAAAACGACGTCCGAAGAAGATCAGCAACAGTGACTCTTTGATTCATAAGTACAAAAAATCGCAGATTTCCCCTAAAACAGCTTATTCCTACGACGGGAATTTGTTAGACGGAAATCTGAAGAAGTTCAAACCGTCCTTGAGCGTAGAAGATGTGTTGCAGAAAGAGAACAATGTGTACATCAACTTTGCTGAGCACTGTGATACTGAAAATGCTGATGCCAATGCGTATGGTAGGCACACACAGCATAGGAAAAGCGTGTATAATAACAAGTATGACGCGTGTCTTGATGACTTCAAGAGCTTACGGGACACCAAAGTGCACCAAGAGAGGGTCAAGCAGAACGTCAAAGAGGTAAGTGCTCCACGATTCAGTTCATTCATTCCCAAAGTACGGAAGTTTTAGTCTGTTGAATGGTGTCCAATATGTTATCAACAATAAATTAATGAATAAAAGGTTCTAATACCTGGACTGCCTTGTGGCGGCAACAGCTATACTGACGAGTCTAGGCTAAAGACGAAACATGCATATCTATAGCAGGTTGCATAAACAATATTTTCAATACGTTCAAAATCAATCGCTTCAAACAAAATATTGTGGCGTACCTACATGAACATATTTTTACGGCTGATACGAGCGCCCTTGCGACAATATGTGAAACTATTAATCAGAAATTCAAAAAAGCACGAATATAGAACCAACCAAAAATTTAAAAAAAATCGTTCCATTATCTTGAAAAATGTGCGCTGAAAACGAAATATTAGAAACGCATGCAAAACAAACCGCGTTTTATTCTAGGTAGCGCCTCTCTTAAGGACCACCTTATGAATACTTATATCCTTGAATATTGACAGTCCATATTTGTTTTCTTGGCGTTTCTCTAATAGGAAATATGTTGAAATGACTTAGCGATATAATGTTGAATGATAAGTGACGACTTAACACATATTTTAAACGTTCTGGATATATACGGAAGCGTACCAAGGTCGAGGTCTTACACTCGAGCACAAATTGATAAAACTATGATATCTTATTCGAACGTACAATATATTGTAGTTAGTTGAAAGGTCAAAATTAAAATAAATTGACACGGTAATGTTAAATACCATGGAATATTCGCGTTCTGATAACATACCTATGGAAGATACCATTTACGTCAACGAGTTGTTAGGAACAAAAAACAAATTATCATCAAATAAGATAAAAAGTAATAGTGAATCATTCATTCATGTTGGTATTAACACTGATTCTGGAGATTTTTCTGGAAACTTAGTAACAAACGACAATTCAAAAAATCCTAAATCGACATTTGGTACTGAAACCGTGTGCAATAATGAATTGGACTCATTTTTGGATGGAATCACAAACCTGCAGGAGTCCCAGAAGCATCGGGAGAGGATTAAACGGAACATCGAAGAGGTATGACAAAAATTGTGTTTCATAGATAATTAAAAAATGCAGTCAAGTAGGATGACTCTGTATTTTGCACGCAATGGTACAGTTAAGTGAAATACAGAGTCAATCTACTTGATACCTTTCTATCAGTAGAGGATGCGAATAGCGTAACGAACTTCACCTATCTGTTTAATGGATGAAAATTATTAATCATAAAATCTAATATATTGAAAAATATTTTGTGAGTGGGTTGTTTATGAAAATTCCTGACCAGGCTAGAATTAATTTAAAATAAAAAAAATTACATAGTTGGCAGGTATAAGCAGGTAAGGAATGTGGATTCATCTGTTTAATAAATGAACCTTATATCAAAATAAATATGATTTCATTACGAACACGATGATGAAATGTTTTCTACGAAAAATTTATTCTACAGCTATAGGAAGTCCGGTAAACTGAATATAATTAAATTATTTTTAATAAGCTCAAATTGAGAAGAAAACAAATTTAAATGTGATAGAAACGACAAGACTCAATTTTTTCATCAGCTTACAGCCGAGGAATAATTCTTTTCGGTATATAAAACAGCTTTGTGGATAAAAATCAAATTTTAGAGGTTATCTAGAAGAACGACTGTTGGAAGAATCTTGTTCGAGGCTTTGTACGCATCGACCTGGTGAACATTACAGGAGCTCAACGCAAGCATCGCGTTGAGCTCCTCTGAGCTGGGCCTTGTTGTGGTTGGTTCATTTCCATACAGGAAATAAGGGTGCTGTTATCTTCGCAGCTGTAGATAGGATTAGCTGTTATTTCCAACAGGAAGAGGAAAAAGAGTAAGGACATGTCCCTGAAAAACGCATTGATAGTAAACTCATCCTAAGCATATCTATACACCACCACAAATAATAAGGAACGGTCCCTGAGAAAACTACTCAAAGTTGGGCACACACCTGGTGACAGCTCATAGACTGCAAGCTTGATCAAAGGTCCCCTGGTCTCAGCAGGGTGCCAGGCAACGAGAAAGCAGACTGCCTGGCGAGGATATGAGCAAGGGGCGCATGCATTGGCCCCGAACCTTTGCTGGTCATTAGCAGAGGCCAGGTTAGTAATGCCCTGGATGCCTGGGCATACAACGAACTTGCGAAAGCATGGCTGGAGAGAGACGACTGCAGGAGTCAAAGAGGTTCATAGCTGGCCCCAACAAACGTAGGGAACGATGGCTACTGAACCGGAAGAGGGATTTACACCACTTGTTAGTGGGGATCCTCACAGGTCACTGCAGACTGAACAGACACATGACACTCATCGGAGTGGTCAAAGACTCAATCTGTCAGAAGTGCTGGGAGGAGGACGAGACCTCGTTCCACTTCCTGGGCGAATGTGCCGTATACATCAGCCTTAGGAATGAGGTGTTCGGCACAGCAGAGTTTGACAGGGAAGAGTGCTATTTAGCGGAATGGTCGGACATCGTGACCTTTATTAAAAGGTCTGGAAGGTTCGACACTAGGAAGTTACCAGGTCTGCCATAGAGTTGTATTTTTTTGCAAAATTCTGATACATTGAAAGATACACATGTCAAGCTAATATAGTGGTGTTCAAAGGAAGCTGTGTTCCATTGTTAGTGAATTGCTGGCAACGTTGCTTTGCCGATTCCACATGCGTCGTGCGACGCGAAGCTTGGCCATGAGCTTCAGATCCAATGGAGCCGTTGTAATTTTGAAAGTGACATTCAAGCTACGCTACACCGTCCACGATTGCCTGCAGCGGCAGCGGCATTCTAGATCGATAACGCGGCACTTGCGTGGCACAGCCCTTGAACTTGTCGAAGGGTGCTGACAGGGCGTTGGCGGTGTTGCCAAACTTATGAAAATATCTTTGAAACCGTTATCTGCAACTGCAAGTATTTTTTTGGATTTTGATGAAGCTTTGACACTAGGTTACGCGTGTGATAGGGGCGAAAAAGCTTTGTAGCTTTGAACATCGGTTCAGTGGTGGCGGAATTATAGTCAAAACGCGAATGGGTCGTTCGTTATCAGATTGGCATCAATCCATTGGTTCAGAAGGATTGGAACCACTTTATTCACCATTGCATTGATGAGTGAATGTTTTGTGTCATCATTAAAAGTCTCTTCTATATGGAGTGACGAGATGGTAATAATAATAATAATATGTGTGTCTATAACTATATTTTGATCATCTGTACTGAGTTTGTCGAAAAAAATTTCAGAACGCAAAACCACTCTTCGTATATGCTTGGTGAATTAACTAAGCTTATCGGGTTCTGGAGAGGGATTCTTAACCCCCATAGCCTCTCCCCCCTTGGACACGCTACTGTCTGTATGTCATGTACTGCTAGGTCGGTTGACTTTCCTGATTGATATGAATCGATTGACGATTACTTGAAGGAGCCGCCGCAAGTACCTCATCCCTAATTGCACTGTCTATCAATTATGAAGTGATTGTTTATTGACATCAAAAACTTTCTCTTTGCGCAACAGCCTTCCCACAGCTCTGAATTGACTCACCGCATATGTATGGATCGTTGCATTTAAGAATTTTAGTAAATGGTGGGAGTGGCGGTTAACCATTGCCGTCAAAAAATGGTGAATGTGCACACTGATTCATAACAGCACAATTTTTCGTGTGCATACTGAATTGACAGACGCTCGCAGGTTGTCATATTTACTCAATGTCGATGTAATTTTTACTTCTCATGCCAATTGGCGGGGAAATCTTGCTATTATGAAAAAATTCGATTTTGGGATATCATGATTACGAATGTCACTTATTTCTTTCGGCTTGTCGTAAAAATGATGAAGGACGTCTAAACTTAGGTTTTGGTTTTACTGATCATTTTTTAGAAAATTTTGGTGGGGTAAAAAATATTGGGGGTAGAGGGTTGGGGAGAGGGCGAGTTTCCAACCTTTTTTGGCGTTGGTAGTTAAACGAATTTTATATCCCGGTAATTTTTCATCTTTGTTAGTTCTAGATGATTATTCACACAATTGCTTTCAAAACTGATAAATGATATAAATTCTTCAATAGCTGTGAACTTATAATTTCACAATACCTCCGACTTAACATAGTATATTTCCGATACATTTTGAATGTTAAGTTTCATGAATATTTCAAATAATGGAAGATTCACTTCTTCGATATTTATAAAAATCTACTGACTGAGAATTAAATTGTCAACACACTTGGAGCCTCTTTTTTCCTAACGAAGGCTTATTAGTCCCGCTTCTGTTCTACCAACTACTATTAAAAATTAATGCATTTTTACTGAATAAGAAATATAAATAATTACAAAAGTGCTATTTAGGCTCTTAAAAAGCATGTCCTCAAGTATTTTGTATTTCACGTGAGGTTTGTTGAATTTGAGCGAATTTTAGGACTACTGATCTACTTGATTTACATTTTTAATATATTGGAAATTTTGTAAAACTTGTCATTTTAGAGAATTTTAAAACTTATAAGGTTCAAGATATCTATATTCACCTTTTTTTAAATTTAAATCCAAAATCAAATTTAAATATCGCATTTCTAAACTGAGACTGGGAAGTACAACGTCAACATCCGACTTAAACGATGATCAATTGTAGATTAAAACTGTCAATGTCCGGTAGTTCGAAATTGAATCAATAGATCGTGAGAACTATTCCAATGTGATCACTAGACCGTTATGCGGTAATGTTTCCGTGTTGGCAGTGACAATACACGATGTAGAGGCAGTATATGTGTTCGATTTCACAGATAACGGTGACATCTCTACTGTTTTGGTGTCACAATAGGTGGCTCGATGTTTTGCTTCCCGCGCATAAGTGGGTAGGTAGTCGGATAGCTAAAATTGGTTGAGGTAATATAATAAAGTTTCTTTCGATAAATGAAAAACGCTCCTTTCTATTTTGATAACCCTTGGTATTTGATTCTATTTTGATTGAACAACAACTGTTAAAATGACAAATTACAACAATGGAAATAATAGAAGGGGTTGAACCACCGTATACTTGTCATTAACTTCGTCGTATCTTCTTAGCTGTAGCTCTCAATCTCATATTATATAAAATCTAAACTTATTTGTAGATTTTTATAAACAAATATGAACTAGTTAATCCTGAACAATTTGGGAATTTTCCATAGTTACCCTGAAACTCTCGTCGCAGTTACTATTGCAGAAGCCAAGAACTATGACCATATTAGTTTGTTCATAGCCATGAAATGTTTCGAATAACTCATTCGCAGGAATTTTGAAGTGAAATTAGAATAACAGAATGATTTAAATATGAGTAACCTTACTTTGGATTTTGTGCTCCGTCCTTATTTCACTTTCCCTATCATCCTGATAACTACTCGAGAGGGTGTTTTGAAAATAAAATCGCGAAATTGTTTAGAATTGATGAGCTCATACTTTTTTTACTCAAAGATCATTACAGATACACTTTATTTGCAAGAGACAAAAAACGCTACGAATTAGTTTAGCCTTCCGGAAAAAAGGTTAGATGTTGCTATAGCTCAAAAAAAAGATGTAGAAATTTTAAAACCATATTATGGTGATCGCTGACCGCGAGAATTACTCAACGGGTCGAGCGGTGTTATCACAACCGGTACTGCATGCTGGATCGCCGCGATTTTTTACAAATATGTCGATATTTCCAAACCAAAAATGGTACCGTTACAGGGCAAGAAGTACAAAGTTGATCTACATGAATCCATTTTTTTGGGAACTATTTGTATGAACTATGTGTGTACAGATTTGTCAAACTATTCACAGAAATGATATAAATGAAAAACTCCTTATGATCTATCTAATTATATAAAAACATCTCAACCCCTCAGTAGACTGTAAGAATCTACGCTTTTGTATCTTGACAGAATCCAGATAATCACTGCCAAGGTCAGGATGCCTTTGTCTGGCTCACAACAGTGCAGCAAAAATAAATGTAGATCAACATTCACAAGGATTTGTCGGCTACATTTCATGTCTGATAATCTCCGTGGTTGTTAATCTTTAGAAATCCCTAGAAAGTCTTGCATTACGCTGGCAATATTTAATTGGACGATACTGTTCAGAATATCGCCAGAGAATCTTTTAGATGTAACAGAGAAATATTTTCCCATTAGCATTATTTTCAGATTCGTCTATGTAGCTGAAAGGGATTTTTTTAATGTGCAGAATAGACTGCTTGCAGCCATATAGTTGTGTATTCTCTTTTTTCCCTTTGATCGTTTGGCAACGGTAACAAGCAACTGCTACAGGTTTTCGTTCCAATTAGTTTATATAAATGTTGTGAATTTTTGAAGTAAGGTTGTCAAATGGATTGAGACAATCATAATAGAAAGGCTCCACAAGCTTGTTTTTATATTTGTAACTAAGATTATGTTATCATCATACTTCGTTATCTAAATACTCATCAATTTCGAGTAAGTTTAAGACTTGTTGATAGAATTTTCAAGCATTTGTGACTGGCCTTAAGAAGCTCGCACTATTGGGTCATCATAAAGTGAGGGTCATACTTTGGGCTTCATAATCTTGAGAAAACAAGCTAGTAGCAAAAATTAAATCAAATTTAGTTGCTGCAATAATTCCATTTTTCTGTATCTGTATTAAAGTCCGAAAATCACCGCATTTTGTCGGGGCCTGAACCCACTGTAAACTAGTCATCGATAAGAGCTCATATTCTAACTCGTCCTGATAATTCTGTTCTGTAGCCAAGACTGTTAGTTAGAATTTCTGTGATTCGTACTCATTCAGACAATCTAATTCACACAGCTTAAAACACAAACAAATGAGCCAAAGTGTTGCACATATTTTACTGTAGGCTGCTGTGATGGCGTGATGGCTGATGGAAAGTATATTATTTTGAATTAGAAATTGGAGTACCTATAGTGTGGGGACGGTGTGAGCGAGTGAGAGATAGAGATTATTCTGAACATTATTGTAGATTTTTGTTACTCCGGATTGTGGAAATCGGCAGACTATATTTTTCCGCGAACATATTATGATTGTTTTATCTCCCGTTACGATATTATAAGTTTTTTCACTGTGCCCATAATCAAATTTTTCAAGCATAAACTTAGCCCAATCAATTCTTGTTGCTTTTTGCTCACTGGTCAACAAATGTTACACCCATCTGGAACACCGCTACCTTGGGCGAAGGTGATCATGAATGATTGTTCGGACCGCTGCCGATCCAATCCCCAGAGAAGCCTCAATCTCTGTGTAGGTTATATGTCGATCTTTTTTTACCATATTTTGCACAGGTTTTACAGTTTCCCGAGTAACAGCAGTGGGCGGTCGACCTGTGCGAGGTTCATCGTCGAGTGAGACCCGGCCCCTTTTAAACTCAACAAACCAATTAAAAACTGTAGCCCTAGAAGGAGCATAGTCCCCAAAGCAACTTACTAAACTTTCGTGACATTCCGCTTGTTTTAGTTCCTTTTTATAGTCATACAAAATGATGGCTCGAAAATCGCGACTACCCGGTTCCACTTTCACGTTTAAATTCGGCCAACATTTCGATGCATTAGAGACCGTGGCAAGGCAACTACTGAACGATTCAAACGCTGCCTTTGCGTGTAAGCACTTACAACTTAAGACAACATAGCTGCGTGCTCAAACTTGTTTAAAGTTGTATAGATTAGGAATATCTAAAGACTTTCAGCGTGAGCCACGTATGAAGCATAGAGGTGTCCCTTTTCGTGTACGCCACTGCCTGTAACTTAGTGGTAAATTAGAAAAGAATCCGAATAGGGATGATCTGGGGATGTGACTGCCATCAAGATTAAACATTGAACTTGCGCTGCAGACTATTTAAACGAGTTTCACGGCCGGGGCAATAAGAATATGATTTGAAATGCTTGCCTGGTGCAGAAGATATCGTAACCTTACGGGAGTTAACTTCTTGCTTCTTCCTGGGGACTATACTGAGGACACCAGCACGGTATGTGAATTTTTACATTTGAATCTTCCAAATCCAGTTGTTGTCACTGTATAACGAAAAAAGTCGTCGTAAAATAATTCGCGTTCAGGTAACACTCTTTTTCTATGGGATCATCATGATAGTAAGGCGTATACTGTCGGCCGCCGAGCTAAACCGACGAGTCTAGGCCAATGACGAAACATGATTCTCTGTATTGTGGAGAGCATACTTAGTTTTTATAGATGTTATCGTATTTCACTGTTATTGAGTCAAAAATAGCATAGCAATCAAAACTATAGTTAAAAATATTTATAAAACACATTCTTTGATACCAAACCGTATTAATAAGTAAAAAATGATTATCAGTTATTAAGATTGTAGATTTTATTGTAAAAAATAATTAATTTGTCTTTTAATAAACTAAAAGCTACGCATGCAACATTTATACTATTTATTTTCTATTTCTATGTTAATTTTGATGGTGGGCTTTGATCTGTTCATTTCAACTGAAAAGGAGATAAGTTAATCCAAAGTGTTTGGCCATATAGCAAAAATACTGTTGCTTGGGGATCTCATTGGTATGTTTCGTTTAAACAATGTCAATGTCATCATTTCAATTTAATTTTTTCATATTTTGGACGAGGCAGCCTAAACGTTGAAATCTGAATATATTTCAGTCAATATTATGTGGCTTTAATTAACGACCAGGAGAAAATATAATGGACAGAGAGATACAATCACAGGCGATTAGCCATTTGATGTGTCGGAGCAAGAGCGGAGGACACAAAATTCCTGCTGCCTGTGGTTACATTGAATATCAACCGCTATAGTAGTTCGACTGATTTTGAAATATTCACAAATTATATGATCTTACGACGACGTTTACAGTTTATCTTTACTAATACTAAACTTTCTGTTTCAGGTGAGTCCATTCAAATGATGTCCAATCGTAAGTAGAGGAATAAAAAAAATCTTACAATTTATACTGAACCTGGGCTTGAGTGAATATCAATATAAAACTTGGTTGCTGTTAAATCGTGATATATCAACGGTAAAAAGCTAAGAAGCCATAGAAGATTGAAAATGTGCTAAATGATCAGCAATTCAGGAAAATATATCAGCAATTTATCGGTCGTTGCTGGGCAATTCCAGATTTTTCGTAATTGAAATATGTTGAAAAAATTGAACCACCTTTAGGGAGTATGTTGTAATATTCAACTACAAGTAGATTTTGGTAGCAGACAATGCTTATCTAGTTCCGCTCTAGTTACACCACGTACTGCTGCTTTCTGTATCAAGTAGTTGTTCATTATGCATCTATGAGCCTGAGTCAACAAAATAGGGATCACGGGAATAGCAGACCTAAGTATATAATATGCAGGGGAGGTCCACCCTACTGTATTGATCTTCGCAAAATACCTACGCCCCACATCTTTGGCCGTTACTTCTCCCATTTCCTCAAAGCCGTCTTGCGGAACTCCGATGAAAGTAAATACGTTCTTAGAGTCTTCATCTCAAAGGATGCAATTAGTTTCATTACAGCGTAAAGGTCTGTCCTTTGGTCCTGCAGTTGTATTTATTTCTCTGGTTAATTTAAAGCGTTCCATGTTTAGATTGTTTAACGGAATAGGATGAGAAAAGTTCAAGATACTTGATAAGTTACTTATCGAGAGAGATCTGCAATGCTGTCTGGTGTATACTTAATTAACTATCTGAGTGGGTACTTCTTATGTACAAAAAATCAAAATTAACATATTTATGAACCTCAGACAAAAACCGTGACCGAGAAATAACATCAGCAGGCTTCTGGGCCTTGCCAGGTCGGCGTGTATTCTCCAGATCAGCTACTGTTACTATACAAGGCTCAGATCAGACCATCGCATGGCTGGAATACTGTAACCATATATAAGGATGTGCTCCAAAACACCCCCCAACATCCCCACACATTCAAGCAGTACTCCAACGATGGTCTGAGCTGGGCCTTGTACAATAGCAGTAGCTGTTTCTGGAGGGAAAGAGAACTCCCAGCTTCTGGGAGGCCGGCAACATATCGTGACATAACATGTTAATGTTGATGTTAATTCCGAAAAGCTTGATGAAAGATGATTCAAGTATTGGGCGGCCTCAAATATTGAATGGTTGCTGGATCAAGGAAATGTGTTCGCAAAGTTCAAAGCTATGAGTAGCAATGGAATGTTTATTGTGGATAGTTCTTGCCTATTGTTCCACGCCACATAAAGCGCATTGCTTTATGACGAAGGCAACATTCTTTCCAGTTTTTGTATTCCACCCAGGAAACGTTTCGCTGGGTAAGGTATTCCGTTTGATGTGTCGCCGGTTAAATTGCAGTGAAATCATCGACTAACACGCTAGGGTCAAATTCCTTTCAACGTGTACAATGCTGAGTAGGCAACACGCGAGCATTATAATCCTTGGGCCCACACCTATAAAAATATTCTGATGGCCTAATCGTCGAGACGTACATAATTATATGATAACAATAAACGACATTATTTATAATCTAACATTACAAATGTTCGAAGTTTATCCTAAGTGGCTATTCTTCCTCTCAAACCTTCGTACTAATAAACAATATCACTACTAACAAAATTCGAATATTTATATCTTCATCATCTCAAGCATATAAAAATATTACAGCCATATATAGGGAAGGTGATGTTTTAAATATTCATACATATTTAATGACCTCAGTTTCATAACTGTTGTTTGAAACTTGTAGACAAGGTGGATTTATCAAAAGTTTGATTTCGGACTTCCATTGTCTATAAAATTTTGAGTATAACGACGTTTCGATTGATCGTCAATCGTCGAGTTCACCTGAAGACGATTGAAGATAGCACATCAATCGAAACGTCGTGATACTCAACATTTTATAGACAATGGAAGTCTCAGTTTCATACTTTTCGGTATAGAATTGTGTAATAAAATTTCATTGAATGTGAAAGATTCATCGAATGAATGAAGTTGTTGTGTGGCATGGAAAATAAGTATGGAAATCCGATATCTCTGCTTTGCCTTATAACATTTTGGTGAGGTATTGACTTTTAATCCAAATATTAATATTAATTATGATAATATGTACAAGTGTGAATAGAGAATACTTGAACTGACAATCGCCAAGCTTATTATATGCTCAATTCATGATTTTGCTATTCTAACTTCTCAGTTCTGAATTGAAAATATATGTTCTAGTTAACCCTATATGTTCAAAAATATAGTATTCTTACTTCAAGATTATTATAGCTTTGGGCTTATAAGAATATGTGTTATACTTGTATGAAAGCACATATTCTTCATCTTTATGTGGGGACTACAGACCGACAGAAAGACAGACAGACCAACCGATGGAAATGAGTGCTGTTGATTTTGCCTTGTAAGATCAATTAAAATTAAATTGCAGCAATCCGTACTTCGCGTTGCGCATATGTCCAAAATATGCCGCTTTACTGCATTTATTTGTATTGAGGATTTCCCTGTCTTTCTAATATAGCGTCATCGGTGATGTGGTGCATATATGATACTCGCAGCATTTGCCAGTAGCACCACATGTCGAATGCTTTCAATCGCCTACAGGGATTTTCAGTAAGCCTCCAACTTTCAACGCCACATAAAAGTACAGAGATCACGTAGTTTCGAAGAACTCTGATTCTTACATCGATGTTTAACGAGAGACTACACAGAATTTTCCGTAGGTGGCTGAAGGCATTTCTTGCTTTTTACGAGTTCTTGAATAGCAAAAACTATTTACTCTTTCCAATGACATTTTGTTCACCGTGGAATTGGTTGTTTTCTGGGTGTTCTCACTTAATAATCATAGGTTTGGTTTTCTTGAAGTTTAATTTGAGGCCATATTCATCGCACTCATTCTTCTGCGTACCCGAGGTTCTTAATACGCTCTCTGTTCATGATGATGCCTTCATTTTTATTGCTCAGTGCCTTTTTAAAGAGTCTATAGGAGAGAGTGTTAAATAGGAGAGAAGACGTAACCTTGTCGAACGTCTATGTACAACAATGCTTGCTGAAGGTTGGAAGTCTATAAGGCACAAAAATGTGTCATCGTTTACGTCTCATCCTTTTATAAAGACCTGTAAGCTGAACAGTGCTTTCTTTGTCTTCAAACCACCTCTAAACCCAAACTGTGTGAATGATATTCAGAAACACTTTTAGGGCATGGCTCACTAGACTGATTATTCTATATTCCTCGAATTTAAGGGCGTTGGGTTTCTTATGGATTGGTTTCATTATTCACATTAATTCTTCTTCACACATGTATCACTGTCGTATATTCTGTTGAATAATCGTACCTCCTTAGCTCCCAGTAGCTTAAGAACTTCTCCATGTATGTCGTCAGAACCAGCTGATTCATTTTTTTGAGTCGTACAATTGACATTCTAGCTTCGTAATTTGTTAAGACGTATTTTCTCGGATATTATCGAGGTCGCAATACTTGCACTGCAATCGGTAAGAGGGACCAAACTGGTAATTAGAGAAACTAGGAAGAAAAATCATTCGCCAGTGGAGATCGAACCCACAACCTCCTGCATTCTAGGCAGACAATTTCAACCAACAAAAAGTAAAAACAAGTCACCCCGTTTTGGTCCATAATGGCGTCAGGGCATCTTTCTGTCATCCCGCTCCGGCGCTGATCCACATGACAGACGCGTGCGCTCCCCAGCAGGATTCGTCCTGCTGCCTCTCCTGCTTTCGAAGCGGCAGCAGAAGCTCCAGTTCGATGCGGTCATCGGGAACACGATGACACGGCGACACACCTGTCCGCGAACGCGAACAACATGACTGCATCATTTCATGACTCACCGCGGAATCCCAATGTTTGTGAACATGTCCTTGTGTCGTAAACATCCTTATGTTTAGCAAGATTAGCGAGTGCCAGTTTATCAATTGGTAAATAGTCGAATGTATGTGTAGGAAGGATGAGATATACAATTTAGTTTAGGCTGTTATACAGAGCTAATGGCTGCGATGTTCGTCAGATAATGACACAAATGTTTATTTCATATCTACAGATTTTGTGCATTAATAACTGAATTGCTCCATGTTGAAGGGATTGTCTGAATTATTATTATCGATTTTCTGATAATTCCATTAACGTAGATAAATGCAAAATACACCTACACACATAAAAATGAATTCTCAGATGAAAAATATGTGCTTCCATTCAAGCATGCCATATATTCCTATATGTGCAAAACTATAATTATTTTAAAATAAGATAACTATATTTTTTATCATATAGGGTTAATTCATGTGAATTGTATCAATTCAAACCTGGGAAAGTACGAATACCAAAATCTCAATTTAGTATATGATAGTCTTGACTGAAGCATTTCATTATATTGGTGCAACTTCATCATAGAATTATATTCTTTTTGGTGGAACAGTATTGGTTCAAGCATTCGGTAACTTTGATGAGTATTACCAAAGCTACTGTTGGTTTTTTAATCTTAAAAAGAAAAATCCAAAAAGTGCCCAAGCCAATGTGATTTATTTCATATATTTCTTTAAGTCATACTTATAGTATTTTTCCTAGTTCAAATTTTAAGGGTATTATACAGATAAACATAGAATATAAAAATATGTACCTGTACTTAAGCCAGAAAATATACATCCACCATTGGTAATTCACAACTTACATATAATAATAATAATAATAATAAAACTTTATTTTCCCATTTACATGATTTGAAAAGTCTTACATGTATATACATTTTCTTATAATTCGTAAAAAATGTTTAATGAAGGCCTCGAGTAAAAAATGTTACATGAAAGACCCCTATAAAATACGTCCCTGTATATGATGTTTCATTTTTGGTCATACTTTCGAATAACACTGTCCTATGTACATCAAGACCTGTATGAGATCCTCATAACCCCAACTTTTCAACAGCTCATTCATTCTGATGTGGGTACTGATAAAAATAAACCAATGGAAAATAGTCGAGGAAAGAAACACGAAATAGGAGACGCGTAGCGCTCAAATGCCCTTAACGAAGATGTTGATGTGAAATAAATGAGTTACTTGGAGCGAAAATTGTACTTGAAATGCAGCGTATATTTTCGAACCAAGACTATCATATTAATAATGGAGATTTTGCAATTTCCAAGATATTCGAATTTTTCATCGAGGTTTCCTTGGAAAATATGATGACCTTACTGAAAAAGATCTTGAATACTGTTTAGAAAAGTAGTGGAATCTTAGCTGTGAAGAAAATTATATTTTTTTTATAGTATATTTCTTTAGGATGCGTATTGGAATCTAAAATATACTTTTCTTGGTTGAAATACACCATAATTTTCACATCAAGTGAATTTTTTCAGATTGATAACAGATCCTCTTGTCACGATTATATCTTTACGAGAATATCTTAGTTATTGAATTGCAAATTTATTTTTATGTGACAATCAATTCAAAAACCTTAAGCATTATTTTAATTTTAGCTCAAGTTTACTAGCATCTGATTTGTATCCTTCGTCTATAACGAACCCTACCACAATAAAAAATGCGATCGTAGGGACGTGCCTATTAATATTCAAAAAAGCACCCAGAAAAACATCTCAAATTCGAAAATTTCAATTACAATACTTCCCTGCCTATTGCCGCGGGAAGTAAAAATGAGTAAAACACTATGATTGCAAATCGAAAAACGCAATGAACACTGAATGGAGAACATCATGCAGAAATCAAATATTCTGTTAACCGAATTGTTTAGTTTTCCTGGAATACACGAGTGTATATTTGCATGGCGTTGTTAATTTATTACTAGAAAATAGGTAACCAATAAATAAAGTATTCTGTTTGGATGGCTTTTTAGTGGTATAAAATGGTGAAACAAATAGAGTAAATATGTATTTTATATTTGATTTACCAGTTCTAAAATAATTCAACAAAAAATTACACAACTTTTAATTAAATATCAAAAAATTCCTTATTATTAAATGAATAATTGTAAACAGTCGATCATACTGGAATTATTTTTCCATCATCGGAATAATAGAGGCACCACCTTTAAAAAATTTAAGCCCCCTACGTGCACCTGTTTTTGAGTAAAAAATAGTGGTAAAACATATTTTTAAAACCTACGAGGTCATTTCAAAAATAACAAACGCACCTAGCGACTTCGATCAGTACTCATTTTTTATAACGACCGTTTTTCTCGATGCATATATTACTTAAAATAAATTCAACAGGACCGGGGATATTAAAGAAAATAGAAAAAAACTATATTTTTCAACTATTTGTCAATTAAAAAATGAAGCAGATCGTCAATTTGTAAGCAATCTCAGAGAGTTGAAGTACACCCCAAAACGAAGCGATTCCAACAATAATCTCGGCTATGAAAAGAAAATTTATTTTTAACGTTCTATTCTTTTCTCCGTCTAGGCCATCATATCGATGGAGAGAAGTTTACCTCGTTTCTAAACGTATACGACGGTCACTCTGACAGTTTTTAGATATAGGAAACCTACAAGGTTTTTTAAATAAAACTTTTCTGCTTTTTTAACATATTCTCCCCCTACCTCAATACATTTACGCATTGGGTGAAACCACTTGTCAAATTCTTGTGACCAATGTTCTTTTGAAAGGTTGCTAATTTCCTCCTCAAATGCAGCGATTGCCTCTTCATCGGTGGAAAAATGGCGACCTCGTAACTTTTGTTTGAACTTAAGAAATAAGAAGTCGCACGGAGCTAGGTCTGGAGAATAAGGTGGGTGAGGCAACAGTTTGACACCCTGTTCAGCACAAAAAATCGAGTATTCTAGCGGCACTGTGGGCGGGTACGTTGTCATGGTACCATTGAATACCCCGCAGACCAGTCTTTGGACGGCTCCTGCATAGTTCTTGGAAGACTACAGGAACTCATTTGGTTATATACCATTCAGAAGTAACTGTCCTTTGATTTTCCAAAGCTACCATTGTGATGTATCCACTTTTAGAAGAAATCTATGCGATAATTTTCTTTCCAACACTCTTGGAACGACGAATTTTCGTTGGAGGCCGCTCACTTTCAAAGCACCAGACTAATGACTGCTGTTTAGTTTCGGAATCATAATGATATAACCATGTCTCCTCTCCGGTTACGATATTAAATGTGTTTTTACTGTGCCCATTATCAAATTTTTTGAGCATAAACTTAGCCCAATCAACTCGACCTGTGCGAGGTTCATCATCCAGTGAGAACCGGCTCCTTTTGAACTCAGCAAACCGTTTAAAAACTATAGCTATAGAAGGGGCAGAGTCCCCAAAGCAACTTACAAACTTTCGTGACATTCCGCTTGTTTAACTCCCTTTTTATAGTCATACAAAATCGCGACTACCCGTTTCCATGTTCATGTTAAAATTCGGCCAACACTTTGATGCATTCGAGACCGTGGCAAGGCAACTACTGAACGATTCAAACGCTGCCTATGCGTGTAAGCACTTACAACTTTAGACAAAATAGCTGCGTGCTCAAACTGGTTTAAACTTCTAAAGATTAGAAATATGTAAAGACTTTCAGCAACATATTAACGACCAGGTGTTAAGTATGATAAGAACATATCAAGGTATATAACAGTATCTATCGTTGTGTTCTATCGATTGCTTTTATCTATAAAAGTATACGTATACGTATCTGTCTCAGGAACTCAAAAAATACCAAAATCCATTAAACATCATTCTTAGGTACATAAAAGGTTGTCAGTATACACATACACAGTTGACAGGTTGCTGAATGGGATGATTAACGACCGTCTGTGGTATTGGAGTGACATTTTTCATATCGGTTATACATTGTCCTTGTAGACCAGTCAAATAGAGATTCAGAATGGTAGCCAACGCAACAGATGATATTATTGCTGGAATGACTTTATAATAAGCTAGTCCATTTTTATTTCCCACGCGCACAATTCGAAATATTGTTTTCTTGATGCTTCATGACATATACATCACGAAAATCCGTTTCACTCATTTACGTCGGTCGGTCTGTCTGTCTGTACTCAGTCTGCGATTCCTTGGGTCCTCTTTAACTTGGAAGTACTTATTGGATATCTATAGAACTTTGGCACTAAGTTGCTAGTGTGACAAAAATGAAAAACGCGAAAACTTCATTTTCAAAAAAAATGGGGGTTAAAAGATTGGGTTGGAGGGTTGTAGGTAGTTGAGGGGGTGATCTAAAAAATATTAAGTGTTGTTGAAACACGTTCTCTATCATCTATAAAATTTGGACCCTGTCAGTACTCCATACTTATTTGTGAATCTGTGTGTTAAGACTAGTCTGTTCCGTTTCTGTTTTAGTGGATTTTTCTGCAGATTACCGCATTTCAACTAAACAGGGATATCTAACAATGAGAAATATTGAATAGACGGACATTTAAAAAAACGAGATTTTTACAAACCTTGAATTATTTTAATTTTTCTATCAATGGTTTCAAAATTCGATTCAATTTGTTATTTCTGAACTAATACTATTGGGTGGGAAATACAGCGTCGACCCACTTGACGTCATTTTTATTTGTATCTCAGGAATGAATGCTTATATCCAAGTTATACGCGAAAAATTATTATTAAACAAATTTTCTCAATTCAATCTAATTATCTGCATAAATAAATAAGGCTAAAGGAGTGACGCATACAGTTTTTTTGAACACTGCGTGACAAAAAAATCTTAAATCAATTCCTACGGACGCGGAAAGTGAAATATTGAAAAACAATGAAAAGGTGAAAACAGTAAAAAGCGCGACAGGTTTTTTACGGTATTTTTTTTACTTATCTCTTCATTCAACACTACACAAATTTTATTCAATTAAATTGTGTCGTTAGTGGATTTTCTACACCATTTATATTTTTTGAACGAAATCTTGGTTATAAAATCGCTTTTTTTAATTGTAATAGAAAATCTTCACATTACTGATTTAATCATATTATAATTCACTGACTTGTCGTGAGAGAACCATATTTTCTGACTGTACTTCGAGCTCCGATTGTAGCTCATGCTTGGCCAATTTCATTATCAATTATATTTTTATCATTTTGTAACTATTTCTCTTTGTGACTAATTTCGTATATGTATTCGAAATACCTAGTTTAATATTCTCAAGGGTTCTGATGATTCTATTTTCACGGCGAACACTGCGTTCGTGGTTATTATGGTGAACAAAAAGCTCATTCGGATTCAAACAAGTACATCCTTTCTCGAGCTGAGTATCTATTTACATAATTTCCATGCTGAATCTCTGTGGTCGAGATTGTTTTACATTAAGCTTCTTTCTGTTAGTACTGTTGCAGGGTTGCCGATAGGCTACAATTTCCCACCTCTGTTTAGAATGTGACTTAGAACAACTACTATTTTCATGGAAATGGAGGAGAAAACGCAAACAGGAAAACTCCAAATCTCTTTTTAACATGCTTAGATTAGCTTCACCTTATGTTTGTAACGAAATCTTCGAACGGTATCTTCACCCACTTCTAAACGTCAGATTAATTTTAAATTATGCACACTCTTCATTATTCATTCATCATTGGAATTTTCATTATAATTAAATTTTTTACCGCTTCTTGAAGCAATACGTTTAAAAGGTGATAATACGAATGACATTCAATATTTATTCTTAACAGAATTTGTTCAATTTGACCTGTATCTATAGAGACGACATCTTTGACATCCGAGTCCCCGTAAACGAAGAGAATACCCTTCAGACCCGTTAATTATGAACCATTGAAGAGCAAGACTAATTCCAGCAGCCACGTAATTGCGGTTCCAGATATCGAACTATGAGTAGAAATTCATCAATGAATAAATGATAGTTTAAAAACTAAAAAAACACGTTCTTATAGTAAATCGAGGTAAACAATAATTCTTAATATAAGAATAAAATGATTAACGAGAAAAATTGTCATTATGATTAACGCATGGGGTTCTGAGTAATTGTGCTATGAAGGGGGATGATACAGTTTTTTGTATCGCTACCCGTTACAGAAAAGTTACATCAATACGTAGGAAGAACGTGACTTTACTCCATTTTTTACTGTTATATGTAACTTGAAAAAATGAAACTTCGTTAACCACATGTTTATAAGAACATCACACAAAATGAATTTCTGCGCACTTGACCGTTGACACCTCATTAAAATTTTGAAATATCCGCACCTTATACAGTGCGCTTAAAATCCTGATTTAATCAGCTAGAAAATGAAAACGATCAAAGAAGGCTTAATCATTTCATTTTAGTTCAACACTGGCCTGTAAACTTTTAAAGTTTTCTTCATTAATTGAGAGTATTGTATGGGTATTTACTCTTCTTTTACCAACTGATTAATAGTTCATGGTTCGGATAACTCGTTGAATATATATTGAAATACTTGTTTCTTTGAATTCTTACGTTGATAGCTACTGATCTCAATTTGTTTGTCGTTGTCAGGTGAGGTTCTGTAATTCATAAACTTTTGACCAATGCTATGCGCCGTATTCATTAACCATATGTAATTTCCTACATTTCCCTTAAACATATTTTTGATAGCTGTGGACTGAAAATGTTTCGATGTTCCCGTTGTTTGCTGACGCTCTTTTTGCCGGCTGAGGTTGTGAAACTGGTCACAAAAAATGGAAACCTTGGAAAGTTTGAATGTTCTTATACTGCCTAAGGATCAGTGAAGCCACGTAGTAAAGGCCAATGTATATTACAATTTTTTGGTATCTATCGTGTGCCGTACTTATATGGACTTTGAAGTATCGTTTCTGTTAGGAATTTATACATCTAAATGGTAAATAGATATTCGGGAATATCAGTTTGATACTTGATCGAAATTCAATGCTTCTGAAGTAGGACAAAGTAAAGATCACATTTTTGAAATTCATATGGACGAATTGACGATAATAGGGGTAGATTGGGACAACTTATACTTTACATACCTTTTTGGTTGTTTTTTGTTGTATAAGAAGTTCGAGCAAGATAACTTTGAGGTATGTTAAAATATATTCAACGCTCTCCATGAGACGTTCCCCACAACATAAGCATGAGATTTGAGTAAAAAAATTGAATAACAGAGGATAATCACATATCCAAAATTTCGTATTTTTGACGCATTTCACGTGGCTTTGACGTCTTCTCTGTATAGTTCTGTAGGTGAAACAGCGTTGCGCATTTTTAACATTTGGTATAGAAACTCCTTCTTTCTTGAAAACCGTATCCAATTTACCATTTCAAAAAGTTCAATTTTCCGAATTATTCGAATTTTGGCCAGCTTTTTTGGCTTTTGGCCCACTGTGCGCCGCCGAAAGTACGTTTTCAGAGAAGAGCTCTGATCCATCATAAGTAATAGACATATTAGCTCGCATAACAGTTTATCATATAGGGTGGTCCGAATAACATCAAGATTACTTCATTAATTAATTGACTAATTAATCGTTACCTTATGATGCGCTGCTGATTTTACGTGAGTTCTCCACCAAATCTTTTCGTTCATCGACAAGCTGTTACATTTCATATGAATTATTGAGCAAGGAAAGTTCTTACTTATTGATTGTCCTAGTATTGCGCGACACACAAAAGTGGATTGTTGGAACTTCTGACACACATGTTCCTTGTATTTCCAAGCACTGCTCGAACAACGTGAAGGTTGAAGGGTGGCGTCACGAGTGGAGCTCTTTTAATAGATTATGAAGGGTCAACATGAAGCAGTTGTTTATCTACTTACATATATGCTTTTTCACAAGGTCTAGTCTTGTTTTGTTGAGCGCATCAAAATAATAATTAATAAATAATTTAATTTATCATTAAATCGCGAAAACAGCAAAAAGTCTACTCATCTCCAAGTGTCTCCCTGTATGGAGACGCCCATTGGCAACTTACGAAGTCAAAGGTCCTAACAGCTTGACTGCCTTGAAGCGTCGACAAATGTCCCTTAGAACATATGTCAACAAGGGTGAACTATTTAAAGTTTCATCCCTAGTTCTTCGTAAACACTTTTACGATGTACCGTTATCTCGGATCATTTACATCGGAAGCTGACAACTGATACTGAGTGTATGCTCTCCACTATGCATTAGACCTGCTATAGATATGCGTGTTTCGTCTTTAGCCTAGACTTGTCCGTATAGCCTGACGGTCTAGCTGTAGAGAATAGTGTGGTATATACATAACCCAGTCAAGGGTGTGATAGCAACATCAACTCATCTCCAAGTGTCGCCCTCTATGGGGACGCTCATTGGCAACTTACGAAGTAACTCATATTAAGTGTATGGTCTCCACTATGTATCAGACCTGCTATACTGACAAATCTAGGCTAAACACGAAACATGCATGTCTATAGCAGGTCTAATGCATAGTGGAGAGCATACACGTAATATCAGGAGAAAGGCTTAGGAGCCAAGTCTGGGTAATACGGCAAACAACCCATTGTTTCTATGTTTTGGGCAATCAAATACTCATCTTCTCGATCAGCATTGTGAGCACGAACGTGATATTGCTGCAAGATGATCTTTCCTCTTGGGCATTTTTCGCGAATCTTCTGGAGATTTGAATGAAATGCGTTTCCACCACAACTCCTAACAACGAAGTTTTTTGAGTGAAACATGAGTTTTCCTGTTAGTTGGAGCATAAATATGATAGGGGAAAGTTATCAGATCAACTTACAGCCTAAAACTTCAAATAATGCACTTCTCGGATTTTCGAAGCTGATCAAGTTACTCCCAGGATAAAAATGATTTTGGAGAGCATCCGTGAAACTTGAAACCGTTCAATCCGAGGGGCATAACGTGCAAGACGCTGAAAAACGGAATGAAAATGCATAAAATCTAAAAATAAAGCAAGAACGTTGCAGCTATTCCGGAATTGTCAGAACATATATTCGGTCATACTGTTTGTGGAAAATTTTCGAGCACTCCTACACAATTATGTGGTTGATCGAACAAACAAAAATTGATTATGATCTCAGAAAGTTGCCTTGCGTGGAATCTCAGTAAGTCAGTAAGTCAGTGAGAATTCAAATAGAACCACAGGTAATCGTAACTTACAATCAGTTATATTTGACACCTGTCACCAATGACGTATCTAGACCTCAGTTTTTGAGTGTGTAGCAGGGCATGGAGATTGTGTATACTTTCCTTGAAATATTATATAAAAAATATCTAATTGCCTTCCCCTTTGTATACACGTGTGTCTGTCACCTACTAAACTGATAAAGAACTACATTAAAACTTCAGACAGAATTTGTTGCAAAAATGTCAGCGCCTGCTTGATATGCTCAGCGAAAAGATAACAGAAAGAAACCTCTTTGTTTTATTGTGTATTTTACGTTGCATGATTAGAATACTCCATAAATTCCTTCCAACGTATTTTTGTACCGTCTGTTAAACCATCACAGGACTGTTGTAAGGATATCTGCACATACATTAACTTTGTATGGTGTCATGGCTGTACAGAAATAGAAATGTGTTGGAACAATTGTGGTTGTCACCTATCGGATTAGCCTTAATTTGGAATATAAGCAAAACATGGATTTTATGATGAATTTGACAGGATTTTAGAATGGTTAATCCATTTTGAGTTACTTTAGAAGATATTGGAGCTCATATATATTTTTTGAAACTTGAGCATTTTGCGAATTTTTAAAATTTAAAGCTTTTCAATATTTTTCTAATTCAATTTTTTTAACTACAATTTAAAAAATATATATATTTATTTATTTAAATTGATACCATTTGGTGGCAAGTACAGAATCAACCTACTTGCCGCCAGTTTTCATTTGAATCGCTACTATAACCTGACAACATATTAAAAATAAAATTTTGTTCCACTATTTGATACTCTATAAATACTTCTTTGACTGAGTAACAACAATATCTCCATAGCAACTCTATACAGGCGGTATACATTCTGTATTCACCTTCCTGCGGGTTTTCAATTTCAAAGTTATCCAGGAAATCTAGCAGCTGCATACCTGCCTTGCATACCAAATATGTTTCGCTTCCAATGAAGTGCTTCTTGATGCTGCTCGATGAAGCTTGAATCCAGAAAGTCTAACGGGATTACTTGTTTGAGAAGTTGTATGTTGGAAATCCGGTAAATACTCGATAATCGCTGTGGATTTTAAAAATGTTCACATAGGGGAAAATTCGTCAAACAAAGTGCGTATTTTTGGTGGTAGTACAGGCTTTTATAGGCAATAAATTATCAAATACACTGGCATTGCAAATTGAAACTTCGTGATTTTATAATTCTAGAGTAAAGGTGGTCGTCAAAAAAGTGCGAACATTATACAAACACGGTATGACTACACATGAAACCTTAGGGAGTATTTTATAAAATATATACTGAATCCACCATATGACGAAAGGTCCTGTGCTCTTGCGGTGTTGCCAAATAGCTGTGATTTTCAGAAGCTATTTTAAAGAACTTTTCGAGTAATAGAGGAGGAAAAGATTACCGGACAAACTGACGGAAAATAGTAACGGGTTTTTGTGACGTACTTATATGTCATGAAACATAGGGAAAAACAATCTCGAATCCGAAATTCTTTACGATTACAATACTTTCCTTCCAATTAACATAATAACCGCACTTTCCCCACAAATTTTGGTTCTGCTAACTGACCTCCAAAACTTCCAACCTTATTTGTTCGCTCGAAATCCAATTTTTTTTCACATTGCAACTGCAATGCAAGATTCAAAAAAATATTAAACGGCGCTGAAACACAGAAGACCTAATGTCAAAGCATCCATTTTAGACTTTCTGCCCTACCCTCTCCCTCTACCTCATTCTGAAGAAGTTGTAAATCTAAAAAACACAACTTGGCAACACCGTATTCCTGCCATAATTGAGGGAACAAGACGTTGAATGATCATTCGATTATAAAAATCAGCCGAGAGGAAATATTCCATTAACATCTCATTCAATCATCTTCACCACTAAGCATAACTCATGAGTGATTTTCAGTAAAACATGTCAAAAAAGATGTATGAATCCTCCCAGTTCCAACCGGCAACAGCTTGCTTGTGTGCATTTTAATTTGTTGATCATACACTCAGATTATAATTCCATAAACCTGAGTCAGCAGCTACTATCTCTCGCTTCTAAAACCACTATAAACTTCTATCAACACACTTCAAAGATATGACTGAATGTTCTTTCACCATAAGTGAAGCTCCAACTTTAACACTGTCGTACTTGTTATTAAATTTCATTCTGAAATTCTATTCGAATAGTTCAAGGGTCATAAATTGATAGACGTGCCTTGAACGTTATGGTAGCCTTATTGATGAAATGTCATACTAGTCTTATACGCTGTATTAGTAGTGACGTCGTTTCAATTTTGACATTTGTGAACTGTCAAACTAGCAGCAAAAACAATGAAATTTTCGAATTATTGGTATTAAGCATGTGCTTTTCGCATTGTAGACTCTATTTTTTAAATCCATACCATGAATTTACTTGAAAATTATAAGTTCCCGGTCGGCGGCATGTTTTGCTTTGTTTGGATCTGTCAACTGGATCTAAACAAATAGGACTTTCTTCTAGCTTTAATGTGACATCAGTATTATTAGTGTACAGATTGCGCCATCTTTTATATCGGTATGTAAACATTGAATAAATTTGAAAAACAACCGGTTTCTATATATATGAGGTATGCAACTTATTTCGATAAGTTTTTTAATACAACGTCAATCAAGTGGCCAAAGCAAAATGTGCCTTTTTACTGCGCTTTATGCATTATCTACTTCCAAAGACTTTCCGTTGCAGGTACTGAATAGTTTGATTTGCAGTGTGACATGGCACACCATCTTGTTGAAACCAGTAACCGTCTAGACTTTTTTCACGCATTTGCAGACAGAGTTAATGTTCCAACATCGACCGATATCGATTACCATCAACTGTTACGATCTCTCTGAAAAAATTAGCCCACAGACTGTTTTAGCACAAACGCCGGCCCAAATAGACACTTTTTGGTAATGCTATGGCGTTTCATGAATCTCATGTGGTTTCTCCGTTTCCCAAATGCGGTAATGTTGCTTATTAACGCCGTCAGAGACTGTGAAATGGGCCTCAGAGTTTGTTTCCTAAAATCACGTTCAGTGTTAACCATTCGAGTGGCTGGTTGGCCATATTCCAAGCAATGTGGACGGTATGTCGGCAATAAAATTAGTTTCAATTGCACTTTTCACAGAATCAAATCCAAATCATCCTTCCTTCCTCCCGCGCAAAGTGGTTGCACGGGCTCCAAAATCCTGAGCGCGGTGCCAACACGACACTTTTGGATTCTGGGCAATGCTCTCTCTGACCAATTCAACCAGTTCATTGGAACGTCTTGGTTGTTGATGAGCGGCATTCGACCATATTCCAGTGTCCCGTGCTCAGCAGAATTCGATACGAAAGACGAACAGTATTGTCAGACGGCGTCTTTTGGCCACCATGTTTTCGTCAATATTGCACGTTGAGTTAACACAACTGAACGACTAGTTTCAATGTAGAGCGTCAGTATTTTAGGGCGTTGTTTCGGTGTGAAGCGAATCATGGTTTATATTGTTCTGAATTGACGTTTCAAAAACATGTCCAATCAAGTCTCTCGGTTGACAAATGTCAAATTTATTCTATGTTTACGTACCAACATAAAAGATGGCGCACCCTTCATTATTGTTGTTATTGTTGCTCTATACTGCATCCCGCTACAAAGACGGTGCCTCGCTATCGTGAAGCTTTTGGACATTGCCATCCGTGCGTTGATTTCGTGAAGCTTGCTTCTTACCATGTCATTGCCACCTCAAAGCCGTGTTGATGTCGTACTGCTTAAAGCTGGATTCTGCCGTTGCAAAGACTGTGTGTGTTATTCCGTTTTGCTTAAGACTACGTTGTAACGTTGCAACTGTTGCCGTGCTGCTTTAGACTGCCTTATTTGTTGCGCGCCTCATCACAGCATGTCCAAAACCTATTGCATTTTCCCTGGATTAGCAGCCCAAATTCCGGTGAGTGTTGCCCGCATGAAATTTGCTTGATATCATTTTGTATGCCTGTATGGTGTTATGTTTAGTCTGTGTTGGCCGTAATATTAAATGTGGCAATGGCCAGTATTGTTTTCTGGAGACTGACGACGGAAGACTGAGGACTGAAGACTAAAGACTGAATACTGCAGACTGAAGACTAAGTAAAGACTGCAGACTGATGACTGATGGCTGATGACTAAAGACTAAACACTAAAGACTGACGACTGAAGACTAAAGACTGAATACTGAATACTGAATACTGAATACTGAATACTGACGACTGAATACTGAATACTGACGACTGAATACTGAATACTGAAAACTGAAGACTCAAGACTCAAGATTGAAGACTGAAAACTCAAGACTGAAGACTGAAGACTCAAGACTGACGACTGAAGACTGAAGACTGAAGACTGAAGACTGAAGACTGAAGACTGAAGACTGAAGACTGAAGACTCAAGACTAAAGACTGAAGACTGAAGACGGAAGACTGAAGATTGCCGACTGAAGACTGAAAACTGAAGACTGACGGATGACGACTGAGGATTGAAGACTCGCCACTGACTTCTGACGACTGAAGACTGAAGGCTTACAAATGACGAAAGTACTGTACCTATATCCAAATCTAATTGTGTGCATGAGAAGCACGGGTCATCTCATCTGACTGCATGTTTTTATTTGAAGCAATGCAGGTAAATTTAAGTTTTATTAATGTTGCTAAGCTTTGCTGCTGGAGGATGAGAATAAAATGAGATAAATTTCGAAATCATTTTGATTTGTACTGTATATGTTTTTTTAATTAAAAAACATCGATACATTCTGCTGCCTGAAATTAGAGAGGGCTCCAAATAAATATAGATGAAACCATTGATAATAATTAATTACGCACTTTGCATGATTGGAGTAAAATATTACTGTACTTTCATTCCCTTTCCAACAGAAACCAGTTTCCGTGAAAATTTTATCGGAACAAACAACAATCAACAAGAAAGACAAAAGATGCAAATTATAGTTCAAATAATCAAGATTATTCTCACTTAATTACATAATATACTTTTCTGAAAGCCTTTTATAATATTTCAAACTAAGGTTTTGTTAGAAAGCAAAGCTCTTTCACTGTTTCCATAACCTTATACTGATATACCATTTCACAGAGAAACTGCAACATATCCTCTGTCTCATCTTGTTCTCAAAAATATCACATTATGTTCGTTAGCAGCTTGTCCATGCCAAAAGTCAGGACTATTAAATTTCTAACGAACTGAGGGGATTTTACAGAAGCTTTTTTATTTTTACAACAGCTTTGCGCATGAAAATAATCCAAGTAGAAAATATTAAAAATATTCATGAATTCACTATGACACTAAAATACTGCGTGCATTTGCTTTTATCTTATACATTGTACTTTCTATGAGTACAAGAAATCGTATGCCATATGCTCAAAAAATTCGGAATGCAATGTATTTGAATGGAAAATGGAGCTCGATGGATGCGTGTAACTGAAACACGAAGTTTCACAACTTTCTGCATTTTATTCGCGAAACCTTAGGTATCTATATTTCATATACAAAAAACATTTATTTATTTTTTCGTCTTCCTGGCCTTTGTCTCATTTTTAAAGACATTATCCTTTTCTTCGGCCGTTGGCGTTGTAAATCAGGACAATGAAATTTATTCCTTATTCGCTAAAATATGGAATTTTTGCTGCCGTTTTTGGTCTATTTGCAGGAGGTTATGGGTCGATCCCCACTGGCGACAAATTATTCTTTATGATTTTTATAATTATTATAAGTGTCCACTCACGGATTACACTGTAATTCGATAAAACACTTCAAAAAACTTGTTCCCGAACATCGTTCATTCGCGAACATGTTCGTAATGATTTTGCTGGTGTATGCGCCTCTTAACGTTCCTACTTTTGTTTTTCCAGCATTTCTACTACACGCACAATGAGCCTGCTGGCTTCGACTAGTATTCTTTGTTGACTTTAGAGATTTTTCCACAACAGTTGGTTCTGTCAATATAGATTTCCACAGTTTGCTTGCTGAAAGCCGGGTACACTGAAACCTTTTCACAAAAATAGCCAGAACTGGCATTCTATAAGCTTTTCACATTAATTCAGGCAGAGACTTCCACGGAGTGCATTCCTGGAAAAATAGCGAACGCTATTATAGGTTCATCAAACTGGAATCGTTTGGTATCGATTCACATTTTATTTTGTCATCGTGGGCATGCCGTTCGCAGACACAAATGCGTCGGGTAAGAGTAGCTGAAGTGAGGTTAATAAGACCGGAGTGACTATTTTGCGATTGAAATGAATCGTTGGAAAAGTTTGATCACGAAAACAGTGAAATCAATTGTATACTTCTCCTTTTCTGCACCAAATAATATTTCCACTCTCTTTATTATTTCTTCGCTTGTTCCTCTAATGCGGACTAATTAAAAGGGTTCGATTTCCATTCAAACGGTGGAGTCAGTTTCTGGAGCAATCATACATTTTACATACCTCTCAAATGGCGGGAGAGCATTGTAATCACGAAGAATTTCTAGGACGAAATTTTCATGGTGTATCATGGCATATACGTCACGAAAAACTATATCATCCATGTCCGTCGGTTTGTTTGACTGTATTCTGGCGGTCGAGCTGTAGAGAGCAATCGGCTGGTTTATACGTAAGCCAGTCAAGGGTGTGATAGCAACATTAACTCTTCTCTAAGTGTCTCCCTCTATTGGGACGCCCAATGAAGGGTCCGATTGCTCTCTACAGCTGGAACGCCAGGCTATACTGACGACTATAGGCTAAAGACGAAACTGCTGATGTAAATGAGCCGAGATAACAGTACTTCGTAAGTGTTTACGAAGAACAAGGGATGTCGCTGTAAATAATTTCACCCTTGTTGACAGATGTCGTAAGGGACATCTGTTGCCGCTTCAAGGCAGTCCAGGTCCTAGGACCTTTGACTTCGTAAGTGTTTCCAATCGGGAGATGAGTTGAGCTTATGAACAAGTTTTACGGAATGGAGGGAAGTCATGAAAACTGCTTTTCAGTGATGAATCCACGCTATGAATTTCCCGGAAGAAAGAGATCTACAAGAGGCATGTTTCACATATTGAAGAACTTCCTGGAATCTTAGGGCGTACCTAACTCCTTTGTCTAAAAGGGGTTTGATTTATGCCACCTCTGATTTATCAAATTTTAGTACAGATACCTGCATTATAACGGTACATCGTAAAAGTGTTTCTGAAGAACAAGAGATGTCGCTGTAAATCAGTTCACTCTTGTTGACAGATGTTGCCGCTTCAAGACAGTCCAGGTGTTAGGACCGTTGGCTTCGTAAGACGTCAATGGGCGTCCCCATAGAGGGCGACACTTCGAGATAAGTTGATGTTGCTATCACACCCTTGACTGGGTTACGTATATACCACCTGATTGCTCTCTACACTTAGACTGCCAGGGGCCAGGCTATACCGACGAGTCTAGGCTAAAGACGAAACATGCATGTCTATAGCAGGTCTGATGCAGTTAGATAAGGATCATCAATTTATCCACCTATCTTGCAGAGCCGATGAGGTTAAAATTCTTGATGGCAAGCAAGAGAGCAGATCGCGATGTACCAATCTATCGATTGCCTCAGGGAAGGCTCGTTCGCGGTATCTGGGGTATGAGGCTATGAAAATCAACTGAAATTTATTCCGTATGTGGCGGTGTTGAGGGCACGAAGCTGAAAATTGCGACACACATATCGCTTGATGGATATATTCTAATTTTCAGAGTTGATAGCCTTATAAATTTGTTACATGCAAGACGCACGTGAGCAGGGCCCTCATTGGCGTCAAGTAAGTTGAACTTAGGTATAAAGAATCTGATTGAATTTGGAACTGTTATTTTGGCGTCAATTAAAATAGTATATTGGAGAGAATTTCCTAAAAATTAATTATTGCCAATATGTCCAAAAATTCATTGAAGAGGATCAACAGTTCTAAAATCTGATTAAAGTGTTTAATGAACTTTATTTTTTTCTCTATTTACTTTGATATCTCTGTTCCTGGTAACTTTTAGTACCACATACGCTCCAGGAAAGATGTTCTTCATAAAATTCTCAAAAATGAGTACTGATCGAGGTCGCTAGGTGCATTTATTATCTTGCCTCGATAGTTTTTAAAACTCCTATTCTTTTTTTTCACTTAAAACCAACTGGCTGTGGTTGAAAATGCTTGAATATGGTTTCTCTCTTATTGGGATGATGTACTGAAAAATTGAGCAAGATGAGATCATTACATTTTGAATAATTAACGATAATTTTTTATCGTTAATTAATAAAGTGCCATTTCTTTCAAATTAGTTTATAACTGGTGAGTTTTCATGAAATTTTGGCTGATTTTTCAGTTGAAATTTGTGAAAAATCAAAATGTCCGAACTTAATGACTTGTATACTTGTGCACTGTGGTATTTTTGTATACAGGGTGTCAAAGGGTTATCTAAAACACATGTTTTATTAATTACTGTTAATTTCGTATGAATCATCATAAAATCGGGCAAAGATGTGATATCTTCAGAATCTCAACGATATTTTTTCAATAGTTTTTGAATTTTCTAAGTGATTTTCTGGTGATAAACAAAAATAACAAAATTATTGTTTAGTATCAGAAAAAAATCTTGCTCAAAATAGAATGAGAGGAACTGAAATTTTTTGTACATATTCGGCATAACCGACACCTGCTCTATAGACACTTCAAGCTGTATAAGAAAATGAAAACTTCTATGATAACCAACCAAATCTCAATTATCAATAGCATTCCATCCTTCTTATACGTAACATACGCCATATGAAACCTACAGCAACTGAAACACCAGTGGAAGAATAATCCTAAAAAAAAGGCTGTGGTAGAAGAGCTGTCCTCTCCTTCTTCAGTCCCTTCACATATCATTTGAAAAACCGCATAAATATCTCTCGTACGTATCAAAGAGCACCTGTTAAATACAATGATCAGCCAGTGAGTGCAAAGGAGTTCGCGATGAGTGAAAACTTACCGTTGCCAACAGACATTCCGTTGATAATCACTTCCGCGACGTCCACTCCTGAGTCCAAACAAAGGAAACCGAGCAAGTCTGGAAGGATCAGCAGATCAGACAGCGAGGCAAAATCGCCCCCCGAAGATGAGAGGAGGACGAGCAGGACGATCGGAGGCAGCCTCAAAATCGACGTTGGGAGAAACCGTTCCGTCAGTAACTTGATGAACTTCCCCATCAAATGGTCCAGTGTGAGGGTCAAAGGGACAGGGTTTGAGGAATCTATGAAGACAACGGTTAAGTTAGAGAGGTGTAATGGTATTCCGAACATGAACGTGGATTACACTAATCTGAAGAGTCCCACCTCTGGCCATAAGAAGAACAACATCGGGAACGTAAGTGCAAAAGTACGTGTCGAATTGGTGTTGTAAACTTGATGTTGTGGAATTGGTGTTTGTGTTGTGGTAGAAGGAAAATGCATGGTTTCCTGTTAAGGACAATTCTATATTTTATGTAAAGTTGTTGTAGGGGAGCCCAGGATGCTGAATGGGGATTTGATAGAGCGTCGTGGGTTTTGAAGATTACATGGTGGGAAGAAAAAAATTTACATGATACCGTTTCACCGGTAAGGGGAGCATCAAAGGGTTTCAAAAATGTGTAAAAAACCGCCTCGGATTTTTTATTATCTTTTAAATCGCAATGTGAAAAATAAATTAAGCCAAAAATTGCATACAAGTATGAAAAGGTTAATGTTGCTGAACATTGTAAAAAGAGTTTTTCATTATCTCTATCTATGATAGAATTAGAAATGATAAATAAACTGAAGCTGAAAAAATATGAAGATCAAAAAAACTATGTTTTCAAACTTTTTCATAGTTTTATTGATAACTTTACAGATTCAACAGAAACATGATAAAATAAAAGAAAAATGTTAAAAATCTTAATTTTTTTAGATGTATTTTATCCCCAAAACCCACACTTCATAATATCTCACACGTCGGCGTCGTAACCGATAATAAATTCAGATAATTCAATTCAAAGAACACAAACTAACAAGCCAGAGCGTTGTAAATATCATCATGACTTCTGTGATCAGCTGTGATGGCTGACGAAAAGTATAATATCTTGAATTAGTAATCGGTGTATAGTGTGGGAACGGTGTGAGAGAGTAACCGATAGAGAGTAGAGGAAGACAGAGACGGTGGAGCTACACTCGCTAAACTTCATTCACGATTTATGTTACTCCGGCTTTTGCGCCTCGGCAGAGTTTTCCCGTTATCTTTGAATTATTTCCTTCAAAGTAAAAGAAAATTTTACCGCGCCAGTGTCGAGTTGACGTTTTTTCAGCAAGTTTGTCCCCACTCGATTCCGTCACGCTCAAATCGTTAGATTATTGAAATGCAAACTTTTCAGCATGTAAATCAACCCTCATCCGATAATCTGACGCGCTCGAATGTGACCAATAATAAGTTTTTGACAATCTGCCGCACATGAGTAAACCCCACAATCCCCTATTGAGCTCCCCTATCATAATTATCGATGACAGTACGACAAAGGGGGGGGGGATGTGAACCACATCGGGCCTAGAACTTATGGGGGGAAGGGGGGGATTAATCGTATTCTTCTGGTATCCTAGTATAAATCATCCCTCATCCCCTACCTGCATCCCCCCCCCCCCCGTCCGCCACGCACTATAACTCAGGAAGTACTTTTTGGAATTTGATGAAAGTTTGACAATAGGTCAGTGTGCGCTGAACTTTTTTGGACGTTCATTCTTTTCATTTGTTCTAAAGAACGGGGGTGGTGGTGGGGGAGGTGGACATCCAAATAAATGTGAAATGTTGATTTAATGCGTTTTATTATCTATAGAATTTTGATCACGTTAATGATTTATCAAGAGAGCTTGTACTACAAATTATTAGGTACATTTCAACTGTCCAAACCCCGATCCAAATTTCCATTACCAAACTAATACTGTTGTCTCACTTATGTGGATAAGATATTCCTTACTAATGCATGTGTCCGCGAAAAGGTCTCGAAATAGCCTAACAAGATGAAGGAGTCCTTTCGCGCTTATTGTATTCGGAAGGGCGAAAAGACTGTTATGGCTAACATATGTGTATCTATCCTCGCGATACCAAAAACCAGGTGAAAAATCCGTGTTTCGATAAGTCAGTCTGTATCTTTGTTCGGTAGTACAAGCATATTCAAGAGAATGCGCCGAATGCAGACATTCTAAAATTATTATAATTCTACTAAAACAAGCCAATTAGAAAATAGAAATGTCTACGAGTATTGATAAGTTTAAAATGAGTACTAACAACTGCATGCTCTTCATAGATGATGACAAAAAAGTATCTAGTGATAACGATGATGATGATGATGAAGACGGTGAAAAGGAAAGTTCTGGTGATTGTGCTACAGCTGTAAGTCTAGTCATAAATTCCTAGCTTTTCCAGACTCATAATATGATGTAGCTGCTCTAAATAATGAAGTGCTTTGATTTTTACTTTCATTCATTTGAAGATAGTATCTATATTCCGTTCACAGTAGATCGAGTACAATTGATTTGGTTTCTGGATCCAGTTCTCTGATCTTAAATTCTAAAAAAAGGGGGTATCAATCATGTAGATTGTAGATGCTCTTACTTGGTGGAACTCTCCCATCATGTAGATGAAAAGTTGTGTGGTTAATCACACAGTTTCACAAATTAAACTCTTTCCTTCAGTGACGCGTTTCGATTCTTATTAAAATCTACGTCGGGATATCAAATAATGAAGGGGAGATATAAAAAAATAGGTTTTAGTAGAAGACGGTATATCATTTATAAAATGTGTATCCTTGTAATCCTCACTTTTTGAGATATCGATCTAGTAGCAGCAGATTGACTGATGTATCAACGCGCGATATATCCGATCTAAAGTTCAAGCGATACTTATGAACGGTCGGTTTCGGAAATCTATAAACATAATATAGATTGACGCTTCCGGCTTTGGTCAGGTTGTCACATTCACTTTAACACTCTATTCAGCCTCTAAAAAATAGCTAGTCAAGTAGGTTGACTCTGCATTCCACATGCAGTGGTATCTGTTTACTAAATATTCTTATATTTATTTTTATATTCCTAATACCAATTCGATTCGATTGGAAGTGACAAGTAAGTGGGTAATAGACTGAATTCAGAATCGCTACAAACAAAATCCTATGAAAGGCTTATAAAGAAAATGTTTTTAAATGAGTATGTAGGAAGGACGAAATCCACCTACTTGACGGTATTCTTTGACTAATGTCAAATCTAATGTTCATTCAGGAATAATTTACTGGTCGGCAAAAGAATTCACCGCGTTCTTGGTTTACTTGATTTTATTTTGAATAATCCTCTCGAGGGTAGTTTCCCGAATAAGAGTAGGCGATCCTGAATGATTCTAATAAAAAACTGCGTTACAAAGAAACGCTTATAGTGTATTTTTTAACACTGTTTTATAAAAATCATAAATTATTTGCGAAGCGCGTTTCAGCCTCTTAAAAGTGGCCTCAGGTGGCTTCAATTTCTCGTGTAGACTGCTAATAGACAGGTTTGGAAAATATTGGAAATGATTAAAATGTTTAAAATCTCGAAAATGCTATTCACAAGATTCTTTTAAGGATTTCCATACTTCGATTGAAATCCTTATTTACGAACTGATATCATTAAGTGGAAAATACAGTGTCAACATACTTACACAACATGTTTTAGTTCCATTCTGTCTGCCAGCGATGCAACTGCATAAAATTATATAACGAAAAAACAAGGCGTCGAAATATCTCCTCCTGGGAAAATGTATAATATATACCCACGGATGCTCATACATTTATGCACATATACATAAACTCACAATACATTATGTATTACCGTCTAGCCAGATGTTTCTCTACAGATAGTATGTTTGTTATATCAGGATTTCCACTCTAAAGGCTTGTCGAGACAGTGGTTTCGAATGTTTGGTAAAGCAACTGCTGACGCAGAAGACGTCATGAGAAGCTCTGTGTTGAAACTGTGGGGTTTTGTCAAAGAATAAGAATATGACCATAGTTGTTGGGGGCACAAGAATCCCTTTGATGCGCAGTGGTATATGTCATTAGCTGACTTCTTCTTTTTCATATCTTGATCCTCTCTGGATGTTATAGTAATCACTGTTTTATTTTATTTTATTTTATTTTATTTTATTTTGTTTTATTTTATTTTATTTTATTTTATTTTATTTTATTTTATTTTATTTTATTTTATTTTATTTTATTTTATTTCATTTTATTTCATTTTATTTCATTTTATTTCATTTTATTTCATTTTATTTCATTTTATTTCATTTTATTTTATTTTATTTTATTTTATTTTATTTCATTTCATTTCATTTCATTTCATTTCATTTCATTTCATTTCATTTCATTTCATTTCATTTCATTTCATTTCATTTCATTTCATTTCATTTCATTTCATTTCATTTCATTTCATTTCATTTCATTTCATTTCATTTCATTTCATTTCATTTCATTTCATTTCATTTCATTTCATTTCATTTCATTTCATTTCATTTCATTTCATTTCATTTCATTTCATTTCATTTCATTTCATTTCATTTCATTTCATTTCATTTCATTTCATTTCATTTCATTTCATTTCATTTCATTTCATTTCATTTCATTTCATTTCATTTCATTTCATTTCATTTCATTTCATTTCATTTCATTTCATTTCATTTCATTTCATTTCATTTCATTTCATTTCATTTCATTTCATTTCATTTCATTTCATTTCATTTCATTTCATTTCATTTCATTTCATTTCATTTCATTTCATTTCATTTCATTTCATTTCATTTCATTTCATTTCATTTCATTTCATTTCATTTCATTTCATTTCATTTCATTTCATTTCATTTCATTTCATTTCATTTCATTTCATTTCATTTCATTTCATTTCATTTCATTTCATTTCATTTCATTTCATTTCATTTCATTTCATTTCATTTCATTTCATTTCATTTCATTTCATTTCATTTCATTTCATTTCATTTCATTTCATTTCATTTCATTTCATTTCATTTCATTTCATTTCATTTCATTTCATTTCATTTCATTTCATTTCATTTCATTTCATTTCATTTCATTTCATTTCATTTCATTTCATTTCATTTCATTTCATTTCATTTCATTTCATTTCATTTCATTTCATTTCATTTCATTTCATTTCATTTCATTTCATTTCATTTCATTTCATTTCATTTCATTTCATTTCATTTCATTTCATTTCATTTCATTTCATTTCATTTCATTTCATTTCATTTCATTTCATTTCATTTCATTTCATTTCATTTCATTTCATTTCATTTCATTTCATTTCATTTCATTTCATTTCATTTCATTTCATTTCATTTCATTTCATTTCATTTCATTTCATTTCATTTCATTTCATTTCATTTCATTTCATTTCATTTCATTTCATTTCATTTCATTTCATTTCATTTCATTTCATTTCATTTCATTTCATTTCATTTCATTTCATTTCATTTC